>CM050168.1:54645461-55865461 GCA_027410445.1 Discoglossus pictus
TCATCATATATTTTTGGCTTTTTTTATTGGCACCTATGGGGTGAATAGAGATGTTGCAAGGTGAGCCCCCCTATTTTGCCCCCATTCACAAGCTCTGCGGCCAGTTGTAGAGGCTGAACACATTGCTTCTGCATTTGTTATACTCCACCGTGAAATCCTCTTGTTCTTGAATTCCTCTTTTTCTGAAAGATGTTTCTTTTCTGATTGTTATTAAAAGAAAATTCTAGCAGACACTTAGAAGATCACGTTAAGCATTACAGAAAGGTTTTCTTGTAATAGAAATAACTGATAAATAGTGCAGAGGAGATATATTAAATATAGACAGTTCTGGATTGTCTTCTCCTCCTCTGTCGTGATATGTTACAGTAAACAGAGGAGCAGTGAGCCTTATGGGTGTCTGAACTGTGCCTTTGTTTCTTTTAATTTTAACATAAATCAAAGAAAAATACATAATTTTTTGTCGATTTTCATGCTAAACCTATTTTTTCATCCACTCTTAAGTTAAAAAAAACATGTGCAAACAGCAACAAATCAAACCTTTAACCTGAAAATATAATTGAAAAGTTTATTAATGTGGGAAAAATGTTTTTAAGTTACCTTCTACATCTTTCGCATTGTCCTGAGCACCACTGAGAGGAAGTGAAAGATTTCAATGACAATAACATTACTAAGGCAGCCTGTTTTCTGGCTAAAGCTTTGCTTTACTGTTGTGTGCTCATGGATTTTAATGTTAATTAATGAAAAAAACATTGTTTAAACATCCTCTAAATTGACATAAAATATAACTGGATCAAACTCACAATTTTTTTTATCTAGACTGTGTGTTTTTGTCATGTTACTTTTCTTCAATTAATATAATTAATTTTTCATTGGGGTTAGAAATCTTTTAGACTGTATAAGACACGTTCATGACCAAAAGTTTTGGCCTACAGTGGCTCTTTAAATACCTTAGTATACGAAGATTGCAATCATGTCATCCTTCTTTTTTCTGTATCAGCATAACATTCAGAGCAAGTTCCTTATTGCGAATGAACCTGCTTCCTTAGACATGTTATCAGTGAAACAGCAACCGGCTATTACATTATAAACATTATCAGTTGGTGCACAGCCATTTTGCACTTAGATCAATACTATCATCATCTTCATCATCATAATAACACAATATTCAACATAGAATGAAAAATGGGAAATGTTGATAAGATAGTTTTTAAATAGAAAAAAAAATCTGATGCCGCTGCTGGAGGTATCCATGATACTTTGGTGAAGTAGTATGCATGAGTGTGACTTGCATCCATTGTGTGCATGATAGGGGCTTGCAGTTATTTTGTTCACAACAGTGGGACTTGCATTTATTGTGTGCACAAAAGGGCTTACAGTTAATGTTGCATGAGAGGTACTTGCATTTATTGTGGTCACAAAAGGGGCTTTAATTTATTATGTGCACAAGAGGAGTTGCATCTATTGTGTGCACAAAAGGGGCTTACGGTTATTGTGTGCACAAGAGGGGCTTGTAATTATTGTGTGTATCAGAGGGGCCTGCAGTTATAGTGTGCACAAGAGTGGCTTGCATTCATTGTGTGCATGAGAGGGACTTGCATTTATTCTGTGCAGAAAGGGGCTGGAATTGATTGTCTGTACAAGAATGGCTTACATTTATTGTGTGCACAAAAGGGGCTGGAATTTATTATGTGCACAAGACAGGCTTCCACTTATTCTGTGCACAAAAGGTGCTTACATTTAATGTGTGCACAAGAGGTGCTTGAATTTATTATGTGCACGAGAGATGCTTGAATTTATTGTTACAAGATGTATGCTGTTAAGTATGTGCAGAGGAAGGGAGCTGTGTCAAATTCAATGAGATCCACTAAATAAATCTCATTTACCCACCCTCCACTGATAGGTAATAAACACATCCCTCATGCTCCATCTCTCAGGACTGATGAAACATAGACAAGATGGATTCTTCTTTATATAATCAGTCTCCAACATTTCTGATCTTCTCTAATAATGATATTTTTTGTTTATGACTCACACCTCTTCTAATGCTGTTAGTTTGTTACATACATCACAAACAAGTGCACTGTTTCTTGAAGTACTGTGGTCCTTTATTTCCTGAAATGCCAATGTAAGTACTAAGATAATGGGCACATTTAGTCAAGTCAATTTATTACCAACAATACGGTCTTGGAGAAAGAATGGAGACATACAAGCTGAGGGCAGAAGGAATCATTTTGTATGTGCATTTGTTCTCACTTTTTCAACAATAATGAATTTTTTTTTTACATTTATGGGATATTACAGTGGAAATTGAGTCATTTTATAAAATATCCATTAAGGACAACATGTGTTGGAGTATCCAGGGAAATAGATTGAAGACATTGACTTCTTTTCATAAACACTTTAATATAATGATGCTCAAAAGGGCACAGGAAGGAAGTTTATACAGAGAATGAGACCCAGAAAAAGAGCATTGTTTAACTCTTAGTTAATTTAAGGCTTTGGAAGGCATATTAAAGTGAGGTGGGTTATGAATGCATCTGATAGATGGGAATTAGTAGTGTATGATTACATTTATTTGCATGCACTATGTTTTTTAGCTTTGCATTAAAAAAAAAACCCTGTTGCAGGTGATGTTTACACCTGCAGGATTAAGCTAGGCTTCTCAGGATACGATTTTTTAAAAGTATACCCTGTCTATGGGCCTCATTCAATTGTGATTTGGCCAATTGAATAAGGCTCTATATAAGCACAGGGCAAATGTTTTTACAGAAGTTTTTAGTTAGTGAACTTCTCTCCAAAAGCAAGGTCTTCACTAACTAAAAACTTCTGTAAAAAATGCTCTGTGGTTATATAGAGCCCTATTTAATTAGCAAAATCGCAATTGAATGAGGCCCTATGTGAGCATGTCAGCTTAGCAGCCGATCAGCAATGCTGTATGCAGTCAGCATAGATGATTACTATACTGGGTCCTTAAAGGACCATACATCGACGTTCAAGTAAAAATGCGGTTACACGGTTGTTCTTTAGACATACACCCTCTACTTGATAAATTCGGACAAATTATAATTCCTTAGACATGTTATCAGTGAAACAGCAACCGTCTATTACATTATAAACATTATCAGTTGGTGCACAGCCATTTTGCACTTAGATCAATACTATCATCTTCATCATCTTGATCATCACAATAACACAATATTCAACATAGAATGAAACATGGGAAATGTTGTTAAGATAGTTTTTAATTAGAAAAAAAATGTGATGCCGCTGCTGGAGGTATCCATGATAGTTTGGTGAAGTAGTTTGCACGAGAGTGACTTGCATCTATTGTGTGCATGATAGGGGCTTGCAGTTATTTTGTGCATTAGAGTGGCTTGCATTTACTATGTGAACAACAGTGGGACTTGCATTTATTGTGCACAAAAGGGCTTACAGTTATTGTGTGCATGAGAGGGACTTGCATATATTGTGGTCACAAAAGGGGCTTTCATTTATTATGTGCACAAGAGGATCTTGCATTTATTATGTGCACAAAAGGGGCTTACGGTTATTGTGTGCACAAGAGGGGCTTGCAATTATTGTGTGTATCAGAGGGGCTTGTAGTTATTGTGAGCACAAGAGTGGCTTGCATTCATTGTGTGCATGAGAGGGACTTGCATTTATTCTGTGCACAAAGGGGCTGGAATTTATTGTCTGTACAAGAATGGCTTACATTTATTGTGTGCACAAAAGGGACTGGAATTTATTATGTGCACAAGACAGGCTTCCACTTATTATGTGCACAAAAGGTGCTTACATTTAATGTGTGCACAAGAGGTGCTTGAATTTATTATGTGCACGAGAGATGCTTGAATTTATTGTTACAAGATGTATGCTTTTAAGTATGTGCAGAGGAAGGGAGCTGTGTCAAATTCAATGAGATCCACTAAATAAATCTCATTTACCCACCCAACCCTCCACTGATATGTAATAAACACATCCCTCATGCTCCATCTCTCAGGATTGATGAAACAAAGACAAGATGGATTCTTCTTTATATAATCAGTCTCCAACATTT
Source organism: Discoglossus pictus (assembly GCA_027410445.1). Classification (NCBI taxonomy): domain Eukaryota; kingdom Metazoa; phylum Chordata; class Amphibia; order Anura; family Alytidae; genus Discoglossus; species Discoglossus pictus. Next base: position 54,649,519 of record CM050168.1, read on the forward strand.
CTGATACTCTCTAATAATGATATTTTTTGTTTATGACTCACACCTCTTCTAATGCTGTTAGTTTGTTACATACATCACAAACAAGTGCACTCTTTCTTGAAGTACTGTGGCCCTTTATTTCTTAAAATGCCAATGTAAGTACTAAGATAATGGGCACATTTAGTCAAGTCAATTTATTACCAACAATACGGTCTTGGAGAAAGAATGGAGACATACAAGCTGAGGGCAGAAGGAATCATTTTGTATGTGCATTTGTTCTCACTTTTTCAACAATAATGAATTTTTTTTTTACATTTATGGGATATTACAGTGGAAATTGAGTCATTTTATAAAATATCCATTAAGGACAACATGTGTTGGAGTATCCAGGGAAATAGATTGAAGACATTGACTTCTTTTCATAAACACTTTAATATAATGATGCTCAAAAGGGCACAGGAAGGAAGTTTATACAGAGAATGAGACCCAGAAAAAGAGCATTGTTTAACTCTCAGTTAATTTAAGGCTTTGTAAGGCATATTAAAGTGAGGTGGGTTATGTTTAGACCCTCAGGATTGAGCTAGGCTTCTCAGGGTACAATTTTTTAAAAGTGTACCCTGTCCATGTGAGCATGTCAGCTTAGCACGCAATCAGCAATGCTGTATGCAGTCAGCATAGATGACTACTATACTGGGTCCTTAAAGGACCATAAATCGACGTTCAAGTAAAAATGCTTGAGCAGTTACACAGTTGTTCTTTAGACATACACCCTCTCCTTGATAAATTCTGACAAATTATAATTGTACTGAAACCAAACATTTCAGCTTCTTCCTGTTCTAATTTGTCTTTTAGGCGAATGAGCATTTATGCTTGATTTATGGTCCTGAAATGACCTGCAAGAGCCAGCCATGTTCTCTCCGTGTATGTGTCTCTGTGAGTGAGTGCATGCAATTTACTGGGTCTGAGAGAGATCTCAGGGGCTGCGGGAGGTAATGGGGCAATTCACTGGGGCTGGGAGAGATCGCAGGGGCAATTCACTGGGGCTGGAAAGGTAATGGAGCAATTCACTGGGGGTGGGGAGGTTATAGTGGTAAATCACTGGGGCTGAGAGAAATCACAGGGGAAATTCACTGGGAGTGTGTGTGTGTGTGTGTGTGGGGGGGGGGGTGATCAGGTGAATCACTGGGACTGGCGGGTTATAGGGGCAAATCACTGAGGCTGGGAGAAAAACCTGGGATGTAGGTAAAACAATCAGTGAATGAAGGGACACAGACCTTGTTCTGGGTATTACAGAAATCTAAAGGAAAGCTGCAGCTCCATTCCCAGACCAAAAAGGTACAATGTATTAGTAATGCTAATTTTCCCTGGGAATTTCAGGGGGTGTCATCATTGATAGAAAACTGTTTGCAAATGCAAGAAATTCAGCAAACTTTAGGGTAACTGTTTAAATGTTTATTTTGGTATTTTTTTCATGCAACATTTTTTTTCATACACTACCAATTCTCAGCTCACTTGCATATACCTTTAATGAGGGATAAAGAATAACTGTAATTTTGAAGAGGAGACCCATCTCTGCCTACTAAATGTCCCTGATATTTTATTAGGCTATTTTAAAGAGCATTGATAATGGATAAACATATTAGTATGGAAAAAAATAATGAACTATTAATTAACTATTAATACAGCCATATTTTCTTCTGTCCATATAGATGCCATATATTTTTTATAACATTTTAAAAATATTTTGCTTATTATTAGTTTATAATAAAGAACTGAAAACATGTTTTTCTTTAAGTCTCTCTCTTATGAACATCAGTATAAACTATTTTATAGTCACCGTAACTATATCAAATTAGATCATTAGTGAGAAAACTCACATAAAAAAGTATTTACTTGAAAATTATGATCCTCCCCTATTTTCCAGAATGGTTATTAGTAATGGCAAATTGTACCCCAATTAATGTAACTAATCCAAGATGGCCTTAATCATTTAGACCTTGCAATCTGAGTATTGAGAATACTGAAAACATACTCTCTCTTGTTTAAGCTTTATTCTGCTTTACTAAAAATTAATATTATTTAGTGGCAATATAAAACTCATTTAAAGCAGGAATCAATATACGTTAATATATATATATACACACACACACAGAAAAAATATATACCAATATATAAAACCTCACTGAAAAAGCATCTCTTTAAAGAAGCATATCACCTTCCACCCTAACACACTTATCACCTCTCTCTCCCTCTTTTAAAACTCACTATCCCTTAGATTGTAAGTTTGCGAGTTTCTATCCTAAGTACTTTGGGAATTCACCATGGATATTGGATTCCTAGCTCAAAGACAGGGCCCTCCTTCCTTTGCTAAATGTTCATCTGCATTTATCTTTGTCTGAACTTAATTTATGTACAGCGCTACGGAATATGTTGGCGCGTTATAAATAAACTATAATAATAATAATAATAATAATAATAATAATATTGCATATATATACAGAATAGTCATCACATCCCGGGTCTTTTCCATCGTAATATAATGTATTCAGTCATTAATGTTTCAACCTCGATCAGGGGTCTTAATCCAATAAACTTTCTTTTGGTTCCAAATATTATATAATTATATATATAATATATATTATATAAAATGTACCTCCATACACGCACTCCCTTCCTTGATACTAGTAAGTCTTCTTGGCTTCTACAAAATCAAGGTTGCTCCTAAGTTTTATATTATATATTTTGTTCATGTTTGGATGAATTGAAAAAAATTATAAATAATGCAAAACAAATATTTAGACATGATGATTTTATTTAATCAAGGTCTATATCATATGCTTATATTGTTTGGTAGTCATATAATAGTATGATGATCAATTATTTTATTTATTATTTGTTTGTGTTCCAGTATCTGAAAAATCATTTTCCATTTTTGTTTACATCTGGCTGTAAAATCTTTATTTATATGTTATGACTAAAGAGCATAAAATATATTTAATATATATATATATATATATATATATATATATATATATATAAATTTAGGGAACAGGAATTGAAACCCACAAAAAATAGAGTATGCAAAAAGAAAGTATGTGTTACTTCATCTTTCATTTTGTGATTTTCTATTACGTTTTTTAGAGCTGAAATATCTAAATAAAAATGCTTTATAAAAACCACAAATATTTAAATGTTGTTGACATTTAACCATTTATTGTTATTCAAAAAAGTAATAAAATCAATTAGTCTTATTTAATTAGCAATAATAAAAGGAACAAAATAAGATTTCTGTTAATTTGTCACAGGAATCTAATTCTCTTGAAAATGTCAGTAAAACTCAGCAAAATGTGTCCATTTGTTAATGAATTACTATTTTTATGAATTCCCTTTGGATCTTTCAATCACTGAACAATTCATTTGAATAATTATCTGTTTCTAACAATATTCTTGTAGAAATAAGGGAAAAAAACAACTGAGCTTCGATTTTTTTGTGAATTATACAAATTAATTAAATAGCACGATCTACACTCTACATCTTGAAAGCTCGCTACATAAAAGATGAGGAGCTGCCCTACCAAAGTCAGATGGACTAAAATGTTTTTGCAATTTTCTGGATTATAATAACTAAATTTGCTAGGTAACTCAATTGATTGAAATGTAATTAAACAGTTTGTTGTCCACTTAGCCCAGTAAGAAAATAATACAATAGGGAGAGTAAGAGTTATCCCAGGGGCACACATTATTAAGATTTCTTATTTCTTTAAATATTAATAATAAATTCCATTATTATATATGATCCCAAGGCATTGACCCTACATTATACTCTACAACTTTTAGAATACTTAAAGAAAATAAAAATGCCTATCCTGGTTTGAGATATTTGCTATAAGTAAAAAGTATCTCTATATACTCACTTCCTTCCTTGAGGCTAATAAGTCTTCCTGGCTTTTATAAAATCAAATTGCTCTTAACCTTTATATTATACATTTGATTGCAATGTGAAAAAATATATATATATATTAATTGTAGACCTCTCAATTTTTCTGTATTAAATATGGGAGAGAATCAATATCATAATTATGACAGGGTATCAGAAAGCCTATTGACGGCTCTTCACACAAGTATGTACCTACTTGACACCACTTTACACGACTGCACTTCTACAATATGCTTAGTACTTTGCGGGCAAAGGGGGAGGGCAATCCTTGTAATAACAAGACATGAGTAAAATGTGCATTTCCACAGAATAATATAAGGAATGTCCCCAAATGACTTTAGAGTTTAGTAATACCAAGTAGCTGTCACAGACACAATACGATCTCTCTGTCAACCTTTAATAGGTAGCACTTGTAAATACTGATTGTGACCAAGGGCGTAGACACAGAAAAGAATCTGGGGGGGACAACAGACAAACAAATTATATATATATATATATATATATATATATATATATATATATATATATATATATATATATATTATAATATATATATATATATATATATATATATATATTCTTTATTTTTATATATATATTTATATGTATATATATATATATAGAAAAAAAATCGTACATCTGTGTTCACACTTGAATGTCTAAAGCAAGTAAAAAAAAAGAATCCTATCCATGTACAGCTGTTTCAAGCTTACTGGCTATTATCAGCCTCGAACAGGATCTCAGCTTGTGTTGTGGACCTTATCAGTAGGTAATTCACCACAACAATCATTTAATATATGGTGGGCAAAATAGCGATAGAAGCCTCCAACGTACAGTAAATAAATAGTACATCTGTGTTCACATTTGAATGTCTAAAAAAAGTAAAAAATCCTGCTTCCAGCTCAGAATTCCGATAAAAACAGTTATTACAGAATGCAGCGTAATTACTGTTTTTCTCAGAATTCTCATTCTGATTCTTTAGCCAGTCAAAAATCAAAACTGACACAAATATGAACTAAAAACAGTAAACAGAAAGAGAGGAAAGGGGAAAAAATGGAAAAACAAGAAGAACAAAATTCATTGGGCAGAGTTAAGTGAGAAACAAACCAGCATTGTGAATAATGTCAGGAATTTCTTCCATTTTTTGTTCCTTTCCTCTCTTTCTGTTTATTGTTTTTAGTTCATATTTGTATCAGTTTTGCTTTTTGACTTGAATAAAAAAGGTATCACTATTTACTGCAATACTCTGATTATTCAACTATATATATATATATATATATATATATATATATATACAATGTACATATATATATATATATATATATATACAATCTATTTACAAATATATTTACATATACACATCTATATATCTGTATTTACATGTATATATCAAATAAAATAACTAACTCTGACTTAGTTTTTTTGTTTATGCAAATTACCTTTAGGGTTTAGTCTCCCTAACAGTGATAGGGGACTCCAGACATGGACTCCTTGATCACTGTGCCTTAGGGAGTTCAGCTGCACCTCACTGACGAGGCCCATAAAGACCGAAACGCGTCTCAGGTTTGCTGTTTCTCCTGTTCAGGGTAGAATTGCCTGGTATTTTGGCGCTGGGTCACTCTTCTGAGTGGGACCAGACTGATATATTACAGGATATTTCTCCCTGTGAAAGGCACAAGTGAGCTAAAAGAGGTTGCTCTCAGAGTGGGTTTTCATGTCCACAGAACTAACCTATTAAGGTTGGTTCATTCTCTGGTGAGCACCTCTGACTTAGTTTTTTTGGATACTGTATATATAGAAATATATGCCCAAAATATATTCAAAAAGTATTCAAAGGAGGGGAGGTAAGGCAAATCTAATGGGGAACAGCATAATCTGGGGGGGGGGGGGGGTTGTCCCCCTCATCCCCCCCCCCCCCAATTCCAATGCCTCTGACTGTGCTACCCACAAATATAGCAATACGATAAATGTGATCTGTTTAGATAACAACTAACACTAGAAAAGCAACCTGTGTATATATAATTAAGGAGAAACATATCTGATAATGAGAAGGATAAGTAGAACAACTTACAGTAATATTATATTTTGTGCTTTTGATCTTTTTATTTATTTTCACGGTTGCCCAACCTTTTCTTTTCCCCACACTTCTATACACTTCTACCACATTTCCTCTATTGTGATGGTCACATTATTATCCACGTCACTGAAGACACTTTAGCAGAACAGAAACCAAGTCTGTGATTTTTCTCAGGGAACAGAAAAAAACGACCTCATATTCAAATGGAAAATTCACTAAGTTTTGCAGTGATTGTAAATTCCTTCTCTGTGGTTGCATTTCCCCATAAGAAATATATCCAACATCATTCATCAATCTACTTAGGAGCCCTCTGAATGGGCTTAATCTGGGAGTAAGTGTAAAACTGAGTAGTAAAGCTTCATACTGATGACACCGTGGTTATAGAATCTGTATCTGAGAGTCATATATTCTGATAATTGCAATAACTGTATTTTTCGGAATACTGAGCAGGAAATATATTTTTTAACTTATTTTAAATGTTCGATTGTGAACACAAATGTGCTATTTATTAACTTACTTCTGTACGGTGGAGGGCTTCTATCGCTCTTTTACCCTCCAAGAGCTAAATGATGATGTGGTTAATAGCCTTCTCGCAAAATCTATGGCATGAGTTATGTTCCAGCTCCACACTGATGAGATCCATTTAAGATCGAAACATCTGTCTGTGGGTAGGTCTCCTAAATCCTGCCCAATCCATCCTCTGTTATGCTATATTATGCTGTGCTTGAAAGCTGTGTAATACAGCACCTCAAAAAAACAACTTAAACCTTCATTTAAATCAAAATAAAAGAGTTTAAACACTAAAAAAAACTGTAAGCGACAGAAAAAATGGCCGCCGAACAAAACGAAAACGAGGCTACAGCACTTTAAACTCGCAAAACACCACAAGAAACTCGCAAAACGCCACAAACGACCTACGGATATTCATACCACACATTGCCAGCCATTTTACCCCAATGCGGAAGTACCCAACTATGCTAATGGTTTCATCTCGCGCACGCACACTATTACACTGCACACATTCATCACACTTACACAACAGCTCCACACCACTAATGCTCCAGCAACATCAAAACAGATTGCCAGCTCTTCAACACAATGCTTCAAAATAGGTAAAGTATATTCATTTATTAATGTATTATATATTTCATTATTATACACCAAACAGCATTAGCTACCTTACAATTTCATTGCCGTCATTTTTTGACGGGCAATTCGCTAGTAAATAGATAAAAAGCAGATGTTTTATCATTCATAGTCTGTCTAATAAACAAACAGTTTGGGGGAATGTTATCTAAGGTCATAGTACAAACTTTATTTTTGCTTGTTTTGGTAGTTTTACATTGGATAGGAACAAATTAAATTCAAGTTTGTGTCAGTGAATCCGATTTCCACGGTTTCCTGTAAAATGTAAGATATTTTAATAGCGGAAGAGGAAATAATCCCACCCTTGTGTCCTTGTAATATAGTTGTATTCACTACAGATTACAGATTTTTTTGTGCAATCATGATTAAAATAAGATCTTTTCATTAAATTATGGAAAATTTAGCACTTCAGTATTTTTTTATTAGTTTAAAGGACCACTGCACAATGAAACAAAAATATTTGTTTGAAAACTTTAAATCTGACTCATACATGTCAAGTCATACATTTTCCGTAGCACTATACATAAGTTGTGATCAAGGCAAAACAATATTAACACATTACAATCCAGTGAATCCGGTGTCCATAGAGCTTTCCCGAAAGCACTATGCAAGATTGAAAACTCGCAGACTTACAATCTAAAGGTTTTGGGTGTGGTACAGGAGGGTGAGAAATGCAGTGTGCATGTTAAGTAGGCAGGTTATAGGCTTCTTTAAACAGGTGTGTTTTTAGTGAGGTTTTGATGGAGGTTTTGAAGCAGAAGGATAGTCTAGTGGAGCGAGGCAAGGAGTTCCAGAGAATAGGGCAGGACAAGAAAAGTCCTGAAGGTGGTGATGAGAGAGGAGGAAAGAAAAAGGTCATTAATAGAGCGAAGAGGGCGGGTGGGGGAAAATTTGCAGATGAGAGCAAAGATATAAAGGGGGCAGTGTTGTTGAGGGCTTTGTAAGTTAGGGTCATGATTTAAAATGTTATTCTGGAGGCTATGGGAAGCCAGTGGAGTGACAGAGAGGAGCTGCAGACACAGAGCGTTTAGTACGGTAGATGAGTCTAGCAGAGGCATTCAATATGGATTGAAGGGGGGATAGACGGGTGGTGGGTAGGCCAACAAGAAGTGAGTTGCAGGATATGATGAGGGAATGTATTAGAATCTTAGTTGAGTCTTGTGTAAGGTAGTGACATATTTTGGAAATGTTTTTTAAATTGAAAAGACAAGATATTGTTAGTTATTGTTAGTGACTGTATGTGAGGAATGAAAGAGAGGGCAGGGTCCGGTAGAACACCTAGACAACGGCTTGGGAGGTGGGAGTGATAATGGCATTGTTGACAGTGAGAGAGATGTGAGGGATTGACGCTGTGGTAGAGGGTGGGAAGATAAGGAGTTCAGTCTTAGACATGTTGAGTTTTAAGATGGTGGGTGGACATCCAGGAGGATATGCTTGAGAGGCAGTTGGAAACACATGCAAGAAGAGAGGGGGATAGATCTGGTGCTGAGAGGTAGATTTGAGTGTCATCTGCATAGAGATGATACTGAAGTCCAAAAGATTTTATTACGGCACCAAGTGAGGATGTATAGATAAAGAATAGAAGGTGGCCTAGGACTAAACCTTGGGGTACGCCAACAGACAGAGGTTGAGGAGAAGAAGAGATGCCAGAGAAGGGGACACTAAATGTTCTTAATTAGAAAACAATAAAGGTTGTTGCCTCTACAGGATTCTGGAGAGATCCATTATATATTGGTAAGCGTTGTGTATGAGAGAGTGTTGTACATTTCTGGATAGCTATTGTTGCATTGGATGATGCAAGGTGTCTGCTTCCGGGCCAGTGTCTATTTCGGCCTTATACAGGGTGATAGAATCATACAAGGGGTGTATGTAAGTAGCAGACTTACCAGAGCCCTTTTTCCCCATGGGAGTGAAAGAGTTGAGCCTCCTGCAACAGACTAATCAATCCCAGCTGCATTCTGCCTTTAAAAGGACTACTGAGCACTCAGCAGGGTGGGTTCAGTCTGGACTGAGAGCCAGGAGAGACAGCTCTGCACGCTGAAGTAAACCCACAGACTTTTGCAGCTGAAAACTTACAGGCCTGTATACATGAACACTTTATTTTTGCATTAGTTGATGCTAGTGAGGAAAACTGATATTTATGTTTAGTTAGTGCTTCAAGGAAAGCTAGGCTTTGTTTTGTATTCTTTTTGTTTGTACCTGCTAACAAAGTTTTCAGTAAAGCTCCTTAAAGCTACAATGCCTCCTGAGATACTTCATTACAGAGACGGTCAACAGGGCATTGACCCTGGAAGTGGCTGCCAGCCTGTCACATTTTGGTGGCAGTGGTGGGATATACATTGTCTGCGCTTAAGAAGACAGCCCACAGTACAAAATGGTGGCGCTAGTGAAAGCCTTAATACAGACCACTACCCATCAGCAGGAGACTACTCAACAGTTCCTAAGGCAACAGGCCCAGGCGACACAAGCACTGGCGGAACAACAAGCTAGAGCCACCCAGGTCCTGGCAGAACAACATGCCCAAGCCATGGAAGAGCGGAAGCTGCAGCGGGAGACCAACCAAATACTGTTGGCCCAGCTACAGCAAATGACACCTCTCAAACCTGCTGTGTCACCAGAGACCTGTATGAGGGGCAAGCCAAATCAGTTTCTACAAAAAATTAGTTGTGAAGACGATGTGGAAACTTATCTATTGAGCTTCGAAAGAACTGCCGTCAGAGAAGCCTGGCCCCAAGGGCACTGGGCCAGCATAGTTGCACCATATTTATGTGGAGAAGCGCAAAAAGCATACCTCGACCTGGACAGTGAACAAGCCCTGAATTATGCCACCTTGAAAGCAGAGTTCCTGGCCAGATCCGGAGTTACCCGCAGTGTCAGAGCACAAAAATTCCATTCATGGAAGTTTGGGGAGAATAAGCCCCCTCGCCCTCAGATGTTTGAGTTGCTGCACTTAGCCCAAAGGTGGCTACAGACGGACAGCAATGGACCAGGGAGAAATGTAGAATTGCTGATCATGGACTGCTACTTGCGAAGCTTACCACCAGGCTTAAGAGAATGGGTGGGGCAAAATGAGCCAGAGACCCCAGACGAGTTTATCTCCCTAACAGAAAGATATCTCGCCATGAAGGAACTAACCCGTTTCTCAAAAGAGAAGACCTCTGGTGTTCAAAGGCGGCCTAACAACCCTAAGGTTCAAACTCCTAACTGGATGAGAACCAGACCAAGACTCATGAAGCCGGAAGTTTGAAGACACTCGCTACAAGGGAACCCAGAAAGGTTAGTTCCTGAAGAAAACAAGCAAAGAGGGACCCCAGTAAGCAAGATCAAATGCTTTTACTGTGGGGAATTAGGACACATTGCTGTCTATTGCCCAAATAAGGAGGAACCCATGCAGTGTAACCTGGGGGAACATACGTACCACTTCAATATGATCAACCTGGTAGGAGTAGCTGGAAAACTACATCAGTTCATCAAAGCCATAAAAGTGAATGGAAAGGAAACCATAGCTTTAATTGACTCTGGGAGTGCGGTGACCCTATTTTCGGCCAAAGTTATAAAATCCAGCAAAATACAAAACTCAAGGAAGGTGGGCATCACCTGTGTACATGGGACAGTGAACCGCAGCACTGGAGGTTCAGGGGAAAAAGATGTTGCTCACCGGTCCTGTAATAGCCAATCTGCCCTACCCTGTTGTATTAGGCAGGGATTTTCCACAACTTGAAGACCTCCTCCAAACAGGAAAAGGTGAAAACCAAAGACAATCCGAACAGAGTGGCCCAGAGGCCAAGGAAACCCTGTGGTCACTCCCACCATTTGTGGACCAGGATCTATTCTCCAGATCCGGGAAAACCCGCAAAACGAAGCGGGAGAGAAAGAAAGCTAAGCGCTTAGGTACAGAGATAAGAAGGAAAGCCGTTGAGGAGGCTTTAGCAGCCTGCCAGACAGGAGAAAAGAGGGAGACCGTCCAGAAAGGTAACCACGGGTCAACCTGATGAAGAAAGGGTCCAAACGGTAGAACATGTAGAGGAGGAACTTACTCCACTGCAGTGTTTCCCTGACAAGTATGACTTTGCACGTGACCAAGCTGTGGATCCGATCCTACAGAACATACGTCGTCAGCTTGTGGAAGTGAACGGGACTCCGGTCACCGGGAGAGAGAGAGGAGACAGGGCCCTTATTTCATACTGCAGAAAACCTTGCTGTACAGGGTCGTTGCTTCGAAGGAAGAAACACTTGAGCAGCTCTTAGTTCCCCGAGCACAAAGGAGGAAAGTCCTTGATCTGGCCCACCATAACCTCCTTGGGGGCCACCTTGGGAAGGATAAAACCCTGGGAAAGATATTGAAACGTTTTTTCTGGCCTGGCATATTTGCTGAAGTAGCCCAGTACTGTGCATCTTGCCCTGAATGCCAATTGACAGCTCCCCACTCCGACCTAAGAGCTCCACTGGTATCTTTACCCATAATCGAGGAGCCTTTTTCAAGAATAGCAATGGATCTGGTGGGTCCACAAGAAAAATCAGCACGAGGGCACCAATACATCCTCGTAATAATGGACTATGCCACCAGATACCCGGAGGCCATATTCTTACGCACTGCTACCTCGAAAAATATAGCAAAAGAGCTCATTCAACTATACCCAAGGGTGGGGATACCCAAAGAAATCCTAACAGACCAAGGGACCCCTTTTGTGTCAAAGCTGATGAGAGACATGTACCAGCTTTTACAGGTGAAATCACTCAGGACCTCGGTTTACCATCCGCAAACAGACGGACTGGTAGAACGGTTCAATAAAACTTTGAGGAGTATGCTAAGAAAAGTTGTAGCACGAGATGGGGAAAATTGGGACTTACTCCTACCCTATTTACTGTTTCGCCATAAGAGAAGTCCCCCAAGCTTCCACAGGATTTTCTCCCTTCCAACTCCTCTACGGCCGCCATCCCAGAGGAATTCTGGACATATTAAAGGAAGAATGGGAAGAGCAAATAGTGCCGGGCGAAAATATTGTGGATAATGTAAGGAACATGAGAGAAAGAATTGTTAAAGTTATCCCTCTGGTGCGAGACCATATGGAACGAGCTCAAAGTAACCAGCAAACCTATTACAGCCGCACGGCCCAGGTGAGGAAGTTTCAACCCGGAGACAGGGTTCTAGTGTTAGTGCCAACAACCGAAAGCAAATTACTGGCCCGATGGCAAGGCCCCTACGAAGTTATTGAAGCTATCGGTGAGGTGGATTACAAAGTCAGTCAACCTGAGCGTCGCAAGAGAGAACAAATATATCATGTAAACCTTCTAAAACCCTGGAAAGAGCAAACAAAGGTGATGGATGTCACTTGTCTGGCTGAGGAGTCAGAAGATGTTAGCGAGTCCAAAATCTGTATTGAACGTCCGAAAGCCTATGTATCACAAGAGTTGTCCCCTGCACAAACAGAGGAAACCTACAAAATGCTAAGCGGAACACGGATGTGTTTTCCACCAACCCAGGTCGCACCACTGCCATTTACCATAATATTGTCACTAAACCAGGAGTGAGAATAAGGATTAAACCTTACCGCATTCCTGAAGCGAAGAGAACCGAAATAAGGGCTGAGGTGAACAAAATGTTAGAACTTGGAGTAATCGAGGAGTCTCAAAGCGAATGGTGCAGCCCCATTGTCCTGGTTCCAAAACCTGATGGAACTGTCAGGTTTTGCAGCAATTTTCGCAAGCTAAACGCTGTATCCGAGTTCGATGCATACCCTATACCTAGAGTAGACGAACTAATAGGCGACTCAGAAAAGCGAGGTTTCTAACAACGTTGGATTTGACTAAAGGGTACTGGCAAATACCTTTGACGCAAGCGGCCAAGGAGAAAACCGCCTTTTCAACACATGACGGGCTTTTTCATTACAAGGTACTACCTTTTGGATTGCACGGAGCACCGGCTACTTTCCAGAGACTGATGGATACGCTGTTACACCACCATTCAGAGTACGCAGCCGCTTACCTAGATGACATAATCATCTATACTGACGACTGGGAGACACATATGCTGAAAGTGGAAGCAGTTTTGGAAGCCCTAAGGCGCGCACACCTTACAGTAAACCCCGGCAAGTGTGCCATCGGTCTGAGTGAGGCCAAATATTTGGGATATACAGTAGGGAGAGGAGTTGTTCGACCCCAGCTCAACAAGGTGAAGGCAATTCAGGACTGGCCACAACCTCTGAATAAGAAACAAGTAAGGGCCTTCTTGGGGATAGTAGGGTATTGTAGGAGATTCATACCCCATTTCTCTACAAGAGCTGCCCCCCTGACAGACCTTACAAGAAACAGAGCGCCCAACATGGTTAAATGGAGTTCAGAGGCTGAAGCAGCGTTCACGGATCTAAAATCGGTCCTATGTCGAAATCCTGTGCTAGTGACCCCAGATTTTGGGAAGGAATTCATCTTGCAAGCGGATGCTTCGGGAGTAGGACTGGGCGCTGTGTTATCGCAAGTAGTGCAGGACGAGGAACATCCCATTTTATTCCTGAGCCACAAACTGTTGCCACAAGAGCAGAAATATTCCATTGTGGAAAAGGAATGCCTGGCCATCAAATGGGCCACGGAGGCGCTTCGTTGCTATCTCTTAGTGAGGAAGTTCACTCTGGTGTCTGACCATGCACCCCTGCAATGGATGCAGCAGAATAAGGAAAAGAATAGCCGGGTAATGAGATGGCTCCTGTCCCTGCAGCCCTACTGTTTCCGTGTCCTCCATAGAGCCGGCAGCCTACATGCTAATGCGGATGCTTTGTCTCGAATTCATTGCCTCACGGCGTTGGCCGCTCCACCCTGTGGTGTCGAGCTGGGGAGGGGGATGTGTGATAGAATCATACAAGGGGTGTATGTAAGTAGCAGACTTACCAGAGCCCTTTTTCCCCATGGGAGTGAAAGAGTTGAGCCTCCTGCAACAGACTAATCAATCCCAGCTGCATTCTGCCTTTAAAAGGACTACTGAGCACTCAGCAGGGTGGGTTCAGTCTGGACTGAGAGCCAGGAGAGACAGCGCTGCACGCTGAAGTAAACCCACAGACTTTTGCAGCCGAAAACTTACAGGCCTATATACGTGAACACTTTATTTTTGCATTAGTTGATGCTAGTGAGGAAAACTGATATTTATGTTTAGTTAGTGCTTCAAGGAAAGCTAGGCTTTGTTTTGTATTCTTTTTGTTTGTACTTGCTGACAAAGTTTTCAGTAAAGCTCCTTAAAGCTACAACGCCTCCTGAGATACTTCATTACAGAGACGGTCAACAGGGCATTGACCCTGGAAGTGGCAGCCAGCCTGTCACAACAGTTATCTTTACATTTTGTCTCTGTACCCTCCTTCCCCTCCTCTCTCCACTGATAGTCAAAAACACGCCCCCTCATGAATCAGATCTAAGGAAGTGATGTAACAAACCAAAAATGTATTCCTGTCCTTATAAACTGACAATAAACTGATCCAAATATTTAACATCTCTGGGGCTTGCCCTGTCAGCCAATTAATAGAAATTTAGCGTTAGGAGTCATACTCAACTGCCAATAAGATCTACAGACTGCAGTCGGCTCTGTACAATTCTGCTTAGTTTAAACAAGTTTGACTTAACATTTTTCAAAGAAAAAGAAATGTAATATTTAAATTGTTCTGTGTCTCTTTAACAATATTTGAACAGAATAATGGGCATAGATTTATAAACCATAATGCATGCAATGAAATAGTGTATTGGTATACTAGTAACGATGACTGCAATCTGCAAGAAAACAAAATGTTTTTCAATGTATTGAATACACTATCAGAGACAAATTTCCAACAGATGTTGTTTCTGCCTTCAGGGATCTGCAATATGATACAAAGGGTTATGCAATTAAAATTTAGCATGAAAATTATGAACTGAATTAGCATAAACCTTCACCTAGAGGTTATGATATATATGGAAGACAAATGTTTGCATCAGAAAAGCACCTGTGCTGTGTTTTATTTTATTTTTATTGTTTGCATCGTTCAGTCGTTTTTGACTCATGGACCATAACACACAAGTAGATATTTATGTCCATGGTCATGCTGATCCACTTAGTATTCATGACAGAGATACTGGAGTGGGTTGCCAGTTCCTTCTCCAGTGGGCCAGAGCATACAGCTCCTGGTTTCCCATCCAAGTACTGACCAGGCCCAACCCTGCATGGCTTCAGGGTGGTGTGACCTCTTGGTTCCCTTACTTGTAATCAAAGCCATGTCGACAGTGATGGAAGCACAAAATCCTAACCACTGGACCTACATTGTTATTATTATTTCGGAACAGAAAAATAAAACATACATTTTATTAAAATACTAACATACCAGTAAAATATTGTTCCACCCCAATTTAAATGGTGGAACAAATGGTGGTTTAATATTGAGCTTTCGCCTCTATTCATAACCAAGTGAGGTTTAACATTCATAATCATCATGTATGTATAACCAAGGTTTCCAGCCCTACATTGAGGAGATCCTTTTAAGATTTAAATAGTGACTGTCTGTGGGTAGGTATCTTAACTCGTGCATAATCCATCCTATGCAGGGGTATAAGAACTGGGGGGAATGAGGGGGTGGGTTAGAGGGAAGAGTTTGTAAAATGTTAACACTTACATTCTCTTATGCTGTATGTATGTATGTATGTATGTGTGTGTGTATATATATATATATATATATATATATATATATATATATATACTCCTTCCCCTCCAGATTTTTTTCTGTTCCTACTCCCTCAATCCTATGCTATGCTTCAGAGCTGTGTAATACAGTGAGAATATGCTAAAAGAAAATATGTATAAAGTGGTCTTGGATCAAAATACATCATGGACTCATTTGCATGTACCCGCCCAGTTTCCCAGAGTGCAGTGCAACAACTGTATTTCTCGGAATTCTGAGCAGGAAATTTGGAACATTTTTAACTTATTGATAGACGTCCAAATGTGAACACTAATGTACTATTTATTTTCTTTAACCAAGGGAAGAATAATACCAAAATCAAGACTACACAAATATTAACAACTTTGCGTTGATATACGACTTATTATAGATTAGAATATTTATGTAACAGGGCTCAGATGTTCTCTTAAGCTTTAGACTGATTCAATTATATGATATAAAAGGTTTAATTGGTCCGAGATTGGAGACATTATCTGCCAACAAATGTTTCTTATTTGTGGCCTCTATTATAGTTTTTAATCTGGGAAACATGACCAGCAGAATTATTAATATGCCATGCTTGTTGGATTGAATGTAGAACAATTTATCATTTCTGTCAGTAACAGATTACTAAAGTACACTGCCTAGGGCTCTATTCCAAGCTGCTGTCATCCATGGGATGCAAAGCATGTCTGAGCTAAAGAAACTCTCTATTCAGTAGACTAGAGTCACTAGAGCCATTAGCAAGGCTTTGTAATATTAAAGGACCACTGTGCATTATGGTCCATTTTCTTTTATATCTTCTTTTGAATAATTAAAAAGTGCAAAAATGTCAGAACGTAAAAAAAAAAGTACAACCTTTGCATTATTTTTACTTTTATATAAAACATTTTTTTACTGCAGACTTAAGTTTTCTTTACTGAACCTGCTTCTTGTAGCATCAACATGGTGTGTGTTGTAAACTAATGAGCTTTCCATCAATGTACTAGTAATTGTATGTCAAATTCCTATTGTTAAGATACAAATTTCCCATGTATTCCAATTCTCCTACTACTTTAGGAAATAGATCACTAGAAACTAGAATAGTAGACTCTTGTTGTTGTTTAATTGTTCACTCGAGTCCGGTTGTTCCAATCTCAAAGATGCTAGAGTAGGTTTCCAGTTCCTTTTCCAGTGGACTGCAATGTGTCTGACTTCTCTGCTATGACCTGACCATCTTGGGTGACCCTAAATGGTATAGCTCACAGCGTTATTGAGGTACACAAGCCCCTTCACCACAACAAGGTAGCGATCCAGAAGGGGAGTAGACTCTACAGTAGCATAAATTATATATAAAAGATAATAAATCAGAGGCTGTTATGTTTATTTTTATGTTTGGTATAATCCTACAAAACAGGCTATTTTAACATTTTGACCCTAGTGATCCATAAACTTGTTTAGCTGTTGATCTTAATTAGGTCAAAAAAGAAATATAATTCTAAATAGTATTCAAATTAAGAATAAACTTAATTTTCTTATTAAAATGTCTTTGCACCTAAACAATTCAAGAATTAAAGAAAATTCTGCTATTTTTTTAGAAACGTGGTCTCTATGTATTGATTTTCAAAACAGTATTATATTCAATTATTACTATTACTTATCAATATTATATCTTATTGTATACATTTTAATTTCTTTAACATATAAAACTTATAAAAACATGTATTTTTTTGAACTTATACTTATTAGAATAAAATAAAAACATCAATAAAGATTTACAACTAAAATCTAGTAAAATGAAAATCTAGTAAAAAAATCAAACATGAAATAAAGTATTTTTTGGGTTGATTTGCGAGTTTGAGAATGTTGTGCTATTCATTCTAAGACCTAACATCACTTTCCCTTTTAATAAAAGTACAGTATTGATTTTTTATTTGATTTAAAAGTTCTCTGGACAAGTCTTTAAGTACTTTTGCGAGTCCTCCTTGGTACCAGTAACTTATGGTTCAACATTTGCCATTTGTGGCCTTGACGGGGTGGTTAGCGAGGGGGTATCGGAGCAATTGAATAGCAATTTGCGATTTTAGTGTTTGCAACCCTTGTTGCCGTGAAAGATCAAAGGCTTGAATAGGAGGCCGGAGCCCGTAACTCGATTGTAGTCCGCAAAAAGACGCCAATTGAATAGCAAAATAACTTACAGGCTTCATTTACGAAGCCTAGATCTCCCGATGCCTTAATTGAATGAGGCTCATTGTATTCTATGGGAATCTGTTAACCAATAAATTATATCTTCCCCAATGAGCCAGTCTACTGGTAGATTACCCAGCAAGTGTTCACTTGCTGGTTAAATATTTCAGTGGTACAAATATGAAACAAACAACAATTAAACCACTGTGATCAACATTTTCCTTAATGTTCTTCTGAATAATTTAGTTTAAAAATGAGCAGAATGTAGAAAGAATAAGAAAGAATAATAAATACAACCTTACAAGTTTAGTTTTTAGATGCAATTATTCTTTACAGCAGTGACACATTTTCTCTGCTGAGCTGATCATGTCTATATTCTCAAGGACTGAAAGATTTAGTGACCACAATCCCATTGTGCAGATAGAAACTTTGCATGTTACTGTTGCTATGATCCCCCTCACCTTTCTTTGGATTCAGTCATTCTTATTTAATATGTTTTTTATGTTAAGTTGATTACCCTATGTATGTTAATTACTGTATGTTATGTTGCGTCCCTATGTGTGATTGACTTCTGATGTTTGATTCTGTATGTTGCATGTTTGGTTCATGAAGTGTTAAATACGTTAGAATGTTGTGTTGTCTGTCTGTAACTATCAGACAGTCAGTTACATGGAGTGAGATGTAACGGTGTCTTTGAGAACAAGCCAGTCTGAAGGCAGTCTGTGATGCATCTGACAGGAGAGAAGTGAGGTAACCCAGCTATCAGTGACTCTGAGAAGCTTAATATATATACATGGAATAAGATATCTGGAAGATATATATGTGTCAGACACATATGTGTCAGAGAAAATGGCTGTCCTGATCCTTTACAATTAATGAAGTGTGTCTATGCTCCTAATAAAACCTATCTAGAATTTATATGTATACTAGCGACTTGCCCGTCATAAATGATGGCAATAAAGTTTGAAGCCTGGCAATGGTGTTTGCCACACATTGCGAGGCTCTCCCCCCTCTAACTTGCCTGCCTCGCGATGAGCGCCTTCGGCGACCATTGCAAGTCTCTCAATGAGCCTCTCCCTTTTATCTACTTCCCCTCCCACCCCTGTGTCTCTCTCCCCCACTCCTCTGTGTCTCTTCCCCCTCCTTTGTGTCTATCCCCCCTCCCTTGTTTCTCTTTCCCCCCCATCTCCCTCCCCTGTGTCTCTTCCCCCCCATCTCCCCCTCTCTCCCCCCTCCTCCCTCCCCTGTGTCACTTCCACCCTCCTCCCTCCCCTGTGTCTCTTCCCCCCTCCTCCCTCCACTGTGTCTCTCTTCCCCCCTCCTCTCCCTCCCCTGTTTCTTTTGAGCAACTTAATAGCATCTTAATCTGAGACAAATGGGAGCCCGCAACTCACTCGCAGACATATAGCCTACAACTATCGGCTTGCAATTGAATCGTGCCCTTATTTTTCATTTCCTTTAAGCTATTGTAGACTTTATTTTTTAATGACAGAGCATGAGATATATCCATAAATCTTACAGTTTGATACTTTTCTTTTAAGTAAATCATGTAAATAGTGATCATATCCTGTGTCTTTTCTTCCCTTCCAGAAATCTACTTTTCTAATAATACTTTCAGATAGAATACAATTACAAAACGACACACTTCTCTTTTGATTTATGATAGGATGTAGTTGGGGTTTAAGTAGGATATGAAAGAAAGTTGCACAATTTGAGAATTTCTAAATCTCCTGTCTTCCATAAATAATAATACATTTTACAGATTAGGAAAGGTTTTGTTACTACATGCTTAGTTAAATGACTAATCAAAAACGTGCGTGTTAAGCATGCTTTTAACACAGCGAATATGAAGAGTTATTATTGACTTGTTCTATTCATGAATACTTGTTTTTGGCAGAAATAAAACAAAATAATTTATTAAAGGGATACTGTTGCACCTTAATGTTTTCAAAGTGTTTGTAAAGGTCCGTAAATTAAAAGTTTGAAAATAAAGCAATAAATATGTTAGAAAAATTAGACTGTTTGTCTCTATGGGGATCTCCATGTTGTCCTCTTGCACCCCTCTATATGTACATGACATAGAGTGAAGGAGGTGGGTAGCAAGATTTGTTTCTTATGGTTGCATCTTTAGATGCAATCAATGGAAGCGTAAGCCCTATGTTTATAATTTACTTGCTTATACAAATACGTTGCTAATGACTGCCCTTTAATATCTATAAATATGTAGCAAGCTAGGTAGAGGTTCCCCACTGTGTGTAACGCTTACATGGGTGGGACTCTTGTCTGCTGAAGCCATTGATCAAACTAATCTATCAAAAGGTCTGTTGTGTGCTTGTATAAAAATGTATCTGGTTGCCAACCATTTTTTAACAGTTTATTTACTGTCAGCATTTTTTACATGGGGGCCTTTTGTTACATTCTGTACAGTGTTTTAACCCTTTGTTATATAAGGGACCTGTAATACCTTACAGATCCTCTAGTACATTATGTGCAAACAGCACTCGCATTTGGATTTTATTTTAAATCTCATGTTTTATTTGAAAGAGGCAATGCTACAGGTCTTGTCTTTTGTCTGAATTGAACACTTGTAGTAATTAGAAGCTGTGCCGCTGCCTAATGTGTATAACACTGCACATGTCCTGCCTTGTGTTAATTTGTACAGTAAGGACCTGATTATACAGCTCCTGTAGGAAATCTTGTGAATGAAAAGTTCAAGTAAGCCCTCACGTAGCTATTACATTCCACCCGCTGGAGACACTTATGAGTATACCCTTACAAGTGTTTGCTGTGTATGAACTGGCCCCTGCTTCATGAGTGAAGTTACCTAAAGGGCTATCACCTGGCCCCCATAAGAGTTACTGAACGTCTTATTGTAAGGCTCTGCGAGTGCTCACAGTCAGGCACATCCTTACATGTAAATTCAACCTCGAGCAAGAGCAGATAAATCCTTTATGAGACATAAAATGAAAGCCTATGCATAATTAAAGCACAAAAGAAGGACAGAGAAATAATTATTTTCTTTGTTGCATCAGAAATTCTGTATTTGATAATATATTACAGACTACAGTGTGCTTTCTGCATTTCCTATTAGTTTTAATGAGGTTTTTAACAGGTTTTGCTTAATATTTTTCCAAGCGAAAACAACTTTTGTAATGTTTAAAACATGCATTAAAATTGATTGTGATCCATGATCTTTTAACCTACCCCTATACAACAATTCACTGTGTCAATTACACAACAAATGCTGTCTCACCTGATTAATTCAGAGCCCCAGGGGTTATTGTGTACGCACCTGCCGCCCACTCACCTGCATATCCCCTGCCATGTAATACCATATAATAAGTTAAAAGGTCACTTAATTCAGCAGTTTGAACCACATCACAGTAAAGATCTACTAAAAGCATGTTGAAATTTTAGAAATACATGCATTTTCAGTGAGAAATAAATGTAATACAATCTGCGTTTATACGTGTGTAAGTGCACCCACAAGCAGTGGCATTACTGCAGCCTATAAGGTTGCAGCGATGTGTGTCCCATTCAAGTCAATGGTAATACTGCCTACATTTCCAGTTGAAGGGAACATAACTTGCAATTTCTTATGGCAGAAAAAAAAAAACTTAAAAAATCTATATGTGCAGGCATGGAATGCTGGACTTACCTAAATAGACACATAGGTCAGTGCAGTGTAAATTGATTCCATTGAAATGCTGCTATCAGTTACTGGTTTCCCCACAGTATGCACTGGGCTGGTTTATCTGTTATTATTCATGCAACAAACAATAAGCAGAATACACCTGTAAACAGAGAGATAAGAGTTTAGATATTTTGCGTTATTAGTGTAATTTAACAAAATAGATCATTATAGATCTTATTCTCTATTAGGCGCAATTACAGTGAGATAAAAGGCCCTTTACAAAAACAACATACAGTATAATGATGTGTCTGAACTGCAATGTTCAGGTGAAGAATAATAAACCACAAGTATGTGTCAAGGTTGAAATGTTTACTGATGTTCTGTAACTTTACTGGGGTTGTTACTGAAATTACTGTGTTTCTGGGCTATGACTCACAAAGTGAAATATGACAACATACATCACAGCATAAAACTAATGCTGGACTAATGATTTTTGTTTGTTTTATACAGGTCTTAATCCCCCCACCAACCTCCGTTTTGAAATGGATGCATTTAATCTTATTTGGAAATGGGATCTTCCGAAAATCTCAAAAAAATGGCCAAATTGTAATATATGTTACCATTCTCAGTATGGGAAACAGAATAATCTTGACACACGGGTAATGGCAAGTATTTTATTGTTGATTAATGTGAGAACCTACTGCTTCTGTTGGGCTTGATAAGAACCTAGTTCAAACCTACCCATAGGACCAGTCAATTCTTTGTGAATCCCTGATAGCAGGAACAGAACCAACCCAGCTTACAGCCACCAAAGTGTCCAGCAATCCACATTAATCAGAAGAGCCACCCAGCAAATGTTACCAACTGTAACATGGTCCAATGCAGATCCAACAGTAATAATCTGAGAAATAAGGATTATTGCTCCCTCAGAGTGAAACACACACATCATTTATGTATGTTTAAACTGACAACAGCCTTTATTGATGTGGTCCAGTATGCACAACACAGTCCGACAAAACCATTACCAGCTCCCCACCCTGACCATGTGATGAGGCCTGTCCATCAGTGATGTCACCCCCCTTATTCATCCCCCTTGGTCTGGGAGCCTAATTTACTACCCAGGCTAATTGGTCATTTGGTCCTGGCTTTACAGGGAGTATTTGATCAGAGCAGGAGTGCAGACACTCAATCTCTGATGAGTGGGACCCTCCATATACCCAGCATGCTTCACCATTCACACCTAAGTGTCCACTGTCCCCTGGTGCAAGTCAGCTGTCCCCCCACTGCACTGGATCCCCTACATCCAAGCAGCTCATAACTGGTGACCCCTCTGATCCAGGGATCCGGGTAATACCTTTACTAATCTCTGGGAAAAATGCAGCATCACAATATCTACACAATAATACTTGACCTTCAATTCTGATTCAAAAATTGTAATAAAAATACAACATAAATAACTATAAATAATTATAAAATAAATAAATAACTGTAGATTATATGGTTTCACTGATTTCTCCCTCATTTTCTGTGTGCTTCCTCTGTAGGAAAGCTGTTCGCTGACTGTGAAAGTGAATTTGGAATATGCTGAACGCAGCATGATTGACTTAAATGATGAGATACATTTTAAAACTCGATCACAATGTCAAAACGATAGTAGTATAAAAAGTCAATGGGTGAACATGTCTATACTGCTAACCAAAGGTATTTTTTTTGTATATAACATACAGTGCTGTGAAAAAGTGTTTCCCCTATCCTGACTTCCTCTATTTCTCACACTCAATGTTTTCAGATCTTTAGATAAAATGTAATATTAAATAAATTACAAATACAGTATATTACTAATTTGCCGCATTTAAAAACCCATCATATAGGGACATAGCTTGGTTAGAAATATAACTTATTGTTCCCTTGTGAGCAACTGAATATCCAGCTTGTAGTAGTGGATTCTAGTTGTTACAGCCTCCGGTAAATTATTTATGTACTGTTCTTTTGCCCGTCATAAATTGCGTTATAATATTTAATGTCTCTTCCCCCCCTCTCCCTCCCCTGTTTCTTTCCCCCCTTGCTCCCCTGTGTCTCCTCCTCCATCTCCCTCCCCTGTGTCTCTTTCCCCCCTCTCCCCATGTCTCTTCCCCCCTTGTGTCTCTTTCCCCCTTACCTCCCTGTGTCCCTCCGCCCCTCCCGCGTGTCTCTTCCCCCCTCCCTACCCTGTCTCCCCCTCCTCCCTCCCCTGTGTTTCTTTCTCCTCCTCCCTCCCTCCACTGTGTATCTTTCCCCACTCTCCCTCCCCTGTGTCTCTTCTCCCCTTCCCTCCCCTTGGTCCCTTCCTCTCTCCCTCCCCTTTGTCTCTATCCCCCCTCCTCCCTCCCCTGTCTCTCTTTTCCCTCCTCCCTCCCTGTGTCCCTTCCCCCCTCCTGCGTGTCTCTTCCCTCCCTCCCTCCTCTGTGTCTCCTCCCTCCTGTGTGTCAACCCCCTCTTCCTTCCACGGTGTCTCTTTCCCCTCCTTCCACCCCTGTGTCTCCTCCCCACTCTCCCTCCCCTGTGTCTCTTCCCCCCCTTCCCTCCCCTGTGTCTCTTCCTCTCTCCCTCCCCTGTGTCTCTTTCCCCTCATCCCTCCCATGTGTCTCTTTCCCCTCCTCCCTCCACTGTGTCTCTTTCCCCTCCTCCCTCCATTCCCTCCGGCTCTTTACCCCTCCCCCAGCATGCAATGTGGCTTATTTAGTTTGTATGGAGGGACCAATTTAGCTCATTATTGATCATTCTGGGGCAGTTTGTTGTAATGTACTTGTCTATTATTTAGCTCTTGTCTAAAGTCTTTGAATGTACCCTCTTTGTAGGCTTTTTTGTTGGGTAACAGGGAATCATAGCCAGATTTGGGGCTTTTGTACTTAAAGCTATATGCAAGTGAGCTGGGTTTTGAATGCATCTGATAATGGAGAATTAGTAGTGTATGATTACAGTTATTTGCATGCACTATGTTTTTTTTAGCTTTGCATTAAAAAAATTAAAAAAATCTTGCAGGTGATGTTTACACCCCAAGAATTGAGCTAGGCTTCTCAGGGTTCGACTTTGTAAAAATTAACCCTGTATGTGAGCATGTCCAGCTTTGCAGCCAATCAGCTGTATGCAGCCAGCTAAATAATGCTGCTACGCTTCTTAGAACTAAAGATCCTTAAAGGACCATAAATCAACATTCAAGTAAAAATGCCTGAGTGGTTACACTGTTTGATAAATTCTGGACAGATTATAATTTATGTGAATGAACATTTATGCTTGATTTATGGTCCTGCAATGACTGCAGTGTTTGAGGAAGAGAGGTGGGCATGTGTCTCTTTGTGAGTGCATGCAATTTGCTGGGTCTGGGAGAGATCTCTGGGGCAATTCACTGGGTATGGGAGAGATCTCAGGGGCAATTCACTGTTCTCTAAATTATACATATTAAAGGGATATGAACGCATGGTGCAGCAGGTTTTCTGAAAGGCTAGGACACTACATTGCAGATCTTGCTCTATAGAGCCTCTGTCTCCATGCACTGCAGAGGGCAGACCCATTAGGGTCTATTTGTATACATGAAAGTAAATAAATATACCATGCCCCTTGAAGCACTTGCTTTACAGACAGGGAGTACACACAGACGGCAAACATGTTGTAACCTTTTAATTGTTTGGCAGATGATGAGAGCGCAGTGAGAGATTTTAGCTGTATTTGGCACAACAAGCAATATATGAATTGCACATGGGAGCCTGGGAAGAGTTCACCTCCTGGCACAGATTTTGTGCTACTATACTGGTGAGTACAGCAGAAATAATTTTCATTACGCAACAATAACTACTATAGTTGTCATATAGTTGCTGAGTTAAAAGCGTAGCAGTGCATTGCGCGCAGCGAGAGGGGCGCAAGCGCTGTTGTACCGCACTAATGAGCATGGGCAATTGTAAAGATGGGGAGGGGAGAGATAGGCGAGACGGGGGAGAGACACACCGGGGAGAGAGACAGGGGAGTGGGTGGGAGAGAAACATGGGTGGGGAGAGACAGGCAGGAGGGGGAGAGACAGGGGAGAGGGTGGGAGAGAGGCATCGGGGAGGGACGGGAAAGGGTGGAAAAAGAAAGGGAAGAGGGGGGAGAGAAACATGGGTGAGTGAGACAGGGGAGAGGGTGGGAGAGAGACACGGGAGGGGGGAGAGACAAGGGAGAGGGTGGAGAGAAACATGGGTGGGAAGAGACAGGGGAGAAGGTGGGGGAGAGACACGCACGAGAGAGAGACATGGGAGGGGAGACGGGAAAGGGGGGAGAAAGGGAAGAGGGAGGAGAGAGACATTGGGGATTGAGACATGGGAGTGGGTAGGAGAGAGACATGGGAGGGGAAAGAGACAGGGGAGAGGGTGGGAGAGGAACATGGAGGGGAGAGACAGGGGAGAGGGTGGGAGAGAAACATGGGGCGGAGAGAGATAGGGGAAAGGGTTGGAGAGAGACATGGAAGGAGGGGGAAGCTAGAAGGAGGGGGAAGCTAGAAGGAGGGGGAAGCTAGAAGGAGGGGGAGGGAGAATGAGGGAGAGAGAGAAGGAGAGAAGGATAGAGAGATAGGGGACAGAGAGAGAGGTCATAGAGACAGAGAGAGCGCACAGAGAAAGAGGGCGCAGAGAGAGACAGAGGGCGCTCAGACAGAGGGAGCTCAGACGGAGAAGGTGCTCAGAGGGAAAGGGCACAGAGAGAGGGCGCACAGAGAAAGGGAGAGAATGCACAGAGAAAGAGGGCGCAGAGAGAGAGGGCGCTCAGATGGAGAAGGCGCTCAGATGGAGAGGGCGCTCAGATGGAGAGGGCGCTCAGATGGAGAGGGAGCTCAGATGGAGAGGGAGCTCAGATGGAGAGGGAGCTCAGATGGAGAGGGCGCTCAGATGGAGAGGGCGCTCAGAGGGAAAGGGCACAGAGGGAGAGAGAAAGTGCAGAGGGAGAGAGACAGAACAGATAATTTATGATCCTGTCATTTGTGACGGGCAAGTTACTAGCATAAAACATAAGGGCAGAACCACTTGACTTGCAGTCTGTCCAAATTCCATCTGCTTCATAACACAAGATGCGGTTGACCTTTGGCATTAAAGGAATATGGACGTTTTCTGGATTATACTAGGTATATAAAAAACCTATGTATCTATTTGCTTGTATGCTCTGTTTTTACATTGTGCAAAGCGCTAACAAGTCATGGTCCCTTATGGGCTAGGTCACTATACTTCAAACCCAGCCCTACAGGGTCTATGTCTGCATGAGATGCAGAGGGCAGACCCATACAGGTACTATTTGTTTGATTTTAGGCAAATAAAATAAATAAAGTACAAAAAGCAAACTGCCTTTATGTTTTTTCCAATCATTACTGGAAGATGGTTCTATATTTGCGCCATTTTTAAAATGGAATTATAAAATCAATTAGCTTTGTCTTGTAATACAAATAGAATTGTGATAAAACACATCACTTAGATGAAGCAGGAAATTGCTTAAAGCTTTCTAAATTTCAGATTACTGGGCATCAGTTCTGTATTATTTAGTGGAATTATTTTATTGGGGTTATTGGAATTCGTATCCTTGTAGTGCCAGCTCAATGTCATGAGAGTTTTTCATTACAGACAAATGTTTTAATTTAATTAGATCTAGTTTTAGATAATGAAAATAATTTCCTTGACCTTAGGGCCATATTAAATTCCAGCCTCGTAAGTCCAACGTGTAGCACGTAAGGGCTGCATGCTGAAAATTTGGACTTTTTACATTGCTATTAAATTAGAAGTGCAGCGAGCTACGAGTGCAAGGTGCTATTTCTTAAACCAGTTCTCGGCTGTCGGAGTTGCGTGCTCAAACGATTAAGCAATCACGTAGTTACGGGTTCAGATGGATCCAATGGAAAAAGAGATCACTAGCGCTACGTCACTGAAAAAGGGAGTTTGGATTTCAAAGTCCTACGTGCTTCAATTACAGTTTGCAATCGGACCCACATTCAAGATATAATGCAATATTAATAAAGCAGTACATATGATATTCTATCACATGTGAGTTACAGTATATGTCTTAACACATTGATTGCCGGGATCGATATAACACAAAATATTAACATGAAATAATGTATTTTAATGGCCCTATTTGCGAGCTTGAGAATGTTGTGCTATTCTAAGACCTAACATCACTTTCCCTTATAATAAATATACAGTAGAGTGTTGTCATTTGCATTACAAGTGCTACATATTGGACTTTACCCCCCTTGCGGGTGCTCTCGAGCACATGTTGGCCTTTGGGCTCCATTTGCGTGTGACGTGTTTGCTCGCGTGTGACCACGTTGCAATTTTATAGCTGAATTGAACAAGTAGAGGTTACGGGCTCGTCAGATCAAAGGATTTATGTGCGCAAAGTTCAACGTTGCTCAGCACGTAGCCTATTGTCTGCCCTGCATGTTAACACGCAAAGTCCTCTGCGAGCAACGTTACAGGGCTAATTTAATACCTGTAACACGTACGGGCTACGTTTTTAAAATGTAGCCCCAATTTAATGAGGCTTATAGATACTGATTGTCAAGCACTATATTATTAGATATATTTCGAGAACATATATATACAGTATATTCTGCTCATAATATGATTTTTATTAGCAACATGAATATATCCAATAAGTATTTATGATACCAGATTCAGTGGTAGACATATTATTAATAGTTCCAGGTCATATGTAGATATTCTGGTGATTGATGTAATTAATTGTATATTGCTAGTTTATAACAATTTTGTAATGCTCTATGGTATATGATTGGACCTATTTAACCACTAAGGGTTGCGATATGGCCAATTGAATAGTCAATATATACCATGTGGAAGGAGTTGGTTATTTGAAAGCGATTATTTTCTTTCTTCTTCTTTGTTTTTGTGTTTAAATTTTGATTAATCTCACACACCAGTTCTTCAGTATCTTTTTTTTTTTTTACAATTATTAACTTTAAGACCTTTAAGTGATACTGTGCCCAGATACGGATAATTGTATGTCTCTTGGATGCATTATCTTTAAAAACTATCAGTTCTATTAATATGCAATTGTACGCTTATCCTGCAGAAATGGTGATGAAAAGATCTTTAATGGGGCTGCTTACATTCCCTCAAGTTTTTTTTCTTTTCATGCAGGGTGAAACATTACAAAGGCGATGATTCGAAAGGAAAACCCACACAGTAAGTATGTGGAAAATATGTATTAAAGTAAGAAATACAATTGCACGTGGGTGCTTATTTGTGTCTAAATCTGGAACTGTGAGAAAATGCCCTGAGAACTATCCAAATTACAGCAAGTATGTGATGACGATACACAGTGCTTTCCCATACCAATAAAAAGTACTGGAAGTACATGCATTAACTGGATACTTTAATAATGATTTAGGATAATCAGCAAGAACAGTGGAAAGAGCAAAGGTACCAGTCGTTGCAGAAATGAAATATATATATATATATATATATATATATATATATATATATATATATACAGTATAAATACATTTAATTATAATTATGGGGCGTTAAGAATGTTTGAGTAGATAATTGAGTTTGAAAGTTACAATATTTTAAGCACCTAATTTAATTTGTATTAAAAACAAAGCATAGCCATCAATGAGAATCACCATGCCACTGATAAAAATAGGCTATATATATATATATATATATATATATATATATACATATATATATGTAGTAAATAAATAGTACATCCGTGTTCACATTTGAACGTCTAAAGCAAGTTAAAAACCTGCTTCCAGCACAGAATTCCAAAAAAAATAGTTATTACACTGCATTCTGGGAAATATGCCCACAAATGCCTTGCTCTTCAATCCACAGCCATTTTCAAACATGGCTTCCTTTAAGCTTGTGCATGCTGTATTACACAGCTTTAATGCAAAGCCAAGGTTGGAATATACACAAGCCGAGAATAAACACTGGATATTTTAAAGTATGAGGAAAGTCTATCCAAACAAGGCTTGTTTACACTAGAAATAGGTACTTGCACAACATTTGGAATAATTTGGACATATTCTGTATATCTAGGGTCAGTAAGGGAATCCAAAATTCGCTTAAATTTTGAAGTTATAGTTATTAAGATATTGTTTTCCTAATTAGGAAAGTCAAGTTATGAAATGTTTTGCCCTGGAAGGTTGTGATGCCAGACTAAATAAATAGCTTTTAAGTTGTAGACATAATTTTATTTGAAACTCTATCCAGAATCATGGAAGATTTTTCACACAAAGAGAAGAGATTACCAAGTTTTATGTCAGGAAATAATTTATTTTACCTGTATTATAAAACACTAAAAAACTAAATTGTGCCATTTTCAGTATACAACTATAACAATTTGAGAGAGGAAAACAGGTTGAGCCAGAAGGATTTAGAAGTAGGAATGGAAAATAATGAAAATAAATGTAAAGGTATATATTTGGGAAGGGAAAAAGCATACAATTTATAATCAAAATGGTACAAATGTAGGTATCAGAGATAGAATTATATTTGGGAGTGCTTGTGAACAACCACCTACGTAACAGTGCTCAATGCCAAAACAGCATCTTCAAAAGTAAGTAAAATATTGGCATATATTAAGAAGGGTACAGAAGCAAGGGACGAAAATATAATTTTGCCACTATTTAAATCAATGGTACTCTCTCATATGGAGGACAATTTTGGGCACCACTTTAAAACAAGAACCTTATAGAGATAGAAAATGTACAGAGAAGAACGTCAAAATTAATAAGGAAAAATTAAGCTATGAGGAAAACTAACCAAGTTAAATGTATTTTCTGTAGAACAAAGGCACTTTATATCATCACTTTATATACATACATCCACGGTCAATATAAGACTTTGTCAAGTAAACTTATTTTGCCAAGCGGTTTTCAACTAAGAAGATGGTACCTGCTGAGGTTAGAAGAAAAAAATCCACCTTAAAGAACAAAAAGGGTTCTTGACATTAAGGTCAGTCAGATTGTGGTGCTCACTGCTAATAGATTATGATGTTAATATATTACTTTGTTATGAATCATAATGCTCTCCCCTTATGAGACAATTGGCAATGTTTCAATTTGTTAATTGATCCAGAAGAACATATCAGGATATCTAAAAATGTTAAACTTGATGCACTAAAAGTCTTTTTTCAACCTCAATTATGATGTTACTATATTACTTTGTTATGAATCATAATTTTTAAGCCATAAAAAGGAAGTTCCACCTGAACTTAATGTACTGTAGAAGTTATGGAGCTTGCTTATTTGTATTGGAAATGTTCATGTTTAAAGAGTCAGGAAGACATCATTAACATTAGGAAAAAAAGTCTATGCTATAGGTGCTGTTGACACATTAGAATTATGGTTGGCTAAAATCAGGATCAAAAGCCAGTCAGAATACTATTTAGATGTTTAATGTTTCGCTGGTACATACAGAAACAAATTAAAAACATTAGCATGTTAGATAACACATATATTACACATATATACATTTAATGTTTTTATAAACGCATCTTATCTTTCTATAAAACATCCCCTTTAAATATAATATAACTACATAAAAACCATTGACCTGGATTGTATATTTTGTTTCTTAATTCGTTTTTTTCCCCCACAGATTTCAAGAATTATTAAATAGTGGGAATCCGTGTCCACAATATATTTACAAGGATGGAGTCACTCTTGGATGCCACTTCAGAGATCACAAAGCACCTAGGGATAGTGACATATTCACTATGGTGGTCACAGACAGCAATAAAACCATCCAACCTTTCATCGCCATAGTAAAAGTTGATGATAAAAGTAAGTTTCATGGAACAGAGAAGCAATGGACTTCATTGTGTCATTGAGTTCTATAAGCTGAAAATGGTGATGATAATTAACACTTGTGCAAATTAGAAAATATATTTATATGGTATGACTAAAGCCATGGGCGTAAAATATTACATAGAACTTACGGTACACCTCAGGTTGAAAGTGAGCACCATGGACATCTACAGGATGTTTTTGTGGGGAAGGGCAAGGTAAAACTAAAATATACCCAGCATATTAAATATCAGCCTATTTTTTTAAATGCACATGCACAAACATATATGTACACACAAAGATCTATATACATATCATTCACACAAAATTATATTATGAAAAACACACAAACTCATACATACATATAAATGCATTCACATGTATTACTGCACTATATGCATACATACATACATACATACATACATTATCAATTATATATCTCAATGATATCCAACTGGCAGCCGGAAAGCAAACCACGTTCTTATCACTAACCTAACATTATTAAAATAAAACTTGGAAAAGTATATACAGCCTCTTGTATTGTGTTCCTCCATCAAAGTGCCTGAGACATAGAAACAAGCCTAGGGAAGACTGGTAACTTGTCACAATATGTACATTAAATATAAATGTCCCAAAGCAGACATGTATAAAACAATCTTCAAAAAGGACCGATAGATAGATGATAGATAGATGGATGGAATATTGGATAGATAGATAGAGTTGCTCTCTTCTCCCTCAAAATCCCAGCACTGTGCATTTTCATAGAATGACAGCAGTTAACAATAGCAATAAAAATCAATCTGAACTTAGAGAACAGTTAAAACATATATTGAGATTTAATCAAAAGGGTTTTGATTTATAAAGGCCCATTGTGGAAATAAATCATGAAGTGCACAAAACAAGAGGCAGTGAAATCAAGCTAGCATGAACATCTGTGTTCATATGAATGATCAATTATTGGTATTATAGCAGGTTTTTATTAAAAAATATATTTCATAAAAAAGGTTCAAGATCACACATTCCAATAAAAAGGTATACCAATTAATGTACATGTCTTAATGGCAAACATTACACACCATTGTATCAAAAAAGAGTTTGCTAATGGTAAATCACTGGAAAGGAGATAATGTATGTAGTAATTTCTCTTGATCTCTGTTCTTACTTCCCTATTACACTGTCACCCCACAATTCGTCAGGAACGGGAGTGTTTCCCTACCTTTCCTTTCTTAATGCAGAAAAGAGGGTTTGTTTTCAGAGGGGCTTCTTTTGTCAGGTGTCAAACCAGACAAAGAAATCCCATACATACAATACAATTATAAGACAGTTGGGACCGTTTAGGGGTGCAGAGTATGCTATATGATAATTACCAAGACAGGCAACGATTCCCTACCTTCTGGCACACCTATGTTGACCATCATGTCCTATAGCAACCAGGCATGCTTTTGATTAGATTCTATTTTTCATCTGGTCTTAAGCTGGTATATCAATGTTTTTCTTCTCATTTTCTTACTGTTACTTGCTTTATAAATATATATCTGGCTTTAGAAAGAGGTAGGCACAAGGTAAAACAATTTTGCTAAAGAAAATCCTCCTATCCGAACTTTACTTTACAGTTTACCTCCTTCTCTTTTCTTTATTTATTTATAAAATAACACAGTACCGCTATCCTATGATTATATTATTTCTGTATTTTAACCTATAAAAACAAAAAACATGGCCTTGGCGTAAAAATCTTTAGATACCTTTTGAAGCTGCCCAAGCAGACGTTCCATTTTCCTGTAGTTGTAACATATATGGGCACAATATCTACGGACTCGCCCAGGGCACCAAATCAGTTTGAGGTCATGTGGTTCTTAGTATACAAAGCATAATTAACTGGATACATTTGCTTCCTAAACTTAATTTTAGCACTTTGCTAGTTTCATTTATTGTGTTATTTTCCCTCTCTAAAGATGGGGGTAGGCAACATCAGAACTGGGGTGCCTATAATCCTAAAGTGTGTTTCTTTTTAGTTCACAATGTACAATATACATATTTACACAGACACATATATATATATATAAAAAAATGTTTTTAATCTTTATTCTATTTATGAAGCATTGATATGTTGACTGATAAACTACTTGGTAATTTCAAAGGCAAATACATTCTTCATTTTTACTTCCAGTAAAGCTTAGTCCACCAAACATCGTCAATATAACCCGAACACCCAGCCATACAATATATGTCAGATGGAATGAATCCAAAGTCATCGGGAAACAGTGCTTAATGTATGAAGTCGAAGTCACCAACCCAAAGAGTGAGAAGCCAGATATGCGTACGGTAAGGAAGCGAGGAACATAAGCATCAGCAATGATTAATATATGAAGTCACCTGCTTTCTCATGTAGTGGCTCTTTATTGATACTGTGCTATAAAAATTAGATTTAAAGTAGCTCTAACTATGAATTGTTGAATATATATATTATTTAATATATGGTGGGCAAAAGAGTGATAGAAAGCCCTCCTCCGTACAGTAGTAAAGTAAATAAATAGTACATTTGTGTTCACATTTGAATGGCAAAAACAAGTATTAAAATTAATCCAACCCTAGCTTTGCTCAAAGCTGTTTGATACAGCGGGCAAATGCTTAAGGGAAGCCATGTTTCATATGGTTATAGATTGCAAGAGCGTAGCCTTTGTGGACACATTTGCATATCCCTGCCAGGGTTCCCAGAGTGCAGTGTGATAAATGTATTTGTCGGAATTCTGGGCATGAAACAAGTTGTTTAACTTGTTTTAGATGTTCAAATGTGAACACAAATATACTATTTAATATATATAGTAAATAGTATATTTGTGTTCACATTTGAACATCTAAAAATGATATATATTATATATATGTGGATATGTTCCATTGCCACATATATATAATATATTGCCTTTATTGCCTCTGCCTGACTGGAAGGACTTTCTGGGTTGTATTGGCGCCTGGCGCACTTTACTCCTGGCGTTTTAACTGACTTAGACTTGCAGAGGTCTCTGATTTAGGTCTTGGGATAGTCAGCACCCTGTAAGAAGTACTGTTTCAAATACTCTAATGCATATTTGGACTGGCTATCACAGTTTTGTGACCTAGACTCTCTCTATATATATATATTGAATTTTAATCGTCGTTATTTTATTGGTGGCACTCAACTTTTATTTTGTATCATTGGTTAAAAAATATAAGTATTAATCTATTAATTTCTCTGCCCCAAAGTAAGTACTATAGGGGATTAGCCAACTAGTCCTTGGTAGGTGTACTTTTCTTTCCAAGATACATGATCTATGATTACACAACTTTTTTGCTATTTTTGACATTCAGCATGAAATAGATGATAATTCTACTAGGCGTCACTAGACCCTTACCCCATTTTGGATGCTCAATTTGTGTCTAATTATGTTTAAGACCCTAAGGGGGTACTATGTGTGCAATTTTTATTGGTGAAATATCTGTCCCAGTACCCTAGACCCTGTCCCTCTATTGTCTCTTAAACTATGATATTGTTTGTGTCTGTGTGGATCTGTCCTGATGGTTATGTATATGTCTATCTGTGCTTATCCATCTTAGTATTTGTGTGTTTGTCTGCGATTCCCGTTGTGGCTTTTTCTTTCTAGATTTTGTTTCAGACAGTGGTTTGTGGGATATTGCACTTGAATATGACTCACTTGAACCATTTGCTTTCAGTGTGACTATACACAGACCTTTCAATGGCATCTGGGTGTGTTGCAATAGTCACCGGTTTATAACTGCAATTTAAGTAATAAAATGTACTTATTAAAATATAGACTTTGGTAGCTGATAAGAATTACATTCCCCATCTTCTCAGACTACTATAACCTCACTTATTTTGACTCAATGCCACATCCTGCCTGGTCCACAGATAGTCCCTATAGCAGACACAAATATGTATATATTCCATTTCTATGTCCAAGGACTTCTGTACAATGAAAAAAAAAAGTGTAAAACCTACAAATGAATTATGCAGAACATTTTCAATGGAAAAAAATATAATTTTGTTGCCTGTGCTGGACCCCGGAGGCACCCATGATATTTGACTGAATGCTGTAATGAGTGCAATCTTCTGCATATAATTAGAGTCTTCACAAATTATGATTTTCTTTAACAATCTTTTTATGTTTATAGTTGACATAGCTGCTAATGTTGTTAGTTTCTTTTACTCATTATTAACACATACAGTTTTTCTGCGTTTTTCTATTACTCCTACATTATTTATTGTACCTCCGCTTAGAGATCATTGTCTGACAACAATGTAATTGTTAATGTCTTTTTTAAATGTACATTATTTGCATTGTGAGAAGTGCTGTAAGGATAATATATTAATATTTGATATCTAATTTTGTCCAGGTGCCACAGGCATTTGATACAGAAATCCACAGTGCATCTCCTGATGTAGACTACACAGTAAGAGTACGTGTGGGGCAAAAAATGGAAACCTGCGGTGAATTCTATTGGAGCGAATGGAGCAAAAGCCAAAGCCTCCCAGGTATAATGGAATAGTGAAGTATATATATACTAGCGTATTGCCCGTCAAAAAATGACGCCAATCAGATGTGTATGTTTTAAAGTTGTTTAGTTATTAATATACCTATGGAATTGTAAGGTAGCTAATGTTGTTTTCTGTGTACTACTGAAATATAGAATTCAAATTAATAAATGAATTTACGTATTTTTATGCATTGTGTTGAAGAGCTGGCAATCTGTGTTGATGTTGCTGCAGCATTAGTGGTGTGGAGGTGCTGTGTAAGCGTGCTGAATGTGTGCAGTGTAATAGTGTGCGTGCGCGAACCGTTAACGTAGCTGTGTACTTCCGCATTATCCTAAAATGGCGGATAATGTGTGGTATGCGTCTTAGCTGATTATCGGTACGTGCTGTAGCCTCGTTTTCGTTTTGTTAGTTCGGCATTTTTTCTGCGGCGCTCATTGCCAAAGTACTACGGTTTAACGGCGAGCCTCGCGCGGCGCTCATCGCTAAGCCCGCTAAAGTACTACGGTTTAACAGTAAATATGGTAAAACGGTCAATAAAAATTAACAGCCTTATTAAATTGTGATTCGGTAAATTTAAAAGGGCTATATTTAAGCACACAGCATATTGTTTTTAAAGAAGTTTTTAGTTAGTGAAGACCTTGCTTTTGGATAGAAGTTCACTAACTAAAAACTTCTGTAAAAACAATATGCTGTGTGCTTAAATATAGCCCTTTTAAATTTACCGAATTGCAATTTAATAAGGCTGCAGATGTTGTGAAATGTGTTTGCCACACAACATGACGCTACATTTGTCCCTTTTTTTTTTCTTAAAATAAATACAATTTTTTTTTTACATTTTTTTTTTGTAACTTGCAACTTATATTTCATCAAATGCGTTGGTGTAGGCGGGAAATCCGATGTTGTGCGAGACAAAGGCATTAAATCTGTGTTAATGCGTAAATCTGTAATTGCGTTTCGTAAAATGTACTCGCTACTGTCTTTTTACTCATTGCGCGGTTAATCTGCATCCTTTATCTCGTTGTTTTTCAAACACATACGTCTGTGGCTGTGTTTTACGCAGTTCGTAGTAGTAAAGCCTCGTTTTCATTTTTTTCGGCGGCCATTTTTTTCGATCTTTGTAACTCGGCTAAATCGCTGTAAATTGGAGTTCCAACTCACTTCCAGACGTCCTGCCTGGTTCCCCATGCTGTAAGTGACCTTTATTTTATTTTTTAGTGTGTGTTTAGTGGGTTTTTTTAGTGTTTTGGTTCCGCCGCTTATCTCGTAATTTTTTTCATCTCGTATTTTTTTTCTAAGTGCTACGATTTAACGGCTCGCCGGGCGATGAGCGCCTGTGGCGCTCATCCCTAAGTCGTATGCACTACGCAACAGAGCGTGACGACTAATCGTAGTTAGACAATTATAATATGTGATATATATATATATATATATATATATATATATATATATATATAAAATATGTTCTGACAATGATGTATTATTTTGCAGGCAACCAGTCTGGAGACACTTTATACATCATCCCTCTGCTCCTGATTCCTATTGTACTCACCATCTCTACGATTATTCTACTAATATATATAAAAAGGTAAAAATATATTTCTGTGTGTCATGTTACAACCTAATAATTAAAGTTTCCAGTGTTAGATAATGAAGCATGACAGTAAAGTGTTTCAAAGGACCACTTTAGTGGTTTTATAAAGGGCTTTCTAAAGAATATATAGGTTGGGCTTGAAAAGAAAAAAATAACCTTTATTAAGCATTTACTGTGCATGTAAACAATTTATTATTTGTCTTTAAATCATGCCTCAAGTAGTATAAGCTCCAGATTGTTCCACCCTTGCAATGATGTCTTGTCTCTGGAGTTGGAGCCACCCATGGAGAATTACAAAATTGAAAAAAACTCTTGAGAGCATTCTGTAAAGCACACATTAGTAGCTTGCATTTTTGTGAGTAGCGCATTTATAGAACCCCCTTAATTTTTGAGGGTTTGAAGTTAAAATTATTGAAACCCAATAATATTAGCCTTAATATTGTCTTTCCTCATCTTGAACTCTCACACTAAATACCCAGTAAGATGACCACATTTAGTGTTTTTTTACAACCTGTTATTAGACACGTACCCCTTCTGGATAGCTACCTTGTGATGGTGAAGGAGCTTGTTTACTTCAATGAAGTTGTGGCTGTATCATGTAGGGTCACCCAAGATGGGCAGGTTATAGCAGAGAGGTCAGACAAATCCTGTTCCACTGGAGAAGGAACTGGCAATCCACTCCTGACATATGTCACAGAGTTGTTCATGACCGATCAACTTAACAACAACATTAGACAAATAAGACGGTACCCTCACACCAAGTCATATCACCTAAAACTCCAAGCTAAACTAAGATGTGTTCTATCACATATATAGTTGTGAGCGTACGAGTTGTTGCTAACGCTGCGGGCTCGCGCAGCGAGCCGAGGCCCTCGCGAAGCGAGGGCACTGCCCGAGGGTCTCAGTTGCTGGCATGGAGCGCCAAAGGCGCTCCATGCCAGCAACTGAGGACCCTCGCAAAGCGAGGGCCGCAGTTGCTGGCATGGAGCGCCGAAGGCGCTCCTTGCCAGCAACTGCGACCCTCGCAAACTTCACGTCGCAACCCAAACAGTACGACACACACATTACGACACTCGCAAACAACATACGACACACGTTCACACACATTACGGACTCGCAACACTCGGACGCAACTCGCGAACATTACAAAATGTAAAACACAATACATACACACACCACATACATAAAAAACTTACCTACACCAAGAGGGAGCACCCAGCACCTCAAAAATACAACTTACACCTCGATTTTACTCCAAATAAAACAGTTTAGAGACTAAAAAAAAATCGAAGCGAGAGAAAAAATGGCCGCCGAACAAAACGAAAACGAGGCTACAGCACTCTAAACTCGCAAAACACCACAAGAAACTCGCAAAACACCACAAAACACCTACGGATATTCCGATACAAACGTATACCACACATTACTCGCCATTTTACGCCAATGCGGAAGTACACGACAACGGTTTGGGCTCGCGCACGCACAGTGTTACACTGCACACATTCAGCACGCTTACACAGCAGATCCACACCACTAATGCTGCAGCAACATCAAAACACATTCACAGCTCTTCCACACAATGCTTTAAAATAGGTAAAGTATATTCATTTATTAATGTATTATATATTTCATTATTACACACTAAACAGCATTAGCTACCTTACAATTTCATTGCCGTCATTTTTTGACGGGCAATTCGCTAGTTACAAATAAAGTATAGCAAATTTGGTAGGAATTGAATCCAAGGTATCTGAAAATATTTCAAAGTATGGCTGACGTAATTCCAGTCATAAAGAGAAATACCTTTGAGGACTGCCCAGAAATGAAAAAATTAAATG
The DNA here is from genome assembly GCA_027410445.1 of Discoglossus pictus. NCBI lineage: Eukaryota > Metazoa > Chordata > Amphibia > Anura > Alytidae > Discoglossus > Discoglossus pictus. The sequence goes on from CM050168.1 coordinate 54,688,898, forward strand.
TAACTTTTATTCAGTCAATTAAAAATGACGGAATACGGAAGATTAATAGCAACAATAATTATTCTATGATGATAAATAATTTCAATTTAAGACATTAAAGGTATAGGAAAGTGAGGTGGGTTATGAATGCATCCTGTAGAACGCATCATAACCCAGCTAGCAAAAGATGTTTGCATGAAAAAATGCAAACATTTTTTGCACAAAAAAAAATGTGCTGGGGGTGATGTAGACACCGACTGCAATGGCACTGCGCATATCGGGTACTTCATTAAAAAAATGTACCAATATAAAAGCTGCTGATTGGCTAAAGGAAAGGAAAGTGTCTGCAATCATGTGATTTCCCACAGTAGGGAAGACTTCAAGTGCTAACCCAGGTCAAAATGATACAACATATTCCTTATGCTAATATTCCCTGGGAATTTCAGGGGTGTCAACATTGAGAGAAAACAGTTTGCAAATGCAAGACATTCAGCAAACTTAAGGCTAACGGTTCAACCGTTTGCTTTGGCATTTTTTCATACACATTTTTTTTTTTCAATTCTCCTCTATCAGATGCATTAATAACCTTACTCACTTGCATATACCTTTAAATAGTTAGTAACTTGTACTGTTACTGTAATAACTGTCAAGGTAATATAGTAGCTAATTTCTTAACTGTTAAATTCTGCCGTTTTTTGTATACTGATATCAGTAACTTCTGATAACAACTAAGAATTGCAATTCATTTTATTAAAATTCATTGGTATCAGATATTACAGTAACAGTGCAAGTATAGCTAAGCAGAGAAGTCTTTATAGATAAATATGCAGAAGCTCAAGATGTAACAATGTTAAGCATAAATTGCTAAGTAGGGACAGAACATACATATGACACTCTTTAAATTGACTATTTAATGTCTTAAATTAAAATAGGAAATTTGCCAGAGTTATTTGTAGTCAGAGAATAATTATTGTTACTATTAATCATCCGTATTTTAATTCAAGTGATATTTAAATGACTGAATAAAAGTTACATTTTATTTATCTTATTTCTGGGCAGTCCTCAAAGGTATTTCGTTTTATGACTGGAGTTACATCAGCCATACTTTGGATATAAACTTAGATGTTGTTAAGTCTGTGACCATATACCAAGCACAACAACATTAGTCATGTAAGATGGTACACTCACACAAGGTCATATCACCTGCATCTTCACATTCGTTCCCATGAGCCTGTCCACGGGCAGAACTTCATAGAAAAACACTGAGCACACACTGTGTTGTACAAGTTTACTCTAACACAACTCAAAGTAACAATACTTGAAAATGATGGCTAATGTAATAAAACACATTGATAATAAAATATATTCTCCTCTTGATGCAAATGCCTTGTATACATGGGTGTAGGAACTGGGGGTGGACAAAACCCCCCCCCCCCCCCCCCCAGATTTTTCAATGTGCGTTTATGTGTATAGAAGCAGTTGTGTATTTTTATACTATTTGCAGTATCCCCCCAGGTTTTCTTTGGCTCCTACACCCCTGCTTGTATAATAATAAACAGGCATGTTGTGCCAGTTAGCTAAGTACAGAAGGTTGCTGCCATTTCTAACTCTCAAACAACACCTTTATGATGTTTCAATGTTCAACAGCTAAATCATCTGCTCATAGTGTGGCAAACATAAAAATAAAGAAAGTTATCTAGTGTGGTTTGTGCGACGTAGACAATGTCTAGTTGATAAGGACACATTGTTTTTTTTTCAAAGTAAAATATGTTTTATTGAGAGTCATAGAATCTGTCCATTAAGGCCATATTTAAGTTTCCTGGGTTATGAACGGATCTGAGAGAGGAGAATCGGCAGTGTATGAAGATGTTTTTGCATGAAAAAACAAACAAAATAAACATTAACAAACTCACCCTGATGTTTGCTAAATCTCTTGAGTTTGCAAGCAGTTGCTTTTGTGAGTTAATACCCCTGGATATCACTGCTAAAATTAGTATAAGATTCACAATACGTTTTGGCCAATTACAGGCAGCTATCCATTTTAATACATTGTAACAATCAGTGATGACAGTTTGTGCAGGAAGGAATCATGGGATGTGTAGTTGCCCTGTAGAAGGGAGCAGGAGGAGACAGATAATGATCTGTAGATCTCTGCATTGAGCTGCTGCTGGCTTAAAGGTTAGCAAAGAGTTCAAATGTACCCAAATGCAGTATTTCTATTGGTAGGTACACTGTGCCTATGTAAGCAGCTCTGGGGATGTGGTAAACAAGTTTTATTTTTAAATAAAATAAATCTGTATGTGTATAGAATGTAATGTGTGTGTCTGATATAAGGAGCAAGTGTTAGATAAAAAAAGGTTAAAACAGGGAAACTTAGATATACCTTTACAGGTTATTTATACCACATTTTTAAGAGACATTGAAGTTGCTCTCATGCATTTTAAAGATGATATTTTACATATAATGCCTTAAATTATTTTATACAGATCTGCACTTTTTAAAAATGTATATTTATCCAGTGTTTCAAATTGCATGTAAAAGATTGTGTTTTAAACATTACCAAAAAGTATTTTTTTGTATGAAAAATAACTAATCCAAAGTGCAGAAAAACTACATTAAAGTGAGACAGGGGTGGGAAGTCTTGTGAATTTTGACTATTCTTTTATCTCCATACATTTGGATTTAAAAGCCAGACTAAGCTAAGAATGACCTTACAAATACTTTTGAGCTGTCTCTAAACTGCTTTAGTGTTAATTATTCTGCCATTTATAAATCATACACATGAAGGCGAGTGCCTTCTCTCTTACATGCCCACATTATTACATGGAGTTGATAAAGTCTATGCACATAAAAAAGATATTTCAATAAATAACATAAATTGTAGATAATTCTCTTCCTGGAGAGATCTCATCTTAGTTAATGCAGCCCACATAGGTGGGTGAGAGGTTATGAAAGTTTTATTGCGGGTACAGACAATGGGAGCATTTGCCGTTCATAGAGGAAATGAAGCAAGAGATCCAAACACAGATATATTGTACAAGGGAGTGGTGAGTCAGACGGGGGAGCTTTGTGTATAACACGTACATTACAATCTCTTGTCGCTACCCACAGACCTTGTGTAAAGGAGTTCCTCAAACTACTATATCTGAGCCAAAAGCAATGTTAATGTGTTACTCTTTCATTGAATAATAGCCAATGGTGCTCTCCACATATGTTTCTGTTCTTTATTTTTATATATTATGAAAAGTTCAGACCACTATAAATCTCCAGCATGTATTGTTGTTCAAAAAGAGCATCCTATAAAGATGTCAGTGGTCTTTTACGTGACCTCTAAAACATTTTTTACTTAATATAAAAGATCCATTACAGTTTGGGAACAACTTTACATTTTTGAAGTATGTAATAAATAAACAATGCTGTTTGAGGTAGAAGCATGAAATCATTTTTAGAGAGACTGTTCATTTTTGTCGACTCTGCAGGGGGCCAATATGACTTTTCCATTTGGGTAAATGAGTGGGACAAATTTGAGCAGAATAAAGGATAACAATGATTGCATGATTACAGTTGCTTCTGATGTATATGTTTAATAACATTCAGTTAACTCAGTACTAGTTACTACCTATCCATCTGCATTATACTATGACAGTTGCTTCTGATGCATATGTTTAATACCATTCAGTTGGCTAGGTACTAGTTATTATCTATCCATCTACATTACACTGTATATGGGATGATTTTGCCCTTTTAAAACAGGGTCCTTTGGCAGACTTGATGAACATCTTGGCTCTTATCTCCTTCAGAATTTGTGTGGGGAAGCTGGACATGTTTAGGGAGCATTCTGCAGGCCTGCAAGCACGTGAAGGGGTCAAAATCAAATTCAAGACTTCCAAAATTCACTAGTTGTTTTGCTTAAACTCTATTCTATGCTTATTGTGTGTTTGTATCCCACAGATTACGAATCCTTGTTTTCCCACCAATTCCTGATCCTGGAAAGATGCTAAAAAAAAACTTTGGAGATCCCAACGAATTGCAGGTAATTCTTATGTAATATAAGCACAGCTGATTTATGGGGCCGTCCTACAGATGACCTTCTTCTTAGGCTGGAGAAACAATTGCCCAAACAAGTGTACAACATGCCACACTTATTATTCTTGTAACCCAAACTCCATGCTTAAAGGTATATTGAAGAGGTATTGTATATCCCTTCAAAAGAATAGGTTACATCTAGCCTAAACTAGACATTTTCCTCTGTTTACCATGTTAGCCTCTGTCCCTCTCCCCATCCCTCAGACATCCAATGTACACAACATGGCCACTAGTTTCTTCTTGTGATGGAGGAGCTAGAGCCAAAAACACATGAGAGTGTGAACCAATAGTAAACCACTGGCCATGCTATGTGCACTAGGGCAACCTATATCATTTGAAGGGTCTCATATGTGGCCCTTAAAGACCATTCAGTGCTTTAAACCTTTTTTATTTTACACAAAGCTAACCAGTAAAATTGTTGAAGTAAAATAATTAATAGAAAGTAAAGGAAGCCATGTTTAAAATGGTTATGGATTAAAGAAGGAAGCATTTGTGGGCACGTTTGCATGTCCCTGCTCAGCTTCCCAGAATGCAGTCTGATAACTGTATATCTCGGAATTCTGCACAGGAAGCAAGTTTCTAAACTTGTTTTAGACATTCAAATGTGAACACAAATGCACTATTTATTTACTGTACTACTGTACGGTGGAGGGCTTCTATCACTCTTTTGCCCACCATATATTAAATGATTGTTGTGGTGAACAACCTACTCATAAAGTCCACAACACAAGCTGAGATCCCGCTCCACACTGATGATAGGCAGTAACCTTGAAACGGCTTTCTGTGGGTAGGATTCCCAGCTTGTGTATAATCCAACCTTGGCTTTGCATAAAAGCTGTGTAATGCAGTGGGCATAAGCTTAAAGGAAGCCATGTTTAAAATGGGTGTGGATTGAAGAACAAAGCATTTGTGGGCACATTTGCATGTCTCTGCTCAGCTTCCCAGAATGAAGTCTCATAAGGAAGCAAGTTTTTTTAATTTGTTTTAGACATTCAAATGTGAACACAAATGTACTATTTATAGAAAGTAACATAAATATGAACAACTATGAGAAATACTTAGTACAACTGGGCATTATTTGCAGGGATATATAGTGGACTGAGTATTTTGCCAATACAGAATTAATTTGCCAATGAATTCTGTCATGCCAAAAAAAAGTTGATTTATGGGTGAAGATATGGTGTTTTTCCTATTGGAATTTTTGCTCACTTGTTTAAAAAATTTGGCTGTATGGATTTGTTTGAAAGATTGTAATGTAGTAGTGACCTAAATGTGTAATGACTTTTTGGATTTTTTTAGATAGTTGAAGCTATTTTTAATATAAAAAAAAAACATTAATATGGAGCTGAAAGAAAGGAAGAAATTAACAAAGAAAACACTTTTAACATAAACAAATAATAAAAAATGTGCACTAAAGGTTTATAAACAAATTTTCATCAAAAAATTGTAGTTGCTCTTTTTAGGGCTTTAAAAAAGACATGTTAATGCAAAAACACTATCTTCCTATTCTCAAATAGTCACATTTTAACAAATAAAACCAAGCAAAACACAAATGGGTTTAATAGGTTTATGAACAAAATCATACAAAATAAAAATTGTTTTGCCTCACAAGAAACCCTGTTTTTGTTTGCTCAAGGACAATTATAAAAGCTAACCGAAAACAAGTCTGCTGTTCTACTGAGGGATAACTTGTAGACACTCCCTTTATTCCATTTGCAGGTCTTGTTTTCATCAAAAACAACTGTGTATGATATATTGTTTTGAACTAATTCCACATTTAATTTTGTTAACCTCGGTAGCCAGCCGTACTTATGAATAAATAACTTTTTAATCTGTTGAAAAGAGCAAATGCAATGCTGTTATGTGCATTAAGCTGTCTTCTTTAAGATCTTTATAGAATGACATCAGTACATATATTTTGGCTTTATCTCAGTGCGTTCTTTCATATTATAGAAACATCTGTTTAGGAATCTCTGCTTAGATATTATTTTTTTCTTCAAGATTGTGAAAACTGAGATAATATAGTATAAATTATAATAAAAAGCAATAATATTAAAGAGCAATGTAACGCCCTAGCAAGAGAAGTTAGTCATTTTACTGATTCAGTGATCACTCATAAAATTCATGTTTAATAACTTATAATAGCACTATCAATAATAAATCCAAAGATACAGAATATCTGCCTTCAGCTGAATGTTTGTCTCCACCATGATAAGACCATGGCTGTTGGAGTTTGGGCTGTGACAAGTCTAAAGGTTTTTAAGAACATTGAGATATAATAAGAGAATAAACAATAATTGATAGGTTGCCAAGTGGCAAATCTCATTGCCAAGAGAAACCTTCAAAACAAGTCAATGGAAATTATTATGTTATGTAAAGAAAAAGCCAACTCCCCCATTGACCTTAATTGTGCCTGTGTCTTCAATTTGAAAGTAACTTTAATATTGATGGTTGTTTTTTTAAATCATTATATATGCATTTTATTAAGGATACATTTCTAATTAAAACTTCTAGCTCCTGTTCTTAGGGCTATACAGGGGTCCTTTAAGTTGTATAACTTATAATGGTTTAAAATATAAAAACATCAAGCTCAGTTATTCAACACTTCCACTGAAATATTTTAGGGACAAAAAAGTGATTTTCTTTTTCTTTGTTACACATGAATTAGGTATAGGTTAATGTGCCATAGTGTGGCACTGAGAGGCTAGTCAATAAATCCTAACATAGCTTTATTAGTCATACTTATCCGCCATTGTTACCTACATACTACAGTTTGCTATATGCATGCCATTTTAATTTAAAGTAAGTTTAAATAGATTTTACTTTTTTTTTCATTATCATATGAAGGAAAGTGTGCTGTTTGAAATGCATAAAAGATTGTGTTCCCTATCCATTTAATAAAAATACCTGTAATTATATGTACTTTTCATTTCTGTCAGGACTGGATGCTTTGGTGTGCCACTTTATCATTTGTTTATTTATAGTTATGTCTGTTGGCTTTTCTTTTCTTTGCATAACATAATATCATAATCAGATGGCTGGATGGCTGGAGACTTGTGTTAAAGTTATTTCCTTGGCAATGAGATTTGCCGTGTGGGCAGCCTATCAATTGTTTATTCTCCTATTATATCTCAATGTTCTTAAAAATCTTTAGACTTGTCAAAGACATGTTTTTAATTCCCCTAAATTATTAAAATGTTCCACTAATTCTATGTGTCTACCCAAAGTAATATCATATAGTGACCTTCTCACCTGAACGTGGAGTGGAACAGGAGATCACACATACAGCAGTAGGTCTGTGGCTTCATTAGAAAGTCTCAGACCACCATATCCTGTGTGTTGTGGAAAGTCCAAACCTGCCTAGTGTATGGTGGGTAACTATATAGACAAGCGGTGTATATAAATATCACAGTTCTTGTTATTTTGTAAGGTACTGATAAGCATCACAGGATGTGGAAAAATAAGAACATTAAGATAATACAGTAGAATACTACACAGGTAATCTTAATCTCGACTTGGAGAGAAATTCCTGGTGCCTAACATTTCCATATCAAAAAATAATAACTTTATTTAAGGAATTTATAAAAAATCAAAAATACCGCCGTAGGAGAGATTAAAAAATAAAGAACAGTGTTGGAATCAAACACTGGGAAGAATTAAATACTATAATAGACAAATAATTATTCACCTTATGAATTTTTTAATCACACTTCACAAAAATCAAGCCAGTTATATGTTTTAGTTGATCTTATCAGTAATTCAACAAATCCTCATATAGTGCAGAAATTTTAAAAAGCAACAAAGGAAAAGTAAGTATCAATTAATCATTAGGCGAAACATATTAAATATGTATAGAAAAAAGGCTACTAAAATTGGACCCAACAGTAATCAAAATAACAAAAGGCACAAGCCTATTATAGACATGGACTTCTGCTTGTCCAATTATAATATCATCATTGCAATACTTGCGGTTCACTTAGTCCTTATTGTGTAGTTAGGTATAGATTCCTCTGCAAATTAATCTCCTGGCTAGATAATTCTCCGTAAGGCCCAACGGTCCCGTTTCGCCCATCCACTGGGCTTCCTCATGGGCTGAATACTACACAGGTGCACATAAATCATTAGAATAGTCAGATTGTAGGAATAATGCTCTGAATTCAAAAATGTCCAATTATAGCGTATGTTAAAACTGTAGGAAGTACTTTATCAATTGAATGTTATTTATCAATAAGTGCATTTTCTTGCAGCAAAGTTGCATTGATGTTTGTAATTGCTATTTATGTCATCTTTTTGGATTTTCCCCTCTAGGTCTTCTTTGCATTAGAGACTAATCATTTCTAATTACTACCTGGGGAGTTGTATAATTTCAGAGTGATTAAAAAAGTGTAGAGGTCTTGAACAAAAGGCAGCATTTCAATGCCAACTGCCAGAGAGTAACTGACTATGATTATTCTCCTACACAAAACCATTCAATTCAATTGAGCAATTTTAAGTTACATGCACCAGTAATGGAGTCCGTAAGCTAATTTGCTATTCAATTGGTGTCTTTTTATGAGCCGCAAACGGTCCACTAGTTACTGGCTTGAAATCCTTGCGGTCGTTACAACCGTAACTTATACCCCATCTAAGCCTTTGATCTTTCATGTCCACAAGAGTTATGATGGCTAAAAGCGCAAATCGCTATTCAATTGCTACAATTCCGCAAGCCCGCAAATGTTTACACACCCGTAAACTGCAAATGTAGAAGAAAATCCTAAGAGTACTAGAGAGGACTCACAAAGGTGTTAAAGACATGTCCATAGCACTGTGAAAGGCAAGTAAAAAATCAATAATGCACTGTAAATGATGATGAAAGGCATTAGAACAGTCTCAAGCTCACAAATTGGCAATCAAAAATATATTTTTTTTCTGTTTCAATTCGGGGTTATATCGATTAATTGATTGACATGTACCCTCCATCTTATACTGCCATAATGATGGCGGTCTCATTTTCTATTGGCTGTTTCGAAATGGGTAGTTAAGGCCTTGCTTAATTGATCATGTTCCCGCCCTGAAATGCTATGTATAACTTGCGGCTTTGTTCAATTGAATAGCACCGTGATTGTAGAAGAGTGCAACATACTGCCTGTATACCGTGAGATGCAGGCTTCAGAATGAGTGAGGCTCCAAGAGGGGAGAATCAGAAAGGCCTATTGAGAAAAATTGCAAACAGCATTGCAATCTTACTGCAAGTGCAATGGTCGGTTGATAAAGTACTTGCTTAGGGCCTCATTCTATTATCGGCCGTAAGGCTGCGATTCCTTGCGGGGGTTCTGTTAACTCGCAATTCTATTATACGGCCCCGCAAGGATCTCCCCTTACGGCCGGCCGCATATCTTGGAACCGGCCATAAGCTCAGAAATCTTTAAAGTCAAAAATAAATTCAAGACGGCACTGTACAGCTCTGTAAATGCTAGGGATCATATTGGGGGACATGAGGATTAATAGTAACCCACTCTCAAGCTTGCACATCAGCCCAAATCCGAGTTTACATTAACTGTTTATTTTCCGGCCGCAGCGTGGCCAGGTCTGAGGTGCTCCAAGCACTCTGGACTTTTTACATGCATATTTGACATATATTAAAAAATATATATTTTACGGATTTGAGTATAGGGGAAATTTGTGCTATTTTTGCTAACACCTAAAATCACTTTATAGTCTTCTCAAAGTGCAGGATGGCTTTATTTGGGCTATATTTTGTGCTTAATTGGTGCTAGCGGGACCTCTTTCCTGCAAGTAAGCTGCGGCTCGCTTTTAGCCTTGCAGAGAGGGTTCCCGGAGCAATAGAATTGCAAATAGGATTTTCTTACGGCCGATTTCCTTGCGGCCGTTTTAGATCAAAGGCTTTCCTCCGGCGCGAGCGGCCGCAAGAGATAGCAAGGCGCCGGCCGCAAGCCTGCCGGAATCCCCGGCCGGAGGAGAATAGAATAGCAGAATAGCTTGCGGCCGGTCCTTGCGGCCCCGCAACGGCTGCGACTGATAATAGAATGAGGCCCTTAGTGTGTGTGTGTGTGTGTGTGTATATATGTGTATATATATATATATATATATATAGTTGAATAATCAGAATATTGCAGTGAACAGTAATACCTTTTTTATTGGACAAACGTATTCATAATAAAGCGACGAGCTTTCGAGAGATAATGCCTCTCTTTATCAAGTCAAAAAGCGATATATATGTATATGTATATGTGTGTGTGTGTATATATATATATATATATATATATATATATATATATATGTATTCTGTTTCCCTTTAATAGGGATAACATTCATTAAATTGAACCATGAGCTTAAGATTCAGTTGGTTGATGTGTGTGTTACCATAATAAAGGCCTCCCAAAACATTATATCTGACCTAACTTAGTCTTTTGTTCATTTTAAAATGCATCTTCCCTATATCTCCTAAGTAACACATAAATACTTATTTTGTGCCCTTATTTTATCTCTCCCACAGCAATGGATAAAACATGGCAAATTTTCGGTGAGCAGCAAACCTCCCAAGGAAGAGATCTGTTCTGTGATCTTGATAGAAAGTCCCTCAAGCTCGTCCCACATGGAGTAAAGTTTATGTTCCTGTTTTTTCTCGAGATGGAAAATGTGACAACAAGGTTCTATTCTTGTACATTGGTGTATATATGGTGACAGCGGAATCTAAACAACAAATGCCTGAATGATGAGTATCTAGAAAGAGAAAGGCTGCACTGCCAGCAAAATGGACAAGACAGGAAGTGCAAGATCGTCAAAAGCTTAAATGGAAGAATATTACCAACAGAACAGCAGTGCTGTGTTCTTAATACAGTGGATATAAAAAGTCTAGAGACCCTTACTGAAATTGGTTGCATAAGTGTTAACCCCTGGCCCCAGTTAATACTTTGTGGAAGTACCTTTTGCATTTTTTACAACAGTACATCTTAGTGAATAAGTCTATCAACTTTGTACACCTTGGTTTTTCAATTTTATCCAACTGTTTCTTGCAAAAAAAAGCTGAAGCTACTTCCTATAGGCAAAATATGTTTTTAACGGCCCTCTTTAAGTTATTACAATGGTTTTCTATGGGATAGAGGACTGGAATGTTAATGGGCCATTCCAAGACATTGATCTTCCTTTACTTGATATCTGGAGCTAGTCATTATCCCATCTATCTTGACTAGAGCTCCTGTTCTAGCTGAAGAGAAGTAGCCCCAAAAGCATGAGGCTACTATCACCATGCTTCAAAGTAGGTATAGTGTTTTTTGTGCCAAATTTTTTTTTTAGAATTAAGGCCTAAAAGTTTAGTTGACTGATAGATTGATTTTTTTTTTTTTTTGCAAAATGTAGACAGGCTTGGTTGCCTGTTTTTTGTTGTTGTGAGTAATGGCTTCTGTTATACTACTCTATCCCATAGCACAGACATGGCCAGAATACGGGAGATCATTGTCACATGCAAGGAGTGACTAGTACCTGCCAGAAATTCCTTCAACTCCTATAAAATTGTTGTTGATCTCTTGGTTGCCTCCCTGATAATTTTTGTCCTTGTCCTGAGGGTTTGGGTTGTCCTGAACTTGGCAATGTCCCTATGGTGTCACATTTTCTCCATTTATTGATAGTGCTCCATCATACATCCAATAACTCTGATGTTCTTTTATAACCGTCTCTTGATCTGTACCTTTCAACAACAAGATTTTGCAGATGTTTCGTTGCCTCCTTGTGGACCATGGCTTTCCCCTTAGGATGCAACCTAGGACTTTTCAAGGAAATATTACAGAATCAGTCAATTTCTATTTGTGGTTAATCAGAAACCATCACATAACCCTAAGATTTCAGAAAGGGCTTGTAGACTTTTTAAATCCAATATAGATTACTGGGCCTGTGGCAAAAGGCATGGAATGAACTATTTACATTGTTGAGCGCTCAGGTGCACACATCCTTATACTTGAATCTACCATTGGACATTCAAGCCGATATCATTTTTATGGTATCCAAGATGTCAAGATAAAGCAGCTTTTGGGATAACAAGTGACAGTTATAAACAAGCACAGAGGTATCTTCTCTATGTTCAATTTTTCATCCTACAGTAAATCTGTATCGAACATTGACTCCTGGTGTCCCAAATTGGTCAATATCAGTATGCTCTCTTTTACCAATGACTCTACATGAGGACACCAAACAAGAGCCTCTTCTGTATTGCTGATATTTATCCACCACAGTTGTGGGGCTCACATTTGATCCCCAATCTTGACACTGGCTTTGGATACAATCACTTTATGTACATAGTTTTAGGCTCAGGGAGACTGTTTTTTTTTAGAAAGAAAATTAATTATGAAGAGGAATCTTACATCGAAGAGGGGTTTCCTGTATCTAAAGCAGCATATGACCCTCCAATTTGCACAGATTTCAATATAAACAAGTGAATATATTGGATAGATACAAGGATTTCAAGTTTGCTACTAAATGTAACTTTATTCATGCCATTTGTTTGGATCTGTTTACATGAATATTTTTACAAAAATGTTTATTTTTATTAATAGAGTGCTACAGTACCAGATTGGTAAGGGTGTGAATGTTTTTGGTAACTTTCTGTAGCTAAAATATTGATGTCCAACAACTCCTTTGTGGTCCCAAACTTTCTATAGCACATTTTAAAAGGGATATTTTACCCATTACAGATATTTTGCTTCCATGAAAAATAAATAATAAGTTAAATACAATTTAAAATAATGGGTTTGATCCATCATACACTGATTGGTGAATAGGAACACATTTGAGGATTATCTAGATTCCTAGAAATACCATTATCTGTGTTTGTTTTCCTAGTTTTACGTTCAAAGGGTTGGTAATACAACATGATTTGGATGAACAATTGATTCTTAAAGCAAAAATCCAGGACAGATGAATTTAATACAGTTAGCGAACTTAAGTCTATACTAAGTCAACATGTTCTGTAGATATAATAGGCAGGTTCGATGGGCCTTTTGGTGCTTAGCTGCCACCAAATCCATATTTCTATGAGAAAAATGTAATTGTTTTATTATATTGTTGTTTTTTGCAGTTGTTTTCCATAGGAAAATGTTGATATTTTTAAAAGTATGTTGGAAAATGTGATTTACAGTCCCTTTAAATGTAATGTGCTGATGGAGTCCTGATCACACAGAGTCCAGGATTCCCTGTTTCCTCCTCATATGTCAGCTCCTTATTTTTAATCTTATCTTCACATGGTCGGCTTACCAGCTAATCACAGGGGAAATCCTGGGATATGGTGATATCACCACATTTCTCCATATTACTATTAAGTAAAATTTAGTGTAGACTGAGCTATCAAGTTTTTGAAAGCTTCTGGCTTTACATATTTTCTTTAGATGCCTCCAAAGAAAAAAAAACTGAATTTCCAGGGTCAAATTGAGCTTCGTTACAGTCAACCTCTAATTCGCATTTATCTTATAGCACTAGAAAACTTGAGTTTTCCAACATTAGAAGACCACTTTAGCTTGGAAAAAAATCATGTCTGTGAGATATGTTACATACTAATGAAATCAGCAGCAATATTAGTCGTGATCATTTTAGAAGACTCTTTAGATATATGTGGGTTGTCATATTGGTCCTCTAGAGCAGTGGTTCCCAAACCTCTCATCAAGACCCACCAGACAGGCCATGATTTAGGTGAAACACTGTTTGAAGCAACTTGAGGCTCCATGCCTGTTGAATACTAGTTGCCTCACCTTTGTTCACACAGTGTTTCACCCAAATCATGGCCTTACTGGTGGGTCTTGAAGAGAGGTTTGTGAACCAATCCTCTAGAACACTGTTAGCTTGGATACTACTGCTATGTAATGCTATTGTTTAACATCATGTGGCAGCATTTTAGTAGAACTAAACATACATCATATATGCAACTGATGAGCCCCCTTATAACTAATCTGTTTACAATTCCTCCTTACATGTCACAAAAATATATTGCCCATTATCAAATTAAGTTTTTCAAAATATCATCTAATAGTATCACATGTGGCCATCTAGCATGGAGTAGATGTATGAGCTGACATATCTACAGCTACATATTACCATCATGATACAGCTACAGTGAGGACCCATCATCCATACCTTTTTTGCATGTACCCCCAAAGGTTCTCACAGACCATTGTGCCAATAGATATATAGTACTTGGATTTGTGAGTTAGCGTTGTTGTATCTTCAGAGACATCCCTAATGAGCTTTAACAGAAAGCATTAGCATTGCTTCCTGCTGTTAAAGGGCCACTCTACAATGGGAAAAAAATATGTTTCTGACTAAGAGTATGAATAAGCAAGGTATAATAAGTTTTAAAAAAGAAAAAAAAAAGAGATGCCTCTGCTGAACCATGGAGGCATTCATGATACTGATACAAGCTGCCTGCCTTTGGGGGAGGGGTGTGATAAAAATCACAATTGTATCCAATTATCTAACAAAGTATCCAGACTTCTCCCAGTTCCATCTTATCCCAGTTTCAGTTAAAGTTTAAAAAAACACACTCTTCTGATCCAGCTCTCAGAAAGTAATCTAACAAATACAAAATGAATGTTGATCGTTTGTTACATACGCCAAAAGCAGGTGCCATTTTCATGAACTGTAGTGGCCCTTTAAGACAGTGATATATTTCTACAGCAGGCTGCCTATATGCAGTGATATTACTGTGTGTAAATATACTGACACTCTCTGACATATTGTATATAGATAAACTCAAGTACTCATATGCTTTGTATATATTTGAAATATGTTCAGAATAAAAATATAATTTTGGATATCAAATTCCTTTAAATGAGTGCAATTTGACAAAAATAGTACAAGTCTGGCACAAATTATTTCATTAAAATAGAAAAATAAAAATAGGCAGTACATTATTTAATTAATTCATTAATTGATTAATTAAAGGGACACTGTGATAAAATAAAAGTCTATATAATATTTTTCAGTGTTCAGTTATGTTACTGATTTTAAATTATACCATACATGTCCATTTTAAGATCTTATTTGGGTTTATTTACAAAAAAAAAACTATAAGAAGTTGTGTTAAAAATTAGATTTTTATTCCATGGAACCTACTTATCAAATGGCTTGAAACTTTTTTTTTTAAAGCTATAAAGAATAAGTTAGGAAGTGGAGTTTATAATTCTAACTTTGACCTAAAATCGATAAATAAAACAATATTTTGCTAAACTGATATTTTTGGCATCACTTAAATGCACTTTTGGTGTTGACTTCCTGATAATCAGCCATATTAAATTGTGATTTGTCCAATTGAATAGGCCTTTGGTGCTCATTACAGACCCCGTCGGGTGTTGGTAATGCCAACTTCTCGCCTCGCCTCTTTGCGAGGCTCGCAGGCGTTCCTCGCCGTGCAAGGGACGCAAGTGCGTTACCAACATTGCAAACATCACCAACACTGACAACTATATATGTGATATTATTATATATATATATATATATATATATATATATATATATATATATATATATATAGATAGATAGATAGAGGTGGCCATGAGTGTACAGTAATCCAGTTGAATAATCAGAGTATTGCAGTAAATAGTGATACCTTTTTTATTGGACAAACTTATTCATAATATAGCGACGACCTTTCGAGACATAATCCTCTTTATCAAGTCAAAAAGCAATTGAAACCGTATTTCTTTTTGACTTGATAAAGAGAGGATTATCTCTCGTAAGCTTGTCGCTATATTATGAATATGTTTTTCCAATAAAAAAGGTATTACTATTTACTATATATATATAGAGAGAGATATATAGCAAGTGTGTATATTTGTATTTCTATGCTGTTGTAACTGTGAAAGTATTTTTTTATAGAATATATATAAAGAAAAATAAATAAATGTGTGTGTCTTGTACTGATGTGACATTTTTTGACTTGGAAATAAATATATTGTCTGTATGATCTCCCATCACAATTTTTTTTAGTATAAAAAAACACTGTACAAAAAGAAGGTTGTGTCATCAACAGACACGTATAAACAATAATCAAAAATAGACCAACTTCTGTAACATTTAGAATCACCTATCACGATACACCATGTTGAATCGAATACAGGTCATATGAAAAACCTGGCACTAACAAAAAATCAATATAACATAGTCTTATATACACATAGAACAAACACAGACAAAAGACAAAAACAAAATAAAATATCGATCTGTGGAAAGGGGAAGAAGGCGAGGGAGGGGGGAGGAGGAAGGGCGTGGAAGAACAAACAAGGTCAAAATTGCACAATGTGCAAGGTGAGACAAGCACTCGCAGACAGAAAGTGACAGATCAAACCAAACCCTCTATCCGCTAACGGAACCTTAACTGATCCCTCTTATCCCAAAGTAGCCACTTAAGGTCATCTGCAATAGCCAACTGTGAAGAAGCTAAATATTTATCAAAATCCCTGTTACACTCTAATGTTGTGTAAACGTCTGACCATGCTGGAATTTGTTCACTTTTCCAAAGTCTGATTATTAACCATTTCGCGAAACCAGAATAAGCAGAGCCTGCTTTGCAAAGGGTACTTCAGCATCGAAAATGTGGCAAATAACATTCTCTACTTTCAAAACTATTTTCTCTCTTAAAAGAAAAGACAACTGATAGGTCAAATGCCTGCCAAAATACCTGAATACAGGGACAGTGCCACCAAACGTGCGCATGGGAGCCCAAAAAAACCCAATTCCTCCAGCAGATTCCTAAATTGTCCACTAAACAGAAAGAACCAGATACCATTTACTAAGGATTTTAAAAAAACACTTCTCTATAAGCTACATTTTTTATATTTTTTTTAATAACACTACAAGCTTTAAACCAAGTATCAGTGGGCCAAGTACAGTCCCTCTAGTTTTCGCAAGAAGTCATTTTAGCCATTTTAGCATTCTCAAAACTCTGCTTTAGTATGTTGAGGCATCTTGAAATTAGATGTGCCTTATCCATTGGGTTATAAGTGTTTCAAAGGGCTTCGGGAACACATTACAATTAATCCAAAAATCTTTTTGGCAGATTAAACTTAAGTGTCAGTATTTCAAATGTCGAAATGCAATCATTTATGACGAGATTTTTTAACACCAGCATGCCCCACTTGGGCCATAGATTGAGCGTAGAATTAGGAAAATCCTTTGCCAAAGAGCCGAGAGGAATATAAGGGCTTGGAAGCAGCACTAACTTATGAGCAGCCCACACTTTCAGCAAGTTTCTTACAACATATGCCCCTTTGTCACCCGATGCAAATTCAGTCAATAAAAGTTTGTTAAGATCATGACCTGTATATGCAAAAGGCTAATTGCCTCATAATATACAGTAATTTTATAGATGGATAACCAATTCTGCCCCTAACGAATTGTCTAGCCATAATGTTCTTATTAACTCTCACTGATTTATCTAGATGAATATATTTATCAATCAGAGTTTGGAATTTTCTTAACAAATAATTTGGATAAAGATAATTTATTTTGGGCAGACGGGACATTTTAACCATTGCTAAATGGCAAGAAAAGGACACCTTCTTCTCTTTCCAGTGAGAGATTAAAAGTATAAGTTTTTTATGCAATTTGTCAAAGTTATTAATGACAGTATCTCTGGGTGTACTAAAAAAAAACGATTCCCAAATGTGTGACCTTATTGGTATGCCACTTATAAGGGTAGATTTGTGAAAGTTCATTAATTTGTGTCCGACTTATATCAAAGTATAATACTTCCGATTTGGCCATGTTAATCTTAAAGTTTGAGCCTGCTCTGTAACCATCAAATACTTTCTGAATTTCTCAAAGAGAAACTACTAGGTTGGTCAAACAAAGTAAAGTATCATCTGCATAAAGAATTGTTTTATGTTCGACCATATTAGTTTTTAGGCCACTAATTTAAGGGGAGGATCTAATACATTGAACAAAAGGTTCAATCATTAATGCGAACAGTAACTGGGACAGCGGACAACCTTGTCTCGTGCCATTTGTTATTTTGAAGGCTCTGGATGAAAAACCCCAATAACCAAAGGTGAGGCATTTGAATAGAGCACTCCAATCCCAAATTAATTTCATTAAATAAATTTAACCCGGGTTTACCAAATACTGCAAGTGAAACTCTAAGAAAAACATTACTGAACCCACAGCAGAATGAATTCTCGAATTTTTTATTGCAGCTGAGATTTCTTCAGCGGAAATTGGCAAGTTGAAAACCTCCAACTCCTTTTCTGATATCTTTGGCAAATTTAGTTTATCCATAAGTCCTTGGATCTGGGGTAACACACCACCCTGCTCCTTACAATCCCGGTCTAAATTATATAATTTTTCATAATAGCCAGCAAACATGTCTACTATCCCTTTAGGAGTGGAGGTTAACTTCTGACCATGCCTAATCACATTAATTCTGTGATTAACATAGTTACATGTTTTGGCCAAAGATTTACCTATTTTATTACCATGAAGGAACACATTTTGTTGAAGCCGCCATACTGCTTTATCTGCCAGTAGCTGGTTAATATGTTTTATCTGGGCCTGAATAACTTTAATCTCCTCTGTAAGATTGACTGATGGTTTAGGTTTATACTCTGTCTGTAAACGCACCAACTTAATGTAGAGCAATCTTAACAGAAGGCCTCTCTGTTTTTTCTTGATGGTATTACGATTTATTAAATAACCACTAATTGAGGCTTTAAGGGCATTGCATAGAGTGATGTTGGACTCTACTGACTGCTCATTTACTTTCAAAAAGAACTCAAACTCTTGGCAGAGAAGTTGCCTTTCATTATCATCCTCCAAAAGTGAGTTGTTAATTTTCCACTGTGGTCTGTGACCAAAAGACGTGCCTACCGACATAAATAGCCTAATCAAGGCATGATCGGACCACAAAATTGGGTCTATTGACACATCGGAAATTCTTTCAAGCACTTCTAAATTAACCAAAAATAATTCAATTCTCGAGTACGACTGATGTCTGTGAGAGAAGTGGGTGTAGTCCCTTTCGTCGGGGTGGAGCACTCTCCACGCATCATAAAGCCCACACTGCTCCAACCTCCCACACACAACCTCAGCCCTACTCTTAAGTCTAGAATCCAACCCCAATGGTATAACAGCCATTCAGTCTAACTCGAGGTTCAACAGTGAATTAAAATCCCCACACAGAATAGCTAGACCCTGTGAGAATCTTTAAAACAATTACGTGTTTCAAAAACTTGACTTGGTTTTGGTTAGGAGCATAAATATTTATGATCGTGTACATAGTATTATTAATTTTGCCTAGCCACAGAATGTAGCGGCCTTCTTTATCAATTTTAACTATTACTTCTTCTAGGAGTAAACTTCTACTGAAAAAAATAGGTACGCCTCTAGCTTTTTTCCTGAAATGGAAATGAAGTGGAATTATGGCTAATAGGAAAACTATTGAGTTGAAAAGAGGGCCCCCAGCCATCCTTCCAATGTGTTTCCTGTAGACAGACTATTTTTAATTTCTCCTTTCTACATCTATCAAAAGCTGTGAGTCTCTTACTAGCTGAATTTAACCCCTGCACATCGTGGCTGATAATTTTCAGGGCCATTAAATGGAAAAAAAAAAGAAAAATCTTCCTGACCATTCCACCCTCCATTCAGCCCTATTCCCCGACATCCCCAGATAGGCATGGCACAAAACATAAAATACATACAAAAAACACCACATAACACACTAATTTACTTTATTAAACTTGTGTAATAGGGAATTTGGGTTCGTACCTACCTCCTCATCACCCCCTTGCAAAAAATAGGGGGGAGTGGACTTTACAGAACAAAAAAAAATGAAAAAAGATAAAAGGATGACTGGGTACCGGTGAACGCCCGGGGAGTATATACAAATAAGCAACCAACAGAAGAGAGAGAGAGAGGAAGGTTACAAAACCGACCTCCCCACACCCTTCTATCGGACCCCCACTGAGGTGCTGTCCCTCCTACGCTTTAAAGACACAACTGCTGAATCAGCATCTCAGAAAATATATATATATTTTTTAAATCTCTGTTTTCTGTCACATAAACGGCTGAATAAAAAAAGAAGAAAAGGTCAACCCTAAAAGCTCCCTATGCTCCAAATTCCATTCAGAAATTATCTCTGTGCCTTGCTCCAGATTATCTATTACAATTTTTGTATCCATATAGGTAACTAATAGTGGATTAATCTGAGCCCAGAAGTACTCTAAAAAATTCCCTAACATAGGGCACTACTGTAAGTCTTTAAACTGTATATCCTCCGAAATACCTCTAATACGCAGATTATTACGTCTGGAGTGATCCTCCAGTTTAGTGCATTTTTTATTTAGATGAATGACCTCTTCTCTTAACAAAGTTATTTCTTTAAGCAGCTTTTGAGTTTCTGTGTCAATATAATTTTGCTTAAGTTCTATTTCTTGAATTACCTTTGCCTGAGAGTTAATTGAGTTTGTATTTTTTGCAATTTATGTGGCTAATTCTGATTTAATAGACTTTTGAAAATCAGCAAATAGATTTTACATCATTGCGATGGTTATTTTTTCCTCTGAAGGTTCAGGGGAAAAACTATCTTCAGTGTTACCCTGATCAATGTAAGAATCCATGTGACCAAAGGTAGTGGAGTCAGATGGAGTTTTCTCCTTAGAGATGGACTTATTTAGGGATAATAAGAAATGATCACACAATTTATCTTTTGTTTTATTCCCATTATTCTTAGATGTCGTAGACTATGAAGATTTCTTCATAATGCCTTATTTGAAAGCTAAGAATAGGCCTAAGCTTAAAATAGATCTAACTTGCTTGCTTAAGGGCAAAAATAAAGCTGTACAGAGAGCTCAGGCTCTATCCCAGCTATGTCCTACTTATGAATAGTAGGAACACGTTATCTATAAACACTAGAAAATAGAGATTAAAAGCTAGTGGGAGCCTGCAAGAACCAGCCCAAAAGCCCCAACCGGCCCCAAATCACTATTACTAAAGGGAAAACCAGCTCATAGCCCTCCCCTTGTCTTATATATCTTTTAAGCTATCAAACAAGAAAGATCACCTTGAAATTGCTCCTGACAACAGAACAGTTAAGACCCCTATAAAGCCAAATATAATCCAACATCTGAGAAAAACATACAATTCAGAAACATAGTTCCAAGTTTATCTGAGTAAAACTAATCAGTGGCCATACTACCACCAGGAGATTAACACATTGAAACCTGAAATTCAGTTATCCAAGATGTTGAACTTATAAGCCTGAGTAAGAAGCAATGCAGCAAACTTGATTAAGGAAGGCAAGAGTAGAAGTACTCAATTTAGAGCATTTTTGTAGTAAACTAATCAAAAATTATTATCCAGAGGAATATGAGTCCTTGTTAGTCCTTGACACCTGCAGTACAGGGTGAACAAACGGAAAGGGGGGGATCAGACTGCATACACGTATACCCCCTATGGGACTGTTCAGTTTTTCCTTCACTGACCCCCCTCCTTACCTCCTCCACCGCGGGAAAGCTGAAGACCTCCCTTCTATCCCCCTTCTGAAAGGGTTAATGGGACTCTTACTCAAGGTTTACTCAAAGCTCCACAAGTAGGGCAAACCACCTCTTACAGCAGCCTCCTACCGCAAGGTAAGATCAGGAGCTTGGAAGCTTTGGACAGAAGCTTGGAAGCAAAGTCTGAGTCAGGGAAATAAGTGGCAGGCTCCTCCACACACGGGACCCCCCCACTAACCACTAAGACCAAAAGGAACCAGTGGGAGCACTAAGCGCTCTAAATGTGAGTCTCGAAGTGCAGGGGCAGGTTGGAACGGTTTAGAAGCAAGAGGTGGCTTTTAAAAGAGATATTATGTAAGAGAACACACCAGATATCCCTTCATCAGATCCAACAGCGCCTAAAAATGAAGGAATCCCAAGACCGGCAAACCAGCAGACGTGTCAGGCGTGTTCAGGCATTAACAAGGTACCCAGGGTCCACTGCCGCCATTAGCCCGCTTAGCGCACTGCTAAACACTTCCTGGGCATGGCATCCATACCCCCAACAACCCTCCCATCACAAATATTCAATTACCTCATGAGTAAGTGTACAACATTTTAACAATGTGTCTTTTGTTTTGTCCCTTCTAAACACTTTCCATAAGTCTAACAAACAAATTGTTTAGCATTCCTCTGATGAAGTAGAGCTTCCTCTGTGAAACACGTTGGGTGCAGACCTCTGAGACTCGTTCAGATTTGATTTCTGCTCTTTACATTACAACTAAATCCAAATAGATTTTGTTACATGCTGTAATTGATATAGTTCCTTTTAGCATGCATGTGCTCACATGAAGCAGTAGGAAGAATCTGCATATCTCTATTTCCTTGTATCACCACAAGTCTGATCGAGGGTGTTAGATTCAAACCACTAATAGTAAACCAGACTATACAAAACAGTCATTCATGGCCCCAATATTACCTGCAGCCTGCTGTAAAGGGGAATTTTAGGTCTGTATTACTAATAAGGATCTTCAGTTTAACCCGTTAAAGGGACGCTGTTATAGCAAAGTCAAGCAGTTCTTCTGGAAGAGCCTGAAAAAAATAGTTAAACAATGCACTAGACATATTTATCAAGTAAATATTTCCTGAGATATTCACCATTGTTTATACCACATACTTATGAAATTTGCTCATAAATATTAATTAACTGCATTCATAAACTAATAAGTGACAGTGTTTGCAAACACATAAACAATAACAACTTCCCCCAGTGTTATTATGCAGTTATATCCCCCCTCCCTCACCCTTATCAAGCATAATGAACTGCAGAATAGCCTACAACAGGGGTGGGCAAGTCCGGTCCTGGAAAGCACCACACAGGCCTGTATTTGAGGATGTCCTTTCTGTGCACAGGTGAGTCAATCAGGATTGCTGAAGAAGCAATTCACTCACCTGTACACAGGCAAGGATATATCCTCAAATCATGGCCTGTGTGGGGCTCTCCAGAACCGAACGTTCCCACCCCTGGCCTAGAGAGAGTATCATATTAGAATAATGCAGCATAAACAATGCTGAATATGTCATGAATGATTCACTGTATAGATAAAAAGTCTAAGTCAGTGTATAGACATTTTTTAATGAGCAAACAAACAAACAAGTTGCTAGGATGACATGGAGCTAGAACTATTTTTTTTCTTTTACTGTTAATACAAACCTATCCATATGTTTTTTATGGCAAAGATACTGGAGTGGTTTACCAGTTCCTTCTCCAGCTAATGGCAATTTATTTTACCTCTCTGCTGTGACCTGTGCATCTTGGGTCACCCTACATGATATAGCCCACATCTTCATTGAAGTATCCAACCTCCTTCACACAGACAAGGTATCGATCCAGAAGGGGGGTTCGCTATTAGAACACACCATATGTACCCGGGGTACTCAAGTTTGGTCCTGGAGGGTCACACACAGGCCTGGATTTGAGGATATACTTTCTGTACACAGGTAAGTCAATCAAAATGACTGAAGAAGTGATTGACCTGTGCGCAACAGGAATATCCTCAAGACATACTCAGGCATGTGTGGTGTTGGTTCATCTCCAAGCTTGTATTAAACCAAAAATGCAGAGTTTCCGTGTCCTATCTTATTCTTTGGAGGGAGAGGGCGAGTCAGTGAAAGTGTTTTTCTTCAACAGTGGCCCTCTAGGAACTTGTGTACCCCTGATATATATCAAATGTGCTGATGTGCAGCTCATCTGTGTCTATGTGGCCAAAACAATGTCCCCCAGTGTAATCATGAAGTCACACAAATGAGTGTATTGATTTAGACAATAGCATAAAGAAGCCACAAAAACAGTGCTAAATATCTCAGGAGTGATTTAAGGAGAAAAAAGGCCAGTACAATGCATAGATAGTTTTTGAGGCTCTTCAAAACAAACCAACTTCCTGTTGTTGTGACAGCCTCCTTTTAAATTAAAACTGACTATTTTAAAACAAAATGGTAGAAACGGTTCCTAACCCCTGTGTTGTGGCTTTACATTTGCGCACCCAGTCTTTTTTAAACAGATAAACAAGTTACAAAATTAGTCGAGAAAACACAGGTAAGAAACATATTGCTTCAGTGGCAAATATTATAACTAGATTTGGGTTAGTTGTTGGACTGGTCTATGGGCCAAGGGCTAGAGGCTCTCTTGTTGTTGTGGCCATACTGGCACATACCAGGGTGTCAATTTCAGGGCACATTGGCAGGGTAATGAGGTCTATGTACTAGAAAGGATAGAAATGGGGTGGGAACTTGTGTTATGAGAGTTTATTACACTGGAGGAGAGCAGTGGAAAGGAGCCAGACTGAGATTAGTCAGAGGGGAGCAATGGGATGGGATTGGGGAGGCAGAGTGGGAACCAGGTTGATTTAAAGGGACATGGAAGGCTTCTGGATTTCACTAGGAATATAATATACCTATGTATCTATTTAATTTTTTGTACTGTATTTTATTATAGGATTTTCTGCCAAAAATCATATTTTTTTTCCTATTTGGATCTGCCCTCTGTAGATCATGAAGCTCATGAATATACAGACTGTGAAGAGCAGTGTTTGAAATTAGCCAATCAATGACCTCTCTTAAGTACTATCCTGCAGAATGTTGCCACTGATTGGTTACTACGAGACAACCCCAGTCAGTTAGGAACTATATGTAAGATGTTAGGCAGAAAAGACAGCACCTTTAAGCACTTACTAATATGCAGCCTTATTAAATTGCAAATTTCCCAATTGAATAGGGCTCTATATAAGCACATAGCATATTTTTTTACAGACATTTTTAGTTAGTGAATACCTTGCTTTTTGATAGAAGTTCGCTAACTAAAAACTTTTGTAAAATAAATATGCTATGTGCGTATATAGAGCCCTATTCAATTGGCTGAATCCCAATTTAATAAGGCTGATGATGTGTGCAAAGGCATTATGTATGGAGTGAATGCATATGGTGGGAGGCGGAGAAGGGGGAGTTACAGAATGTAAGGTGGGTTTAAGGGCCACACCCCTTCTGGATCGCTACCTTGTTGCTGTGTACCTCAATGAAGCTGTGAACTATACAATGTAGGGTCACCCAAGATGGGCAGATCACATCAAAGAGGTCAGACTAATCACGGCCTCTGAGAAGGAACTAGCAACCCACTTTAGTATTTGCCAAGAAAACCTAATGGATAAGCACAACCAGAAACGCAGACAGATGTGCCTGGTGTGCTGTGACCATATGGTCACCGAGAGTCGAACACAACTGAATGACTGAACAATAGCAACAAAGGGCCACAACAAAGGTAGATAGTTAAGAACCAATGACAATCTTGGAAGTATTATAACAATGTAATTTACTAATAGAAAAACATATTTGAGTTTAACAAGGTTTGCCTGACACTTAGCTCAAGATACTCTCCTGTCACACTGTTCTAGTTTTTAGTACTTAACCACCTAAATAGTATTTTAATGGCTTCCCTTTGCATATGGCCTCTGATGTATAAATGAAGTACAGCTATTCCAGTGATGATACATTCAAAGCCATTTGCAACTGAAAGCAATTAAGCAAGGGAAACAGTAATCAATAATGAGCTAATTAGTTATTAATAAGAAACCAGGCATGGCTTACACTCTTATACACACCCCAGGCATACTTGAATTCCCTCCTGTTTTTATACATTGGAAACGGTTTTATTTATCCATCATTGTTGTGTAAACACTTTGTGGTTACTTTTTCTGTCATTATATGTGTTTACTGCACTATTGAGCTAATTGGAAATTAAATTTGTCTACCTTTGTGCCATTGAAAGGGTTAACACAGCTATTTGTTCAAGATCAGTGGTTCCCAAACCTCTTATCAAGACCCACCAGGCAGATCATGATTTACGTAGGTGAAACCCTATGTGAACAAAGGTGGGGCAAATACTATTCGACAGGTCGATGGGGCCTCAAATTGCTTTACCTGTGTATTCATGCACTGTTTCCAACAAAAACAAAAATTAATAATTTTATTTTTAATCAATCTTAGTAATAAACACGCCAAAAGTAAAAACTACAAGACCATCCAAATTGAAAGATTCCTATCACCTAATTATCCTATTTATGAAATACAGAATTATATCTGACCGTAGCAAGTTACTCCACGATAAGCACTAGTCAAATCCAAAATGAATGCCTTTGCTTTAAATTACACTGGTCAACAACATTTTACTTTTTTTGTCTTAGAAGTCAAAATAGGTGAACCTTGGAGATAGATGTGTCTCACCAGAGCTCCTGCTGAGATCCACACATTTGGGCTAATAAAAAGCCCCAAATACATCAAGAACCCCAGTAACAACGGGGGACAGAAGAGGAGGCGACCCAAATCCCCCACTGGACCCTCCAAATGCACACACAGCATTAACGCAGCCACGAGTGTGAGAAGGGCCTGAAACCCAGGCCAGGACGCGCCCTATCACACGGAGCACTAAGCTACAGGAGCCTGAGCTGCAGGAGGCTGCAGGGGAGAGCAGAGGACACAAGGAAGCTCTTGAAGGTAACAGGCTCCGATCGGAGTGCTGCAGGGACACTCTCTCTCCTTGCCTGCTGGCACAGACCAGAGGCCAGCGGGGAGAAAAAGCCTGCGAACGGGCGGCAGCCATCTTGGGAGGTGGTGGGGAAGGTTCTGTGACCTGCAACTGCCTCATAAGCCTGCAACCAGAGGCTTTCATCTGGGGAAAGTGAGAAACCCAGAGGGACCCTGACAGAAGCTAACCTGGCAACAACCCCCAGGGAAAATGTGAGTACAGAGGGGCTGGGGGAGAAGGAGGCTGGAGTCTGGGTGGCAGCCATTTTCCCTACTCCACTGAGACAGGCACATAAGCCCATGCAAATACTCACTTGGGCACAATATAAAATAACACCATCTACATATAGTCCCAGCTGCACACAGAATATAACTGCAGGAACTCTAACTTTTTGGCAAGAATCCCCTCCATTTGCAACAATTATTGGATAACTACAACCTACCAGCTAATGCTTATGCAGGACTTTTTGCTACTCCCACAAACAGCACCAAAGGGATTCAGTTCAATAAACCTGCAGGCCTAGAAGAAGTGTGCCCACCTCTTTCAGAAAAGATTGCAACTGAAGTAACACCAGCCTTGATGAGAGAACTGTCTATAACCTAATTATAACGCATATTATTGTCCCCAAAGGGAATTTCAAACAAAGCAAAAGTTTGTCTAAGATGCTTTTGTGCTCAGAAGCAGATCCCTGACTCTGAATTCTCAGCAAGCAGACACTGACCCCAGGTGGACAATAGAGAAACTACACATTGACCCACAGAAGTGTATAGGTCTGACAGTGTATGACTACAAGCCTGAGGGGAGGTGAAGCAACACAACAGACCGTCTACACTGCTCACCAAGACCCCCTTTTTACAAAACAGAATCACCATAATCTGAGATGTAAGAGTTCCTAAAAGACCACCTCAAAGGGACACTGGCATAAGGAAAAGTGACGATAACATACGCCATAGGATATGGCTGGAGTGGCCACTCGCAAGAGCACTAAGAGTATACAATCTTATTACGCTCCAAAGGTCTCTCCACCTTCTAAGCACAAGGACCAAGGGTCAGTAAAAACTCCCACCCTAACAGCCATGGAACACTCAGCCCCAAGCACCAAGAGCGATATTCAGGATCTGAAAGACCTGATATTATCATTCCGCGAAGAAGTCAAAGCTGAGATCCAAAAGGTGGCAGCTGACCTATCAGCCGAAATAATAAAAGTGGACTCCAAGACGGTTACACTAGAGGGAAAATATAATGACCTCAAAGAGGCACACAGCAAGCTGGAGGCTGATATCACGGCCCTGAGAGAGGAACAACTATCTCAGCAGTCTGTTCAAGAGGACCTAGAGAATCGCTCAAGGAGGCAGGACGTCAGACTACGTAATGTCCCGGAGTCGGTGACGGATCTCCATCTATATTTGCTGGAGCTGTGTGAACTCCTCCTACCAGACATGAACTCTGAACAATACCGTCTAGACCGGGTGCACAGAGCACTGGGTGGCCGGTCCACGATGCCAGATCGTCCCAGAGACATTATTGCCCACTTCCACTATTATACAACAAAAGACCTTTTTATGAGAGCCTCTAGAGCAGGAATCCCGGCCATTGACGGGCAGCAGCCCAGCATATTCTCGGATATTTCTCAACTTACGCTAGCCAAAAAGAGGAAGATGAGACCCGTCCTGGACAGTGTTCTCTCACATCGGTGGAAATACTCTTGGGGCTTCCCGTTTCGTCTGTCCAATGCAAGAGATGGCAAATTTTTCCACATAAAATCCCTGGAGGAAGGAATCAACCTGCTGTCCTCATGGGACATTCAGCTGGCAGAGGCCGCCAAAGACCCATCAGGGACCCGCCCAGTATGAGAAAGAAGCCGAGACTCCAAGTTCCGACATAGAACCCCGAACCTTCTGACCGGCAGACCTCCAGACAGAGGGACCAACAGACACAGAGAGGCTTCAAACCTCTAAGACCGTTTTGTTTCTTCATTGTACAGTATATATTATCTTGTCCAACACCTTTTTTGGTACTCTGTTTTACACTTAAGACAACTGCTTAGAATTTCCTAGTTAATGCTAGCTACAGACAAGAGTCGTCGCACTCTTATAAAAAGATTTATGTGACTCATAGTGTCCCTTATGGGCTTTTCACCTTTGTTAAGTTCACACGAAGGGCGAATCCACTCAGTGTTCCCTTGTAACACTACTGGATTCACCAAGTGGTTAAGGAAGCCAGAAGTTGCTCTCCTGTAGGTAGTTTTTTTCCCCCTACCACCAAAGTTACTTAGTTAAGTGCTGTTAATTTACAACAGCTGCTATTCACTATTACCTAGCATAGGTGAGTCTAGACTGTCCAAACATTAGTCTAGATTTACTTAGAGAGCTAGAAGTTCCTTCCTTTTCCTTTCTTATTTATTTTTCTTATTTTTACTTATTCTTCTCTTTCCCTTGCTCCTTCCCTTTTAAGATAATGTTCTAACGATAACTTAAAGACTCTTAAGAGATAAGATCAACAACGTATCAGCTACTAGCCAGACCGTACAAGTAAAATCTTTTCTGTATAGGACTAGAGATCAGCAAGCTTTAAGTTAGGATAGCTAACGGCAGCTCTCACTATCTAACTTTCCATTTTTCGCTGTGCTCCATCCCCGCAGGAGGTAGGTCTATTTGGATCTGGCGAGGCTCCTGTGTGGTCCCAGCAGGAGGTCCACAGTCCTAAGGAAGCTCTCAGGGAAAGTTCAGCGTCTAACCCCACACCTGTGCGGTGCCTGAGCCTGAGGCTACGGTGAGTCATGAGCATTAACATCATTACACACAACACTCAAGGCTTAAACAAACCAGTTAAGAGAGGTATAGCCCTGAAAGACTACACAAGACTGGGGGCAGACGTAATAATGCTGCAGGAAGCACACTTTAAGAAAGCAGCGGTCCCAAAGTACTGGGGGAAGGCATTTAAACAAACCTTTC
Source organism: Discoglossus pictus (assembly GCA_027410445.1). Taxonomy (NCBI): domain Eukaryota; kingdom Metazoa; phylum Chordata; class Amphibia; order Anura; family Alytidae; genus Discoglossus; species Discoglossus pictus. Next base: position 54,718,441 of record CM050168.1, read on the forward strand.
ACTCGACAGCGAGTGAAAAGAAAAGAGGGGTGTCAATCCTATTTCACAATAAACTTAACTTCCGCCATACTTGCACACAAAAAGACGCTGAAGGGAGATACCTAGCAGTCCACGGCACTATCCAGGAACACAAAGTTTCATTCCTCAACCTGTATGCCCCAAACACTGACCAAGCAAAATTTTTCCATAAGATATCTAATCTAATTACAAGCTGGGAAAACTCAATCTGGATAATAGGAGGGGATATGAATGACGTCCTAGATCCGAGTAAAGATAGATCACCTCCCCCCGCGCCATATTCCACCCCCACTGCAACCAAGGCATTTAAATCGATCTTAAGTTCTAACTGCATGGTAGACTCATGGAGAATAATGAACCTGCTAGACAGGGAATATACCTTCTACTCCGCAAGACACCAATCTCACTCACTCATAGATTACCTCCTAATCCAACAACATATGACAAACAGTCTAACAACAGCCTCCATTCACTCTATCTCCTGGTCGGACCACGAGCTGGTTAAAATTGCCCTTTCGGGCATAGCACCAAAAGGTCGGTCTCCCAACTGGTCCCTTAATCCTCACCTCTTAAATGACATAGAAATGAACAAAAAAATAAACAAAGCAATTATTGAGTACTTCAAATTAAACACGGAGGGAGAAGTAGATGAAGCAGGAGTATGGGCAGCACATAAAGCGGTGATCAGGGGAATCTGCATACAGCTAGGGGCGGCAGCCAAGAAAGCAGACTGCTTGAATTTAGAGATTTTGGATTTACAAGCAAAGTTCGCTAAACATAACAATGTACAAATCTATACCAAAATTCTTGGGCTCAAACAGAAATTAAATAAGGTAATGAGAAAAAAAATGGTATCCATTCTGCAAAGAACGCAAGCTAAATTCTTCCGCTGCACAAATAAACCAGACAGTATGCTAGCCAGGCGACTTAAGGCACAGAGAGCTGAAACATATATACCTAAAATCACTGACGCGGCAAATAACCCCGTATTCAAACCAGATCTCATAGCCGGAACGTTCCAAAAGTTTTACACAGAACTATACACTGCCCCGACCCACTCTGGGACCCAACCTCACAAGAAACATATAGAGGAATTTCTCGCCTCTATCAACCTCCCCCAAATTAAAGCAAATGAAGCTGAAGCCCTAGCACGTCCCATCTCCTCTGAAGAAATAAAAAAAGCAATTAACGACTCCAAAGCGCATGGGGCCCCTGGCCGGATGGATTCACAAACTATTACTATAAACACTGTATGGTATCCTTACTACCTCACGTCCAGAGATTATTTAACAGGTTTTTAGCAGGAGAACAAATGAGACCAGAATTCCTGGAAGCAAAAATTATAGTCATCCCCAAGGAGGGCAAGGACCGTACCCAATGCTGTAGTTATAGGCCAATATACCTGATTAACACAGACGTTAAACTATATTCAAAAATCATAGCAAACAGACTTGCCCCACTTCTGCCCGATGTGATCCATCCGGACCAGGTAGGCTTCATTGCGGGGAGGGAAGCCCCCGATAATACAAGGAGAATAATAAATTTAATTGACATGGCCCACAAAGTAAAAGTGCCTTTAATGTTGGTATCATTAGACGCAGAAAAGGCATTCGACCGTATAGACTGGCCCTTCATGGAGGCGACGCTCTTAAAAATTGGACTAGGAGAGGGATTCTTAAAAGGGGTCATGGCCCTATATAAATCCACAAATTTCATATCAAGGATTTAGATCCCTCCCGATCAACATCTTCAGAGGTGCAAGACAGGGGTGTCCTCTATCTCCACTACTGTTTGCACTTTGCATAGAACCCTTAGCTGCAGCCATTAGAGATCACCCAAGTGTTAGAGGGTTGCAAGTGGGTAGAAAAGAATACAAAATAAGTCTCTTTGCAGATGATATCATGACTACGTTATCTGATCCATTAATCAGCCTCCCTAATCTTTTGCAGCTCCTTGCGAAATTTGGCCAGATATCAGGCTTCAAAATCAATGCAAACAAGAGTATAGCTCTCAATATCACCCTACCTGAAGCGCTAGTAGAATTCATAAAACACAATTTCGCCATCAAGTGGGCTCCTACATTTATAACATACCTGGGCATCAATATCCCAAAGTCACTAAATCAAATATATGAGGTTAATTTCCCACGCCTATTCAAAAGAATAAGAGCAGACATAACCAACTGGTCCTCTCTTAATATTTCCTGGCTAGGGAGGATTAATGCAGTTAAAATGAATGTCATCCCCAAAATCCTATACCTATTCAGAACGATTCCGACACCGATTAATGTTAAGGAAATTAAATTAATACAAAAAACTCTGAATAACTTTACATGGCGTAACAAAAAACCCAGAATTAATAAAGCCACGTTGACCACCCCAAAACAAAAAGGGGGGTTGGGGTTCCCAGATTTACTTAGATTTTACAGAGCTGCAAGATTAGCACAAATGACTAATTGGCATAAAAAAGAGAACTACCCTGTTTGGGTGGAAATTGAGAGACATGTGTTGGGAGATAACCATCTAATCCTTCCCCAAATCTTATGGTTGAGCCTACACCACAAATTACACCTTGATAAGCTGTCATCCTGTATAGACAACTCCATAAAGATCTGGCGAGAGAGTAACAGGAAATCCAACCTCTTGAAAGAAGGTTCAGGATTGACACCCCTCTGGTCCCCACACAAAGACTATCGCTTTGACAGACTAACCCAAATGAGCTGGTGGATAGACAATAAACTAACGGTGGTAGCGGACATGTGGGATATAAATAGAGAATTCCCCTTACCAATTTCCGTTAACGTGATCAATGCACCCCCCAAAGAATGGCTCAATCTGATAGGAGTTAATGAGGTGCTCACACACACAAATAAGTTAAATAGTCTTAGGGACAGATCGGTAACTGAACGATGCTTCCTCAACAACCCAGGGGGGGGAAGGTAACATTTCCACCTTCTACAAAATACTCTCTGACACCAATACTCCTGCCAAACTCCCCTACCAAATAGCTTGGGAAACAGACTTACAGGTTACGTTAGAAGACAAGGAATGGGGTAAGATATTAAAATAAGCAAACAATGTCTCTCTCAACATAACACTTAAGGAGAACGCCTATAAAACAATAATGAGGTGGTACCTCACTCCGACTAGGCTGCACCGTGCAAATCCCGCATACTCCGCCAGGTGCCCTAGAGGGTGCCCCAATGAAGGCACCATGCTACACATGCTCTGGGAATGCCCCAAAATTCGCCAAACATAGGATTTTACCTATGACACTTTAGAAAAACTATGGGGGAAACGACTAGCGCAGAACCCAAGTGAAGCCCTACTGGGTCTTCCGATCAGGGGTCTTTCAAAAAATGAGCAGTTCTTGACCAGTCAAGTGTTTCTAGCAGCCAGATGTGTTATCGCAAAACACTGGAAAGCCACTTCTCCATCGTACATTGAGGTGAGGCAAAAAATAGGATACATACAAAACATGAGCTCACTATTGGCCGAAGTAGACGGGAAATACGGACGCTGGGTCTCCTGCTGGGACATCTGGACGCTGCGGGATCCTCTCTGAGGTTAGTTCTATTTCTAAAACTCTCACTCATCTATTAGTGAAGGCACAAATTCTGCACAAAACGACACAAAGGGCCGCTAGGGTAGGTCCCTTCTAGGTCCTCAGGTACTGTTTCTAGGCTGGTCCAAGTTTGAATGTTACGTATGCTATGTTTTGAAATCTATTTGTAAGGGAACTCTGAAACAAACTACTCGACTATTTGCAATTTGTATTACTTCAACGTTATATGTTTATTTATGTTATGTTTTTTTCAATTTATACACAAAATAAAGGAAAAAAATTTATAAAAAAAAAAATAGGTGAACCTTATAGTATTTTTTTGTGATGAATACAAATATATTTTTAGAGTTGCTCTATCACGTAAGGATTTTGAGAGATAGTGATTTTAAGTTTACAGTATTACATATATTTACAATGCGTACATAGAAAAGGACTAACTCCCCTAAAAGGTAGACGTATAGGATTTTCTCCTGTATTTTTTCTCAGGAACATCCCTCTTAAGGGTCCAACAGTAATCAGCAAGCATTGCTGGACACTTGCCCTGCTACCGCCTTTCCATTTTTGGAAATGTCCTGGTGGAATTGTTCACCATGTTCATCGCTGACTTCCCCAAGATTTGCTGGGAAGGAATCCAGGTCTGAATCCAAGGAATGGATTTTTCAAAGACATGTTACATCCCAAGGTCTTGTAAGATTGAAAAAGATCATCCACTATTTCTTTGTAGTTCTCTGCCTTATGATTCCCTAAGAAGTTCTGGCAAACACTCTTGAAAGATTTCCATACTGCCTTTTCAGCCTGGTTCAACTGACTATCAAAGTTCTCATATTTAATCGGTTGTTTTATTTGAGGTCCTACAAAGATCCCCTCTTTGGTCTTTGCATCACTGATCCTTGGGATTTTTTTCTTAAATATGTAAATCCAGGTCCACTTCAACCCATAGCTTTGACAAATTTCTTCATAAGACCGAGCTTTATATGGAATGGAGGTAGATACCCTTTTTCTGGACCAATAAATGGTGTATTGACAACATTCTTCTGTCCTAGAGTTAGTGATGTTCGTTTTGGTGATTGTTTCTGAGTGTAATGGTTTCTTTGGTCTCTGCTGTCCCACTCACAAAGGAAACAGCTGTACTTTGTGTGACCAAGTTGTAGCTCAAGCAAAAGAGCTACTACTTTCAAGTAACCAGAGATATTCCATTTGATGTCTTCATATTTGATGTTTTCAAGCACTAGTTTCATGCTCTCATAATTTTCTTTGATATTGGCAGCATGAGCTAGTGGCACTAATGGAAACCTATTTCCTTTGTGTAGAAGCACAACTTTCAAGCTAACTTTAGAAGAATCGATAAATAAATGCCAATCCTCTGTTTTGTACTTGTGAACAAGTGCTTCCATGACAGAATTAACATCATTGCAAAAAACAAGTTCATCTTCAAGGGAAAAAAAAACCTTAAAGTTAGTTTCCTCATGGAGAAGATTCCAGCCTTTCAACCTGAAGCCTAAATGTTCTGCATGTGTATTAGATATCGATAACGATGAACAGGAAGCCTCAAAAGTTCAAGCATTATATCATCACCATGCTCTACAGGATCTTTTTCTTGTTCATCATCACTATATCTTCCTCTGGAGGCGTTGGCACAGGCAATTCTTCACTATGCAGCACTGGCCTGATGGCAGATGGTATATTCGGATATGTCACAGTGTGCTTTGATTTAGAACTGATGCCTGAAATGTTTGTAAGACAAAAGTAACAATCTGTGGAGTGAACATTTTGTTCTCTCCAAATCATTGGATCAGCAAAATTCATGTACTGAGAACCCGTTGACCAACTTGTGAGAAATCTGACACAGGTACAACAACAAAAATGAGGGGCCCAACTTTTATCTTGGTCACTGACTTTGCATCCAAAGTAAAGCTCATAACACTTCTTAATAAGTGGAGTAAAACTAAGTTTATGATTTTTAAATATCAACGCACCTCAAATGTAGCAAAATGAGTCTGGATGATTAAAATAATTTCTTGCCATGGCTCAACTCCGTATTTCAAACATAAAATGTACATAGAACTGCACAAATAACAGATACTCACAGCATTAGATGTTTCAAGAACAAACTCTTTCCACCAACTGACCAGGAGCTCTCACTCGTACAGTAAACAAGCAGACACGTGACTCATCATGCCTCAAGAGCTTCACGTGACTGAATATGACTCTGTTTATTACTCTGGGCCCTTTTTATGTTGGCTAATCTGTAGAATTTAAAACAAATAAAAAATACTAGGATTTTACTGACGAAAAATGAAAATATCTTAATGCTGTATGAATGTGTTATATAGCACAATGTATTATATTAAAGAGGGTGTAACTTTAATACTTTGAGACCATTTTTAATTCAGTGGGATATATTACATAAAGCCCAACCCTTATTTGCTCTGAGACAAAATCTTTGTTGACCAGTGTTATTAATCCCATAATAAAGTACAGGGAAATTTATATGGTGAATATCAAGGCATACACATTTATACAGTAGATACACCATTACATTTAGATAGGACATAGATTGACAATAAGGGCAAGGGCAATCCTCATATCTGTTGGAATAATCATGGTATTGCCTCTATTGTGTGTGTGTATTCGGTCTGTCGGTTGTGTCCGACTCTTTGTGACCATATGGATGCAACACGCAGGCATATCTGTGTTTCTGATTGTGCATATACATATAGTTTTCTTGGCAAACATACTGGTGTGGGTTGCCAGTTCCTTCTCCAGTGGACCACAATTTGTCTGACCTCTCTGCTATGACCTGCCATCTTGAGTACATGGTATAGCTCACAGTTTCACTGAGGTACACAAGCCCCTTCACCACAACAAGGTAGCGATCCGGAAGGGGCTCTATTATGTAGCAATATATTAAAAAACTCTTTTAAAACACACAAATGGCCAAGCTGATCCCAGATCAGATTATAACATAATTAAATCATATATCTCTGTATAATCCTATATTACAGCTGTAGGTTGTAACAACACTTCAGTGTGCCCACAAAAGAAAATATGAATAGTTGCTTGTTAGGGAACCTCCTAGCTATAGCAGGAACATCATACATAAAGGATACTTTATACTTGCAAAATCCAATCGTGGGGTCTGCCTCAACGTCTGATGGTCCGTATCGCTGTTGCTGAAGTTTTCTCAAAGGCTCTTCATAGTGGCTGCTCAGCTGTATCTGGCTGGCTTTTTAGTGTTTCACCTAAATCATGGCCTGTCTGGTTTGGGAACCACTGCTCTAGATTCATTAAATCGGGTGGGATGATGCAAAGGTCTGAGTTTCCTGACAAGAGCAAAGTATAAAGAGATTCTCTTTGTAGTCTCTAAATCACTGGTTCCCAACTCTCTCTTCAAGACACACCAGACAGGCCATGATTTAGGTTCATTGTGTGAACACACAGGTGAAGCAATTGGAGGTTCCACAGCCTGTTGAATCCTAGTTGCCTCACCTTTGTTCACATGGCCTGTCTGGTGGGTTTTGAGAAAGATTTTGGGAACCGCTGCTCATGTTGCCTCTTTCTTAATGTTGTACACATTTTGTAATCACTAAACTCACAGCGAGCACAAGATTATGCTAGCACTGTTCAGTAATGTTATACATTAGAACCACATCTGCTTTTCCATTAGCAATGAACCACTAACCATAACATTTCAGTAATAGCACATTTGCATATCATTAAAACAAGAGGTAAACAAATGACTTATTCAGCGTGTTTAAGGCTTAAACCATTGAAACTTGCCAAGAATGTAAGTATGTTAGTGAGAGTTCAAGAGCGGGTGCTGAATTTTCCACTAATGGCCAAAACGCACAACCGCAAGCAGACAATAATTGTAATTAGCATATGAAAGCATCTAATTAGTATTTGTGAGCCATTCATGCAGTACACACAACACTGGATTACTCAGGAATGATTCACTTTAGAAAAAAAAAAAATTTCAATGTAAAGCCGTCTTTTATGCTTTTTAAGAAACTTGATTTTGGGGCGACAGATGCAGAAATCAAGTCAAAGGAAGATTGTCAGTCACATAATGATACATCAAGAAGCATGCTTTGATACATCTTAAAGAAGAACATATAAAATAAATATTTCACAGAAGTGATGCTAAAAATTAGCAGATTATCTACATTCAAATTGAGATATTGGAAGCACTACATACATTTGTGTTTACATTGAAGCAAGTAAAAGTGAGTGCTGGGCTTTACCCTATATTTCCTAGCAGTTTATAAATAATTAATGTAAAGAAGTGAATAACAACTGAAATGCAAGGGCTTAAATATATTTTGAAAACAATTAATTGATTGATAAATGTATAAAATAAGACTTGATTCATAATTATTAGTAAAAAGGGTTAATAAAATACCCCACATAGTATATCAAATGAATGAAGGAAAATTAGTTTTATACCAAATAATAAGAAAAGTAAATAAATCGTGATACAACATACACAGCCTTTATAAATTGCAATTCGGGCAATCGAATAGGGCTCTATTTAAGCACATAGCACATTTTTTTTACAGACGTTTTTAGTTAGTGAGCTTCTATCCAAAAGCAAGGTCTTCACTAACTAAAAACTATTCAATTGGCCGAATCACAATTTAATAAGGTTGACAGTGTTTAAAAGCATATGATTCTCCATCAAGAGTTAAAATAACTTATGGGCCAGTCAGGGTTACAAAGCGTTAACTACAAACCACACATGCTATAAATAGTCAGTACAGACATAGTATTGCAGCCTCTGATGATTGAGATTGAACAGTCTCATGAAACGTGCGTCCGGCGCATACTGATGATGTCACAACCATGAAGTAGCCAAACAAGCTAATACAGAGGAGCATGGTCTAACAAACGCAGCAAAGAGGTAGCTAAAAGCAGGCAGAGGTAACGAATGATCAATATAAGTATAAGGGATTGCCAAAATAAAGACAAACTCCCCAATACGAATGCATTTATAAATATAAATGTTATAACTAATGGGATAGTAATATCAGAGCAAGAGCAGTGGAATTAATAGAGCCGCTACAAGGGAGCAATACAGGAAAAGGGCATATGTGCAATGTGTCTAAAGAGGTATACCGTATATACTCGAGTAAAAGCCGACCTGAGTATAAGCCGAGGCACATATTTTACCACAAAATACTGGGTAAAATGTGTCACTCGAGTATAAGCCGAGGGTGGGAAATGTGCTGCCCCCTGTGTCCCTCTTGTGCCTTCTGTGTCCCCCTCTCTCTCCCATGTCTCTTCTCCCCTCTCCCTTCCCTGTGTCTCTTCCCCCCTCTCCCTTCCCTGTGTCTCTTCCCCCCTCTCCCTTCCCTGTGTCTCTTCCCCCCTCCTCATTCTCAACCTCCCTCCTCAACCCCACTTCTCATTCTCAACCTCCCTCCTCATCCTCAACCCCCTCCTCCTCAACCCCCTCCTCCTCAACCCCCTCCTCAACCCCCATCTTCATCCTCAACACCCCAACCTCATCCTCAACCCCCTCCTCAACCTCAACCCCCCTCCTCATCCTCAACCTCCTTCCTTAACCTCAGCCCCCCTCCTCATCCTCAACCCCCTCCTCAACCTCCCTCCTCAACCTCAACCCCCCATCCTCAACCCCAACCCCCCATCCTCAACCCCCTCCTCATCCTCCCTCCTCATCCCCAACCTCCCTCCTCAACCTCAACCTCCCTCCTCAACCTCCCGCCTCAACCCCCCTCCTCAACCCCCCTCCTCATCCTCAACCTCCCTCATCATCCTCAGCTCTCTCCTCATCCTCAACCCCCTCCTCAACCTCCCTCCTCAACCTCAACCCCCCATCCTCAACCCCCTCCTCAACCCCAACCCCCCATCCTCAACCCCCTCCTCGTCCCCAACCTCCCTCCTCAACCTCAACCTCCCTCCTCAACCCCCCCTCCTCATCCTCCCTCCTCATCCTCCCTCCTCATCCCCAACCCCCCTCCTCATCCTCAACCTCCCTCCTCATCTTCAGGCCCCCTCCTCATCCTCAGCCCCCTCCTCATCCTCAACCTCCTTCCTTAACCTCAGCCCCCCTCCTCATCCTCAACCCCCTCCTCAACCTCCCTCCTCAACCTCAACCCCCCATCCTCAACCCCAACCCCCCATCCTCAACCCCCTCCTCATCCTCCCTCCTCATCCTCCCTCCTCATCCCCAACCTCCCTCCTCAACCTCAACCTCCCTCCTCAACCTCCCGCCTCAACCCCCCTCCTCAACCCCCCTCCTCATCCTCAACCTCCCTCATCATCCTCAGCTCTCTCCTCATCCTCAACCCCCTCCTCAACCTCCCTCCTCAACCTCAACCCCCCATCCTCAACCCCCTCCTCAACCCCAACCCCCCATCCTCAACCCCCTCCTCAACCTCAACCTCCCTCCTCAACCTCCCGCCTCAACCCCCCTCCTCAACCCCCTCCTCATCCTCCCTCCTCATCCTCCCTCCTCATCCCCAACCCCCCTCCTCAACCTCAACCCCCCCTCCTCAACCTCCCTCCTCATCCTCAACCCCCCCCCCCATTCTAACCCCCCCCCCTCATACTACCCCTCTAAATAGCCTCCGCTCCTTCCGGGTACATGCTAATACGTATATGCTAATGCCGTGACATCACATGCGCGCCACGTCATTAGCACATACCGGGTGCCGGCACCCGGTATATGCTAATGCCGTGACGTCACATGCGCGCCACGTCAAGACCCGGAAGGAGCGGAGGCCGGAGCAGGTAAGTGAGGGGAGGGTGGGGGGGGTATTTAGAGGGGTAGTATGAGGGGGGGTTAGAATGAGGGGGGGTTGAGGATGAGGAGGGGGAGGGAAAGAGACAATGGGGGTAGAGAGAGAGACACGGGGGGTTTGAAAGACACGGGGGGGGGGGGGTATAAGCCGAGGGGGCCTTTTTTAGCCTTAAAAAAAGTGCTGAATAACTCGGCTTATACTCGAGTATATACGGTAATTAAAAACTGTCACAACTATAAAAGCACTTTAAGGGAGTCTTATCCACATCAATAAGCACTAAAGCATTTTTTTTTAAAGTCACACTGACATGCAAAAAGAGAAGTACAAATTAAAGAATCACTAACAAAAATTCAGGTATAAGACACAGAGTGCTTACTACGGTACAAACACTGAGAAGTGTAAGTTTCAGTACAAAGAGATGCTATCAATTTAATACAAGCACAAGCACTTTAGTTTGTAACAATTGCACAAATAAGTCATTTAGCGCCTTTAAAGCACAAAAGCATTTTTAAACCTCAAATAACTACTATAAAACCCTGCCTAAAAACAAAGACCATTGCTAATATATGAAAGATAGAGAAATTATTCCTAACTAAGATTTGGGAAAGTCGAGACGTCAGCACAATAGAGTTAAAAACTCATTTTTAAACGTCTGAATTTTAAAATTATTTTTAAAGAAGTTATAATAAAAGTTACATTTTAAACTAGACTGTATCAACTTAAAAGAATATCAGAATTTATATAAAAAAATAACACCTTAAGGTTAAAGACAATAAACCTAAAAAGATAAAAAAGTGGTCACTAGAAAAAAATAATTATCACTTTTAAACATTTGTACAAATTTGGGATATACTCACGTATTTAACTAATATTTTTCTCTCTCATTTAGGCAATTTAATAATTAGCTACTTTCAAAAGATATAAAAAAAAAATTAAGATTTGTACCTGTCACATAAACAATAGTCATTCATACACTGTCCTGACTGAAAGAGCTGGATCTACTAGTTTGGTTGAAATGTACCATAATAAATGTGTTATATGGGGGGGGGGGGGGGGGGGGGGTAAAACACAAGTGTCAAACGGTTTCACAGACAATCAGCATGACTGGCATCTTCAAAGCTGCTGCTGGACCACTGCAAGTCTATACAGCTGGATGGGAAAAATAAAGTGTTTATTGTGGTGGGTTGGGCAAATAAGGAAATGTCCCTTTAAGGCTGCCACCTCCCATGCCCAACCCTAGTTGCAGACACCTAGCCCGATCCCATCATGTCACAAAATGGTACTGTTGCTGTAACCGGCTGTTCCTTCTGTAGGCCATCTAGACATACTGGATTGGCATTGGAAAAAAGTTAACCAGCTGTAATTGCTACGAAAAATGCAGAGTTTAACAGGTGTCAAGTATTGTGACTGATATCCCTTCGATCTGGCTAATTGGTGTAATGGATATCCTTGTGAACCATTTTCCGCGGTTAACCACACATTTACATAACTTCCTATCGGTTTAGACTCCCCACAACTGGTTATTGTATAATCGCAATGATTCTGGTTGAAAAGAGGGAAATAGGTATAGCAGTTGGAATAGAGCAAGCCCAACAGATCCAAGGTGCTGGACTTGGTCACAATAAAGGTCTTGTGACCCTCATGTCACCAGTGTGGAGAAATCAGGCGAGGCACTGTAAACCATTGAGCACCGGTCCGAACAAATAAATCTCTGTTGTAACACATAGAATAGCCTTATCAGCAATGTCTTATCTGCCATGTCACTTAGCCCGGTAACTATTAACTAAAATCAGCAAGTGGTCACATAAGCCACCCATTGTTTGGGCCACACTACCTGTCACCAGTCTACCCCTCAGGGATTGCAGAACAATATAAACATTTAAGTGTACTTAACTACTGCTTTGGAAAACCTTATGGCTTTGGGTTTAGATAATCAGAAGACACTGCAAGAAAATACGCAGCTACATAGAAAAAATAAGGAACTTGTGGATAGATTGATAGATGCAGAAAGTGCAATAAGATGTTTAGCTTCTAGAAAAAAGGACATTGATTATAGTCAATGTTTATCAGAATGTAGGTCTAATCAGCATTTGGTTAAAGAAATGTTAAATGTACTGGGTATACATGAATTGGATTATCATTCTGTGTTTGGTAACTGTACTCAGAAGATGGGAGAATGTGTACAATCTTATAGGGATAGATTATTCATATTGTATAAACTCACACTCCCTTCTGATAAAGAGGCTAATCAGAATGATCACATTTATAAGAAGGTCTTACTAAAAACATGTCTGCCTGAAATTATAAATATTGTTGGGTTGACAGTATCTGCCAACAATCACTTCCTAAAAATGTTAAACTACCTAAAGAGAGCAGAGAGCCTTTTAAGAGAGAGAAGTAGGAATAATGGCAGAATTTGTGTAGTTAAGACCACCCCACACCAGACAAATTTGGTTTCTAACACAAATAGTATTTCTTGCTATGCTTGTAGACAATTAGGTCATGTTTTCAGAAACTGTAAAAACATGATACATTTCACCCCTAATTCAAGCAAAAGGCCCAATAATAACAGATGGACACAGGAGATTGAAAATAGCCAGAATCACACCAGGTGGGGAACAAATTGTAGAGCTAGAATAAATACAAATACTCCATTTATTCCATATCATGTTCTGAAGTCTCATAATGAATTGCGCAGAGCCGATAATTTTAAACTAAAACAGGAAAGAGATGTGTTCAAGAAAAATTTAGAAGTTCTAAGATTAGAACTGAATCAGTATAGTACAGAAAATGATTTACTTATCAATCTTTCTTAAACTAACTAAACGATCACGTTTTATTTTTACAGAAAAACAGAAATGGGCAAATGAAAAGGAGAAGGAGATCCAGAAAATGACCTTTCCTAATTTCTTCTACAGTTTTTTCTAAATATATAATAGAGGACCTTCACTGTTTATTTTTTTATTTTTAAGGACAAGCCTCTATATATATATTTATTTTTTTATTTTTTTAATACAGTGTGGGTGGGCCAAATTCTAAATTATAGTTTTTGTGTATTATTTTATACACATATTTTAAAACACCTGCACTGTCAGGTGACATATTTTTTTTTTTGCTAAGTAAATCTTTTTGTGTTTTTAAAGCCTCATTGATTTTTATTTGCCTGTTTTTTTTTTAATGGCAGCAAGTGTTTAAAATATTTTTATACAGATTGCATGGTATCCTTTCTTTTGATGCATTCCAAAACCCGCATCAAAAAATCAAAGGTTTATAATTAAGAGAGCTCATTATTTGGAAATGAATTCGCCCTCTAAGTGGGGAAATTATAAGAAATGGGACAGACAGTTTTTTAAACTATAAAGGAATCATTCAATCTGGATTATTATTATTATTATTTTTTTAAACATTGTTTTTTTTTAAATCTGAAAGAGGTGTGGCACACAATGGAACCTCAACAAGTATTCATATAGTTTCAGAACTAGTACATTATGGAGCGACATGAATATAAATGTAAATATAAAATACTGATATGAATACTAATTTAGTAATGCAAATAATACATTTAGTAGGATAATCCATTGGTCAGTCATTTGTTTAGCTCTTGTTTTAATGTGTTTATGTCTGTTAGGGACACAGACCAATTTAGAATTAGATCACCCTAATTTAGGAATGGTTGGAATGTTGGGTTTTTATGATTTGTTATTTTTTTTATCTTGTATATCTTATAATTTCCTGAAGCTACAGAGAGATCCCAGTTTATCACACACATTTTCCATTTCCTTTGAGAATACAGAGTCACATTGAATGTACCTAAGTTGCTACAATCACCTACGCACTTTTTCTTTCCACACGTGCTAACAATAAAGTGTCCTTTAATGAGTGGTTTCTTCAATACACACAATACACAGTATTAAAAACAGCACAAGTCTTAAGCAAGCAAAGAAGCTAGCTATGTGTAACATGAAGCTCTCAATAGGATCCAGCAAGGGTCACATATAGGACATAATTGTGGAAGTAGGGAAGTGGCACACAGAAGTTGGTATGAAGCTACAGTATTTATGGGAGGGCGATGTGATTTTTGCACACAGTAGCCACAGGAGTATAAATATTATAAAATGCACACTGTGAGTGCATAAACAATTAGTCCAAATTTGCCTCACAGAACCCTAAATTTAGTAGAAAGTATTGGTTGTTATCAGATCATTTCTGCCTCAGTGAACTGTATTACTTTGAAATATCATAAACACAGTGGATCTACACACAATAAGCCATATTTATTTGTATTATTTGAGAGAGATTATTTTTTTTTACAAACTAGTTTGCTCTCTAGGTGGGGACTATAAAAATATGGCTTATATATAGACAACTTTTAACATGACTACAATGTGTATTTTATAAATATAACTTATTATATACAACTGTAAGAAATCTAGTGTTAATAATTTGTTATAACAATTGTGTATTTGTATCAAGACATTATAGCTCAGGTCTTTTTATAATTCCCACAAAAATATATATTTTATATATGTGTATAAATGTAATTAACTAAAAACCAAGTCTGTGTGTGGGAAAAGACAACAAGTATGGGTAGCCTTGCTCAAAATAACTCAGAGAATCACAAAGGTCTTATTTACAGTAAAAAAAGCAGGTCTTCAGTGTACATTAGGCAGCTGAATACAAGACTCTAGATGGGTGTATATGAGTGTAATGTTACCGCCTATATAGACACAAACAGTTTCAACTTATAGCCATATATGGCAACCAGCATAAGCACCAGCTGGCGCAGGTTGAAGGAGTATCCATGAAGCAGTCCAGAGGGAAGAGTACCACATGAGCCCAGCAGAGCCTGCTCCTGACTCAAAGAGAACATGATGGAGAGTGAACTTCCAAAACTGACCACAAGTGGTATTATCCTGTATCTTTATATTACATAATGTAGAGTTTGTAAATGCTGTCTTCTTTGTCTGTTATCTGTTTTGTCTAAAACCCATTGTGTAACCGTATATTCATTTATGTAAAATATATCCTTTTAAATTAACTTATGGGTATGCGTGTTTATTGATTTGTCCAAAAGAGCTTATTACTTGGAGAAATTATACATTAATTATTTTATAATTAGTTAATTTCTTACACTGCTCTTGCAAGCTTTTTCAGGGCAGAAAAAGTTAATTTACAACAGCTTGACAGTCCAATACACAAATAGGAAGGCTAAAACACTAATGACCTCGTCGGGAAAGGCCTTTAAAAAACTGTGCAATTCATAACAATTTGACTCTCTTGTAGATGAGCAAGCTCACACAAAGGTCTTGAAGTTGGTGGGTTGGAGATTATTATTATTATTATTTCCTTTATTTGTAACACTCCAACATATTCTGCAGCTCTATATAGTGGTAAGTTCAAGTCAAAGCAATATTAATAAAGTGAAGGAAAAAAAATGAGAGTGAGAGAAGGAGCTGTACTGTAAGTTCTTTGCTGATTTATATTCTAACAATTATTAACAATTTACACCACACATAATTACTGATATCATACAACTCACACACATAGATGAATACCTACACATAGCTATACATAGCCTTAGGGCACAGAACACAGCACTTCCAGGAGTTTCAGTAACCTTCCTGTGGTAGTGACCAGGACAGGTTACTTGCAGGATGGAGATAGGTTCAGTATCACAGCCACCAGGAGCAAAAAAGAGGCATAACATTTCTTTATGGTCTCAGAAGTGAACTGTTTTATTTTTCAAAAGTAGCAATATATATATTGTTAGATACAGGGGTTGTATACCACACAACAATGACAGGGAGTGGCAGACAAACAGACAAGATTAACTCCCCATGGGGTCTAATAGTCTGGCATCCTGTCTGTGAATAAATAACGCAACCTCCAATACACATAATGCTGTCTCTGGCTGTCTGGCAACAGAGATGTAATCAGCCTATTTGGCAAACAATGTAATAAAATAGATCATAATACAATGGAGGTGTTTATGCAGATAATACACTGCTGGAGCCAAGCAGTCTGTGCTTTTATGGTGGCTAAATGGACCAATACCCAGGCCGAGAAAAAAGGGTCAGTGACATTACTCCCCCATTCCAGACAGCAGTTCTGGGGCTATGCTCCTTAATGGGTGATTGCCTTGAACTACAGCCCATAGCCAAAGTCCCCATCCAAATAAAAAAATGTTGGCACAAGTGGCCACTGCATAAGTCCCAGTGCATGACCTCTTCCTGAAGGCGGTAGTAGGTTTGCCTGGTCTGTGAGTGGTCTCCCATCTTTCAGGAAAATGTCCACTATCCCCAAATCCTGTATGGTATTGGGAACATAATACAGTTGTACAGTGCTTCCAGTGGGTATCTGGGCTAGTAGCCACATCTCAGTCACCCCCCCCCCTTTTCCTTCACAACATCTGGGATTCAAATCCTGAGGGTCCAAGGTAGCAACACAGCCCAACCTATCTCCATTTCTTTCAATAACCCACCTAAAATTGCAGGCATCAATCTTGGGGACACATCCAGGGTCTCAGAAACTAGGATCCCATCTAGGAGCATACTGCTTCCCCCTTTGCCACATGCAGGTAGTGGCTCAGGGGGATCCCATCTAGGGAGTGAAGGGGTTAACATATTCTGCTGATGAAGGGGTAACATATTTTGCTGACATATTCACGAGATATAGCCTAACCATAATATCACATTCCTATCCTTGGGATGTCTTACGACCTTACTAAAACACAAAACATTTCTTCTAAGAAACAGAAAAACACCTGATTATTTGTCCTTGTACTGACTAACAATGAACTGAAAATCGCCTCTAATATCCGCCTTCTTTTGCAAGTATTTAACCTATGCTATGACTTGGCAATAAACGGAATTAGTACTGAGAATGATTTTGTGTGTGTTACATCCAGTACGGGATCCCCAGAATTCTGATTGGGGCCTGTGTTTTCCAAACCACCAACTACTGATTAGGAAGTCCCAACAGGGAGCAGCTCAGGTGGGGGTAAAAAGCACTTCTCCTTAGGGTCGGTTATCAAGGCAAGGTTAGGGAAAAACAGAGCAGGACTCAGGGTTATGGTCTCTGGATGGAGACCCTTTCCTGGCTGAGGCTTACCTGGGGTAGCAGACTTTGCTTGGGTCAGTAGCTCATTAGGGCACGTATCTACCAGTATTTTGGCAAGGTTGGGATCACTTCTGCATCTAGGGTGCACTGTGGTACCATGGGCTGCTTGCCCATATTCTTTACCTTTGGGTCTGTCAGGACTGAAGCAATACACACCAGCCCTGCTGGCAACTCTGCAGGGCTTGGGAGTGGGGCCTCAACTTGCTCCTTCCTCAGGGTCTTAGGGTCAGTGCCCTCACCTGAACTCCCACGCTTATCTGGACCCACCTAATACATGCTTGGCAAGAGCTTCAGGGTCTCAGGGGGCACCCCCTCTCCTGATAGCCTTATGCCCCAATCCGGCATCACACTCTCAATGACTGTCAGTCTTGACACCTGGACATCCGCGGTCTGTGGTTCAGGACAGGTAACAGTCCATGGGTAGTTGGGCAGACTCACAGGGCTTGCACCCTCCTCTGCCAACTATTCAGTCTCCAGCTCCTTGCCCTTGGTTAGCAACTGGAACTTTTCTGGTTGTTGGCCATCTCCCAGTGGTTGGTGCTGCTTTACACTTTTCCCCGGTCAGGCATCTAGCAGGGTCAGGACTGTTCTCCAAGTTCCAGGCAGTTCAGCTGATCTTGCATGTTCCTCCAACTTATAGGGGTGTAGCCAATAGTTCATTTCCTCTTGCAGTGTATCCTCTGATAGCTCAGCTGGGGAAGCATGTGGTAACTCCAAGTACTTGAGCCAGGTTCAGCCTGAGCCCACCTCCTCAAGCAGTTCCTCATACTCTTGAAAGTTTGGCAACATTTATGAATGGTTTCTGCTTCCACGCCAAGCCGTTAAACGTACTGGACTTCAAAACTGAATAAATCACCATATCCCATCATTGCTGCTGGTTCTTGCATCGAGATCCCACCACTGCCACCAGTAGTGATGATCCGGAGGTAGGGGCTATTACTGCTATATTACTGATATAAACTACAGATTATCTACCCACAATGATCATTTGGATTCTTTGAAATCTCTGCACCAGCACCCTGATATCTGGCTTATGTACCAGTCAGGGTTTTTCCATCAGGAATCAGCACTTCCAGGAGTCTCAGTAACCTTGATGTGGTAGTGACCAGGACAGATTACTTGCAGGATGGAGATAGGTTCAGTATCGCAGCCACCAGGAGCAAATACGAGACGTACAATTTCTATATGCTCTCAGAAGTGAACTGTTTTAATTTTGAAAAGTAGCAATATATATACATTAGATACTGGGGGGAGGGGGGTTTACCACACAGCAATGAAAGGGAGTGGCTGACAAACAGACAGGATTAACTCCCCATGGGGTCTAATAGTCTAGCATCCTGTATGTAAGCAATAAGGCAACCTCCAATACACATAATGCTGTCTCTGGCTGTCTGGCAAATGAGATATAATCATCATATCTCGCTAGCAATGGGACACAAAAGTTCATAATTCAATGGAGGTGTTTATGCAGATAATCCACTGCTGGAGCCAAGCAGTCTGTGCTTTAATGGTGGTTCAATGGGCCAACACCCAGGCCCAGAAAAAGGGGTCCGTGAAGATTTTATATTCAGTTATCCTTATATTATTTTTAATTTCTGTAGGAGGAGAGAAGGGGAGAGGAGGAGAGTGAGCGGAACAGTTGTTGGAGGAGGAGAGTAGAGGAGGGGTGGAGAGGAGGAGGAGAGAAGAAGAGTAGAGTATAGGTATGAAGAGAGGGAGTAGTGAAGAGAGAGGAGAGGAGGGAGGGGTAGCAGTGAAGAGAGACGGAGAGGAGGGAGGGGTAGCAGTGAAGGGAGGAGAGGGAGGGGTAGCAGTGATGGTAGAGGAAGGACAGTGGGAGGGATGGGCTCCTAGATGCAGGCACACAAAGAACAGGGGCAGAGGTTCAGGGGCCTGATCCCAGAGAGGGAGGTAGTGGTGGGGAGGGATAGACGGAAGAAATGAGGGAGGATGCCCAGGCACAATCGGGAGGGCAAGAGCCTTCGGCATGGCACAGGGCCTTTAATTATACCCCAGAGGTGATGAGAGCTCTCCTCCATGTAATTCGTGCACGCTACGGTATCATTCATGGGGGAGGGAAGTAAGGCCTAGACTTACAGGCTTAGAGTGAGGTTGCTACAATTGTATCTGCGTTGGGCTTTGCAAACAGGGAGGTGAGATCTGAAAAGTACAGGTATGATGATAGCAGGGCCAAAGTCAAAAAGAAGATGGCGGAGGAAGCTAGAGCAGCCTGAGCAACAGGTGGGGCCCTCCTGTTAGCATCAACTATACTGACTGGGAGAGGACACTGAGGGACTGGATTGAACCTGCAGCAGTTCCACACCTGGTGGACTCACACAAGGACCACACCATGCAATGTGAGTATCATATACATCATCATACCCTCACATTTACACCACACAAACATGGATAGCACATATCAAATAAAAATCCTGCACAAATATGAAATGTATATGTTAGCTCCCTGGTTTCTACTAGGGATAGATGTATAAGCAATCACTATGCAAATCCAGGCAGCAAACATATTTATGCCATAAAATGTGCTGAATAAAATGTGTCTCCCATACCTGCTGTTAACCCTGATTCTGATTAGCCATTCCCTATCCTAGACCTCACTCTCATACACTACACAGCAGATCTATATGGAGAAGACGTGATGGCACAGAGGGTGGGGGACCTGTGCTTCCAACCATAACACGGACCATGATCCTCTTCTTTGGACATGAATGGTTATGTTTAACATTTCACCAATTGATGTTCAGTGTGGAATGCCATTGAGAAGAGATGGTGTAGTCACTATTATTGATCTTACATTTCATATCTAACTATATATATCATCTGAAAAAAACATGACTGATGTTATGTTCAATTACTATCAATACTATCATGGCTGTTGACTTGCACTGTCCCATTAGCATCTGATAATCACACCCATTAGTTATACATTGTTATTTTTGCATGTCATCCTCTTAACATTATGATAGCAGAATCACTTGTCTGATTTAATTTACAGACATTGTGGATGATGACCCTTGTCTTACATCAAGCTAAATGTGTCATGCGATAACACCTGTATACTACCCAAATGTTATATCAATGAGTCGCATTTTAATATGGAGATAGTGATAGTACTCTTGGCCGAATGAGTGTGGTCACAGTGAAGCATTCCTTTTCTAATGAACATGGCAGGGGATTGTTCATGACACATTAAAGTTGGTTAGCACTGCTCACAGATGATAATCCATGTGAATGTGTTTATTGTTACAGTAATAGCATGGAACAATGTACTGTAAAGAAAGTTATTGATAGATTTTTTATCTCCTCTCTTTTTTAGGATTTTTACCATCAGTTTTCATTCTATTGCTGATTTCATAACAAAATGTATCTGTGTAATTGGATTACATAATCCATGAGTTAATGCATCTTTTTGATTTATCAGATGAAGTCTGTATGTAAGTGCTATGCACATTACTGGTTACTTCTTTAAATAGAGTGATGTATGATGAGATATCTATTCATCAGATTGTGATTTTTGTGGTGTGACTGTACATGTGACTCTAGAAGATGCTATGCATCATTATTTTTATACAGTATTACCTTTAACCCTTTGGTTTTTCCCTTTTTCCAAAACAGCCTCTTGCCCTTCCGGAACCCGGACACAATTTATAATCTTAATGGAGCAAATCTAGGTGAATGAGATATTGAAAGGGATTTTGGAGTGCTTGTGAACAACCACCTAGGTAACAGTGCTCAAAGCCAAGCAGCAGCTGCAAAGGCAAATAAAATATTAGCATGTATTAAGAAGGGTATAGAAGCCAGAGAAGCAAATATAAAAAGGACATTTAAAAACTGGAAAAGGTACAGAGGAGGGTAACAAAACTAATAAGGGGAATGAAGGGGCTAAGTTATGAAGAAAGACTAACCAAATTAAACTTATTTTCTCTAGAAAAAAGGCATCTAAGAGGAGATATGATTACCTAATATAAAAACATCCAGGGTCAGTATAAAGATTTGTCAAGGGAGCTTTTTGTGCCAAGAGGTTTTCATCTGACAAGAGGACATCCCTTGAGGTTAGAAGTAAAAAGATTCCACCTTAAAGAAAGAAAAGGGTTCTTCACAGTAAGGGTGGTTAATCTGTGGAATTCTCTACCAGAGGAGGTGGTGACAGAGTATTCGATAGATAACTTTAAAAGGGGACTGGATTTATTTCTAATTAAAAAGGGAATTCAGGGTTATCATAGATAATTAGAGAGACAGTATTGATCCAGGGAAAAATCCGGTCGCCGGTGTCTGCGATCAGGAAGGAATTGATTTTATTTTTTAATTTTCCCTTTGAGGCGATTGGCTAAGTCTCGCTTGGGTTTTTTTTCTTTCTGTTTGCCTTCCTCTGGATTAATTAATAATTTAAAAAATAATAATAATTAAAATAATTGATTAATAATTAATTAACAACTAATTAATTAATAGTTAATCTGCATATTGCAGATCAGAGGAGATCTTAAAAGGTTGAACTTCATGGACTGAAAGTCTTTTTTCAACCGTAAATACTATGTAACTATGTAACTATGTAACTATATACATTTCTGAGTGTGCTCTGTGTATATAATAACATTTTGTGATATGGTTATCACTGTTTCCGTCAGTTTTCAATGCTTAAGGTTTTGGGACATCAACATACATAACATTTATGTAATGATAATATATTTATAGGTAGACGATCTTCCTGTACACTCATTCCTTCATGCATTTGAGTACTGTAATCATATGTTTGCATGTCACTAATCTTCAGTTAAGAAGATTGGGATGTGATGCTGTTATGGCTGAGTGTTTACACGTTTAATGTTATGTTTATATCATCATTTTTAACATCATTTCACATACTGGTGCACCTAACACATACAGTCTTATGAAGTGTGCCATCCTTCCAAGTAATCACATGTATTAATATTTCCAAAATGCGTTCACACACTGTTTTATTTGTTATTCTCACTATTTTGGATATCATGCTTAGTGTTGTTTGAGAGTTACTACTTATGAAAGGTATAAATTGCAGCATTGTTCAGTATCAGCATTCCCCTAAAGTGTTGTTAACCAAATTACAGGTATTATTACTAATTAATTAATACAAGAACACTTGTTTTAGTTTCACAAAATTATTATTGGTATACATCTTGCCTCATGCTAAACAGCAGTGATGTGGTGCTCCATGTGGCTCTCCACAGCCTCCATGGATGTTTATGGGCCTTCCTGAAGAGCGTGAACCCCCCTTGTCCTTATTTGTCCCTTAATTCTCATTATCTGTCCCTGTGCCTCTAACAGCGCGCTCCTTACATGTTCCCTGGGACATCACAGTTCATGGCCTGTGTTATCTAGTGATATACCCATGTTGACAGCATCAATGTATACCCCTCCTGTCTTTAAGGCCCGAGGCTGCCCATACTAACATTTCTCCACCCAATTTTCTTTGAGCTAAGGTTTTGTTGTAGATGTCATAGATTCCCCTGGATATGAGTAGATGCTCTCTGTCAGCTGTGTGCTGTGGTGTTGATTAATAGTGTTTCTGAGTATTATTTGAGGTGTATCTATGTCTTTAATAGTCATTGTATTAGAGCAGCTGTAGTGGTCCCTGTGTGCTTGCTGATTGGTATTAACCTCTTGCGTTCCCCTGGTACTTGATATATGTCATGTGGCGCTATAATATTGCCAATAGTTTTTGTTCTACTATAGATTTGATGACTGAAATATCTAAATTAATATATATATATATATATATATATATATATATATATATATATATATATATATTTATTTATTTAAAACTTTTTGGCGTATTGATACTGTTGTATTTCTATGCTTTCCAATGCTTTTAAAGCACAGTATTGTGTGTTTAATAGCTGTTACAACTTTAATATTTATATATTTATGTATTTAATACAGGCAATATTTTTTACAGACACATGCTACTTTTTTGCGGGTTAGACCTTATTTGCGAGCTAAAGCTATAGGTCTATTGATTTTGTGTAACGTCAATTATTTGTAGCTCGTTATATTTAAGCTGTGCTAAAAGCAATGGAGTTGAAACGCCAAATTTGCCGCTTTGGCTGGCCCGTAGTGATTGTGGGCGGCGAACTTGTCATCGGTTTGCAAGTAGCTAATTGAATCTGTGGCAATTTTCAGAGTGGTGTGTATAATTTTATGAATTGGGCAATAGAATAAGGCCCATAGTGACATACAAACATTGATTTTTCAGAAGGTAAGAACCAAAAAGTCCAATCTAGTTTGCCCAATGTATAAATCTAAAAGTTTGACCTCAGAATAGCTTTAAGTTTATCCCAGGCATGTTAAGGAGCACAGTGGTCAGTTTGTTTGTTGTTTTTTGCTCTGTGGTAATTTGAATATTTAAACATATAAAGAACAAAATGTTTTTAGAAGTAAAAATTAAACAAACTCTTTAGATTTTTCACTTTTATATACAACTAGCTACTTGCTGACAAAAATGACAGGAATAAAATGTTAAGCCTGGCATTGCTGCTTGCCACCCAATGTGAGCACCTTCGGCCCTCATCGCGAGCCCTGCACAAGCCTTCTGTGCTCATTGCGAGTCTCTCCCCCTGACTACTTCCTCCCTTGTGTCTCATTTCCCCCTCTTCTCCCTCCCTTGTGTCTCCTTTCCCCTTCCTCTCCCTCCCTTGTGTCTCATTTTCCCCTCCTCTTCCTCCCTTGGGTCTCATTCCCCCTCCCTCCCTTGTGTCTCATTTCCCCCCTCATCTCTCTCCCTTGTGTCTCATTCCCCCCTCCCTCCCTTGTGTCTCATTTCCCCTTGTGTCTCATTTCCCCCTTCTCTCCCTTCCTTGTGTCTCACCCCCTCCTTTCCCTCCTTGTGTCTCCTTTTCCCCCTCCTCTCCCTTCCTTGTGTCTCATTTCCCCCTCCTCTCCCACCCTTGTGTCTCATTTCCCCCCTCCTCTTCCTCCCTTGTGTCTCCTTTCCCCCTCCTCTCCCTCCCTTGTGAATCCTTTCCCCTTCCTCTCCCTCCCTTGTGTCTTATTTCCCCCTCCTCTCTCTCCCTTGTGTCTCATTCTCCCTCTCCCTCCCTTCTGTACCTGATCTCATTGGTGGTTCAGCGTCCCACCTCTGCCTGCGCGTCCTCTCTTCATTGTAGGAACATAGCAATGATATAATGACGATGCAGAGAGGACCCGCCGGCAGGGGTGAGATGCCATTGGTCCGTTGAACCCTCAATGAAGCCTCAGGCGCTCATCGTGAGGCTAGCAGGTCTTCCATCACCCACTGTGTGCAACTCTTTGGCGCTCATTGCAGCCTAAGCCCTATGGGCATTTGGTGCTCATTGCAGCCCTGCAACTGCAGGCCTCGCTTTTTGAGGTCCGCAATTATTTAACATTGCGTAACCAACACCGCAAATGTGACCAACTGGCTTGGATCGACAACTATATATGTGATTATTATTTACTGCAGTTGTCCATTTTCTTGACTGGGCTGCTTCATGCAGCTTCTTTCTCAACAAGGTGCAAATTCCTTATATTTGACCCATATCCACTGGTAGCCATGGTCATATAGACTGAGATGTTTCCCCTACTTTACAAGTGCAATGATCACACACATCCAAATTTTTCATCTGTGTCCATGCAAAAATAGTGCTTCACAGTTTAAACTCCTTTTCTTTCTGAGGAAGGTTCAGCGCCAACCAACATCACCAAAATACCACATTAGAATAGGGCTGACATCTACTTCCCTAGCTTTTACCAAAGGAAAGATGATCTTAATAGGGTGCCGTGCAATGTGTGCACCAAGGCCAATGGCTTGGAGCTGCAAACAATATAGAAACATCTATGATCCAGAATGTTGTGCATATGGACAAATAAGGTTAATAGAATATGAAAACTGGACATAGGGTAGCCAGTCCTTATTTATGGGCTCCAGACTATGTTGCCTACTTTGCCTAAGGAACAGACTAATATCCCCCTCCCCCATGCTATCAAAATGCTGCCCACCACCAGAGTCTCTGTTTAAGAGAAATGCTAAGCTTTACTCTACCATTAGAGCCAAGAAGCCCAGCTACTTCTTTGTGAGGCTAATCAATGGAATTTGTGAAATAATATTATAAATGAGTATGGTACAAACTAAAAAACAAACACCACAAAAAGTATCTAAGTACAACAGATACATTGGTTATCCTTTTATGCATCTGCACCAATGATGTAGTTCCATTGATACCGCCTTGCCACCTTAGACTAATGAGGCACCTGCTAAATGCTCCTTAAAAAGTTAGCTTGCATCGAAAGTGTTCTTAAAATGACCCAGTAAGTGTCCCAACTATTGTACAAACACCATTACACATATAAATAAATATAATTACTTTTGGTTGTTATTAAAAATGATGAGCCCAACTCAATTGTGCAGTCCTAAGTTACTGGAGCCCATAAGTAAGGCTGTAAGTTAATTTGCTATTCAATTGGCGTCTTTTTGCAGACTTGAAACGGTTTACGTGTTATGGATTTGAAAACATTGCAGTTGTTAAACCCGAAAACTACAGCCTCCCAAAGCCTTTGAGCTTTCCCGTCCGCAAGAGTTACGATGGCTAAAATCGTAAATTCGCTATTCAATTGCTACAATTCCCCAAGCCTGCAAATGTTGTCGAACCCAATGTAGGAGAAAATCCTACGATTGCTAGAGAGGACCCGCAAGGGGATTTAACCCCTCTCCGTAGCACTGTAAATGCAAATAAAAAATCAATAGTGCACTGTAAATAACGGGAAAGCAATGAAATACATTAGAATTAATTGCACAACAGTCTCCAGCTCGCAAATTGACAATGAAAAAATTATTCTATTATGTGTCATTACGGGGTTATTTATATCTCAGGAATTAATGAGTTCCTACATATCAGGCCACCCACATGGACTAGAACTGTATTGTCATTCACTTTTATTATTTTGTTTTTTGCGGTTTTGTGAGTCACATCGCGTATCGGACCCCTAAACGCTAATTGATTGACATGTAACCTCCATGTTTTATTGACATCATGATGATGGTCTCATTTTCTATTGGCTGTTTTCAAAATGGGTGGTTACGGTCTTGCTTAATTGATCGTATTCCTGCCCTGAACTGCTACAGGCGAGTGCATGGTTTACGGTTTTCGGCTTTCGGACCATAACTTGGTTCAATTGAAAAGCACCGGAATTGTAGCAGACTGCGAGGCCGCAGCAGGGCCACAGACATACTGGCTATATACCGCGAGAGGCGGGTTTTGTATTGAATCGGGGTCTATGATTGTAAATGTTTATGACCTCCATTGTGAGAGATAATTAACAAATGAAATCACATGATATAAACTTATTAGGAGAGTGGGAAGACTTTTCATATAATTTATGCTTACGATACAGTTTTCAATCTCCATTATCTAACACTTCTACCCAACATTTTAATAACAATAATTTGCAATTATATTTAGATATGCATTCTCTTCATTTCTAAATCCACTGGGACCATTGTTGTGTCACTATAAATGTGCACCAAAGCTAATAATCTGCAGCTTTAAAAATATAGGGATACCCTATGTTCCAAAAGAAACTAAAAAGCCCATAAAGCACATAGAAGAGGTACTATCCTTTGATCTTAACCAAAAGGCTAAGAAGTCCAGATATATATTTTTGAGCCTCATCAGGACATCTGGTTTGAGTTATCTGTTTCACAAGGATTAGAGCATAACATGTTGTTGTGGGTGACAAGTCACAGACAACAGTATCACCCAGTAAACAGTACTTCTAAAGTTGCTAAAAATTCTCTATAATGACAAAGAAATAATATTTCAAATTTTCACGTAACTTTTCTTTCTGTGGTTGGCTTTCCAATCAAATCAAAATAATCAATGTGAGTCAATCATTTTAATAAATTCTGTAAGAGATGCTCTGTCTCCATCTGCTGCTAACTACAAGAACCGATTGTATCAAGTGTATGTTGGTACCATGTTAGCCTTATATAGACATGGCCTGTTCTAAGCACTCATATCTGATCCTTCTTAAACTATCTGCACATTTCTAGTAGAGCCCTTTGTCAGCATTATCCAAGGCAAAATAAAGACTGCAGCAAAACAGGAACCCAACAAGGTTTGGTGACCAGACCAACCAACCAGAAATCTGCCATATATCAACAAATGGACAGAGGTGTAATACTAGGAGCCATTCTCTTCCTCCCTCTCTGCTCCCCTCCCTCTCTCCCTGCCTCTCTCTCCCTCTCGCTCTCTATATCTCTCTTTGCCTACCTTCCTTTCTCTCACTCTTCCTCTCTCTTCCCCTCCCTCTCTCTCTGCCTCCCTCCCCCTCTCTCACTTTCCCTCCATGTCTCTCTTTCTCCCTCTCTCTCTCCCTCTCTCTCCCTCCATCCCTCCCTCCCCCTCTCTCTCAAGAGGCACCATTAACCAAACACTGCCATGAAGACCAAGGAGGCCATGAGACTTATCCAAAGCGACTTGGAGCTATGATTGCCGCAAAAGGTGGCTCTACAAAGTATTGGCTTTAAGGGGTGAATAGTTATGCACATTGACTTTTTCTGTTATTTTGTCCTATTTGTTGTTTGCTTCACAATAAAAAAAAAAAACATCTTCAAAGTTGTGGGCATGTTATGTAAATTAAATTATGTAAATCCTCAAACAATCCATTTTAATTCCAGGTTTCCGGCAAGAAAACACGAAAAATGCCAAGGGGAGTGTCACAACCTGTCTGTTGAATGGGGTATGACAAGAGACTATTGCCCAAACCTCACCCCACAGGTGTGACTGGTTTGTTTTACCTCTGTACAGCAAAGAACTTACTCCAGGAACCAGCATCCAGCATCAATAACGAAATTCACACATTAATCATGTGAACCAGTTAACAACTTTATTACTGAAACCATCACATATATTTATACCACATTCTAGCAACAACAGACCAATCAATTTAAATGTTCATCCATGGTTATACCCAATCCTTCTAGCTCACGTTATGAGCCCTGCTTGCCAGTCTAAGACAATCAACCATTGTTTTCCCTTTCCACCTCTGTATTCTTGGTAGGGGGCAATTACATACAATAGGCTGGTGATACATAGAGAGAGATACTGGTGTCATGTGACTCCTAGGGGTCAATTATCTCCCTAATCTTGTTAATAAGGGACTAGTCCATTACTATGAAATATTGTTCATATACAATATTTCCCTTGTATGTGCTAGCCCACCCATAGCACAACACAGACATACATCCCATCACTCCAATCATGTTCATACGCAGACCCCAACTATAATCATGGGTACCACAGTATGGGCCCAGTGGCACCCAGGCAACTTTAAACAGGCATAACAAGGAATAACACATAAATCACAACATCCCCAATGTTAACCCATCTCAGTGGGCCTCTTTCCCCTGGCACAATAAGCCTATCTTATAAGGCTAGGGGCATCAGTCTGTACGGTATTGCACAGCTTGTGCCTTGGCATGCTACAGCCCTGCCAGGGGGTGAATACTTTTGTAAGGCACTGTACCTCTCTCTCTCTGCCTACCTCCCTCTCTCTCTCTCCCTTTCTTTCTCTCTCTCTCTCAATCCCTGCCTCCCCCCTCTCTCTCAGTCCCCCTCCCTCTGTCCCTATCTTTCTCTCCCTCTCCCCATCCTCCAAGCATCAAGCATGCGCAACGGCATGGCTGTGGCAAGCATGCTCAATAGCGCGGCTACGCCATCAGTGTCAGCAATGAGGATGTGAGTAATACCTTTGCAGTACGCATTGTGCAGGCTACAGGTTACTTACATCTACTAAATATTATAGGTGATGTCCCTCCTTCACAGGCAACAAAAAAATTCATTAAATGGCCCTTTAAGGGCAAAGCTTTTGTAAGTACTTATGCATCATATATGCAGCACATTTAGAAGAAGCACTATACGTTTACCAAAGCAAATGAGTGATAAAAAACAAACTAACTTTCTTGAAAATGAGGGTAAAAAGTAACATCTCTTAATGTTGTTATAAAGTCAGAAGAGAAAAATTCCCCAAAAATTAAAATTGCCCGTAAAGAGGTCTAAATTGTAAACAAATGCTAATTAAAGTAATGACAGAGAAGGATCACAAAGAAAGAGGTTATATCTATATATTATTTACATTATATGAGTGTCCATTGGTCTTGCTGCTACCACTGTAAACACTGACAAATTTATGGTATACTTTCTTAACATGTGAGGGGTTAAATCATTTTCCTTTTTAAAAATGAAATTTCTGAGTCTAGTAAACAAGTCAAGGTAAGACTTGGCCAAGCCAATGTTAGATATCGTAGATGTTTAGCAGAGACCTTCAAAATGCAACATTAAGATAATGTGTGCTAAGTCTTATGCATCTCTCCTCACTTTCACATTGTTCTAAATAACATTATCAAGTAGGTGTTAATATTAAGTAAACAATGGCCTAGTCTATAACCAAATATTTTGGCAGACATAATTAGAACAGAGGTCACATATACTCCCTATTAATACATTTTAAAACGCAGAGCTAGGTTGCCCCCCAGCGTACAGAACCACACCCACACAAGATATTTATTGAAGTATTGATAATCATTTACATACGTTAAATAAAACACAAGTCATCATGACTGGTGGAAACATAACCTGTGATGAGGAAAAAGAAGGGGTTTATTGAGTAAAAGGGAGGTCTGTCACTCTGGGTTGTGGTCTGTCTGTCACTCCCTGAAATAAACTTTTACCCTTTGATCTTTCCTCTGGAATTTTCCACTATAACTATCTATACTTTCAAGTCTTCCTGAGGGAACAAGAGAAAACGGGATTAATGCTAAACAAGTGGAGGAGCCATCCTATTCATCAAGGATCCCCATTCTGCTAACTTCATACTGGGTAAAGTATAGACAAGACTCTATTATCTTCATTTTATAATAGATTTGAGATAGTCTTCTTACAGTCTTTCTGCTACAAGCTGGGTACAACCTGAAATAGGATTTTGGGGGGTCATGGGCCAGACATGAACCCCAAACCATTATTGTTTTCTACTTGGTTACACCTCATCAAAAACACACTTTCTGGCCACAATAGTGATGGAAAAGTTGTTTTAAGGGGACTAACACCTGGACTGTGGCATGCCGGAGGGGGATCCATGTCAAAACTCCCACGGAAAATTACATAGTTGACGCAGAGTCTGGTTTTAATCCATAAAGGGCATAAATAACCTAACATCCCCCTCCATCATCATCCTCCCCTGTATCTCTTTACCCCCTCCCTCATCATCCTCCCCTGTGTCTCTTTCTTCCCTTCCTCATCACCCTACCCTGTGTCTCATTCCTCCTCCCTCATCATCCTCCCACCTCCCTCATTATCCTCCCCTGTATCTCTTTACCCCCTCCCTCATCATCCTCCCCTGTGTCTCTTCCCCCCTCCCTCATCATCCTCCCCTGTGTCTCTTTTCCCCCTCCCTCATCATCTTCCCCTGTGTCTCTTCCCCCCTCCCTCATCATCCTCCCCTGTTTCTCTTTCCCACGTTCCTCATCACCCTCCCCTGTGTCTCATCCCCCCTCCCTCATCATCCTCCCACCTCCCTCATCATCCTCCCCTGTATCTCTTTACCCCCTCCCTCATCATCCTCCCCTGTGTCTCTTCCCCTCCACCATCATCATCCTCCCCTGTGTCTCTTTCCCCCCTCCCTCATCATCCTCCCCTGTGTCTCTTTTCCCCCTCCCTCATCATCTTCCCCTGTGTCTCTTCCCCCCCTCCCTCATCATCCTCCCCTGTGTCTCTTTCCCCCCTTCCTCATCCCCCTCCCCTGTATCTCTTTACCCCCTCTCATCATCCTCCCATGTGTCTGTTTCCCCCCTCCCTCATCATCCTCCCCTGTGTCTCTTCCCCCCTCCCTCATCATCCTCCCCCCTCCCTTGATGATAAGGGGGGGAAGAGACACAGGGATAAGTGTGAGGGGTGTTAGGGTAAGGGGTGATAGGGATAAGGGTGATGGGTGTTAGGGTAAGGGATGTTAGGGTTAGGTGTTATGGTAAGGGCTGTTAGGGATAAGTGTAAGGGGGTATTAGGGTTAGGTGTTAGGGTGAGGGGTGTTAAAGTTAGGTGTTAGGGATAAGTGTGAGGGGTGTTAGGGTGAGGGGTGTTAGGGATAAGTGTGAGGGGTGTTAGGGTTAGGTGTTAGGGTGAGGGGTGTTAGGGATAAGTGTGAGGGGTGTTAGGGTTAGGTGTTAGGGTGAGGGGTGTTAGGGATAAGTGTAAGGGGTGTTAGGGTTAGCTGTTAGGGTGAGGGATGTTAGGGTTAGGTGTTAGGGATAAGTGTGAGGGGTGTTAGAGTTAGGGTGAGGGGTGTTAGGGATAAGTGTGAGGGGTGTTAGGGTTAGGTGTTAGGGTGAGGGATGTTAGGGTTAGGTGTTAGGGATAAGTGTGAGGGGTGTTAGGGTTAGGGTAAGGGGTGTTAGGGATAAGTGTGAGGGGTGTTAGGGTTAGGGTGAGGGGTGTTAGGGATAAGTGTGAGGGGTGTTATGGTTAGGTGTTAGGGTGAGGGGTGTTAGGGATAAGTGTACGGGGTGTGAGGGTTAGGTGTTAGGGTGAGGGATGTTAGGGTTAGGTGTTAGGGATAAGTGTGAGGGGTGTTAGGGTTAGGTGTTAGGGTGAGGGGTGTTAGGGATAAGTGTGAGGGGTGTTAGGGTTAGTTGTTAGGGTGAGGGATGTTAGGGTTAGGTGTTAGGGATAAGTGTGAGGGGTGTTAGGGTTAGGGTAAGGGGTGTTAGGGATAAGTGTGAGGGGTGTTAGGGTTAGGGTGAGGGGTGTTAGGGATAAGTGTGAGGGGTGTTAGGGTTAGGTGTTAGGGTGAGGGGTGTTAGGGATAAGTGTAAGGGGTGTGAGGGTTAGGTGTTAGGGTGAGGGGTGTTAGGGATAAGTGTGAGGGGTGTTAGGGTTAGGGTGAGGGGTGTTAGGGATAAGTGTGAGGGGTGTTATTGTTAGGTGTTAGGGTGAGGGGTGTTAGGGATAAGTGTAAGGGGTGTTAGGGTTAGGTGTTAGGGTGAGGGATGTTAGGGTTAGGTGCTAGGGATAAGTGTGAGGGGTGTTAGGGTTAGGGTAAGGGGTGTTAGGGATAAGTGTGAGGGGTGTTAGGGTTAGGTGTTAGGGTGAGGGGTGTTAGGGATAAGTGTAAGGGGTGTTAGGGTTAGGTGTTAGGGTGAGGGATGTTAGGGTTAGGTGTTAGGGATAAGTGTGAGGGGTGTTAGGGTTAGGATAAGGGGTGTTAGGGATAAGTGTGAGGGGTGTTAGGGTTAGGTGTTAGGGTGAGGGGTGTTAGGGATAAGTGTAAGGGGTGTTAGGGTGAGGCATGTTAGGAATAAGTGTGATTGGTGTTAGGTCTTAGGGGTAAGTGTGAGGGGTGTTAGGGTTAGGTGTTATAATCAATTCTGTTACAAAAAACCTTATCAATACAATAGCATGCTGTGTAGTGATGTCGAGAACATAACATTTTCGGTTCGCGAACCGCAAACGCGAACCGCCGCAAATGTTCGCGAACCGGCGAACCCGGCGAACCACCATAGACTTCAATGGGCAGGCGGATTTTAAAACCCACAGGGACTCTTTCTGGCCACAATAGTGATGGAAAAGTTGTTTTAAGGGGATTAACACCTGGACTGTGGCATGCCGGAGGGGGATCCATGTCAAATCTCCCACGGAAAATTACATAGTTGACGCAGAGTCTGGTTTTAATGCATAAAGGGCTTAAATAACCTAACATCCCCCTCCATCATCATCCTCCCCTGTATCTCTTTACCCCCTCCCTCATCATCCTCCCCTGTGTCTCTTTCTTCCCTTCCTCATCACCCTCCCCTGTGTCTCATCCCTCCTCCATCATCATCCTCCCACCTCCCTCATCATCCTCCCCTGTATCTCTTTACCCCCTCCCTCATCATCCTCCCCTGTGTCTCTTCCCCCCTCCCTCATCATCCTCCCCTGTGTCTCTTTTCCCCCTCCCTCATCATCTTCCCCTGTGTCTCTTCCCCCCTCACTCATCATCCTCCCCTGTGTCTCTTTCCCCCGTTCCTCATCACCCTCCCCTGTGTCTCATCCCCCCTCCCTCATCATCCTCCCACCTCCCTCATCATCCTCCCCTGTATCTCTTTACCCCCTCCCTCATCATCCTCCCCTGTGTCTCTTCCCCTTCACCATCATCATCCTCCCCTGTGTCTCTTTCCCCCCTCCCTCATCATCCTCCCCTGTGTCTCTTTTCCCCCTCCCTCATCATCTTCCCCTGTGTCTCTTCCCCCCCTCCCTCATCATCCTCCCCTGTGTCTCTTTCCACCCTTCCTCATCCCCCTCCCCTGTATCTCTTTACCCCCTCCCTCATCATCCTCCCATGTGTCTGTTTCCCCCCTCCCTCATCATCCTCCCCTGTGTCTCTTCCCCACTCCCTCATCATCCTCACCCTCCCTTGATGATAAGGGGGGAAGAGACACAGGGATAAGTGTGAGGGGTGTTAGGGTAAGGGGTGTTAGGGATAAGGGTGATGGGTGTTAGGGTAAGGGATGTTAGGGTTAGGTGTTATGGTAAGGGCTGTTAGGGATAAGTGTAAGGGGGTATTAGGGTTAGGTGTTAGGGTGAGGGGTGTTAAAGTTAGGTGTTAGGGATAAGTGTGAGGGGTGTTAGGGTTAGGGTGAGGGGTGTTAGGGATAAGTGTGAGGGGTGTTAGGGTTAGGTGTTAGGGTGAGGGGTGTTAGGGATAAGTGTAAGGGGTGTGAGGGTTAGGTGTTAGGGTGAGGGATGTTAGGGTTAGGTGTTAGGGATAAGTGTGAGGGGTGTTAGGGTTAGGTGTTAGGATGAGGGGTGTTAGGGATAAGTGTAAGGGGTGTTAGGGTTAGATGGTAGGGTGAGGGATGTTAGGGTTAGGTGTTAGGGATAAGTGTGAGGGGTGTTAGGGTTAGGGTAAGGGGTGTTAGGGATATGTGTGAGGGGTGTTAGGATTAGGTGTTAGGGTAAGGGGTGTTAGAGATAAGTTTGAGGGGTGTTAGAGTTAGGGTGAGGGGTGTTAGGGATAAGTGTAAGGGGTGTTAGGGTTAGGTAGTAGGGTAAGGGATGTTAGGGTTAGGTGTTAGGGATAAGTGTGAGGGGTGTTAGGGTTAGAGTAAGGGGTGTTAGGGATAAGTGTAAGGGGTGTTAGGGTTAGGGTGAGGGGTGTTAGGGATAAGTGTGAGGGGTGTTATTATTAGGTGTCACGGTGAGGGGTGTTAGGGATAAGTGTAAGGGGTGTTAGGGTTATGTGTTAGAGTGAGGGATGTTAGGGTTAGGGTAAGGGGTGTTAGGGATAAGTGTGAGGGGTGTTAGGGTTAGGGTGAGGGGTGTTAGGGATAAGTGTGAGGGGTGTTATTGTTAGGTGTTAGGGTGAGGGGTGTTAGGGATAAGTGTAAGGGGTGTTAGGGTTAGGTGGTAGGGTGAGGGATGTTAGGGTTAGGTGTTAGGGATAAGTGTGAGGGGTGTTAGGGTTAGGGTAAGGGGTGTTAGGGATAAGTGTGAGGGGTGTTAGGGTTAGGGTGAGGGGTGTTAGGGATAAGTGTGAGGGGTGTTAGGGTTAGGGTGAGGGGTGTTAGGGATACGTGTGAGGGGTGTTAGGATTAGTTGTTAGGGTAAGGGGTGTTAGGGATAAGTTTGAGGGGTGTTAGGGTTAGGGTGAGGGGTGTTAGGGATAAGTGTGAGGGGTGTTAGGGTTAGGTGTTAGGGTGAGGGGTCTTAGGGATAAGTGTAAGGGGTGTTAGGGTTAGGTGGTAGCGTGAGGGATGTTAGGGTTAGGTGTTAGGGATAAGTGTGAGGGGTGTTAGGGTTAGGGTAAGGGGTGTTAGGGATAAGTGTAAGGGGTGTTAGGGTTAGGGTGAGGGGTGTTAGGGATAAGTGTGAGGGGTGTTATTGTTAGGTGTCATGGTGAGGGGTGTTAGGGATAAGTGTAAGGGGTGTTAGGGTTAGGTGTTAGGGTGAGGGATGTTAGGGTTAGGGTAAGGGGTGTTAGGGATAAGTGTGAGGGGTGTTATTGTTAGGTGTTAGGGTGAGGGGTGTTAGGGATAAGTGTAAGGGGTGTTAGGGTTAGGTGTTAGGGTGAGGGATGTTAGGGTTAGGTGCTAGGGATAAGTGTGAGGGGTGTTAGGGTTAGGGTAAGGGGTGTTAGGGATAAGTGTGAGGGGTGTTAGGGTTAGGTGTTAGGGTGAGGGGTGTTAGGGATAAGTGTAAGGGGTGTTAGGGTTAGGTGTTAGGGTGAGGGATGTTAGGGTTAGGTGTTAGGGATAAGTGTGAGGGGTGTTACGGTTAGGGTAAGGGGTGTTAGGGATAAGTGTGAGGGGTGTTAGGGTTAGGTGTTAGGGTGAGGCATGTTAGGAATAAGTGTGAGGGGTGTTAGGTCTTAGGGGTAAGTGTGAGGGGTGTTAGGGTTAGGTGTTAGGTTGATGGGTGTTATGGATAAGTGTGAGAGGTGTTAGGGTTGGGTACCATGGTGAGGGGAGGATGATGATAAGAGGGGGAAGAGACACAGGGGTGTCCTTGCAGCAGAGATCAAAAGAGTCCTTCAGGACTGTATTGCACATTGTGTACAGTAGCCTAGCTATGGTTTTCCCTATTGATGCAGTATCACCTACACTCAGCCTCCTCTCAGTAAGACTGCAAGTTAGTTATGATTCCAAAATGGCTGCTGTCCATGAGTTAGAAGAGTCTGGAAGGCAGGATATGATGCTGATTAACTGGAATGTGTCTGCTGACTGTGAGTTGCAGGGTCAAAGTTTGCTCAATGATAAAGTATAGGGGGCAGGTCGAATATCGCATATGTTCGCAGTTTGCCGCGAACACGAACATGCTATGTTCGCTGGGAACAGTCCGCCGGCGAACTATTCGCGACATCTCTAATGCTGTGATATAAATACAAAGATTATTTAGATTGTCAGTAAGATACATTATTACATAGGTAGTTTCATATTGTCTTAGTATATTTCTATATCCTAATTTCCATATTAGTGGTTATACCATTCTTGCTATATAGTGCTTTCATAGAGATATATATTCTGGTAGCCATATAGAACACTTTGCTTGCTGTTTTGCTATTTCTATTTTCACAGAATAATAGGCAGAACTGCTGGATATTAAATATATTGTAGGGATCTGATTGTTTATCCAAGTGTAAAAAGACGATATACTCTGCGTATCACTTCTGTATTGCACTAACCAAATATAAAATATACACTGTGTACTGACTCCTATAATGAACTAACAGAATTTAAAACGAATTGTTGTCCTATCATTTAAAAGGATTGTGTTCATTGATTTTATGCTGTGACTATGTGATTATCTTGCTATTTGATGACATAAGTAGTTTTCTGCCAATGCCGTCCATTTTGGGACGTTAGTTGCTGATAACTTGCTTTATCTCTGGATATCGAATATGCCTTAATAAGATTATTATACTCTTTTTGCTCATTACTATCTTCTCCTAACTGAATCTAGAATGTTGTAAATTGTGTTGTTATCACTTTAATGATTTTGTATATGGTTCTTTGATTTTCTATTGTAATCTATCTAAAGATCAAAACTTACAAGTTTAAATACATGCTACTGTTTATTCTTGATGCTTATTATTACCCCAATAAATGCTATTCTGCAACAAAGTGTATACTATCAAGACCCTCTCTCTGGCTGGGGTCTGTTGATCGGATTTGGGTGACTCTGGACTTTTGGATTACAGGAACATCATGTCTCAGCCCTTTGGTTAGACTGAGCAATATTGACAGTAAGGCTGATGAATCTTACTGCAAGCATATGTCCCCGGGTAAATAATACATCTACACACCACGTCTTGATGAAAATTATGAACCACGTTTTATTTTTGGAACATTATATTTAAAACATTTCACACACACAAACAGTGGAGGGAGTGGCTACTCTTAGTCAAACCCTCATTCCCCTCTGGCCATTCTCACAGAAGTAATTTGTGGGAACTTATTAGTCTCCTCCCCCAGGGCCTCCCCCAGGCGTGGCTACTAGTTCATTTTGGTCTGGGTCTCAGACTGGAAACATCCTGTATTAGCTCTTGGACTATGCCCCTGGGCTTGTGGTTGGGAAACCCCAGTGGCGGCCCATCCATAGGGGCGTCAGGGCAAGCGCCCCCCCCAAATATTTTCGTGACCCTGCATTAAAAAAACACAATAATTTATTAGTAATAAACAAAAAACAATTAAATATAATGTGTACATCAGCATTCAAGTGTTATTACAGTAATAAATGAAGCAAACTATTCCCTGGGACACTGTCACTTTAAGATAACCCCTTGCCCTTGTGTGTATATACATTAACTGCTGTGTATCCATTGTAGCTTTCCCTGCATCCCTGTGTGATCATATTACACTACACTAGTAACCTTTAGACTCTATGAATGAGGCCTGACTGTTAATGCATTCCGCCCACCAAGCACAATGACGCTATGCATGGGCAGTGATAATGTATCCATTTCAATGACTGACAGTCTTCCATCATTGACCAATCAATGATGGAAGGCTGTACAGTTGTCAGGAGAAACACCTAAACCCACCCAGACCATTATCTCTGAGCGCCCACCAGCTAATAGAGCCTCGAGTTTACTTTTTGATTGACAGCCCCTGTTAATAAAACCACCATAAGCCAGGTCCCATACCTCTTTTCGTTTCCTGACCTGCTCCCGCTGAGACTGACTGAGACCTCCCTGGCTGAAACTACCCACTCAGACTGACCCAACCTAACAGTAAGTCCTAACTGCCCTGGCCAAACCCCTAGTCCCCCTAATAAAAAGAAGGGTCCCCCAGTTACCCCACTATGCCTGCCTGCCACCCACCCACCAACTTACCTACCTAGGCCTGCAATGCCTGGGCAACCCCCAATCACCCCAGTGCTTAATTAATTATATATTAATTGGCGTGGTTTGAAGGAATTGGAGGCACTTCCAAGGGTAGCTGTCACTTCTGTACGGGAAGCCAGAATTTCATGTCTGTACGAGTGCTGTTGCTCTGCACCAACTTTACCATCAATTTAATCTGCATAATGATTTCACAGAGACAGTGAAGCTATAAGGAATCCTCCTTACAACACCGAAGACTACTGCAGAATCAGAAAGATGCTTCTCCACATTGAAGAGGATAAAAAGGTATTTAAGAAGCACCATGGCCCTGGGGCGGTTGAATTCATTGGTTTGAAGGAATTGGAGGCACTTCCAAGGGTAGCTGTCACTTCTGTACGGGAAGCCAGAATTTCATGTCTGTATGAGTGCTGTT
The DNA here is from genome assembly GCA_027410445.1 of Discoglossus pictus. Taxonomy (NCBI): domain Eukaryota; kingdom Metazoa; phylum Chordata; class Amphibia; order Anura; family Alytidae; genus Discoglossus; species Discoglossus pictus. The sequence continues at coordinate 54,757,198 of CM050168.1, forward strand.
GCTCTGCACCAACTTTACCATCAATTTAATCTGAATAATGATTTCACAGAGACAGTGAAGCTATAAGGAATCCTACTTACAACACCGAAGACTACTGCAGAATCAGAAAGATGCTTCTCCACATTGAAGAGGATAAAAAGGTATTTAAGAAGCACCATGGCCCTGGAGCGGTCGAATGCATTGGTTTGAAGGAATTGGAGGCACCTTCAAGGGTAAGTAAAGTTCTCAAAAATGGCACCACCGAACTACCAAAAATAACTAGTGGTAAGTAAAGTATGAATGGTGTGTGGGTGTGCTTATGGAAGGAGCTATGAAAGGTGTGTAACAATTGTTGAAGCCTTGGCGTGGCGTTACTGCTCATATGGTTATCCATATGCTAATTCAACGTGTTTGTTTGACATTGATTATTGTGTTGTCTAAACAGAAGTGAAATGTTGTTATTTTCTTGAATCCCAAGATCCACTGGTTTGGGCCTATACAGTCCTGATTGGTCTTTTAAGGTATGTTTGGGGCCTATATGGTCACACTTGGTCTTCTAAGGTATGTTTGGGGCCTATATGGTTCCACTTGGTCTTCTAAGGTATGTTTGGGGCCTATATGGTTCCACCCGGTCTTCTAAGGTATGTTTGGGGCCTATATGGTTCCACTTGGTCTTCTAAGGTATGTTTGGGGCCTATATGGTCACACTTGGTCTTCTAAGGTATGTTTGGGGCCTATAAAGTTCCACTTGGTCTTCTAAGGTATGTTTGGGGCCTATATGGTTCCACTTGGTCTTCTAAGGTATGTTTGGGGCCTATATGGTCACACTTGGCCTTCTAAGGTATGTTTGGGGCCTATATGGTCACACTTGGTATTCTAAGGTATGTTTGGGGCCTATATGGTTCCACTTGGTCTTCTAAGGTATGTTTGGGGCCTATATGGTTCCACTTGGTCTTCTAAGGTATGTTTGGGGCCTATATGGTTCCACTTGGTCTTCTAAGGTATGTTTGGAGCCTATATGGTCACACTTGGTCTTCTAAGGTATGTTTGGGGCCTATATGGTTCCACTTGGTCTTCTAAGGTATGTTTGGGGCCTATATGGTTCCACTTGGCCTTCTAAGGTATGTTTGGGGCCTATATGGTCACACTTGGTCTTCTAAGCTATGTATGGGGCCTATATGGTCACACTTGTTCTTCTAAGGTATGTTTGGGGCCTATTTGGTTCCACTTGGTATTTTAAGGTTTTTAAGGTATGGTTTTGTTCTTGAATGGTCTGATTGATTTGCTTGTTTTGCAAACCCTATGTGGCAGCAGATTTGTTTGTACTCGTTGGTCAACTTACTGAACGTGAATGCCCTGAGAAGAAGAGTCAACTAATGGTAAGTGTCACTGCTTTAATTTTTCTGGTAATGCGTATAGGTGCAATTATGATATTGCTGTAGTCTTGTCACATGAGTTTTTTCAATCTATATTGTATACCAATGAATTTAACACATTGTTACTTTACTTCTTGACATTGCTGATCATGTATTTCAATGGGCTTTACAAGTATAAGGTCATTGGGCAGGGCTTATAACGGTCATTATGGCATCAAGGGGAGGAGTTATTAAAAAGGGTGTAGTTTGAAAAAGGGGAGGGGCCACGTTTCGCCCTGGCGCCCCTCCAACTTGAAAGTTCACCAGCCGCCACTGGGAAACCCCATACTATACCATTGTCCTGCGGTGCCTGGCAGTCTGGCAAATCTCTTTGTTTAAGTTATCTCCTTTGTTTACACTAAGGACCATATGGCCAACTCCTGACTGAGAGTTTATACAATGGGGGAGGGTTGACTAATTAAAACATAGCTATCACTCCACAATACAATATACAATATAATACTAACATATTATCACCCATAACACAATATACAGATGGCGGCGATTGGTATATAACAGTGCCTCCTGGTAGGCACAACTAGTGGCCAACTTGAGTTATGACAACTGCCCCCCCAAGTGTAGCCTGAGAACATCAAGGGTCCATGATTTTCTCAGCTACGTTGATACTCATAGCTCCAGTTGGCGTGATAATCCATCTGCATTTTGATGGAGTTTACCCCTACGATGCTGTATTTGAAAATTGAATGTCTGTAGTGCCAGGCTCCATCTTAGCAAACGTCCATTTTCTCCGGCTACCTTAGACAGCCAGCACAAGGGGTTATGGTCGGTGGTCACAGTGGATGGTCGTCCATATAAATAATGTTGAAGTTTGCGCAAAGCCCAAACTACGGCCAAACATTCCTTCTCCACAGTAGCATAGGCCGTTTCACGCTGCAACAATTTCCTGCTCAAATACGCAACAGGATGCTCCACTCCTTGATCATCTGTCTGGCTTAGCACAGCCCCTATGCCATACATGGAGGCATCTGTCTGGACCACAAAGGGTCGGTTATAGTCCGGGGCAGCCAATACTGGGGAACAAGTCAGAGCCTCCTTGAGGTTCTGGAAGGCAGTTTGACACGCAGGAGTCCATGTCACTTCCCTGGGCAATTTCTTTTTAGTCAAATCGGTCAGTGGCTTGGCTGTAGTGCTGAAATCAGGAATGAACTTGCGGTAATACCCAGTGATGCCCAAGAAAACTAGTACCTGCTTTTTAGTCTTAGGGATAGGCCAAGCTGCAATACCCTCTACTTTGGCTGGTTCTGGCCTTAACTTCCCACTACCTACCCAGTGACCCAAGTACTGCACCTCTGCCTTTGCCCACTGGCACTTATCTGGTCTTATGGTCAACTTGGCTTGCTTAATGGCCTGCATAATTCTAGCAATATATTCTATATGCTCCTCCCAGGTCTGACTAAAGATGGCTATATCGTCCAAGTAAGCCTGAGCATACTCCTGGTGCCCATGTAACAATTTGTCTACCAGTCGCTGGAAGGTAGAAGGGGCATTTTTCATCCCAAAAGGCATTACCTTAAATTGGTATAGTCCAAAGGGGGTGACAAATGCGGACTTCTCCCTAGCTGACTCTTCCAACGGGATCTGCCAATATCCCTTGGAGATATCCAGCGTGGTTAAATACTTGGCAGTACCTAATCGGTCCAACAACTCGTCCATGCGTGGAACAGGGTAGGCATCCGTTTTTGTTTTATCATTCAGCCTACGATAATCCACGCAGAAGCGAGTTGTGCCATCTTTTTTGGGTACCAATACGACAGGAGATGCCCATGGACTACTGGATCTCTTCAATAACCCCTAATTGTAACATCTTGCGTAATTCTGCTTGTATGCTTGCTCTAACAGCTTCAGGGACTCGGTATGGGTGTTGTTTTAATGGGCCACATTCCCCTGTCACCACTACATGAGCTGCTAGGGGGGTACACCCAGGGTCAGTAGTAAATAAGGGTTTGAAGGGTTTTAGCTTGCCTAAAAGCTGCTCCTGCTGCTCTGTGCTTAGGTTTTTGGCCTGGTGAAGGCCATCTTCTAGCGTTTTCTGCTCTGCCTTTTGCAACATGTCTGGTATCTGCCCTTCCTCTGGGTCATCCTCTGTGGCCCTGCAAATGGCTAACATATGAGCTGCTCGCTTTACATATGCTTTTAAGCGATTAATGTGGGCCACCCTGGTAACCACTCTCTCTGGATCTACCATAACCACATATGACTTGTTGCCCAGTTTTTTGCTAATTGTATAAGGTCCCTTCCACAAAAACTGTAACTTATCCTGGGGCTGAGGTGCCAACATGAGCACCTCCATCCCCTCCTCCAGTTCCCTGTGACTGGTTCCTGCCTTGTAGTATCTCCTATCTCTCTCTTGCGCTTTACGCATATTGCTCCTCACAATTCCAGCCAACCTAGCCATATTTTCCCTGAAAGCTAATACATAGGTAGCCACTGGTACAGGGTGGTGACTATACTCCCCTTCCCACGTCTCCCTGATCACGCTCAAGGGTCCTCTCACCGGGCTACCATATAGAAGTTCAAAAGGGGAATACCCTGTAGATTCCTGAGGTACCTCTCCGTAGGCAAAGAGCAGACAAGGCAACAATCGTTCCCAGTCTGGCTCCTGATCAGTAAAAGTACGGATCATGTGTTTGAGTGTCCCATTGAAGCGCTCACAGAGGCCATTGGTTTGGGGATGGTAGGGGGAAGCTGTAATGTGTCTTATGCCACACATGGACCATAACTGTTCGGTCACTTTGGCCATAAATTGGGGCCCTCAGTCAGACAAAATTTCCTGAGGAAACCCTGTCCTTGTAAAGATAGTCATTAATGCCCCTGCTACCTTAGGAGCTGAGATACTGGATAAAACCACCGCCTCAGGATACCTGGTGGCATAATCTACCATGGTGAGAATAAATTTCTTGCCGGTCTTGCTAACCCTAGCTAGTGGCCCAACAATGTCTATGGCTACCCTTTGAAATGGTATCTCCATCACAGGGAGTGACTGTAGGGGAGCTCTGCTATTTTTTTTAAACGGCTGGGTCCTTTGGCACGCATCACAGGATCGACAGTGCTCTTTTACATCCTGATTTAATCCTGGCCAAAAAAATACCTCTACTACCCTACACAGAGTTTTCTTCTGCCCCAAATGCCCTCCCAGAGGAATCTCATGGGCTATCTGTAATACCTTGCCTTTATACTGTTGTGGGACCACTAACTGCTTTCGTGGTTCCCTTTCTACCTCATCCTTCCCAGGCACCTTGATTCTGTACAAAAACCCATGTTCCCATACAAAACTATCTAGATCATCTACTGATTTGCCCTGGGCGGCCCCGTCCCTTACCCCTGCTAAAGTTTCATCTTCCTGCAATGCTATTCTAAGTTCTTTCCCTTTTGCCCAGCCTAAGGTCAATGTCGTAGCCAGCAAGTCACTTACCCTGGGTTCTGGGTATTCCGTCTGGTCCTGGTTCATCCTGCATCCATTGGCTCTGGTTTGAGCTCTTGTTAAGGGCTGTACATACTGGCTCACCATGTGACCCAAATCGTTCCCTAGCAAAACATCCGCAGGCAGGTTATCCATAACTCCTACCTCTGTAGATTTACTTCCAGTGCCCCAGTCCAATTGAATGCGAGCCATGGGAATGGGAAATTGTTTTCCCCCAGCAACCATAACCCACATTTGCCTCTGTATGCAGTCTGAGGTGCGCACCCACTTAGGTAGAACTACAGTGACTGCGGATCCTGAGTCACGGTAACCCACAGCCCTGTGACCACGCACCCAGACTGGTTGTCTGTGCTGTTCCCCGGAGTCCTTCTGTGCTCTCCTCACCGTGTGGATCCCATGGCACCATCCCTCTGCTTCTGGCTCCCAGGGAGCTGCGTTGGGAGGTCCTGCTCCAGCATCCCATTCCCCCAGGTAATTCACTGCAGGCTGTCCTCTCTGATGCCTCTGAAGCTGAGGACAATCTCTTGCTATGTGGCCCTGCTGGTTGCACTTGAAGCACTCTCTATTGGGAAATCTGGGCTCTGGGTGTGCTCTGGGAACAGGTCCTGACTTGATACCCCACTGTCCATATGCGTTCTGGGGCTGCGCCCAGGGTACATGGCTAGGCGCATTGCGTGCAATAGGGGCCTGTCGTGTTGTCCCCAAGTCTCTTGAGCCCCGGTCTGTATGCCCATTAGAGTTGGTAATCTGGGGAACTCTCTTAGTTCTGGTACTAACAAAATGGTCGGCCAGGCTAGCTGCCTGGTCCACATCTACTGGCTTCTGATCCTGCAGCCAATCCCTCAATTCTGGTGCGCAAAGTTGCAAAAATTGCTCCATTAGCACCACCTCCAAAATTTGTTCTGCTGTGGTGGCCCCTTGTGTAGACCACCACTGAGTGCAGGCACGCCTTAGTTTACACATTACCTCAACATGAGTGTCCTCTGGTCCCTTGGTAGTGCCTCTGAATCTGGCCAAAAAAGTTGCAGGGGTTACGGCATATCTGCCTAGTAACACTGTACATAAATGGTTGTAATCCATGGCTAGATGTGGAGGAAGGGCCCGACAGGCTGCGCTGGCCTTTCCAGTCAACTTAGTCAATAGTAACTTGGCCCATTTTTCAGGAGGTATGTCCTGTACCTTACATTGTTGCTCAAACTCTTGGATAAATCCGTCAATGCTGTCTTTATCATCCTGGAACTGTTTAAAATTCTGATATGCCAGTTTGACTCTTACTGGCATCTCTGCAGGGTTGACCCCAAGCCTTTGCTGAGCTTGGATACTCACCCCTGTACGTTCTTCCTGTATTTGCTGCTTTATTAGGTTCAGTCCTTTAATTGCCTCTTCCAGCGTTATCTCCCCGGGGCAAAACTCCCTGGCTTCACTGAACCTGCGTCTTGCCTCCTTTAGGATATCATCTGGCTGTCCTTCTTCCTGCTGAGATCTTGGGGTCCTTGGTAGTGTGCTTATCCCCTCACCCAACTCCTCTTGTTCCAGCTGTTCTGCATCATACCTTCTCAAGGCTGCTATCACATCTGCTGGTTGGTCCCTTTTCTTCCGGGGAATTCCTTTTAGTTTCTGCGCCTTTCTCAGTTCTGCTGAGGACATGTCCTCATACTGCTGTTCCATCCTCAGTCCTTTCCTCTAGAGTCTCCAACCACTGCCACCAGTTATCAAGACCCTCTCTCTGGCTGGGGTCTGTTGATCGGATTTGGGTGACTCTGGACTTTTGGATTACAGGAACATCATGTCTCAGCCCTTGGGTTAGACTGAGCAATATTGACAGTAAGTCTGATGAATCTTACTGCAAGCATATGTCCCCGGGTAAATAATACATCTACACACCACGTCTTGATGAAAATTATGAACCACGTTTTATTTTTGGAACAACATATTTAAAACATTTCACACACACACAGTGGAGGGAGTGGCTACTCTTAGTCAAACCCTCATTCCCCTCTGGCCATTCTCACAGAAGTAATTTGTGGGAACTTATTAGTCTCCTCCCCCAGGGCCTCCCCCAGGCGTGGCTACTAGTTCATTTTGGTCTGGGTCTCAGACTGGAAACATCCTGTATTAGCTCTTGGACTATGCCCCTGGGCTTGTGGTTGGGAAACCCCATACTATACCATTGTCCTGCGGTGCCTGGCAGTCTGGCAAATCTCTTTGTTTAAGTTATCTCCTTTGTTTACACTAAGGACCATATGGCCAACTCCTGACTGAGAGTTTATACAATGGGGGAGGGTTGACTAATTAAAACATAGCTATCACTCCACAATACAATATACAATATAATACTAACATATTATCACCCATAACACAATATACAGATGGCGGCGATTGGTATATAACAGTGCCTCCTGGTAGGCACAACTAGTGGCCAACTTGAGTTATGACATATACTTGGCCATAAATTGATCATTAAACTCAATAAAATGTATTAAATCAATACATTGTAATATTTGTGTCATATCAAATTGTATGAAGGCAAACACAGTGATCCAAGAACAACTCACACAATTACAAAAGGGTAATTCGTCATACTTCATGCGAAAGGATGGCATTCCAACTCCTACAAACCATTTCTATCCTTAAAGGACAAGCAGCTATAGCAGATAGGATGGGGACCAATGTATCTTCCCCCACCTTCTACCACATGTGCCCAATGTATAGATGATAGGGATCCGGCAAATAATGAATATGGGGGCCTTTTTGGAAAAATCCTAAAATTTCTTAAATCCTCAGCAACCATTGCGGAAACATTTTTAACACATAGGCTACAGTTCATTGTACAATAGCAACAGACATAGAGACTCAGGGTATTGAGGAATTCCAGCATAAGAAAGTAGAAGAATCCATTTCCCTGCCCTTTTTAAAAGTCAATAATAGAATGTTTATATACTTTTATCTAACATGAGCTGACCCAGTGCTTAATTAAAAAGCAATAACAGGAGATGAAAAGCTGTGCTAAAATGGGGCTATAAATCAAAAATAAAAATGGAGGTAAGTGTAAGAATAACTTTTTAACTCTGCTTTGTTGCTCCATTTTTAGCTCCACTTTTCAAAGATGGAGATAAAATTATGTGTAGATAAAACTGGAGATAAAAAGTTGAGTTAAAATTGGAGATAAAAAGGGGAGAAAGAAGTGGCGTTAAAAAGTTGAGTTTAAAAACTGGAGATAAAAGTGAACATAAAAACTGGAGAAAAAAGTGTGTGGAGGGCAAAAAAATGTTTTGCACCGTGGCCCTCCATTTTCTAGCTCTGCCACTGATAAAAGGTAAATAGTGCCTGATTTATAGTTAAAGCATAATTATAATTAAAAAAATAAATAACAAATTAAGTTATAAATTAAATCTTTTATTAAATATATCCATTTCATGTTTTCATTATTGTTCAGTAAACTTGAAAGTTGTGTCAGAAAACTCCAAAGATAATGTCTAACCTAACTATAAGTACAATATATAAATCTAACACAAGTAAAAATGTTTGACAGTACAAAATATGAATTGTGGATTTAAGACTATGTGTTGTAGATTTTCACAAATTAGCACACAGGTCCCAGGAGTTTGAGGTTTCTGTATTTTGAGAGAGAAAGCTTGCAGGAGAGTCTTACAGTGGAGTGCAGGCTTATATGTATATATATTTATATATTTTCGGGATTGAGATGGAGGAAGGAAAAAGAAGGGGTGAGAAGGGAGAGGTGGGGAGGAGAGGAGGAAGAGAGCTGGAGAGAGAGGACAGGGGGCCTTAGGAAGTAGTGGGAAGGGAGCACGGGGAGGAAGGGAGGGAGAGGTAGGAAGTGTGGGAGTTGAGGGGAAGAAAGGAGACATATAATACTCAAAAAATGATCTTAGTTTGTTTTTTAGGCCTAGGTGTTATTACTTTAATACGTACCAAAAAAATTGTCCTGTGGATCCTATTTAGGAATCCTTGAACAAACAACCAAGGTTGTACAGAAACATCTTTTATGCAGCCTTAATTTTAATTATTATTGCCACATACTAGTTTTAAAACTTCTGTCTTTTTTTTTTGTACATTTAAAATGTTGTTAAAAATGCAACGATTCCTTGGTTGGTTGTTCAAGGATTCCTAAATAGGATCCACAGGACAATTTTTTTGGTACGCATTAAAGTAAGGAGACATAGGGAGGGTGGGAGTGGAGCTAGAAAAGGAGACATAGTGAGTGTGGGAGTAGAGAGAGGAGGGCTAGATGTGATGTATCTGGGGGGTGGGTGAGGCAGAGGGAGAGAGGGATAAGCCCATAGATCTATGCATGATAACAGGGGTGGGTATTCGTGTGGTTGGATAGGCCTCAGGGTCAGAGCAGGGAGGTATGGATCCCTGTGCAGAGTCCGTAGGACCAGAGGCTGGAGGAAAACACAAGGCTAACATAGGAGACAAACACAGGCCCCTAACGTCAGGCCCAAGTAGATGGTGGTGCTCCTTAATGCCCTCCGTGTCCGCACCCATATCCTTACAGGTGGGAGGGAAGTTTAGCCCCCCCCCCAGAGACAAGGCCTGGAAGGAGGTTGCAGCTGCAGTTACTGAGCTTAATTTTGCAGATAGGGATGTGAGAACTGTAAGACATTGTTATGACGAGAGCAGTGCACAGGTGAGGAAGATGATGGAAGAGGAGACAAGAGCAGCCAGAGCTCCAAGTGGTGGTCCCAGAGTGACTGTAAAACGCGTGGGAGAGGTTGCTGAAGGAGATGATGGTCTCAGGGACCGTCTCCGGATTTCAAGGCCTGGTGGTAACACTAGATCCAGACTCCTTGCCAGGTGAATATCAGATACACCAACATACCCACATATGTACACCATATGAACACCACACACACATGGATAGCTCTAATCCTATGGCAATGCTTCACACCAATGAGAGTAAATCATCTATCTCTCCTCAAATGAATGAATATGTGACAAATATACACAGCAAATACCAGATGCAGCATATGCAGATACAGACTCTGTGTGCATGGATATGCATTGTAGTGTACTAGCTTATCAGGGAACACCTTTCAGCAGCATGTTACCAACTACTGTTGAGAGATGATCACTGATTTGTTAGTATGACACAATGCTCAGCCATTTCTGCAGAGTATGTAAGGTGAGGTCAAGGGGGGAAGGGTGTGTGTCTGTGTGTGGGGGAGATACACTACAGAAATATATACAGTGACAAATCCCATTATCCTCTCTATTTGTGTCAATAATTCTGGCTCTTTTATTGCAGAACACAACTACACAGGAGGCTTCAATATGCTCTCAGATTTTACAGAATTTTCAAAAGAAAGAATAAAGAAAAACTAAACAATGAAAACAACATGCATAGCTCCCTATTTACTAGAGCTAGTTCCCTCACTAACCAGACCCATACCCAGCTAAACCTGGGTGAGAAAACAAAACAAACCATCAGAAACAATTAGTTGACAGTCACTGGCCTGTAATATTCATGAGTCTTACTCTTCCTCTGTGGCTTGCTTATCTGCTCCATCCTACAGTCTTTAAATATCTTTTCAGCTATATATATAAACACTTCTCTCTCTGGGTATCTCCACTCATTTTAAGCTCCACTGGCGCTCTGTTTGCATTTTCTCTGTCTGCAGTTTCTCTGTCAGTCTTAGTCTTTATCTCTCTTTCTGCTGGACTCTTTGACTGCAGCCCTGCAGTCCAAAAATGGTCCCACCCTACTCTCTGGCCCAAACTTTTATCGTCTGTGATCAGGTGTCTCTTGATTAAACTGCTCCAGGAATTAATTCCTTCAGACCTCCTGGTAAAAAAAAAACTCCAAAAATCTGTGACTCAAACCAACTACTCAGTCACTATATATATATATATATATATATATATATATATAGGGTTTAGGTCTGGAGACATGCTTGACCAGTCCATCACCTTTACCTTCAGCTTCTTTAGCAATGCAGTGGTCATCTTGGAGGTGTGTTTGGGGTCATTATCATTTTGGAATACTGCCCTGGTACCATGTACCAAATGACCTGACACAGCATACCCTAGTTGTAGAGGTGATCCCAACCTTACCAGCCCTTGTGGATTCCCACCCCGGAGGAAAGTCTGCTGTGGATTTTCACCCTATCATGAGCTGATCCATAGATGGGATACACCAGAGCCACTACCTGCCAAGGGGGTATCAGTATGCTCCTGGATGGGATCCCAGATGTTGTGAAGGAAAAGGGGGAGATTGGCTGAGATGTGGCTATGAGCCCAGATATCCCCTGGAAGGACTGTGCAACTGGACTGTGCAACTCAGGTCAGGCAGGCTGACCTGAGTTGTGGGTGATTTCCTATCTGGGACTTATGCAGTGACCACTTGGGCCAACATTTTTTTTATTTGGGGGGGTGGACTTGGGCCATGGGCTGCAGTTCAAGACTATCATCCAGCCACTTGATTATGTACATAAACACCTTCATTGTATTCAGCTCTGTCCCATTGTTTGCCAGATAAAGTTAGTCACATCTGATATGTGTTAGAGATGGCAGAATGCGTATTGGAGGTTAAGCCTATTGCTCTCAGGTAGCAACTGCTGGACCCCATGTGGGGTCATCTCCTGTATTTGTCTACCACACCCTCTAATGTTTACACTGTGTACACTCCCTCTGTATCTAACTGATATAAAAAAAAGCTGGCTTTTCAAAATAAAACAGTTCACTTCTGGAGACATATAGAAATTGTGTGTCTCTTATTTTGCTCCTGATGGCTGCGATACTAAACCTATCTCCACCCTCTAAGGAACCTGTCCTGATCACTACCACAAGACTCCTGGAAGCGCTGATTCCTGATGGAGAAACTCTGACTAATACAGAAGCCAGAAATCAGGGTGCTGGTGCTGAGATTTCCAAGAACCCAAACGGTCCTTGTGGGTAGGTAATCTGTAGTCTAGAGCAGGTGGCCCTGGGCAGTAATAGCCCCGACACCCTGATCTTCACAGGCCTAATGAGAAATCCGGCCATGTAATGAGGTAGCTATGAGAGTCCAGTAATCTAAATAAATAGAGGACACAGCCACGCACAACAAGAAGACCTATAACATCAGAGGATCATATTCTTGTACGTCATCCAATGTAGTCTACATGATACAATGTACTGCATGTGAGAGAGGCTGCTACATTGGAGAAACCAGCCAGAAATTACATATGAGGATGAATCTACACAGACATTCCATCAATAAGCACAATGAGGAGACTTACTGTCCTCCAGTTGGACACCATTTCACCCAGAATAACCACTCCATGAAAAATCTCAAAATCAAAATACTCAAAGGATTTTTTTTAAAACACTAAGGAAAGAAAGACGTGAAATTAAAATGATTATGTTCTTTAACAGTAATAACTCAGGCCTTAATGTAGACATTGAATTCTCATCAACATTTCTTGTAACCTCCAACATTCATGATTGTAAATATATACAGTATGTGTGTTTATTGATCTTTTTAAAAAAAATTAAATGTTATGTTCTTTGCCTTCCTCCTGAGTTTGGTTAGAGCTCTATGGTTCTTTAGATGTGAAACTATTTACGACTGCAATTTACTTACTCTGGTCTGCACCCCCACACACTTGCACGGCTGGCTGATCAGAACATTATTTGTTAATCCTGGAATTTTTTGCTTTATTTGTGAATCTATAATGAGTATTGACTCTGACTTGACAAAGAGAGGAACGCTCTTGAAAGCTCGTCATGAAACCTATGAATATGTTTGTCCAATAAAAAAGGTATCACTATATACTGCAAATACTCTGATTATTCATCTGGATTACTGGACATTCACGGCTATCGCTCTCTTCATATATATATATATATATATATATATATATATATATATATATATATATATATATATATATATATACAGTGGATATAAAAAGTCTACACACCCCTGTTAAAATGTCAGGTTTCTGTGCTGTAAAAAAATGAGACAAAGAAGAATAATTTCAGAACTTTTTCCACTTTTAATGTGACCTATAAACTGTACTCAATTGAAAAAAAACTGCAATCTATTAGGTAGAGGGAAGAAAAAATATAAAAAAATAAAATAATATGGTTACACCCGTAAACTAATACTTTGTTGAAGCACCCTTTGATTTCCTCTTCATGTTCAGCTTTCTAGCAGAAGCCTGAAGGTTTTGTGCCAATATTGACTGGTATTTGGAACTGTTCATAATTCCCTTTATCTTAACTAAGGCCCCAGTTCCAGCTGAAGAAAAACAGCCCAAAGCATGATGCTGCCACCACCATGCTTCACTGTGGGTATGGTGTTCTTTTGGTGATGTGCAGTGTTGTTTTTGCGCCAAAAATATATTTTGGAATTATGGCCAAAAAGTTCAACCTTGGTTTCATCAGACCATAACACCTTTTCCCACATGCTTTTGAGAGACTTCAGATGTGTTTTTGCAAAATGTAGCCTGGCTTGGATGTTTTTCTTCGTAAGAAAAGGCTTTTGTTTTGCCACTCTAGCCCATAGCCCAGACATATGAAGAATACCGGAGATTGTTGTCACATGTACCACACAGCCAGTACTTGCCAGATATTCCTGCAGCTCCTTTAATGTTGCTGTAGGCCTCTTGGTAGCCTCCCAGACCAGTTTTCTTCTCGTCTTTTCATCAATTTTGGATTGAGCTCCAGTTCTTGGTAATGTCACTGTTGTGCCATATTTTCTCCAATTGATGATGACTGTCTTCAATGTGTTCCATGGTATATCTAATGCCTTGGAAATTCTTTTGTACCCTTTTCCTGACTGATACCTTTTAACAATGAGATCCCTCTGATGCTTTGGAAGCTCTCTGTGGACCATGGCTTTTGCTGTGGGATGCGACTAAGAAAATTTCAGGAAAGACCAACTAGAGCAGCTGAACTTTATTTGGGGTTAATCAGAGGCACTTTAAATGATGTCAGGTGTATGCTGACTCCTATTTAACACAATTTGGAATGTGATTGCTTAATTCTGAACACAGCTACATCCCCAATTATAAGAGGGTGAGCAGACTTATGCAACCACATTATTTTTCTTTCTTTTTTTTCTTCCCCCCACCTAAAAAATTTCAGTTTGTTTTTCAATTGAGTTGTACAGTTTATAGGTCACATTAAAGGTGGAAAAAGTTCTGAAATTATTTATCTTCATCTAATTTTTTTACAGCACAGAAATCTGACATTTTAACAGGGGTGTGTAGACGTTTTATATCCACTGTATATATATATATATATATATATATATATATATATATATATTTATATATATATATATATATATATATAAATGACGGCAATAAAATTTGAAGCCTGGCAATGCTGTTTGCCACACAATGCAAGGCTCTCTCCCACTCTAACTTGCGGGCCTCGCGATGATTGTGAGTCCCTCCCCCCTCTACTTTACGTACCAAGCTTCGCTGCTCATTGCCGGCCTTGGCAAACCTGCAACTTGCGTGCCTTGCAATGAGCGCCTTCTACACTCATTGCGAGCCTCTCCTCCTTTCTACTTTACGGTCCTCACAATGATTGCCTTTGGTGCTCATCGCAGACCTCGCAATGAGCGCCTTTGGTGCTCTTTTTGAGCCTCCCCCCAGACCTGTGTCTCTTTCCCCCTCTCTCCCTCCCCTGTGTCTCTTTGCCCCCACTCCCTCCCCTGTGTCTCTTTCCACTGACCCTCTTTCCCAGAGTCTCTTTCCCCTCTCTCCCTCCCCTGTGTCTCTTTCCACAGACCCCCTTTCCCAGAGTCTCTTTCCCCTCTCTCCCTTCCCTGTGTCTCTTTCCCCCCATCTCCCTCCCCTTTGTCTCTTGCCCCTCTCTCCCCTTTGTCTCTTCCCCCCCCTCCCTCCCCTTTGTCTCTTGCCCCTGTCTCTCCTGCGTGTCTCCCCCCCCCCCTTCTCCCTCCCCTCTCTCATTTGCGGCCTTGGAGGTGTTTGAATCTGTAATTTTTTTTCAAGCCCACAATACTTGAAGCTTAAATCTGTATTGCTCCAAGCCTTGCGGGTGTAACACTTTTTTATGGGTTTTTACGCCGCAATTTTTTGACAAGGCCAAAACTCGGCAGCCATTGGGAGGCCACCAAAAGACGCTGATTAAATTACAAATACGCTTTCAACCTCACTTATGGATTTTTTGCCTCAGGAGGAGGCAGGGAGCCCATAAGTGAGGTTGGTAGCCAATTTTCTATTCAATTGGCATCTTTTGACCGCCTCCCAAGGCTTCTGAGTTACGGGCTTGGGAAAAATATGGCGGCCTTTTTCTTTCAAGCACGTAACTCGGAAGCCTCTTTTGCGAGCCTCACGATGAGCGCCTTCGGGGGTCATTGCAAGCCTTGCGGGCCTCCTGATGAGCGCCAAAGCCTCCCCCCCTCAGTTGCGGGCCTCGTGATGAGCTCCTTTGGCGCTCATTGCAAGCCTCTTCAACCTCCTCTACTTTACGGACCTCGCGATGAGCGCCTTTTACCCCCCACAGTTGCGGGCCTCGCAATGAGCACCCCAAGGAGGCCCCTATGGTATAGAAAAAAAATTAAATAAAAAAATACACTGCACCACCGGTAGATCCACCCCTGAGTATCTCCCTATCAAACATTTTCTGTATCTCACAGTTGGTCCCCATGAGCAACAGAAAGTAACAAACCAGTCCCCATGAGCACTTTGAAGGTAACGAGTTGATCAACAGAAGAGAAAAGGTTGAGAACCACTGAACTACTCCACCATCCATCATGTGTCTCCTTACTATCTAACATACTTATTCCTCTATTGAATGTATTCTCTCCAGAGCAGGGATCTCAACTGATCTTGTTTTATTGACAATTGTATTGTTGTGATGTTAATATAAAGCACCATGGAAAAACGTTATGTTTTTTTTTTAATCACATATATAGTTGTGAGCATGCAAGCTGTTGCTAACGGTTGCGGGCTCGCGTAGCCCTTGCGAAGCGAGGGTCGCAGTTGCGGGCAAGGAGCGCCGAAGGCCCTCGTGAAATTTACAAGGGTTGCAGTTGCTGGCAAAGAGCACAAATTTCGGAGTTTAGAGACCCGAAAAACACCTAAGCGAGAGAAAAAACGAAAACGAGACTAAAGGTCCCTAAACACGCAAAACACCACCATAAACACGCAAAACACCACCAAATAGCTACGGATATTCCAAAAAAGTCCACCTAACAGCTACGGATATTTTGAAAAAGTCGCACGACATTAAAAACGAAGGACACTACAAAAAACCCCTTGGCACAAAAAGTTCCCTTGTAATCTTTGCTTTTCCAAAAAAAAAAAAAAGCTGCATAGAAAAACAGGGAAACTACTGTACTAAAACAAATCATGTTTTTAAGCTGCCAAACAAGAAATCCAAATGCTTTTCCTCTCTCTTCCAGTTCACCTTTATAGTAACAACCATTTATCATCCCAATACAATAGATTGTGGAGAAAAAAACAACCCAATGCATGATCTATGAATGGCTGAGAAGCAATGTGTTGTTGGACTTGGAGCCTGCTCGTCACCACTGAAAACCACTCCCTGAAAGAGATATGTCCTCCCTACCCTCCCCGTTCATCTTCCCAGGCCCAAAGAATTCCATCATGAGATACATGAAATGTGATCCATGGACAGTACATCTTCATAACAACCTGCCTCATGGGATTATCTATCTATGGATGGGAAATTCATATAGGTTAAGTGAGCTTACCAGTTTATAAGGGAAATTTGCATAATAAAAGAGAACTTGTGTGAGGTGCTCAGTCAGTGTTAACCTCCCCCTCAGCTTCCAGCCCAAGCTGACAACTGATCAGTATTACTGTGGATAGCTTGAATGTGATGTCATAGTGAATCTATAGTAGAATCATTTTTCTCTGTTTTAGAGATTTTCTTTTCAAGTGATAAGAGCTCACAGGATATATAAACTGTGCTTAATCAAGACCCAACAATTCAGATTAACATTACTTGAGAGGCCTGAATGCATGCACTGAGTCATTGTATTAGAAGGGACAGTGTAAGGGTTTTTCATGTTAAATATATTTTTTGGTTCACAATTATTTAACATTAAAAATAGACAAACAGCAGCAAATCACTACTGAAAGGAAGTGAAATGAGATAACATTATTCAAGAATTACCAAGACATCTTGATCAATGTTATCATAATTAAATTATTTCCCTTTGTTTCAGTAATGCTCAGGACAACGAGAAAGGTGGGGAGAGGTATAGCAATAGCCATTAATGGGGTAAACAGTGTTTTGAGATCATATTTTCTAGGTAACGAGGTTCTCATATTTGCACATGTATTTTGCACATATACAGCCTTATTAAATTGCGATTCGGACAATTGAATAGGGCTCTATATAAGCACAGAGCATATCTTTTTTACAGAAGTTTTTAGTTAGTGAACTTCTATCCAAAAGCAAGGTCTTCACTATCTAAAAACGTCTGTAAAAAATATATGCTACGTGCTTATATAGAGCCCTATTCTATTGGCCGAATTGCAATTTAATAAGGCTGATAATGTTAATGAATGGTGAATTAAAGAATACGTTTCGGAAATGAAAAGTACACATATAAATACACGTGGGTAATTCCAGGGATATCCAGCATTGCCTGAACTGTATTGCATCAAAATGAGCAGCTACCAAATACTAATTAACTACTTTGATGTGCTAATTAGGATAACGGTCTGCTTCTCTATGGTGCCAAAAACAATGCCCAAAATGTTATTGTGCAGTTAGATCTCCACACCTACCCAGGGTTGTATCTACCTTTTTGGAGCTCCTAGGCAGTGAAATGGAGGAGCCCCTGCGAGTGAGTATGCAAGGTATGCACGGACCCATTTTTGTTTTTTATGTGCGTGTTCCCTTTCCTGTTGTAACTGTCTTGTTCTAGGTGGTTACCTCCTAGTAGCCAACAGCAACATTTTTTTTTAGCCAGGAACCATTTTTTTTATAGTGGCGTCCCTCACAGGGAAGTTCCCCTGGGCAGCTGCCTAGTTGGCCTAATTGGTAATCCAGCCATGACCCTACACTTATCCAGCACTCTGAGCCCCAAATTAGCACACAACATGTTAATAAAATGTGGCAACCTGTTATTGGCTAGTACTTACTACTGTATAAACATTGTATACATGAGCTACATGGGGTGGACCTTTTCAGGGACTGTTTGGAAGACTTCAGTGACAAAAAACAGAACTTGTTAATAAAAGTATGCTTAAATCTGAAAATTAACCGTAAGGTGGTTTATATTAATATTAGGGACCAGACATCTACCTTTAAGTGATTTTAGTATTTCCCCCAAAGGACTCTGAAAGCATAGATTCACCAAAAATAAATATTAGGAGGGTTCAGTCTAATCTATTACATGTTTATGTTTTCATATCAAAAATATTAAAATAAAAATCTGGAGATGAAACAATAAGAAGCAAGAACATAGCACTGACTGCATTTTGCATAGCTACCACCAAGTGGCGCCCCTGCATAACCCCTGATTCTGTCCCATGTTTGTTTTGCCATAGTAAGTTCTATTTCATGGAGGGTCATGAGAGACATTAGAGTGGTCACAGGAACAAATGTAATAAAACTGCATACACTAAGAGTATGGCATGCACAGGCCTCCACCGGCTCATTTCAAGGACCATGGTAATGTTTTATTTTAAAAAGTTATACAGACATTAATTTAATACCTTTTATATGCATTGATAAATTAGTGTAATACAGCATTTAGATTTCTGCTCATTAACTTACTGAGCCGGAAGGAGGCCATATGCAGAGGAAGCTTCTTTCCACACAATGGGAATGTGCCAGCTAAAACTACCAGTTCTTTCAATAGAACTAATAGGAGTTTTGTTACTTTAGTGCACGCCCACCTAAGAAAGTAGGAGCAGCTCAGAAAAAAAAAAATTCACAAAGATTTTGTTAATTATCAAGTTTATTTATTGAAAATACCATATAGAGAAATGGGACCACAGTGAACCTTGAGTAAAAGCTCCTTCTGGTTGATACAAAACATTGCATGGAGTATATATATGTATATTAAAATGAACTGAGACGTCAAATGTATAGTATGATCTTTTGCATAGCTTGATACTTGATAATGTGCAAAAAACTTTTATAGAAAGCTAAAAATATAAAACACACCCTTCAATCAGTAACTATTTTATTCAATGTTGGAGGCTGACATTTTCAATTATTTCCTAACACAATTGATCATTTGAGTGGGGCTTTGAATGCACATAAGATTGTTACTCAGTTTTTCTGCATGGCTGCCACATTCTTGTGGAACTTAATTATAATATAAAATATATTTTTAGCAGTGTACAGTGTAGATATATTTCTCTAAAGTACTGTTATCCCCCCAGAACGTTCTATGTTTGTATATATGTATATACAAGCAATTTTACGGCCTGGGTATACAATGAGCTCTATCCCCCCCTAATATTTTGGCTCCCACACCCCTGATTTCAATACAGCTTCATGAGCCAAGCTTTTAATATGAAAGTTTATTTGTGAAGTAGCAGATCTGCAACAAGCTATTTCACTATTACTAAATTACATTATTTTAAATATCTTCCAAATGCAAATATTAATATTATTATCAACCCATTACATTATAGAGCAGTGTAAATGCCTCTGACAGTATAGAGGTTAAAGGGACATTTAATTCAGCCCAATCTGCACCACATCATAATAAAAATCCCATAAAGCATGTTGGAATACTTTTTTAAAGTTTTGAAAGTGAACATTCAATAAAGTAAAATCTGTGCTTACATTTATCACTGACTGCCCTCTGCCAGTCCCACAAATGCAGTTACGTGTAGCAAGCAAAAGGCAAAAAGAGTTAACCCTAACAAATGAAACTGTGCAGAGCATGGAATACTGGAATCACCTAAACTGGTCAGTTGTTAGTTAACTTTTCAGTGCATTCCTGAGTCCAGGTAAATCAATCACTCTTCTCACCCCGTGGCTCAGCATCTGTAATTAATTATGAATCAGTCAGTAGGAAGGACAGACTGTAAAAAGACTTATAACTTTCGTTGTGTTTTAGCTGTTACTACAGTACGGTAATTAAAAAATGTGATAATTTTAACATACAATCTTGTACGCTTTCACACCATCAAGATCACTTACAATGAGATAAATGGTCCTTTAATCTACTGAATAAAACTTGTCACAGCATTACTGTTATAGCTATAAAACAGGGTATCAAAATAAATGTTTGCAGTGACTTAAAAGAGCATCACATGACATCATGAAGTAAAACCATAATATAGAATCACCCAGCATGAAGGTAAGTTTATAATACTTGTGAAAATGCATTTTAGAGACACAGATCTCTTTGTAGTTAAGTACATACATACATAGTATATGAGGTTGAAAAAAGACGTATAGTCCATAAAGCTCAACATTTTAAGATCTCCTCTGATCTGCAATATGTGGATTAGTTGTTAATTGATCCAGAGGAAGGCAAACAGAAAAAAAAACAAGTGAAACTTAGCCAATCATCTTAAAAGGGTAAAAAAAATCCTTCCTGACCACAGATACTGGTGATCGGATTCCTCCCTGGATCAATACTCCTTCTCTAGTTATCAGGATAACCATGAATGCCCTTTTTAACTAAAAATATATCCAATCCCCTTTTAAAGTTATCTATTGAATCCGCTGTCACCACTTCCGTAGAGAATTGCACATTTATTTATTTAAGGTGAAATCTTTTTACTTCTAACCTCAAAGGATGTCCTCTTGTCAGTTAAAAACCCCTTGGCACAAAAAGTTCCCTTGACAAATCCTTATACTGGTCCTGGATGTATTTATATAGGATAATCTTATGCCCTCTAAGATGCCTTTTTTCTACAGAAAATAAGTTTAATGTGGTTAGTCTTTCTTCATAACTTAGCCCCTCCTTTCCCCTTATTAGTTTTGTTGCCCTTCTCTGTACCTTTTCCAGCTCTAAACTGTCCTTCTTCTGAAGTTGTACTCCATATTCCAAATGAAAGCGTACTAGGGAATTGTATAATGGCAGAATTATATTTGCTTCCCTTGCTTCTATACCCTTCTTAATACATGCTAATATTTTGTTTGCGTTTGCAGCTGCTGCTTGGCATTGAGCACTGTTACCTAGGTGGTTGTCCACAAGCACTCCCAAATCCCTTTCAATATCTGATATCCCTAGATTTGCTCCAGTAAGATTATAAATTGCATGGCTATTTTTCCTTCCCAAATGCATAACTTTACATTTATTCGTATTTAATATCATCTGCCATTTAGATGCCCATTCCTCTAATTTATGTAAATCCCTTTGTAGGGAAAGTACATCATTATCTGATTTAATTACTTTGCACAACGTCGTATCATCAGCAAAAATTGAGACACTACTTTCCAGTCCTGCCTCTAAGTCATTAACAAATATGTTAAAAGGAGAGGACCTAATACTGAACCTTGAGGAACCCCACTTACCATGTTAGTCTGAGTATGTTCCATTTACCATAACCCTTTGCTTCCTGTCTTTTAGCCAGCTCTCAATCAATGAGCACATATTTACTGCAATTCCTGTATCCCTCTGTTTGCTCAATAGTCTCCCGTGTGGCACTGTATCAAACACCTTTGCAAAATCTAAAAATACTACATCCACGGAGTTGGCTTGATCCAAGTTCCTACTAACCTCTTTATAGAAATGAATTAGATTTGTTTGACATGACCTATCCTTCATAAATCCATGTTGACTCCTATTTATAATCCTGTTCAAACAGACATATTCTTGTATATAATCCCTTACTAACCCTTAGATATAATGGTTTGGCTATTACAGAACCCAGTTCCCTCAGTACCCGTGTATGTATTCCATCAGGACCTGGGGCTTTATTAACATTTATTTTTTCCAAACCCTTTCGGATTTCTTCACGTGTTAACCAATTATTTAGTGATAGTAGTGTAGCCCCATTATGTACCACTGTTACCTCCCTTGTGTATACCGCAGAAAATAACTTATTTAACTCATCTGCCTTTTCCTGGTCACTATTTATCAGACAGCCAGTTTCACATTGTAATGTTCCTATAGCTTCCTTCCTGGCCTTCTTCGCATTAATATATTTAAAAAATATTTTAGGGTTAGTATCCTGCCTAGGGCCTGACTGGACTGTTTTACACAATGGCCTGGGCCTGGACTGGCAAGAAGTTACCCTGTTTATTGTTATAGTTATGTATTTTTTACTTATGGTTAAAATTACATTTAAATTGTATGTATATCCACATATCCACAATCACTGCACCAGTTACAGACATTCACTCTCCTGCCATACGTACTCTACAATCCTCCATTCATACACACCCTCCTGTCCCCATTCACATGTTACAGTCCCTCAGCTCCCTGCAGTCATACTCCCTCGGTTCCCTGCAGTGTATATTCCGACCACTAGATGCTGCTGTGATACGCGCGGTTGAGAGCGCGATCGTGGTGCGCTCTCACAGCATGCGCTTATGAAATGAGCTAGATCCCAGTATAGTTTAAGGGCTTGAGCTCATCAGATTTAAAGGGCTTCCCAGTAAGCAGGAGGGCAGCCTATTGTTAATTGGTCCCTCTTCTGTGTACCTAAGGATGTGGCTTACTGTGATTGGCCAGCCTTTGTGCCAGAAAATTGTATAAAATGTGACAATTAATAAAGGTATGGCAGTTTTGTCTGGACTTACATAAACAAGGTGTAAGTGTAATTCTGTGCATTAATCCTAATTCTAAGGGTGTTATGATATTGGTGGTACAAAGTTTGGAGTCCAGTAGCCAGATCAGCAAAAACTCCCTGCCAGAGAAAGCCACTTGTTACCCAGGTGGTTGAGTCCCTGAGCCTTGAGTGGCTGTCTGCTCTAAAGCAGAGATGGGAGTCAGGAAAAGAAGGATAATAATCTTAGTGAGGCAAGGCGAGGTCAGTGGGAAGGAGAAGCAGCAAAGTCAAAAACGATCCAAGTTCAGCAACAGGTAGGAGAACCAGGAACAAGCTTGATTCGAGAGTTCAGGAACACAATAATTTGGCAAGGATACAGAGACAGGAAGTGCCTTATATAGGCCAAGAACCGGACAGCTGACCAGACACAGCTAAAGAGAGTTGTCACTGATTTCTTTGCTTTTAGAGTCAAGGTATCAGGCAAATCTGCAAGAGGCAGGCTGGTGTACAGGTAGGGAAAAGGTTTAGCAAGCATGCAGACCAGGGTTCAAATCTCAGCAGAGTCAATTCCTCACAAAGGGATTACATGGTGTTCCTGATATCTTGGTGTTCCTGATATCCTTGAAGCAAGCTCCTGTGTAAGGTACTGGTGTTTGGTCCATCTTCTGCTATCAAAGGTGTACAAAAACCACATGATTCTGCTGGATAGGTCTGAACCAGGTTCTTACCAAGTCCAATTGAAGTAGCACATTGTGACAGTTAGTCTTACTCTCCTTTGCAACTAACTTAACATTTTCTATTTTAGCCAGTCTAATAGCCCTTTTGCAAGCCTTGTCGATTTCCTTGTACTCACGGAAAGCAGTCTCTGTCCCCTGTTATTTGTATAATTTAAATGCCTGTTTTTTTACTCCTGATCTTGATCTTTAAATCCTTGTTAAGCCACATTGAATGTGATTTACTCCTTTTACCTTTATTCCCACTTGGTATATGGTGATAATTATGTATATTTAGCAAGAATTTAAATGTTGTCCATTTATGTTGAGTATTTTTACCCATCAGTTCTTTGCCCCAGTTTATACTTTGTATTGTTGCCCTTAGACCGTTAAAATCTGACCTTTCAAAATTAAGAGTTTTTGTTGGCCCTTTACAGTTTTGTTTTTTTAATTCAATCTGAAATGAGTGTTGTGATCACTGTTTCCCAAAGGTTGCCCTATTTCAACATTTGATACTATATCGATATTATTTGTGATGACTAAATCAAAGATAGCCGCATTTCTAGTTGGTTCTTGTATAACCGGGGCCAGATAATGATCCCTGAGTGTACCCAACCTGCTCCCCTTAGCTGAACTGCTGGTCTCATTTATCCAGTTTATTTCAGGGTAGTTAAAATCTCCCATTATTAGAACTTGCCCATGCTTAGCTGCATCTCCAATCTGTAACAATAATTGCATTTCCTCACTTTTAACTATATTTGGGGGTTTATAGCATACTCTAACCAATATTACATATATACAATGAGGGGAAAAAGTATTTGATCCCCTGCTAATTTTGAACGTTTGTCCACTGACAAAGAAGTGATCGATCTATAATTTTAATGGTAGGCGTATTTTAACAATGAGAGACAGAATAACAACCCCCCCCCCCCCCCCCCCAAGAAAAACGCATGTCAAAAACATTATAAATTGATTTGCAGGTCAATGAGTGAAATAAGTATTTGATTCCCTATCAGTCAGCAAGATCCTGTCTCTTAAAGGGAGTGCTCCTAATCTCAGCTCGTTACCTGTATAAAAGACACCTGTCCACAAAAGCAATCAATCAATCTCCATTATGGCCAAGACCAAAGAACTGTCCAAGGATGTCAGGGACAAGATTGTAGACCTACACAAGGCTGAAATGGGCTACAAGACCATCGCCAAGCAGCTTGGTGAGAAGGTGACAACAGTTGGTGCGATTATTCGTAAATGGAAGAAACACAAAATAACTGCCAGTCTCCCTCGGTCTGATGCTCCATGCAAAATCTCACCTTGTGGAGTTTCAATGACCATGAGAACGATGAGGAATTAGCCCAGAACTACACAGGAGGATCTTGTTAATGATCTCAAGGCAGCTGGGACCATAGTCACCAAAAAAACATAGTTACATAGGTACATAGTAATTAAGGTTGAAAAAAGACTTTCAGTCCATCATGTTCAACCTGTTAAGATCTCCTCTGATCTGCAATATGCAGATTAGTTATCAATTAAACAATTGTTAAATAATTATTAATAGTATAGTATTTGAGGATGAATAAAGAGTTAGTCCATCAAGTTCAACCTTTTTAGATCTCTGTTGATCTTTTTAATATGTGGACTATTTATTATTAATTGTTAATTGATCCAGACGAAGGCAAACAGAAAAAAAAAAAACATTGAAACTTTTCCAATTGTCTTATAAGGGGAAAAAAAGCAAAATTCCTTCTTGACCCCAGAAACTGGCGATCAAATTTCTCCCTGGATCAATATTCCTTTGCTAGTTATGTATGATAACCTTAAATGCCCTCTTTATTCAAAAATATACAGTATCTAACCCCTTTTGAAGTTGTCTATCGAATTCGCTGTCACCACCTCCTTTGGTAGAGAATTCCACAGTTTAACCACCCTAACTGTGAAGAACCCTTTTCTTTGTTTAAGGTGAAATCTTTTTTCCTCTAACCTCAAAGGATATCCTCTTGTCAGTTGAAAATCTCTAGCCCTGTATGTATTTAAATAAGGTAATCATATCCCCTCGTAGATGCCTTTTTTCTAGCGAAAATAAGTTTTATTTGGTTAGTCTTTCTTCATAACTTTCAGCCCCTCCATTCCCCTTATTAGTTTTGTAGCCCTTCTCTGTACTTTTTTCAGCTCTAAAATGTCCTTTTTATGAAGTGGTGCCCACAATTGTACTCCATATTCCAAATTAGGGCGTACTAGAGATTTGTATAGTGGCAGAATTATATTTGCTTCCCTGGCTTCTATACCCTTCTTAATACATGCTAATATTTTATTTGCCTTTGCAGCTGCTGCTTGGCATTGAGCACTGTTACCTAGGTGGTTGTCCACAAGCACTCTCAAATCCCTTTTAATATCTGATACCCCTGGATTTGCTCCATTCAGATTATAAATTGCATTGCTATTTTTCCTTCCCAAATGTATAACTTTACATTTATTTGTATTAAATCTCATCTGCCATTTAGCCGCCCATTTCTCTAATTTATGCAAATCCCTTTGTAGGGAAAGTACATCATTATCTGATTTTATTACCTTGCACAGCATCAGCAAAAATGGAGACACTACTTTCGAGTCCTACTTCTACGTCATTAATAAATATGTTAAAAAGGAGAGGACCTAATACTGAACCTTGAGGAACCCCACTTACCACATTAGTCCAATCGGAGTATGTTCCATTTATAACAACCCTTTACTTCCTGTCTTTTAGCCAGCTCTCGATCCATGAGCAGATATTTACTGCAATTCATGTCTCCCTTAGTTTGCTCACTAGTCTTCCATGTGGCACTGTATCAAATGCCTTTGAAAAATCCAAAAAGACTACATACACTGAGTTGCCCTGATCCAAGTTCCTACTAACCTCCTCATAGAAACTAATTAGATTAGTCTGACACGACCTATGCTTCATAAATCCATGTTGACTGCTACCTATGATCTTGTTCAAATAGACATATTCTTGTATTCTGTCCCTTATTAACCCTTCTAAAAGCTTCCCAACTACAGATGTGAGGCTCACTGGTCTATAATTCCCAGGATTTGCTCTTGCTCCCTTCTTAAATTTAGGTATCACCTCTACTTTTCTCCAGTCATCCGGTAGAGACCCTGTAGTGAGTGAGTCTTGAAAGATTAGATATAATGTTTTGGCTAATACAGAACCCAGCTCCCTCAGTACCCTTGGATGTATTCCATCAGGACCTGGGGCTTTATTAACATTTATTTTCTCCAATCTCTTTTGGATTTCTTCCTGCGTTAACCAATTATTTAGTGATGGCAGTGTACCCCTATTATGTTGAGGTGTCCCAATCACTGGTACCTCCCTTGTGTATACCGACAGAAATAACCTATTTAGCTCATCTGCCTTTTCCTGGTCACTAATTATCAGATGGCCTGTGTCACATTGTAATGTTCCTATAGCTTCCTTCCTCGCCTTCTTCCCATTAATATATTTAAAAAATATTTTAGGGCTAGTCTTACTTTCCTTTGCAACTGAATTCTCATTTTCTATTTTAGCCAGTCTAATAGCCCTTTTGCAGGCCTTGTTGATTTCCTTATAGTCACATAAAGCTGCCTCTGTTCCCTCCTTCTTGTATAATTGAAATGCGTGTTTCTTTTTCCTCATCATGATCTTTAAGTCATTGTTAAGCCACATGGGATGTAATTTACTCCTATTCATTTTATTTCCACATGGTACATGCTGATGAGTATGCTTATTTAGTAAGGATTTGAATGTTGTCCATTTATTTTCAGTATTTTTCCCTGTAAGTTCTTTGTCCCAGTCTATATGTAGTATTGCTGCCCTTAGCCCATTAAAGTTAGCCCTTTTAAAATTTAGAGTTTTTGTTGGCCCCGTACAACTCTGTTTTTTGTATTCAATCTCAAATGATACTGTTTTGTGATCACTGTTCCCCTATTTTAACATTTGATATTATATCAATATTACTTGTGATGACTAAATCCAAGATAGCCGCATTTCTAGTTGGTTCTTGTATTACCTGGGCCAGATAATGATCCCCGAGTGTACTCAAGAACCTACTCCCCTTAGCTGAACTGCTGGTCTCATTTATCCAGTTTATTTCAGGGTAATTAAAGCCTCCCATTATTAGAACTTGCCCGTGCTTAGCTGCATTTCCAATTTGTATCAGTAATTGTATTTCCTCACTTTCAGCTATATTTGGGGGTTTATAGTATACTTCCACCAATATGCGTTTAGAATTAGCTCCTCCACTTTTTAGCTCAACCCACAAAGATTCAATGTTGCCGCTAGTTCCAGCATAAATATCTTCTCTGACTATAGGCTTAAATTCAGGCTTAACATACAGACAGATCCCTCCTCCTCTTTTACAATTTCCCCAATCTTTCGTAAATAGGGTATAACCATCCAGATTAACAGTCCAGTCATGAGATTCATCCCACCATGTTTCAGTAATGCATATTAAGCCCCATTTTCTTATACTGCTAATAATTCCCAGGCAAACTTCTTGCATTATCAACCATACACTTTATGTTGCTATGGCTCTGCCGTTGTGAAGTGCTTGCCACTGTATTTGAGGCCCCTATTAATACCTCCCTACTGTCTATTGTAACCCTCCCCCCTTCTCCTCCCCCATGGGTAACTAATTCATCCCTTTCCCTCTCTACCCTTTTTACCCCAATACTTCTATATAGTGCCTCCCCCCCCCCCCCACCTACAAGTTTAAAAACTCCCCCAGACGTTCTACCATATTATCCCCTAGCACAAAATCTCCATCATCATTAAGGTGCAATCCATCCCTGCTATAGAGATTGTACCCAAGGGAGAAGTCAGCCCAGTGCTCTAAAAACCCAAAACCCTCTGCACTGCACCACTGCAGTTGGTAACACACTACGCCGTGAAGGACTGAAATCCTGCAGCGCCTGCAAGGTCCCCCTGCTCAAGAAAGCACATGTTCAGGCCCATCTGAAGTTTGCCAATGAACATCTGAATGATTCAGAGGAGGACTGAATACTGTATTTACACATTAGATGATGTCACGATCAAGTGCCAGATAGATGGAGCTACAAACGGCAGGAATTTGTGGAGCTGTTACCCGAGGAGATAAACTTACACAAAGAAAGATAAGAGACTTATAAATATATTAATATGATTTTCTCATTGTAAATCTAAATGTCTAAGGGCCTCATTCTATTATCGGCCGTAGGCGCTGCAGGGCCGCAAGGACCGGCCACAAGCTATTCTGCTATTCTATTCCCCTCCGGCCGGGGATTCCGGCAGGCTTGCGGCCGGCGCCTTGTTATCCCTTGCGGCCGCCGGAGGATCTAAAACGGCCGCAAGAGTTTCGTCCGCAAGAAAATCCCGGTTGCTATTCTATTGTTCCGGGAACCCTCTCTGCAAGGCTAAAAGCGAGCCGCAGCTTACTTGCAGCAAAAAGGTCCCGCTAGCACCAATTAAGCACATAAAATAGCCCAAATAAAGCCATCCTGCACTTTGAGGAGACTATAAAGAGATTGTAGGTGTTAGCAAAAATAGCACAACATTCCCCTATACTCAAATCCGTAAAAACAATTTTTTATTAAATATGTCAAATATCCATGGAAAAAGTCCAGAGTGCTTGGAGCACCTCAGACCCGCCCACGCTTCGGCCGGAAAATAAACAGTTAATGTAAACTCGGATTTGGGCTGATGTGCAAGCTTGAGAGGGGGTTGCTATTAATCCTCATGTCCCCCAATATGATCCCTAGCATTTACAAAGATTTACAGTGCAGTCTTCAATTTATATTTGACTTTAAAAATTTGGAAGCTTACGGCCGGTTCCAAGATATGCGGCCGGCCGTAAGGGGAGATCCTTGCGGGGCCGTATAATAGAATTGCGAGGTAACAGAACCCCCGCAAGGAATCGCAGCCTTACGGCCGATTTACGGCCGATAATAGAATGAGGCCCTAAGTGGGCAATTCCTTATGTTCATTATAACAAGGATTACAAATAGAACTTAACCCTGTAGGGAATATATAGCTACATATTAAGTACATCATTGAGCCAAATTGGATTAACTCTGCATTTACACTTGCCCAATGGGTCAGAAACCAAGATAGATAGAATAGTTAGATTAGAGGTCATTTTTAGATTAGATCAAGGGGTAAGTGACAGTCCCCCAGTACCACCACATCAAACAGTTCATACACTAGATAAGAATAGATAGCAGCACTTCAAGAAGTGGAGGCTTCCCAGTTCTGTCACTCAGGCAGCACACGGACTGACCCATAGATCCCCCCCCAACAATCAACACAAATGCCAACAATGCACTTTATTTAGCCAACATACTGATTATTTATTCACAACTAATATAGCACTAAATGTATAGCACCTTTATTTCACACCAACTACTTCTGTTCTTACCTATATACCTCAAAAGCATATTCTATGGCAATTTAGTATCATGTATAATAATTAAGGAAAACAATGGGTAAAAATCAATAGACCAATTTAAACTGGCAGATTGTTTGTAGTGTCTTTTATTCTCCTATAATATTTACATTAGGTGTATCCCTGGCAATCAAACATTAACACTGTACATTTAAATATGCATGAATGAATTGAATGAATTGAATGAATTGAAATGAATGAATTGTCTGACATATACATAGAACAAATTATTAATCTACAATATATATAAATAGCGACTTGCCTGTCAAAAATGACGGGGCAATAAAATGTGAAGCCATGGCAATGCTGTTTGCCACACAATGTCCTTATTCCACTCTGAGGATCTTCGGCGATCATTGCGAGCCTCTCCTCTCGTGTACTTTTGCTCCTCTGATCACCTTCAGCGCTCATCACAAAGACATATATATATATATATATATATCTTTTAAATAATAATTAATTAATTAGTTACTTAATAAATTAATATACCTTACCTATTTCTAATTAATATATCCAGGCTATCATACAATGAACAGTTAGACTGTTGCTGCCATGAGGAGAAAGTGTCATCAATGTCCCAACTGTGCATTAGAAATAGGCTGCGTGAGCGAGGGCAAACTGTTGGTTTAGTTATGCAAAGCGCCATTTTAGATTTGTAATGTTATCAGGTGCAAGTTAAGATTGTAAAATTGCGTCATTTGTCTATGTCCAACGCAGTTTCCATCCTTTGTAATAGTGTATTTTGTACCTCGTACTTTCCTGTGTGAGTATATGGCTGTGTTTTGCGCAATCCGGGATCGTGTAACCTCGGTTTCATTTTTTTTTGCGTCCATTTTTTTCTTGCTTAGGCGATTTTCTAATGTTGAAACTTATCCAAATTTACTTAAAGTCCTGCGTCTCGTATTTTTTGGTATCTAAGTCCTGCGTTCGTCAACTGCTTGCAGCTTAAGGGGATCCTGCATTTCCTAATTGTTTGGTGGCTAAGTCCAGCGTATTTCAATGTGTGATCAGCTCCTTTCTGGCTAAGTCCCGCGTGCATTGGTTTGACTGCTCGGCGCTCATCACCTAAGTGCTGCGAGTTTTAGTGTCTTAGCGGCTCGCATCGCCCAAAGGCGCTCATCGCCTTAGACATATGCAACGCACAAAGCGTGACGACGTCTCGTAGTTTGACAACTATTAAATGTGATGTGGAATGTGTATGCTTTTTAAACAATTTTAATCCAGGTATTTTTATTTTTAGTCAATTTCCAATAAATAAGTTGTAAAAACGTATTTTTTAAATAAATCTAAAGAAAGAAGTAAAGTTACAAAAAAGGTGTCTTTTTCTCAATGGTTTAAAAATGGTTATTTATCTTACATCTTGTAAAGATTATCTAGAAGTAATAATTAAGATTAATTAATATTTTGATTGATTTCCAAATACACGTCTAGGTTTTTTCTTTCAAAGTAAGGCATTTGTCTCAAAAATATTAGCTAAACAACTACAAGAAACGTCTGACCTCTGTGATTGCCAACAAGGGTTTTGCCACCAAGTACTAAGTCAAAGGGGTCAAATACTTTTTTCACTCATTGCAAATCAATTCATAACTTTTTTGACATGCGTTTTTCGGGGGGACAGACGGGACCTCTGGGAGTGAGGTTGTACAACAATTTTAATATAATTTGCAGAGTTTAGGCCCTTGAACATCGACTAAGCAACAAGAAAAATGTTGGCCGAAAAAACCTGAAAACGAGGCTACACGACCCCTAACCACGCAAAACACTGCCAGGCACATAAGACTGCAAAGCGGGACTTAGCAAAAAAAAAATACAAGCCGCGGGACAAAAAAAATGTCGGACAAAAAAAAACAAAATTAAGCTACACAACCCCTAACCACGGAAGACACCGGCAAGCACATAAGACTTTTACCCAGGAATGTACGAAGTGCAAAAAACACTATTAGGGAGGATGGAAAATGCTCCACACCAGCGTAACACATTCGCAGCCATTTTACAACACTATCTTGCAACTAATAACATTACCATTCTATAATGTCGATTTACACAACTAAACAAATGCTTTCCCCTCGCGCACGCAGCCTATTTATACTGCACACTTGCCACATTGCTGACATTTACACCTTAGGTCAGCAACAGTCCAAATGTACATTGAATGCTGCAGGAAAATACAAACAGATTATTAGCTCTTCAGGATATTGATTGCTGCATATATTAATTACAAAAAGGTATAGTATATTAATTTATTACTTAATTAATTAATTCTTATAAAAAAAAAAATATATATATATATATATAAAACAAAAAGAGGAGAGGAGAGGCTCGCAATGAGCGCTGAGGGTGCTCAGAGGAACAAAAGTACATGAGGGGAGAGGCTCGCAATGAGCAACAAAGGCGCTCAGCAAGGGGCTTGCAATAAGCGCCAAAGGTGCTCAGTCAACCAAAAGTACACAAGGGTAGAGGCTTTGGTGCTCATTGCGCGCCATGCAATGAGCGCCGAAGGTGCTCAGCACGAGGCTTGCAATGAGCGCCGAAGGTACTCAGAGGACCAAAAGATTTACATTTTGTGTCAAACTGCATTACCAGCCTTACAATTTTATGATCATCATTGTTTGACGGGGAATTCGCTAGTATATATATATAGTTTTCCGTTATATTGCGTAGACAGCACATTGAGAGGAAATTAACAAAAACGTTTTTGAGGGGCACTGCAGCAATGGACCCCTCAGGTAGATCCACCCCTGCTTCCTGTCCTGGGAGTTGAATTATCCCCAACAGATTTTTTGGGGCTCTTATTTTAAGTTTAGTTCTTAATGCGTGAATAATTAATATTGCAAATATGTTCTTCCAAGTCTAAATGTCAGTTTATTTCGAAAGCTTCTGTTACGAAATATAGCCGGTATATTTAATGATATATAGCCTTTAAGAAAAATGAAATGTTGGGCAAAACCATAATATAATTAGGGTTTACAAAATTAGAGGTTATATGTTCTTATCCATGAAAGGTGGAATGTGGTGAGCACTGGTGAGAAAAATAGTGAACAAACATTTCAAAAATCCATTTATTTACTGAATTTTTACAGCTCTACCTACAAATTATAGAGTGTAAACGTGGTTTTCATTAAATCATTTAAAAGGCCACATTGAATTGAGAGTGGTTAATAATCTTACTTTTCTTACTTTCAGCTGAGGGGAGGAGACACAGCGTTGGTGTTTGGTGTTTATATATCTCTGAGTCATAGATAAACTTAAGTTCAATAACCAGAGACACTAATAGACTGTGTGGATGTAAGTATTTGAAATAAGAATGACTCATCCGTCTACTGGTTTCAGAATTTGTTAAAGGACCATTGTAATGCCCTAACAACAGGATCCATGATAATGTGACTAATATTATTCATTTCAATGATTAAAAAAAAAAAGCAACAGTCATTATTAAACTTACTTTCAAGCATCAGTTCAACTTGCTGGTCTGCACATACTTGACCCAGTAAGACCCATTGACTCCTTCCCAATGAAACACACAGACAACTGTTGGAGGTAGAACTGGCCACAGCATATTTATTTAAATGTTACATCCAAACTTTCTTTACCTGGGGGAGGTGGAGCCCCGGGCCTTGGCAGTAAACCCCCTTTTTACCCTGAGCCTGCTCTCAGATCCCAACCCTTGTGCACACCCCCTGGGGGTAGGGACAGACCCTTTTTACCACTGGCCCGGGCAACTCCCCTACCTGCCACTGTGACATATACAATACATATACATTTTTTCTTAATCTATACATACCATTAACTATCTATAACAATAACCATTCAAATGTCCAGAACCAGACCTACTCTTTTTTTTATCTCAACATATCCAATCTGCTTATTATTATTTTAGTTTTTTTTTACATTATTTTATATAACCACATGTGAGCCTTATACAATTTACAAACCAACAAAATCACAACCTTAACTCAGGGAAGGGAGAGTGGGTACTTCTTCTGCTGCCAGCCGCGGAGTGCAGGGAAAATGGTGCCCACGCTACTGGCTGAGGCGTGCCAATGCTGCACTCCCGACTCATAGGTTCCCCTGTGTCAAGGGAACCCTGACTAACCAGCAAAAAGGTCCTTCATGACCCAGTAAGACCCATTGGCTCCTTCCCAATAAAACACACAGACAACTGTTGGAGGTGCAACTGGTCACATTTATATAAATGTTACATCCAAACGTTCCTTACCTGGGTCATGAAAAGCCCGGGCCTTGGCAGCAAACCCTATTTTAACCCTGAGCCCATGCTCAGGGCCCAACCATTGTGCCATTGGCACGCCCCCCTGGGGGTAGGGACAGCCTTTACTTACCACTGGGCCGGACAACTCCCCCACCGCCACAGTGTCACTGGAAGATTCCTCAATGGCGGCACTCCTCCCCCCAAAGCTATAGCCCGCTGTACCCCTTCCTTAAATTCCAACATGAGCAGTTCCAAACTGATCTCAGTGAGATGCACCCCGTCTTTAAAAAAAAGGCCAGCAGCGTCATCTTCTTCCAACTCGTGGTGGCGCAGAGCCACCCAACCCATCTTCCTTATAAAGCTTGGCATCAGCATGTTGACCTTCTTCCTTGCCTTTTTAAGGCTCACCGGATGCCACCTGCCACCTGCATGAATGAGTTTGGATAACCAAAATGATGGAATCTTCGAACCCACTCGCCTGTTTCCACCTCAATCCTCTTATACCACACCAGTGCACCATCATGTCCTCCTTGGGAACACCCAATTGAAGGGATATGGCAGCAAAGCGTCCCGCCAAATAGATGTTAGAGTTACTAAGCACCCAGAGCTGTTTCCGGCGGCCTGCAACAGCATGTGCAAGTTAATAAGCAACTGTAGATGGCCTTATGTAAAGCCTAAAACGACTTGATTTCCATCTTCCAATTTTCAGAAGCATATCATCTGGTAGACCCAATCCTGCCGCCTCCTTTGCCGCTCCTAAGAGACAGGAATGGGTCACAACCTCTGTCTTATTAAAACCCAACTTTTGTAAGCAGATTTTTAATACTTTGGAAATTTGAAAGCGAGATAACGCGAGCCCATCCATGTGCATTAAAATGCCCCAGGCAAACCTGGCCGCTGTTGAACGCACCGCCCGACACACTCAACGGGACAATACTCTGATACATGATGTAGCCTAATTGCCTTTCCTCTCCCAACCCGGTCCATCTTGGACTTCCTTAACCATAGCACCACATTATCACCTTGTGTCCAAACATCCCCACCTGAATTCCCCCTTGTCCTCTCTTGTTGTCCACGACCAGCTCACCTACTCTATATGCCCCAAATAAAGCTAGGTAGAAGGCTGTATTGAAGAGCATGACCTCGTAATTGGTGTGACAAACTTCTTATAACACTACCAACAGCCTTAATAACAGGGAAAGCATTATGGGATGCCTTTTGTCCTTGTTTGACTTACCCATAGTCAAACCCCTGAGGACCCTTCTCACCAAGAGCTCTTTTGTCAGGTCTTTTTGCCCTGCTAGCTTAAACATAAAAGCTAGAGCAGTCACCTGACTCCCAACATTCCTTCATCTTTGCAAAGTAAAATGAATCAAAGGAGCACACCCAACCTTTGGTCAATAGAATCCGGGCCGCCCGCTGCAGCTGCTAAGTATGACTACTTGAACCACACCTTCCTGTACGCTGACCAAGTTGACGGGGCCAATAATCTCCTTATCAATGACACTATCTCTCCACTCCGAGTTCCCAAAGTGCTAGTGGAAACTGCTCCTCTTCCACTGGCACTTCCAGAGCCAGCTGTTTGAAGCGCTCCCATTGGAATCAAGACAAAGCATCAGCTATCCCATTCTTGAAGCCTACACCAAATATTTAAGTACAGGCAAGCTATAACAAAATGACGGCGCAACCTAATAACAGGAACAGACAACGAAGTAACGCTATTGACAGCCATATTATCTGCAAAGAATGTGACATTCTTGTCCTTCTGCTCCTGGCCCCACAACATAACCCCTACCATGGGGAACCGCTCCAAGAAAGCCAAGTTTCTTGTTAGATCCACGTTCACCCAAACATCCATTTTCCCTGAAAGAAGGCCCCAAGGCCATGCACACCGAAAGCGTCAGTGTACAGCTCTAAATCTACATTACTTATCTTGTGAGGATGAATAATGGCGCGGCCATCAAAACGCTCCAGGAAATTTACACACACTCTGATGTCTTCCTTCATTGACACCGTAACACTTATGAAGTGATGCGCTTGTCTTATGCCTACTATAGCCAGCGAGAGCCGTTGACAGAATATCCTGCCCATAGGTATAATCCTGCACACAAAATGTAGTTTTCCTAAAATGGATTGCAAGCGACAGAGAGCAACACTCCTCGCGCCCACCAGAGCCTAAGGCTCGCCACCATGTCCAGAGGCAAACTGCATTCCGTTGTCAGTGGGGCCCTCTGTCTTGTTTTCCGTAAGCGGCACACCAAAAAGCAGGAGCCACCCTGGAGAATGTTGCCAGGAAATGCACGCAGACATCCTGCCACACTGGGCCCACAAACAAAAAATCGTTGAGGTATTGAACCATGCTTGAGTACCCCAATTCCTTGGCAAGACACAGAACATCACATTGGCAGGGAGAGGCTTATATAGTCTTATAGGCGGCATCCAAAAGTCTGTGACTTGCCGTGTGCACCGGGAGTAACCGGAAAGTCGGTTGTATATCGACCTTTGCCATGGGGACCCCCACCCCTGCCAGCCATAAAATTTTCATGGCTGTATCAACTGATGAGTAGGACATCTTTGAAAGACCTCTGTCAATTCCGTCATTTCACATTTTTCTTCCACTACCCTTTGAAACTCAGATACCGATATTAGGTTCACAGGCTGTATTTGAACGGAGTGATCAATTCCAGAGGTAATAAGCAAACCGTTGCGAAAACCTTAATTCAGCCTTCGATTTGCCATGTACCCTACCGTATCATTTTAGCCATGGTAGAATTGCATCCAATATTACTGGCGTCTCCACGGCCTTGTTAGCGTCTTTTGCCCTGCCACACCAGAGAACTGAGTGCTTGCCTCCGCAGGCGGAGCACACGTGTTGGAACCTACAGTTTGACGCCCATTTGAAAACTCCTTCATTGAAGTAGTAGCATATCTGTCTGACTGCACTGCCCGTCACGGCAGGGGGCCTTGGCCCACCAGCCCTGCCTTGAAAGGGCAAAGCTGCTCACATGGTTCAACTAAGAGACCACTGCTTTGTCAGCCAACGACATGGCCGGTCTTGTGGCCCTACACTGCTGAAAGTTCTCATCGTATCGCCACCACAACATGCCACTGTATGTGCAAAAAGCCCTCCTTATAGGTAGACCAATAGTGCCGCATAATGCTCGGGACACTTCTCCCCGATCACGCATGCTAAAATTGAGAATGCCTGTAACCAGTTTTCGAAGGTCTTAGGGATCCTCCTAAAATCTTTTCACCCATCCTCCGCATCGAGCTGGGATGTACCCCTGTCTTGAACATCAGAGAAGCGCAATGAAGGGAGAAGTGAAAATAGTTCCACAAATACTCTCCTTCATATGTGCTCCTTAATGTCCCGCGAGAGATGCGTGCCTAAGTTGTCAAGACTACAGATGATTGTGGACTTTACCAACACATCCTACACCCTAACTACACCTGACGAATGTGCAGGTTCCACCAATGTGAACGGTAACGCCAAGGCGGACTGCCTTGGCAAAGCAG
Source organism: Discoglossus pictus (assembly GCA_027410445.1). Taxonomy (NCBI): domain Eukaryota; kingdom Metazoa; phylum Chordata; class Amphibia; order Anura; family Alytidae; genus Discoglossus; species Discoglossus pictus. The sequence goes on from CM050168.1 coordinate 54,794,546, forward strand.
CAACGCGTGGTTCTGCTCTACCCCGACTGGCCATCTGCCCCCAAGCTTTTCCTGTTAAGTCTGAGACCCACTCGCCTAACATGTCATCAGTAATGTCAATGGTGTGTGACCCCCAAAACCTTCTGAGGCCTGAAAGGAGTAGATGTGTCTGTGTATCTTTAAAACCCCCAGTGCAGCCGTAAGCAGTAGCTATGTCACCTATGTCCTAAAAGGCCCTCTCCGGCTCCTGTCGGCCACTGTGCTGTAATTTTCTGCATCTGCTTCGTCCATGCCTGGAGCACGACTCCCTCTCTGAACTGTAGGCCCTTGGCTGTCTCTGACTGTGAGGTCTAGCTGCAAGTTCCTCCTCCTCCAGTGAGGAATCCCCACTGCAAGACTGCAGCTCTGAGGGGCAATCTGTCTGACTGCTGGCTCTAACCTCTGTTAAGTTTCACATGTCCAAGTCTACAGGCCCCTCAAGACCTATAAAGTCTCCTGTGACCATCTCCATCCCTAGGTCCACCACCCTCCCAACTTCATGTCCAGCTGTCATTGCAACTCAGGACATGAGTGTGGAAGGATTCACAATTGTGTCATTAGAACCCATTAGAGCTCCTTTTTCTGTTACCCTGCCAGTTCCTCTAAACCCTAGGCTCACTCATTGTAGGCTGTATGGTTTTCAAACCCTCACCTGAGCGTCGCAGGGGTTGTCTTGGAGTCTTGCTCATGGATTTAGAACCACTACCCACAGCCTGCTACGGCTAGGCTGTCTCTTTTTTCTGTGCGGTCCAGCCTGCTGCTGAGTGTCTCTAGGAGGAGAGGGGCCATTTCCTATGTCCCCAAGGGATACAGACACAGCAGGCTGCTCCCCAGAGACCAAGTAGGGCTCACCTGCCAACCCAGGGGCCACACTGGCAGCTGCAGCATAGGCAATCCTCTATTCGTGAGCACACCTCAGCAAATAACCTCTCTAATGCTGCGGGTGTCAGGGGACCCCCGGCTAACCAGCACAGCTGGTTCAGCCTCAGAGGTTCTTCAGTAAGATCACTGGGGGATGCAGTGTTGTCTAGCAAGCAGTACTACATTATCAGACACAGGGTTGTGTCAACACAATGCTCTAAAGTGGTTTTCCTTGGCAACAAGTGTTTGCTTTTGGTGCAGCCTATCCACATTGAAAAAATATTTTTGTTTGTTTGTTTGCATCATTAAGTTGACCTTATGGCCCGTAACACACCATGCTGATCCATTTGGTAATTATGGCAGAGATACTGGAGTGGATTGCCAGTTCCCTTTCCAGTGGACCACAGCATTCAACTCCTGGTATTAATAGAGGATCTCCCATCCAAGTACTGACGAGGCCCAATCCTGTATGGTTTCAGGATGGTGTGACCTCTTGACTTCCTGATCGAACCCAGGTCACTGCAGCGAAAGCACCAAATCCTAACCACTGGACCACCAAGGAACCCGAAAAAGTATTTACCCCTTACTAATTTGCTTGACTGTATATTTGTCACATTTCATTTTTTAGATTTTTAGACATAATCTAATATTAGATACTCCGGAATCTGAGCAAAAAAATAACAAATGTAATTACTTATGTTATTTGTAACAGATTTATCCAACACAAAGTTGCACTATTTGAAATAAAGTAATTGGTCCATTACACTTAATAACTGGTTGTGCTTTTGCCGCCCTGGGCTTTCGCTGACTTTGCCGTCCGCCTATAGGGTCCACCTCGGGGGCCGACATTAAATAAATATATATATATATATATATATATATATATATATAGTGATGTCGCGAACATCAAATTTTGGGTTCGCGAACAGCGAACGCGGACTTCATCAAATGTTCGCGAACAAGCGAACATCGGCGAACCGCCATAGACTTCAATGGGCAGGCGAATTTCAAAACCCACAGGGTCTCTTTCTGGCCACAATAGTGATGGGAAAGTTTTTTCAAGGGGACTAACACCTGGACTGTGGCATGCCGGAGGGGGATCCATGGCAAAACTCCCACGGAAAATTACATAGTTGATGCAGAGTCTGCTTTTAAGCCATAAAGGGCATAAATCACCTAACATTCCTAAATTGTTTGAAATAACATGCTTTAAAGCATCAGGTATGATGTTGTATCGATCAGGTAGTGTAAGGGTTACACCCGCTTCAAAGTAACAGACCAATCTCCCCGTTTAATGCACTGCAAACAACCGCAAACAGTCCCTTTGCACAACTGCAAACTCCCCATTTGCACAAGGTTGGATACCAAGCTAGCCATGTCCCGTTCCTTGTCCTCACTGATGTCATTGAAGGTCTCTTCCTCCACCCAGCCACCAAGGGTCCCCGAAAGGTGACAACAAGCCCCCTGGGACGCCTGCTGTGTTTTGTCTTCCACCTCCTCAAAGCCACCTTCCTCCTCTTCTTCAGACTCCCAGAGTCTGGGGGCTTCCACTGCCCAGCATGGAATATTATACACAGGTCAGAGTCTGGGGGCTTCCACTGCCCAGCATGGAATATTATACACAGGTCAGAGTCTGGGGGCTTCCACTGCCCAGCATAGAATATTATACACAGGTCAGAGTCTGGGGGCTTCCACTGCACAGCATGGAAGATTATACGCGTTGCCTCTGTCTGCCTTATTATAAGGTGTGTACTGTTAAGTAGTACTATTCCTATCGGTTTAATCCCTGTTACGTCCACTATCAGGGGACGTGTATGTGGCATGGATTTTTGGAAGCGGGAGATGGAAAAAGATGCTTGGTCGGTCCTCCCACTTCAAATTTGGGGCACTGCGCGTGCAATCTAAGGTGCCACCAGATATGAGTGTCACTGTGCACTGGCAAAAGTTGGCAGAGTAGATGCAATAGGCTTCACACACACGCCTGTAGGCAGGCAATTGCTATTCAATCTATTACAGTCAAAAAAGTGTTGTTTTATGTCACTGTACACTACGGTTGCACCAGATATGACGTATCACTGTGCACTGGCAAAAGTTGGCAGAGTAGATGCAATAGGCTTCACACACATGCCTGTAGGCAGGCAACTGATATTCAATCTATTACAGTCAAAAAAGTGTTTTATTTCACTGAGCACAATATAAGCTGTTAGGTGTTAGCCTGTCACACACACACGCTGGCAGGCAGGCATATGCAATTAGATTACACAGAAAAAAATTATAAAATAAAATAAATGATGTTCTAGCCCTAAAAAGGTTTTTTTGGGTTGCTGTCCTTCAGATGGAAGGCTCTGGAAGGGAGTGTATGCTGCTGATTGGCTGGAATGTGTCTGCTGACTATGAGGTGCAGGGTCAAAGTTTCCTCAATGATAAAGAATAGGGGGCGAACCCAAAAGCGCATGTGTTCGCCATTCGCTGCGAACGCGAACATGCAAAAATCGCCGCGAATAGTCAGCCGGCGAACTGTTCGGGACATCACTATATATATATATATATATATATATATATATATCTATATATATATATATATATATACAGTGGATATAAAAAGTCTACACACCCCTGTTAAAATGTCAGGTTTCTGTGCTGTAAAAAAATGAGACAAAGATAAATAATTTCAGAACTTTTTCCACCTTTAATGTGACCTATAAACTGTACAACTCAATTGAAAAACAAACTGAAATCTTTTAGGTGGAGGGAAGAAAAATAAAAAATAATGTGGTTGCATTAGTTTTCACACCCTCTTATAACTGGGGATGTAGCTGTGTTCAGAATTAAGCAATCACATTCCAAATCGTGTTAAATAGGAGTCAGCATACACCTGCCATCATTTAAATTGGCTCTGATTAACCCCAAATAAAGTTCAGCTGCTCTAGTTGGTCTTTCCTGAAATGTTCTTAGTCGCATTCCTACAGCAAAAGCCATGGTCCACAGAGAGCTTCCAAAGCATCAGAGGGATCTCATTGTTATTAGATATACCATGGAACACAGTGGAAAAAATATGGCACAACAGTGACATTACCAAGAACTGGAGCTCCCTCCAAAATTGATGAAAAGATGAGAAGAAAACTGGTCTGGGAGGCTACCAAGAGGCCTACAGCAACATTAAAGGAGCTGCAGGAATATCTGGCAAGTAATGGCTGTGAGGTACATGTGACAACAATCTCCCATATTCTTCATATGTCTGGGCTATGGGGTAGAGTGTCAAGACGAAAGCCTTTTCTTACGAAGAAAAACATCCAAGCCAGGCTACATTTTGCAAAAACATATCTGAAGTCTCCCAAAAGCATGTGGGAAAAGGTGTTATGGTCTGATGAAACCAAGGTTGAACTTTTTGGCCTTAATTCCAAAAAATTTGTTTAGCGCAAAAACAACACTGCACATCACCAAAAAAACACCATGCCCACAGTGAAGCATGGTGGTGGCAGCATCATGCTTTGGGGCTGTTTTTCTTCAGCTGGAACTGGGGCCTTAGTTAAGATAGAGGGAATTATGAAAAGTTCCAAATACTAGTCAATATTGGCGCAAAACCTTCAGGCGTCTGCTAGAAAGCTGAACATGAAGAGGAACTTCCTCTTTCAGCATGACAAGACCCAAAACATACATCCAAATCAACAAAGGAATGGCTTCACCAGAAGAAGATTAAAGTTTTGGAATGGCCCAGCCAGAGCACAGACCTGTATCCGATTGAAAATCTGTGGGGTGATCTGAAGAGGGCTGTGCACAGGAGATGCCCTCGCAATCTGACAGATTTGGAGTGTTTTTGCAAAGAAGAGTGGGCAAATCTTGCCAAGTCAAAATGTGCCATGCTGATAGACTCATACCCAAAAAGACTGAGTGCTGTAATAAAATCAAAAGGTGCTTCAAAAAAGTATTAGTTTAAGGGTGTGCATTCTTATGCAACCATATTATTTTATTTTTATATTTTTTCTTCCCTCTACCTAAAAGATTTCAGCTTGTTTTTCAATTGAGTTGTACAGTTTATAGGTCACATTAAAGGTGGAAAAAGTTCTGAAATTATTTATCTTTGTCTCATTTTTTTACAGCACAGAAACCTGACATTTTAACAGGGGTGTGTAGACTTTTTATATCCACAGCATATATATATTTTTTTTGTGACAGGGCCGGCCTTTGGCTACCGGTTGCTCCTGTGATCATTCCCTAAACCACTGAGTCCTGATTTACTTTATCTTTGCTTTTAATAAAGTATACAAAATAAACAATAGCTTAATTTCAGCATGAAAAGAAAAATCTAAATAAAGGGGCTTACTTATTTACAGGAACACCCTCACTAGCCCTTAACTGCTTCTCGGTCTGCAGGTAAAAAAATACCTTTTCACACAGAGGGGTGGTTGTTTTAAGTCCAGTCTCTTTCTATCAGCTGCAATGGATCCTCTGCAGGTCCTCTACTTTTAAAGCAAATCCTCTTACTGGCAGCTTCCCGTGCTGCTCTGTAAGTCCTGCCAGGTCCTGTTCAGGAGCTCTGTCTCTTTCTCCTCTCAGGTCACACTGAAACACTCAGTGTCTCTTCTTAAGCTGCTGGCTGTAGTCTCCAGGCAATCTAACTTACTTGCCAGTGTCTCTTTGTACTTTAAGCAACCTTCCATGCTGCCTTACCTCAGAGCTTATCTCCGCTCAGCTCTCAGGATCCAGTCTTCCTGACTGTTTCCCATCACAACTTCTCACAAAGACTGCAGCTTCACACAGACTCCTCACAGCACTCAGGCCAGAGCCTAATCAGCAGCCCTTCTTCTCTGTGTGTGTGTGTCTTTTAAAAAGGCATTTTACACCTGCAGCTCCAATTAGCCCAGCTCCAGGGGATTAACTCCAAGATACCTGGAGCCGATCTTCTCCCTATTGCATGACCTTCACCATCCACCGGGGGGCAGTACACCACACACCCTCACTTCAACCACATGGGGTTGAGCGACTTGGAGAGAGGCCGTAAACGGTGCACATGGCAACCACATGGCGTAGATGGCACTGTAGTTCCAGGTCGATACACTGCCACCCATCGTACAGGAGCCTTGCATTCCATAGAACCAGACAGGACCGCTCCATGATGCATATCTGACCTCCCCGGTGCCAATTGCATCAAGGCTTCATGCAGTGCCTGGAGGGCCACTCGTGGATCCTTCTTCTCTTGATGTCCAGTATTCTTCTCATCGCTTTGGCACCAATGGGACTTTCTTATATGCGCCGACGCTACCGCTCTTGCAGTCGTCTCATTCTCCATGTCTTTGTACTGCACTTTGGCAATTCTGCCTACTTCTCCGTGCCATTTCTTGTCTTTGCCAAAACATCACGGGTAGGGCAGCGGCCTGCCCATTTCTCCGAGTGCCCTCCCGCAGGGACCATTGACAAGTACTCTTCATACTTCCGTAGGAGAATGTGTTTTTTTCATATGGTCCCTTCCCTGGGGGTAAATCACAGACAACCACCTGATTTCTCTTTTGCTGCAGAACCCTTATACCTCTCTCGCGGCTCTGATTTATCCTTTTCGTACCATGAATGAAAGACCCAACATTCACTGTCGGGCTTGGATTCTTCCTGCAAGTTCGTGGCTAGATGGCATCTCTTGGTCTGTGCCAAGTCACTCTGGGAGTATTCATGCCTCATCTGCAATCCGAGAGCCTGGCACTGGAGTTGCCTTAATTCGGCCTCTTCACGTTTGGCTTTCTGTTGCTCTTTTAGTCCTTCCGTTCATTCCAAACATTCATTCTTTTCCAGAAGTTTATCCGCAGTTTTCTCAATCTTTCTTCTGGACTTCTCCAACTTCTGAGTGTTGACTTCTTTCTCTCTCTTGAGCTCTTTTACATCACTCAGTAACTCCTTTGAGACAACACAATGGGAGTTAGTATCGGACTCTGATAGCAGCTGACATCCTGCTATTGCTCGGGGTAACTCTCGGAAAAAAACTGTGACACCTTGAGCTTGTTGGGCCCCCTTTTGCAACACTTTCTGTAGGGTTTCCGATTCTCCATCTTTCGATGCTTTGACCTCACTGTCATCACTTAGGTCATCCTGACCTTCACTACAGAACCGCAACTTGGGTGGCCTCTCTTCCCACTCCCCTTCACAGCCGACTCCATCACTCTGTCGGTTCTGGGTCAGTGGTTCACAAGGATAGACAATCCGGCTCACTTCCAGGTGCTCCAATTGTCTGGCTGATTATTCTCACCAAGAGGTGTTAGATGCATATGGCCATCTTGCTTCAGTTCTGGTACATCGTCCTTCGTAAACTCCAGAAGCATGTCTTCTCTCAGGGTAGCTCCTAGCCCTTTTACTTGCAACTAATTTTTCTCACTGTTCACAGCAGGTATCCTCTGCTCCACTGTGCTTTCAATCCTGCAAGGTCTGCGACTCTCTCTCTCTCTCTCTCTCTCTCTATTGTCAGGACAAATCTCTCAAACTTTTGATCTTGAGCTGGAATGTCTCTAGCGGTACAGCAACTTCAGGCTTACGGTCAACCCATAGGCCAGTATACATCTTAGAAGCCTTTAGAATGTTCTGTTTCTTAAGAAAGCTTGTGTTTTCAGCATCCTCAGCTTTCACCCATAATTCATCTTCTTGTAGCAGCTTCTCTTCATCTTTGCTCTGTTTTCATGATTGCTTTGCCTCCAAGGCTTCCAGCTTTGCATCTTTCTTTACTCCCTTCAGCTGTATTTACTCTCCTTTAACTTGTAAATCCAGTTCTCTCTGCTGACACAGAATTTCTGGCTGTATATCCAGTGGAAGAACTTCCTCATTCTTTTTCTTCATTTCCTCCCTGGATCTCTCTGGCAGCTCCACCACCCTTTCTTCATACTTCTGTTTCTTGTGTACAAGCTACTTCACTATGAAATGTATTGGAACTTTCTTTGGACATAGCTCTGTGTTCAACACAGCGTCTGGTGTATATCTGTCCAGAAGATCATGGTTGGTCTCTTCTGGACATGCATCACCCTGTTCCAACCGTATCTCCATATCAGACAGATTGTTCATCCTCTGCTCTTGTGGACTATGCATCAGCATCTTCTTCGCTATGAGAGCGGTTTTACTCTCTGCCTCTTGTAGCTGAGAGTGTAGATCATCTACTTGGCTGTGCCATGTTCGTTTTTCCTGCTCCCAGTAGAGACGCTCCTCCTTTAACATGCATTCTATCCTCTTTTGGGCATCTTGCAATTTCTTTACTTGCTCCTCAGACTTCTCTGGTGCCTCTCTCTTAGAGAAGTCGCTCTGAGGTAAATGATTAGGAAGTAAATTGTGCTTTATCTGTTCGCCACTGGGCAGCAGCTTCTGCATATCTTTCTCAATCGTGTTATACTTGGGCAGACTCTTCCTCTGCTCCCAAATAGACATCTGTGTCTTTTTCCTCTGCAGATTTCCTTCTCCATTCAGGTATGTGATTTGGCATCGTCCTGATACCCTTCATTGTAACTGCAACTTGCCTGTCTTCCATTGTAGGCTTTTTCAGTCCTACTGGGATGGAGTTCATCCGTACTTCCTGCTTTATTTATTTTCCATCTTGCCTCTCCTTGTCCATAGCACTTTGTTTTATTGTCAGAGCGCTATCGGCATACTTTATATTCTTTTTAGGACACATCTCCGTAATCTGATTCTTGTTTTCTCTCAGGGATGGTGGTTCGTCTTTCACCATTTCAATCTCCAGACTCTTTTTTTCCTTATCTTTCACTTTTGTAAGGTTTCCAGTGTCTTCATCATATGTAGGACATTTTTCCTTTGTAAGAACACTGGCTATATTCATCCACTTGATCTCTCCTTTCTCTGGGTCAGAGATCTTTGTCAGGCACTTCCTTTCTCTAGAAGTCACCTCCTCAGGAGTATTCATCAAGGGCAGCTGGTGGTGTATGTCCAGGTTTCTTTTGGAGGCATCTTCATTGTGCTTACCCATTAGATCGATACATCGGGTTGTATTCAGATCTTCACCAATAACTTGCTCAGCATGCTTCTTACTGAGGCTGGTTTTGCACTCAGTCTGTGACAACACTTTGTCCCTTTTCCCTTGACCTTTGCCCACATCTTTAGCTGCTTTTATTTAACCAGCAACTTGCTCCAGGGGTAATGGTTCTTTAGCTACACCAGCATTCTCTTTTCTTATCTCATCAGTCTTGTGCGCCATATCATTTGCTCTCTCTGCCATCTCATTCACGGCTCCTGCTGTATCATTTGTTTTCTCTGCAATCTCACTTGCTCTCTCTGCAGTCACTTTTGGCTCTCCAGCATTCTCATTTGCCTTCTCTGCAGTCTCATTCGCAGCTCTTGCCGTCCCTGTAGCGACTCCTGCCGTCCCTGTAGCAGCTCCTCTGTCAGCATGCCAGTTCCTTGCTTGTCTATCTTTGACAACATCTTCATATAACATCTCAAAGCAGAGCTCCAACGGGGTGAAAATCTCTACTTGCAGTTTGGTTACCTTGAGAGCACTTCTTTGATCGACATGTTGCACCCCTGGGAACTTTACACTAGCTGTAAAGTAAGCCTTCTTGTCTCTTTGGTAGTCCTTCCTCAACCTCTCGACAGGGTACCCGTATCCTGATCTGGGGTAGAGATGAGCATGCTGTTCCTCAGGATTCAATGTTCCATCATAGTCATATTTTCCACATATACAGGAAGGTGGCTGTCCAAACTGTGAGACCTCCCCTCTGTACAGTAGCTTCTCCTTGGTACAATGAAGGCTTTTTGTTCATACGTTTCAGTGCACAGTATCTCTGTGCTCTGACACCCCGGTTAACTCCAACTCGGCCCAGGATTTCTGCTTTCAGGCCATCATAGTTCATTGCCTTTCCTTTATCCATGAATATGTAAGCTTTCTGAGCTTCACAAGTCAAATATGGGGGGATGAGGCTGTCCCAGTACCTTTTGTGCCACGCCTCCCTAATGGCCGTTCTTTCAAATATGGTGAGGTATATTTCCACATCATCCTCCTCAGTCAGTTTTAGGAGAAGTTCATCGGCTCTAACTCTTGCTGCATCTTCCATTTGTTTCTCCAGGATAGCTTGTTTCTGAGCTAACTGGAGAGCCCCTTTTCTGTTGCTCTCTTGTTGAGCAACTACAGCCTCTTTAAGACATGCAGCAGCCTCTTTCAGAGCAACTTCAACAGGCCATGCCTGGTTCATGTTCTTTAAGAAACAATCGGAATTAATGCTTCCCCTTGAGACTGAAGCCACAGTGTTACTTTCAGCAATCAGTGGCTGTACTTTCTGTATTTCTCTCAGCTGGACTCTGTCCACTTCCATTTGTCTCTACCATTTCTCTGTGGCCTATCTTAATCTTGCAGCAGGCTCTCCAAACCCTTTATCTTCCTCTTTTGTGGCTTGGAAGCTGTCCTCTGCAATCATTTCTCTCTTCTCTGACTGGCTCTGACAAAACATAGCAGCCATGTTCATTACGTGCTGTGCTAGTAAAGCTTTAATGGCCTCCTTCATCTTCAGGGGCGTGGGCTGTCCTCTTAAACTCAGAAACTTTGAACCCTACTTCTGACACGAGTGTGACAGGGCCGGCCTTTGGTTGCTCCTGTGATTTTCCCATAAACCACTGAGTCCTGATTTAATTTATCTTTGCTTTAAATAAAGTATACAAAACAAACAATAGCTTAATTTCAGCATGAAAAGAAAAATCTAAATAAACGGGCTTACTTATTTACAGGAACACCCTCACTAGCCCTGAGACCGCTTCTCGATTCGCAGATTAAAAAATACCTTTTCACACAGAGGGGTGGTCCCTTTAAGTCCAGTCTCTCTCTGTCAGCTTTTTCACTGCAATGGATCCTCTGCCGGTCCTCTACTTTTAAAGCAAATCCTCTTACTGGCAGCTTCCTGTGCTGCGCTGTAAGTCCTGCCAGGTCCTGTTCAGGAGCTCTGTCTCTTTCTCCTCTCAGGTCACACTGAAACACTCAGTGTCTCTTCTTAAGCTGCTGGCTGTAGTCTCCAGGCAATTTAACTTACTTGCCAGTGTCCATTGTACTTTAAGCAGTCTTCCCTGCTGCCTTATTTCAGAGCTTATCTCAGCTCAGCTCTCAGGATCCAGTCTTCCTGACTGTCTCACATCACAACTTCTCACATAGACTGCAGCTTCACACAGACTCCTCAAAGCACTCAGGCCAGAGCCTAATCAGCAGCCTGTAATGATATAGAAATCACAAAGTTGTGGAGACCAGTAGCCAAGGTCAGCAATAATCCAGTTCCGCAAACTTGTAGGTGAAAACAGGAACAAGGTTTATTGAAGTGATCAGAAACCACACAATAATCTGGCAAGGATCAATAGACAAGAAGTGCCTTATATAGGCCAAGGACCAGACACCTGACCAGACACAGCTGAAGAGACTTAGGTACTGATACAATTGCTAGCAGAGTCAAGCTTATAAGGTCTCAATGGAATTCACAACAGGCAGGCTGGCGCAGTGGTAGGGAAGAGGTATAGCAGCCTGGGGACCAGGGTTCAAAACCCAGCAGAGTCAATTCCTCACACAGCCCTTCTTCTGTGTGTGTGTCTTTTAAAAAGGCATTTTACACCTGCAGCTCCAATTAGCCCAGCTCCAGGGGATTAACTCCAAGTTACCTGGAGCCAATCTTCTCCCTACTGCGTGACTTGCACCATCCACCGGGGGGCAGTACACCACAATATATCTAAACTAAAATAGGTAAACCTTTATTTATACCAGGAAATCAACTACGTCACTGGCGCTTAAAAAAAATATAACCATCTGATAATACTAGTAGTTCTAGAGGGGTTGTGTATTTGAAAATCTTTACCACAAATCCCAATAATGGGTTAATGTTATTTGAAAGGATATATCTACTAATATACCTTAGTCAACTCAATACACAATTCCAATGAAAATATTTATTAGATATCAGACCGAGAGCTTAGCATCCAAATAGTACTTCATATATATATACAAAAATAGAAAATGTAACTCCTCCAGGTGTAGCTTCCCTATGTCTTGTTTCAGAGACCTCCTGACTGAAGGGCTATGGTGTGCCCCACAAACTGGCTAGTATCCCTGATGTCTAATAGATTTGAACAGCAACCATTCCAGGAGCAAACAACCAAATTATAAGTAAAGGAGCTATTATAAAATCAAGTCAAACTCATGTGTCTCTTTCTGAGACCGCCTTACTCAGTATTGATGATGATCTATTTTACCATTGGCTCCGGCTAAATCCGTAACTACAGGCTTCATTTTCACGGCCGCACATTCAACATGCGCAAGAATCATTTACAGCATTGCGTCTCTGGCCCGCAGGTCTCAGCATGGTGGAATGTAATAGCTCTGTAACTCTTCAGAATTCCAAGCCCGCAGGCTTTGTACGTGTCCCGTTGCCACTACGGGCATCTAATTTAATGTGGCTGTATATGTAGAGCTTTTCTGGCTCCGGATACACGACGCACGCTCTTTTTGGTACTATACATAACACCCACCTGCCAAATATTTTTGCTCTTGCCTCCTCGAATTTGTCCTTTCAGTTAACATAAGTGACAATGACACATTTTTCCCACGCTCTGTCAACTGATAGAGATCTTCATCACAATGACTGAATAACATTATTTGTGATCCTGAGGGTATCTGGTCTAACATTTTGCTATCGCTGAAACAGGGACCTCCGTGCTGTGATTCCTCTCTGAATGCTTAATGAACGTCTGTAACTTGACTAGATATATATCAATCTAGCTGGTGCATTATTCTCTTTTTTTTTTGCTTTTTTTGTTTTTTTAAGTGCCCTCGACTTTCTAGTACACAAAATGGGGAAACCCAAAAAGAGATTACATTCCAGGGGAATTAAGGACCAATTCCAATCTCAAGCACAGCCCCCTACTTCAAAGTATTAACCAGCTCCAGCTTCTCAAGATAGTTCAGAAGCGGAAATATCTCAGATTGCACTCCACATGCTGATTTGACAAATGCAACAGTGGCAAAGATAAATGTTCTCTTACAAGCTCGCCTTTCCACCGCTGTCAAAGAAATTAAACAAGAAATCTAGGATCTGGACCAGCGCACCAACCACTTGGAAATTCTTACAGATCAAATCATTGAATCTCAATCAAATTACAGGCTGCCGATTGAACAAAACTCTTTGCAAATGTCCATTCTTGAAGCTAAAATGAAAGATTGAGAGAATCACTCAAGGCGGCACAACCTACAGTTTTGCGGTATCCCCAAGGCTGTGACTGACATTGTACCATATATACAAACGGCTATACAATCTATCCTATTATCTCATTCAGAATCATCCTGGGAAATTGAGTGAACTCATAGAGCTTTGGGAGGCCCTCCGAACTAATTTCAACCAAAAGACGTTCTAGTCCGCTTCCTACGCCAGAATGCCAGAGACCTTCTCCTGCAGGAGGCTAGGTAATCCTCCTCTATTGTTGGCCCAGATGGATCTGCTCTACAGATCTATGCAGATTTAGCACCGTCAATGTTATTGAAGCGCAAACTCATCAAAACCTGCGATCTCAATTGTCATTCAAATACAGATGGGGATTTCTGTTCAGTTTTTCTTTTCAGGTGGGCTCAACCTTCTACACTGCTCACTCACTGGATGAATTCATGACATTTCTTACTCATCTCCAACTACTTCTAGATCCTGCTTCTTCGGCCAATTCTAACTTTCCAGCCTCTCAACGTCCAACTCTACAATGGTCGGAGGAAACAAAACCACCCCTGCCCCATGTCCGATCATTCTGTTGTTCATTTGTCCATAGATTTCGGTATAAATATAAGACCTCCCCACTGTGGAAACCTAATGATATGCTTCTTTCTAACTCAGCATTTAAGGAACAAATTGCTCTAGATCTTAATCAATATTTTTCAGCAAATCTGACTCCAGAATCCCGCATTGGGTGGGTCTGGGTCACAAACAAAGCCTTTATTAGGGGCTCTTGCATTAAAGTTTCCTCTACCCATAAGAAACAACAAAGAGCAAGGGAAGTCATGATTATAACATACCTTTCATGGCTAGTTCCTTAATAAATATATATTTTTGTGTAGATTATTTGGTGTTAAGCACCAGGGACTTCAATATAGTCAGATACCTATTAAATTTATAGTGTTTAGCACCTGAACCATTGAAGACTTTTTTGGGTTGTTCTCTTTTTTGTGATTATATCATGATGTTGGCACCAGAGCGGGGCCTGGGAGGGCACAGCACAGAAAACATTGCAATGGGACTCCTTATAATATATATATATATATATATATATATATATATATATATATACCTTCTTTTCGTCCCTGTCTCTCTCTCTCCTTTTCCCTCCCACTACTTCTCCCTCTCTCTTTTCTCTCTCCTTTGTCCCTTCTCTCTTTTTCTCTCTCTCTACTTCTCCCTTTCCCTTCTCCCTTTCTCTACTTCTCCCTCTCGCGTCTCCCTTTCCTTTTTCTCTCTCTCTCTTTCCTCTTTCTCCATCTCTCTCTCTCCCTCTACTTTTTATCTCCCTCTCCTTCTCCCTCCCTCCCTCTCTCCCTCCCTCTTGCTCTCTCTCCCTTCCTATCTCTCCATCTCTCTCTCCCTCCTTCTCCTTTTTCTGTCTCTCTCTCTCTTTCCTCTCTCTCCCTCTCTTCTCACTCTCTCTCTTTCCCTCCTTTCTCTCTCCATCTCTCTCTCTTCATCTTTCTCTCCCTATCTCTCTACCCATCTCTCCTTTCTCTCTCTCTGTCCATCTCCCCCCCTCCTTCCCCACTCTCATTTCTATCTCTTACTCCCTCTCTCTCCCCCGTGTCTTTCTCTCTCCATTTCCCTCTCTCTCCTCTTTCTCTCTCTCTCCCTCCCTCTTCTTTCTCTCTACCTCAATCCTTTCTCTCTATCCACCTGTCTCTCTGTCCATCTCCCTCCCTCCTTCCTCTCTATCTCTTCCTCCCTCTCTCTCCCCCCATGTCTCTCTCTCCCTCTCACTCCCTTTGTCTCTCTACCTCACTCCCCCTTGTCTGTCTGTCTCTCTCTCTCTCTCTCTTTCCCTCACTCACCTGTTGCCTTACCTTGCCTTCATTTTGCCAGTGGGTGGCTCCTCTCTCTGGCAGCTCCTCCATGGGTCAGCTCCTGCTCTGCCTAGTCAGATGACTAGAAAGTGAGAGCAGGGGCTGCGACTGTGGAGACAAAGAGAGACGCAGGGGCCTGAGGCAAAGGGCAGGTGGGCCAGAGAAGTGCAGCCCAGGGCAGTGCGCCTCTCGTGCCTCCCCCTACCTACACCTCTGATTGTGCCACCTTTAGCTTTAATGACTGCATCCATAATCTTATTTCATTTAATATCAGTCTGTCATATCATGGTGGAAGAATTTTAGTCCAGAAACATTAGTAGTTTTTTTGTGCATGCACTGTTCATTCCAATGCCTGCTACAGCATCTCTGTTAGGTTTAGATATGGACTTTGACTTGACTATTCAAAGATTTTAACTTTGCTTTTTTTCCCCAGACATTCTGATATTGACTTACTTAAATGTATTGGATCATTGGCTTGCTTCACGACATATAGTTTAAATTTGAATATGTGAAATAAAGATAAAACTCTGGAAAAAAAATGCTGCTGGTGCTGATTAAAAAGTAGTGCCATCTTAGATACTGTGAATAGAGGACTATCTATGGGTGGCGCTCAAATGGGCCAAAATTGTACATATGTATGAGGGTATCCTATTAAACAAGGTCAATAAATGTCAATGTCCGAGAATATGCTATGATCTAATAAATGACTTAATAATGACCAAACCGATAGAGTATACTATATATATAGGTGACACCATAATAGATATTGGCTACATATACATTAAATATGCTGCCTTGAATAGTGTGTTATTAATGTAATCCTCATATGCAATATGTTTTCCAATCCCAGGATTACTAGTGATAAAAGATAACACTTGATTAAAAATGACACACAAAAAATAAAAGAAAGAAAGGAGAGAGCTGGTATGCAACAATCCAATAAAGTTGTATAATGAGAGTGGCCTAAATACAAGGTCAATTATTTTTAAGACAGGGCAGCTGAAGAAATAAATAGAGATGCATATTTGTAACTTTTCACATCATTAAACCCAAATACTTGTGGATTTACTGCAGCCAAGCCTGTCTGTGGGCTATCGATCCTCACATTTGAAAGGGCCCTGCACACCAGCTCCCTCTAGTCCCGACGGTCCGTTTTGCCCCTGTAATGGGCTTTCTTATGGCCTTCATGACCCAACTATGCTTCAGTTTTTTTCTCTAAACTTTCGGTTTCACCACTATCAGAAATGCCAGAGCTATCTTTACTCTCCCGAGAGCACCACTAAGTATGTTGATGGGCATTTATATCAGGTTCATGCTGGTCTCTGTAAAGCCAACCTTTTTGGTGCTGGAACATTTTTTGAGGAGAGGTAGTGCACCCATAGCATTGGAAAACTCTGGAGCAACTGTCTGAAGAGAGCGATCTGCATTATAGACTCTTCTGGCAGAGTAGAGCATCAACCATCACAAGAAACAAGAGGCAAGAGGCGGATCTACCAGTGGTGCAGGTGGTTCTGTGCACCAAGGCCCTCCACTGGGGGAGGATGGGGAGGGTGTAATTTGTGTTTTTGTTTTCTTGCTTTTAATTTTTTTCTGTACTGTAGGCACCCCCTGGGCCTTCCCAACCCGGCCCAACTCCCACATACCCCCTCACCCCCTCACCACCCTTGGCCGCACACACTCACCCCAGTCTAATATTGATGTGTGCCCGTTTAAAAGAGAGCTCCAAGAGGTGGCAGTATGGAGCAGTTCAGCACCCTGGAGATGTGTATCAGGGAAGAAGGTAAGACTGCAAGGGCTGCAAAGTGACAGCAAAGTACAGGGAGGATGGTTTCTGTGAGGGAGCAAAGGTAATAGGAATTTCTGCTATGTTAGGTAGCTTCTGAGATTGATTGGATGCTATGTAGGGATGGATGCTAAGAGGGGTGGGTGATATGGAGGGGTGGATGTCCCATATAAAGATAGTATACGTGTATGTATATATGTATATATATATACACCTTCCAATCCGGCTTTCGGCCACAACAATCCACTGAGACAGCTCTCACTAAAGTCACCAATGACCTGTTTACTGCCAAGTCAAAAGGTCACTTCTCAATTCTTCTTCTTCTAGATCTCTCTGCTGCCTTTGACACTATCGACCATCCACTTCTACTCCATATCCTCTTCTCCCTCGGTATTCGAGACACTGCTCTCTTGTGGTTCTCATCATACCTACAAAATCGATCATTCAGTATCTCCTTCTCTTACACCTCTTCTTCTTCTCACCCCCTCTCTGTTGGTGTACCCCAAGGATCCATCCTTGGCCCCCTCCTCTTCTTCATCTACACTTCCTCACTTGGTACCCTCATAAACTCTTTTGGGCTTCATTATAATCTCTATGCAGATGACACCCAAATCTACCTCTCCGCACCAGATCTATCCCTGTCTCTTCTAACACACGTCTCCAACTGCCTCTCTACTATATCTTCTTGGATGTCCACCCACCATCTCAAACTCAACATGTCTAAAACTGAACTCCTAATCTTCCCTCCCTCTCCCACAGCATCAATTCCTCACATCTCTCTCACTGTCAACAAAGACATCATAACCCCCTCCTCCCAAGTCCGTTGCTCTGTCTTCCATCCCTCACATACAATCACTACCTAAATTTTGTCTTCTCCATCTAAAAAACATCTCCAGAATTTGTCACTATCTTACACAAGACACAACTAAAATCCTTATACACTCTCTCATCATCTCTCGACTAGACTACTGCAACTCACTTCTTGTCGGCCTACCTACCTGTCTGACTGTCTCCACTTCAATCCATTATGAATGCCTCTGCTAGACTCATCTTCCGTACACAACGTTCAGTGTCGGCATCACCTCTCTGTCAATCACTCCACTGGCTTCCCTTAGCCTCAAGAATACAATTTAAAATCATGACCCTAACTTACAAAGCCCTCAACAATAATGCTCCCCCTTACATCTCCGCTCCGCTCATCTCATCTCCAAATACTCCCCCACCCGCCATCTTCGTTCTGCTAATTGCCTTCTTCTTACTACAACTCTTGTCACCTCCTCTCACTCCCGCCTCCAGGACTTTTCTCATGCTGCCCCTAGTCTCTGGAACTCCTTTTCTCGCTGCACCAGATAATCCTCTTATCTCAAAACATTTAAAACCTCACTTAAAATGCATCTCTTTAAAGAAATGTTTCACCTTCCGCCCTAACACATTTATCACCTCTATTTCCCTCTTTTACCACTCACTATCCCTTAGATTGTAAGTTTGCGAGTTTCTATCCTAAGTACTTTGGGAATTCACCATGGACATTGGATTCCTAGCTCAAAGACAGGGCCCTCCTTCCTTTGCTAAATGTTAATCTGTATTTATCATTGTCTGAACCTAATTTATGTACAGCGCTACGGAATATGTCGGCGCGTTATAAATAAACTATATTAATAATAATAATGTGTTTGTGTTTGCGTTGTTCAGTCGTGTCCGACTCTCCGTGACCTCAAGGACCATAACACAACATGCTGATTCACTAGTTATTCATAGCAAAAATACTGGAATTGGTTCCCAGTCCCTCTCCAGTGGGCCACAGCATACAGCTCCGGGTGGTCTCCCTTCCAAGTACTGATCAGGCCCAACCCTGCTTGGCTTCAGGGTGGTGTGACCTCTTGGCTCCCTGACTGGAATCGAACCCAGGGCACAGCGGTGAAAGCACCAAAGCCTAACCACTGGACCACCAGGGAACCCACACAAACCTCCCTCTCTCGTAGATGATGTCATTGTAAAGTGGAGAGCTGGAGGATAAGGTAGGGGAGCAGTTATGGAAAGGGTCTTTAGGGAGAGCAGCAATAGGAAAGGGTCTGGAGAAAGGATGCTGTTATGGAAATGGGTCTTAGGAAGGGGATCTGTTATGGGAAGGTGAATTGGGGAGGAGCACTGAGTGAATTGGTACTGGGGGCAGCCCAAAACATCATACAGTTTTTCCTTAAAAGCTTTGTCTTTAAGACCATGCACCATTTAGTCTTGCTCAATTGCAGTGGCGAATTGTGACTTTCCAAATTGGAAAACAGAGACCCGGCCACTGCCCTTATATTGACCCCACACAACTGTATAAACCCCTCCCCTTCACAACATGTTACCACAACATGTATAGACCCTGCCTAGTGACACAGTCTTCACCCACAAAAGTGATCCCATAGAGAAAGACAGGGATAGAGATAGAGAGGGGGGCAATAGTGAGAGAGGTGGATAGAGAGTTAAAGAGAGGGATATATATATATATATATATATATATATATATATATATATATATAGAAAGAGAGAGAGAGAGAGACAGATAGATAGAGAGAGAGAGAGATAAAGAGAGAGAGAGAGAGAGAGAAGAAGGGATAGAGAGAGAGGAAGGGATAGAGAGAGAGGGAGATTGAAAGTTACAGAGATAGATTATATGCCTCTTCTTCTATCCCTCTCTCCCTCTATATCCATCTCTCCTTCTACCCCTCTCCACCCTCCCATCTCCATACCTCTCTATCTATCACTCTGAGACTAGGTCAGGTATTTTACGACTGAGCCAATAATGATACAAGCAGATACTATGATAGCAGCAAATATACTGAGAGAGTAAACCTACATAAATAAATAATTTAAATGAGCAAATAGATTAATTAAACAAACAGAGACTAAACAACACCAACAACAGACCACAACCAGAAAGTTGCACCCCAAGTTGGTTCTGCATGACTCAGTACTGCTTTATTTCTCCCTGCATTTTAAACATTATTATTTTTGAAAAAATATATGAATAAATCTATGTGTTTGTAAAAAATATTTATTCAGTTTATAGGCTGCCTTTACATAATTAATATTAAGTTGCACAAAACATATTTGAGTTACTTATTACATATTTCTAATTCTGCTCCTTCACACACACACACATATATATATATATATATATATATATATATATATATATATATATATATCGATGAATAATCAGAGTATGGCAGTGAATAGTGATACCTTTTTTATTGGACAAACGTATTCATAATAAAACGACAAGCTTTCAAGAGATAATGCCTCTCTTTATCAAGTCAAAAAGCAATACTGATTCAGTATCGCTTTTTCACTGTGAATACGTTTGTCCAATAAAAAAGGTATCAATATTCACTGCCTTACTCTAATTATTCATCTGGATTACTCGACATTCACGGCTATCTCACTCCTTTTATACATATATATATATATATATATATATATATATATATATATATATATATACACACACACATATGCACACATATATGTACACACAGACATATATATATATATATATACACACACACACATATGTATATACACACACACGCATATATATATATATATATATATATATATACACACACACCATGTATATCTTACACATGCAATAAGAGATCTCCCCTAAGAGTAAGTATACCCTCTCTTAATAAATACATATAGACATAGAAAGAGATACTATGACACAGGACCCCTTCTGGATCGCTATCTTGTCATCGTGAAGGGGCTTGTTACCTCAATTAAGCCGTGAGCTATATCATGAAGGGTCACCCAAGATGGGCAAGTCATTTTAGAGAGGTGAGACAAAATGCAGTCCACTGAAGTAGGAACTGGCAATCCATTCCAGTATATTTGCCTTCAAATCCATATGGATAAGCACAACCAGAAACACAGACAGATGTACCTGGTGTGATGCATCCATGTGGTCACTGAGAATCAGACACAAATGAAGGGCAGAGCAACAACAGCAAGACACAGAGAGAGATATGGACTCACCTGAGCTCTGCAGCTGCTTCTGTCTGGTATAGGCTGGGGTGGTGACAGACACGTCACAAGCTTGGTGTGTGGATCAGGGTAGTCAGAATCAGTAAGACCAGCAAAGCATTGAGAAAACTGAAGCTTTACACACAGCGTCCTCTATCTCCATGCACTGTGAGCTGGGAGTTGTTTTTTTTTTCCAATAAGCTTTATTGAGATTTCACCAATGTATTCACTTCCGGGGGGACTGTGAGAGATGCAGTCCCTATACGATATGGGACTTTTCCATCCCGCCCATTCTGATTGGATGATGCTGCGTATGACAGACAGGTGCAGCTCTATCTGTTATAGCACAGTTTGGACAGAGACCCAAACAGTTTAGGCAAGTCACCAGCAGGGGGCTAGAAGTGATAAGTCAGTGTGTTTAATTGAAGCACAAAGGGCCTTATTCTAATGCTGTCAGTAGGAGCTGCATGGCCGCAAGGGGTGGCTACTTAGCAATTCTAATCTCTTGCGGCTGACAGCTTCGACCGACTTGCGGATGGCGCCCTGCATTCTCTTACAGCCACCCCCGCTGAAGTGTACTGCAGAAAAAGCTTTTAAACTAACGCGGCCACAAGAGATTCAGCCGCATGAAACCCCACGACCCTATTCAAATCCTCCGATAACCCTTCTGCCAACCCTGCAAAACAATAAAAAACAACTGTAGCTTACTTCCACCCTGGAGCCATCACAAGGGCTATGAAGCCCTTGCAAATGCTCCAATGAATCCCTCCCAAGCTGAGGCAGCTAAAATTAATCCCATCACTCATGGGGGTCAATATAGACCCCCATGAGACAAACATTAACAACCTCAGTCCAATAGGGGTCTATATAGACCCCTATAGGACACCATTAACCCCTACGTTAACCCTATAAGTGCCATGAGGGTCCTCCAGGACTCTCATGACAAAGTCTAAGCACTACGCTACACTACTAACCCTAACTATACCCCATTAACCCCTTAACCCTAACTATAACCCATTAACTCATACTAAACTCTATTTAACTATAACTGGCCCTATTTAACCCCTTCTAGACCTATTTAACCCTAACTAAGCCTATTTAACCCCTTCTAGACCTATTTAACCCCATCTAGCCTATCTAACCCCTTCTAGGCCTATGTAACCCCATCTTAGCCTATCTAACCCCATCTAGCCTATCTAACTCCTTCTAACCCTATGTAACCCCATCTTAGCCTATCTAACCCCATCCAAGCCTATTTAACCCCATCACTTATGGGGGTCTATACAGACCCCCATAAGCCTCCATCTTACCCCATCACTTATGGGGTCCATACAGACCCCCCTAATAAGCCTCCATCTAACCCCATCATTTATGGGTGTCCATACAGACACCCATAATCCTCTATACAGAGCCCCATGAGCCTTAATTAACCCTATAATACATGGGGCTTTAACCACCTGAGTCCAATAGGGGTCTATATAGACCCCTATAGGACACTATTAACCCCTAGGTTAAGCCTACAAGTGCCATGAGGGACCTCCAGGGCCCTCATGACAAAGTCTAAGCATGACATAACACTACTAAGCCTAACTATACCCCATTAACCCCTTAACCCTAACTATACCCATACTAGTCCCTATCTAACCCTAACTGGGCCTATTTAACCCTATATGGACCTAATAACCCTTACTTGGCCAATCTAACCCTACCTGTGCCTATTTAACTGGGCATATTTAACCCCTTCTAGCCATATTTAACGCCATGTAAGCCTATGTAACCCCATCTAGCCCTATTTAACCTCATCACTTATGGGGGTCTATTCCGGCCCCCTATAAGCCTCCATCTATCCCCATCGCTTATGAGGGGGTCGATACAGACCACAAAAGCCTCCATCTAACCCCATCCCTTGTGGGGTCTATGTAGACCCCAGTAAGCCTCTATTTAACCCAATCAGTCCCATAAGGGTATATGAAGACCCTCATAGGACAATGGGAAGCCTATTATTAACCCCTTAAGTGCCATGAGGGTCCTCCAAGACCCTCATGACACTAAGTACAAACACTACACTATTCTCCCCCCAATAAACCACTAAATCTAAAATAACCCCCTCTAGCTTAACCTATTAACCCCTACCTACCTAACACTACCTACCTTACCCCCTATTAAGCCCCCCACCTCACTAATTACACAAAATAAAGAAACCTAAGGTACAAAAAATAAAAGAACCTACAGTATGTTACCCAAAATTAAAAAAAACTATGTTACCAAAAATAAAAAAACTTAAGGTACAGAAAAAAAGGACATTGCATAACCCCCCTCACTACAAAAATAAAAAAAGAACATCACAAACCCCCCACTACAAAACCTGATTACACACCTGCAAAGAAAAGGCATACACAAATATACATAACAGTACAGTAATAAAGACATTATAAATATACCCCTAACTACAATACATTTCCCCCTATCTCTACATTACCCCCTATCTAGACATTACCCCCTATCTATACATAACTCCCTATGCGTGACTGTTATATCTATTGACTTCAATAAAAGTACGATTTTACTATTGGAGTTGGTCTTTATTTTTCATATATAATATACAATCTCAATCATCGTTGCTTGGGGGAGATATACTATTGGTCAGAATTTAAAGGTTTCTCCTCTATTTTCCTTCTCCTTTAATCTATAGTATACACTGCTGACCACATAGACACACTTTTTTAGACCTATTTCTACTTGTGATTAAACTACTAAGTTTCACATTTTTCTCACTATCAAAAAGAAATCTCTTAATAGTGTTATCACCATCACCCTTTATCCTATTCTATTAATGTATTTATAGCATTACCCTGCCAGAAAACATCCACAACACATCCATTGTGTTGTGTAAACTGTGTCAGTGTTTTTTTAAGATCAGTATTCATCATAGCTCTGCCAGATCGATCATCTCCATGATGGAGCCAATGCTAGTACTGTGGTAAGAGTTTGAAGACTTTTGCTTGTCAGTGCGCAACCAGATTGTTTGCTACATTATTACATGTGTAATATTGACTTATGGATCGCTACCTTGCTGTGGTGAAGGGGCTTGTGTACTTCAATAAAACTGTGATCTATACCATGTAGGATCACCCAAGATGGGCAGATCATAGCAGAGAGGTCAAACAAATCATGGTCCACTTGAAAAGCAACTGGAAACCCATGCCAGTATCTTTGCCAAGAAAATAAGAGACAAAACAATATGGCTCTGGAAGATGAACCCCCTCAGTTCAGAAGATGCCTACCATATTATTGGGGAAGAGTAGAGGCCGAGTACAAATAGCACTAGAGCTAATGAAGTGGATGGGACAATGTCCAGAGGACTCCCTACTGTGAATATCTCTGTAGGGGAAAGGAAAGTCTGCTGCTGTAAAGAACAATTCAGCACAGGAACCTGGTACGTTAGAAATATGAACCAAAACAAACTGGGGATCAGTCAAAAATGAGATGACAAGATTAAACATTGATAACACAAAAATGTTTGAAATCACATAGACTAAAATAGGACATTTCATATCAGACAACCACCAGATCTTCTACTGTGGTCAAGATTGCTGCATTAGAAATGGAGCAGTCATCATAATCAATCAAAGATAGGCCCAAGCAGTTCAAATTCAATTCAAATCAAGGCAAGCCATTTAACATCACAGTGATCCAACTCTTTGCTCCAACCATGGATGCTGAAGAGGCTGAAGTTATCCAATTGTATGAGGATGTTCAACACCTCTTAGATAACCCCAAGATATTACTCTCATCATGGGAGAATGGAATGCTAAAGAAGGGAACCAAAAGGTACCTGGAATTACTGGCAGGTTTTGCCTTGGGGTACAAAATGAAGCAGGTCAGAGATTAGTAGAATTATGTCAAGATAATTGTTTGGTAATAGTAAACACCCTCTTCCTAAAGCCTCAGAGACGACTATACACATGGAAATGACTAGATGAACATTATAGAAATCATATTGACTATATACTTTGTAGCCAAAGATGGAGGAGATCCAGCAAAAGCAAGACCAGTCAGCAAAATCAAGACCTGGGGCCTACTGTGGCTCAGAGCTTGAGCTTATTACTGCAAAGTTCAGAATTAAGAAAAGAGAAAAATCTGTCAGACCAAGCAGATTTTAAATAAATATAATCCTCTGAATATGCAATGGAGGTAAATAATTGATTTAACAGACTCGATATGGAAGATAGAATGCCTGAAGAACTTTGGACAGAAGTTTGTGACATTTTCCAGAAAACAGCAACAAAGAATATCCCCATGTCACAACCTCTGCTCTTTGTTTGGCTTGAAAAGTTCCTAGACTGATCCTAACTGTAGATTTCCTCCGGTTAGGTAAACCCTTCACACAGAATGGCGGCAGGGTTTCGGGACCTTGGTATCAAAAGCAAGGGTTTCCCTTAATGAAACACACCATGTATATGTGTTCCAAAAGAGAGTATTCTCTTAATTTTTTGTTTTATATATTTATACAATAATTTTTACAATGGAACAATGGGATATTTCCATAAGTAAGCATACCTGTGCTACTTTGAATTCTCCACCTGTGCGTTATCCTGACTGGCTGGCCGAATCACCCCTAGCAAATAAACGACTTCTGTGGTGAATTCTGATTGACAGATATGTCAAGTATAGGCTAGCAGAAGTGAGCTACGGGGTTGCCGAGGGGCTGATGCGCCATCAAGTCTGCCCCTGCTAACACTGTTACGCTTTGTAAGGGGTCTATTGTGGCGTTAGGACCAGAGACGCCAAGTCATGGTACCGAGGAAGGAGGCTAGGGTTGTGTATGTACTGGGACCGACCACCCACTACTCTCCCTTGGTCCAGAAGGCATTTATTGTAGCGGGGAAGAAACGATGAGGAGTATGTTTAGACCGGAGTGTAGCATATCTTTTGGCCGGCCATGACTTCTAAAACATTTTAGTACAAATAAGGGTCTAGGTGGTCAAGCTGAGTGGCAAGTCTAAGTGCATACCAAGTGGTGGTTAGCCACAAGACAATGGATCAAAGATGTATCACTTACAAAGTACTTGACAATACTTGAACTTTATCACTTGAAACAAAGGGTTTCAATTGCCATCTGAAATCCTGGGTAGGATATCAGAATAGGGGGCCTGGGGGGTGGGGGGTAGGAGATCAGAATGGAGGACCTTGGGGGGGGGCAAATCCCCCATTCTGATCCCCCAGGTCTGTATAACACTCACGCCAGGTCTGTATAACACTCACGCTTGGAAATATATGGAAGTAACTGTACTAATCCACCTTAAGAGGACAGAGCCTGTGACAGACCAGAGGGAGGGGGTGTACAGCAGTTCTCACTCCGGATCTGCCTGGAGCTGATGTAACACTCAAGGTCCAGGAAAAGTTCGCCCTTAGTGGGTTCATCGCTTGATGCTCTGAGGAGTATAAAGAATAACTTGGTTTGGGGTTACAGGGAAATATCCATCCTAGAGTCATTCTGGCCAACATCAACGGTCAGTAATGTATAGCCTTTTCTTAAATAATTAGTTTGGCTACTAGAATAGCCCTGATCCATGTAGGCTTCTAGAAGGTACGGCCATTAGTTCAACCCCAAAAGAAAGGAAACTAAGAAGGCAAAGTGGCTGTCTGAGAGTCTTTGAAAGTAGACCAGGAAGAAGAAAGTAAAAGGTAGTGGAGATTGTAAAAGTTTTATCCAACTGAATGCAGACTTCCAGAGGATAGCAAGAAGAGATAATTCTACAATGAGCGATATAAAGAAATAGAAGAAGATAAAAGAATGGGAAAGAAAAAAGATCTCGTCAAGAACATTGGGAATCTCAAGGAACCTTTCATGCCAACGTGGGCAAGATAAAAGACAAAAATGGTAGGAATTTAATGGAAGCAGATCAGATCAGATATAGAAGAGATGGCCGGAATACACAGAAGATATATACAGGAAGGACGATTTGATAACCTCAATAGTTTGTCCAATGAGTTGAAGCCAGACATCTTGGAGTGAAGCAAGGTGGCCCCCATGAAGCCTTACTGTTAAAAAGGTTGCAGGAGTTGATGGAATCACAGCTGAACTGTTCAAAAGAATGTGATGCTGTGAAATTGTTGATTGCATTATGCCAACAAATTTGGAAAACTCAACAATAGCGAGTAGACTAGGTCAGACTATACCAATCCCAAAAAAGGCAGTACCAAATAGTGATTCAATTATCAAACAGTTGCACTCATTTCACATGCCAGCAAGGTAATGCTTAAGATTCTGGAAGCTTGGCTCCAACAATATATGGAATAAAAGCTACCATATGTGCAGAAGAAGAGGCACAAGAGATCAAATTGCAGTAATAGAGAAAGCAAGAGAGTTGCATAAAAAAAAAACATTTACCTCTGCTTTATAGACTGTTCTAAAACATTTGTCTGTATGGATCATAACAAAATGTGGCAAGTTTTTAAAGAGACAATTTCACCCATCTCCTGAGGAATCTGTATAGGGACCTATAACCAAGGTCAGAAACGAATGGTTCAAGTTCGGTAAAGGAGTGCAACAAAGGTGTATATTGTCACCGTATTTATTTAACTGTACTGTATGTGTAATACATCATGTGTAATACTGGACGGGAAGAATCCAAAGCTGGAATTAATATTGCTGTGAGAAATATCAGCAACCTCTGTTACACGAATGAAAAAGATGAAGATTATGGCAAACAGCAATCTCAGTTCATGGCATATAGATGGGGAAGAAGTGGAGGCAGAGACAGATTTTATTTTCCTGGCCTCCAATATCTTCTCAGATGGTGACTGTAGTCATGAAATTAAAAGAAGTTTGTACTGGGAGGAAAGCTATGACAAGTCTGGACAAGCTAATAAAAAGTCAAGATATATCACTCTCAACAAAGGTCTGCATAGTGTGAGAGCTGGACAATAAAAAAGCCAGATATTGTCTGATTGCAAGCAGAAGCTGCTCAACATCACAGCTTTATTTTTTGATGAGAGAAGATAAGATTATGCCCACTATGTAAGTACAGCC
Source organism: Discoglossus pictus (assembly GCA_027410445.1). NCBI lineage: Eukaryota > Metazoa > Chordata > Amphibia > Anura > Alytidae > Discoglossus > Discoglossus pictus. The sequence continues at coordinate 54,822,287 of CM050168.1, forward strand.
TTACCCCAGTTATGGTGGCACAATCTAGAGCAAAGTGATTTACCTGAAGAATATAGCTAAAGCTCATGTTTAAAGCCTATAAAAAAGGAATGGCTGGTATCTCAACAAAAAGGTCTGCTAAATCTATACAGGACTTCTGTGCAACAAAAACAGGTGCCCAGTCTCCCCGACAACCTCCTGTGACACCTGAACATTTACCAACATATACTATGATGACCTATTGAAGTTGCATACCCAACTAGAGGATGAGGTGTCAGCTTTGAGAGATGAATAACGCCAACTTCAATATGCTCAAGAAGATCTGGAAAATCGTTCCCGCCGTCAAAATGTCAGAGTCCGAAATTTATCAGAAACAATCACAGATCTCCCAAACTATATGATGGATCGCTGCAAAACTTTGCAACCAAACTTGGAAGAAGACACCTTCAGACTAGATCGCACTGATAGAGCGCTGACGACACGTCCTGCCTCTGGAGAAAGATCTAGGGATGTGATTGAGAAATGTTATTATTACACAACCAAGGATCTTTTTATGAAGGCCGCAAGACCCTGCATTCTAGAGATTGCAGGTGGCCAACCTAGCATTTATGCTGATATTTCCCCACCACCTTTTATAAAAGGAGACTATTCAAACCTCTGTTGGAGATCGTTTTAGCGCATGGATGGAGATGTACTTGGGGATTTCCCTTTAAGTTTAACATTCTGAGGGCCGGGAGAACATATCCAGTTTTTGATATGGAGGAGGGCATGGCGTTGCTTACGTCCTGGAACATTCAGTTAGCAGATCAGCTGGGAATTGCCCAACGCCCTGACACTAGACCTTACCGATGCTTCAGGCAGCAACAGAGATCCTAAGTCTGTGACAACTTTCTATACTTTTGTATGTGGGGAATTCGAGAGCAGTTACTCTCAAATGCAGATATTGCTTCAGGATGTTGCTATATGTCAGAGAGAAGACTAAGTAACCTTACATGTAAAATGCATAGTTTTTAGTTTAAGTTTACCTAAATGGTAGCAATGTTTTAGTTTTGTGTGCCGAATTCGGTTCTACCTCAGGGTTCATTAAGGAATTGTTCCACTTATTAGACTTCAACTGCATTGATATAGTCACTTAAGTATTAATGTTTTGTTTTTAAGAAGTGCCCCACAGGAGTTTAATTTTGTATATTTTCCTAATTTTATTATTTATTTATTTTATTATTGTATTGTTTTTTGGCCTGTGTATCTTATTGAAAAGATACCAGGTTCCTCGCCATAGGTTTTAGGAGGACAGCTCTTTGCTCTCAATTTAGTTCAAATTGAACATTGTTTTGAGTATTTTTATTATACTTAAAAAATACATATATATTTGAGTAATTATCTATTTACATACTGTTAGACTGATATATTGCACTGCAAAAGTACATGATTGTTATTGCACATTGTACATTGCTTTAATATTTTCTATATTTCTTTCCTACTTCTTCCTGTTTCTTCTCCCTCTTCTTTTCCCCCTCTTTCCCTGCTCTGCATATCTCTTGTCCTGTGTGTATGTATGTCCCTACTGCTCCTGAAAAAAAAGAGGGGTGTCAATTCTGATACACAAAAAGCTAAACTTCCAACACACTTCAACCTATAGAGATCCGGAGGGGAGATTTATTCTAGGACAGGGTACCATTAATGAAACTTTCACTGTTAAATGTATATGCCCCAAATGCTGGGCAATCAGCAATTATGGCTGACTGACTGCAATCAGCATGGATTCTGGGGGGGGGACATGAACTCCATTTTAGACCAAGCAAAAGACAGATCGAGTTCTACGTCCCCGTTGGTAACCCCATCCTCCACAAAATCCCTCAAACTCCTACTTAACCATTATGGTATGCTTGATGCATGGAGAATGGTTCATCTTGCTGATAGGGAGTATACTCACTACTCACCTAGGTATGACTCACAATACCGTATTGATTATGTTTTTATTCAGCAACACTTAGCTGAACGCAGAAATCCGACCTATTGCATGGTCTGATCACGATATAACAACTGGAATCTCCTTGAATGATCTACTACCCAAGGGGTGCTCTCCCTCATGGGTGCTAAACCCGGCCCTGCTCAATGATGTAGTCACGAAGGACAACATATGTAGCGCTATAGTAGAATATTTTGATTTGAATAGTTGGGGGCGAGGTGGATCACGCTGGAGTATGGCCTGCACATAAAGCAGTTTTGAGAGGCAAGTGTATTCAAATTGGCTCTATCTCCAAAAATTTGGAACTAACCCAAATTAACGCATTAAACAGTAAAATCTCAGCCCTTCAAGCTATTCCCCCTTTCTCAGAGACCGCCTGGGACCCAAGCAGAAATATATACACTTAAGCAGCAATTGCACGTGATTCTCTGTAGGATGGTTGTAACTGTGCTGCAAAGGACTCAGTCTCACTTTTTCATGTATTCAAAAAAAGCCAGACAGAATGCTAGCCAAAAAGCTCAACAAGCAAAGAGCAGAATTTTTTATTCCCAAATTAAAGGGGGAGAATGACAAGACCATCTATAAGCCAAATGATATTACAAAGGCATTTGAAAAATGTTATGCTGATTTGTATTTAGCACCTGTTAGCTCAGGCACAATAGATCATATACCCAAATTAATAATTTTCTTCCGAAACTTGAGAAACTGCAATCTGATTTGCTAGACATCCCTATATCATTAGATGAAGTTAAGAGAGCTATAAGAGAGACTAAATCACATAAAGCCCTTGGCCCGGATGGGTTCACAAATTTCTATTATATGCAATTTATAGATACACTGGCACCTCATCTCCAACTGCTCTTTAATGATTTCCTGTCCGGTAAACCTATAAGAGCAGAATTTTTGGAAGCTAAGGTGATAGTAATACCTAAGGAAGTTAAGGACCCATCTCAATGTAAGATCTACAGGCCCATCTCACTGATTAACTGCGATACCAAACTCTACTCAAAAATTATAGCAAATAGGCTCTCACAGGTGCTGCCAAGCTTAATTCACCCAGACCAAGTTGGGTTTATTCAGGGTTGTGAGGTGCCAGATAACACCAGACGGATTTTACATTTGTTTGATGTAGCTTCGGCTCAAAATACACGTTTGATGCTTCTCTCTCGATGCAGAAAAGGCCTTTGATAGAATTGACTGGGTGTACATGGCCGAGACTTTACATAAGTTTGGGCGAAGTGATAAGCTGGTGAAGGGTATCCTAGCACTGTATTCGGCCCCAAAAGCATATGTGGCATATCAGGGCTTTAAATCACAACAACCATCTTAAATACTTAGGTGTTTATATCTCTAGACAATCTTGGCTAATGTATTCAGCAAATTTCCCAGCACTTATAAAAAATACTCAATGAAATTAACACGTGGTCCTCCTACAAAATCTCGTGGCTATGGAGGATCCATGCTATTAAAATGAATATCTTGCCCAACCTTCTGTATCTTTTTCACTCTATTCCAAAGGCTGTTCGCACCAAGGATCTCTTTGTTCTTCAGAGGGCAATCTCGAGCTTCATTTGGGATCATAAAGGCCTAGAATAAATAAGAAGGCCATGATGGCATCTAAAGCTAATGGAGGGTTTGCTGTGCTGGATTTACTCAAGTATTATGAAGCTGCCAGATTATCCCAAATCACCAAGTGGTTTGGTAAGGAACACCTACCAGTGTGGGTAGAGATAGAGAAAGATATCTTTGAAGAACTACACCCTTACATTTTAAATTGGGTAATTCATCCCTTCCCAAATGCATGGTTCAGTCTTTGGCAGTTCTGACTCAGACGAACAAGGCAACTCCGCATGGAGAAGCAGGTTCTTGGCTTACCCCACTGTGGTTATTTCAGAAGTCAGCATCAATAAATAGATTTTCACAGTTTGAATGGTGGATAGATAATCGACAATGGTCCCCTACAACATTTAGAGACCTACATCATTTTCCTTTAAAGGAATGGCTTAACTCATCCCAGACACATATTAATGTATCTGGGATAATAAAACTTAACTCTTCTGCTAAGGTCACTCTATTCGAAAAATGTAGTTTTAACAACCCTAATGGCAAACGGAATATCTCCATTATTTATAATTGCTTAATGGACCAAACTCCACCATCCACATTCTTGGGAGTCGGAACTCGCCATTGATATAACTGATGCATAGTGGAATAAGATACATAAGCAGGCCACAGGCTCCTCACTAAATATGATACTTAAGGAGAATGCACACAAGACCATTTTGAGGTGGTACTTAACACCAGCTAAGATGCAGCTTTCTAATCCGTCAGTGGATGGTAACTGTTTTAGGGGATGTCACACTCTGGGCCCCCTTAAACATGTTCTCTGGGACTGCCCTAAGATCGCCAACATTTAGCTGGAGACCTATGATATTTTGGAGAGACTATGGGGGCACAGGATTCCCCAAAAGCCAGAAGAAGCTCTCTTAGCCCTCCCCATAGAGGGTCTCAGTAAAGAGGCTTAACTCTTATCACACCAAGTGTTTTTAGCAGTGAGGATTACGTTAGCCAAAACATGGAAATCGGCAGTACCAGAATATAGTGCAGTTTTGATTAAACTTAAATTTATATATAACATGAGCGTTATCTCAGCCAACTTGGACCAATCATATAGGAAATAGGCCTCATGTTCGGACACTTGGATTCTTAAGATTGGGTGGTAAATATGTAGAGTAAGATTATAGTTTAGGATGCCCCCTTTAAGAACAACCATAACTCTGAACTCCTCCTTTTGCCCCTCTCTTGCCTTCTTCTTTATTCTCTGTGTGCTCTTATAAGCTATCAGCCTTTACGGTTGTACTTTAACACGTACATATGCATGTAATATGCTTTCAGCTTAACTTAAAACAGAAATAACAAAAATGTCAAAGTTAGGTTTAAAAGGTTATATGTATGTGTTGTCATTTATTAAGTGTTCTGGTTATGTTACTAATGTTTTATTTTTGAAACACTTGTGTTTTGGAATTAACCTTGTATTCTTAATATAAAATATATTTAAAAAATATATATTTTGGCCTTATTATGAGAAGACAGGATTCCCTAGAGAAGACTCCGATGCTGGGAAAAATGGAAGACAAAGAGGTCTACAGCAGAGTCGAAGATGGATGGATGCAGGCATTGAGGCAATAAAAAAGGCCTTTATGGATCTTAGAGGGGCAGTAGCTAACAGATGTGCCTGGAGTGCTGTGGTCCATAGGATCACGGAGAGTCAGACACGACTGAATGACTAAACAACAACAACAATATTGACTTTTTTGTTGCAAATTGTTGATTTGTTTCTTTGTTCATATATTGATGTCTCTACATACATTCTTGTTTTCATTCGACTTTCATCTTTTTTTTCCACACCTCTTATACTATCAATTTTTTTCTCCTTCACCTTATGTGTCTTGCCTTTATTCTCTTCCCTTCTTCAACTCTCTACTCTCCCACTTTCTACCATCTTTTCAGTGACTCCTTTACTTCCACTCACCACCTTCCATCCCCTATTCATGCACCTACCATTTTCTATTTTGCTCACCATCCCACTCCATTTCCCTCTAGGTAAGTGGTAGATATGTAGAGTAGCATCCCAGTGGAAGTGTTAAGTCTAATACAGTAAAGGAATGCAGGCACTCTTGGGACCTATATAAGGCCATCTTGAGGAGGTATTAAGCCTAGACTTTCTTGTATAGATATAATAGAACATCTAGCTGGACTAGACTGGAGTTGAGGGACATTATCAAAGGTGAGAGTTGGTATTAATAGAATTTAATTTGAAAGAGTGACTATTAGTTCATTCTTGAGCATGTTCAGTTTTTACGTGATGGAGAGTCATCCAAGACGAGATCACAAAGAGATATTCAATTACACCATTAGGAGCACAAGTGATATGTCAAAAAGAGGAGATGTAGATTTGAGTATCCTCATCACAAAGGTGATGCTGAAAGTCAAATGGTTGGATCAGTTGTCCAATTGAGAAAGTGTATAGAGGAAAAAGAACAGGTTCAAGGGCAGAGCCTTTTGAGGTGTTTGAGAAGGAGACACTGAAGGAATAATCAATATATATATATATACACACACACATACATAATATTGACTTTTTTGTTGCAAATTGTTGATTTGTTTCTTTGTTCATATATTGATATACAGTATATATATATATATATATATATATATATATATATATATACACATATACACACACACACACACATATATATATATATATATATATATATATATATATATACATAATATATATCTTACACATGCAATAAGAGATCTCCCCCAAGAGTAAGTATACCATCTCCTTATAAATACATATGGACATAGAGAGAGAGTCTACAACACAGGACCCCTTCTGGTTCGCTACCTTGTCATGGTGAAGGGGCTTGTTACCTTAATGAAGCTGTGAGGTATATCATGATGGGTCACCCGAGATGGGCAAGTCATTTTAGAGAGGTCAGACAAAATGCAGTTCACTGGAGTAGGAACTGGCAACCCACTGTAGTATCTTTGCCATGAAAACCATATGCATAAGCACAACCAGAAACACACCGACCTGGTGTGCTGCATCCATGTGGTCACTGAGAGACACGACTGAAGGACAGAACAACACCAAGACACAGAGAGGCATATGGACTCACCTGAGCTCTGTAGCTGCTTCTGTCTGGTATAGGCTGGGGTGGTGACAGACAGGTCAAAAGCTTGGTGTGTGGAGCAGGGTTTTTAGAATTAATAAACTTAAAATAAATACACATTTTTTTTTTTTACTTTTAATTTTTTTAACTTTCAACTTATATTTCACCAACATATTTCTTTTTTTTCAATCTTCAGTCTTTTAATTGTGATATATATAATAACAATATAATAATGTCTTACTTTTTAATGCATACATATTGTAAAGTCTAACATGAAACTTTGTAACATGCAACTTGTATATTAAACATTCGTTCAACATTTTTTTAACAATACTAGCACTTTTCAATACATATTTATCACTGAGTAACTGCGGACTATATTAACTTAGTATTAAATTAGTAAGTAAATTGTTTTAACAAAAACATGCTTTTTAACATTTGTAACTTTTTTGTTAAACTCTTGTTAAACTAAATTAGCATTGAATCCAGAGGAAGGCAAACAATAAAAAAACCCTATTGAAACTTGGCCAATTGTATCAAAGAGGGAAAAAATTAATTCCTTCCTGACCCCATTAACGGGCGATTGGATTACTCCCCGAATCAATACTTTGTCTTTAAATAATACATTTCCAATTATTATGAAATGCTTCAACTTTATACTAACAATCCATGTTTGACTATACCACATATATATTTAACAAACGTTTTTTTTTAAATTTAAAATACAAATATTTAACATCTGAAATTGTAACATCAAGCAATAACATTTAACTCTTGTAAATCATGAAAAGGTCAGTTAATTGTTTTGTGGTGCCAATCATGTTAATATAAAACTTTGAACCCATTCCAATCTGTTTAAGGATATTTTACTGTTGTTTTTGTTGTCATTTTTTTTTTCTGTTTGTCCTTTCTGCAAATATCACATAGATGTTCATAAGTGAAATAGTGGTCCCCTATTTAAAGAGTCGCAGAGTACTTTAATTTTGTACTGGAAGTCAAACCACTGTTCTCTATGTTTTTTCGTCCATTCTTTAAATGTTTTACTTGAAATATTGTTTTTGTGCAATCATATTGAGTACCATAAAATGTTGGCATTAAAATGAAACCGTTGTCCTCTATCTTTCCAACACCTCATAGTAGACAATGTTTTTGGTGTAAACACATCCATCGTCCAATAAATGACCCTGAGTTTCGTTTTCTTCAACATGCACTTTAATTTCTTTTGGATCAGTGCACCTTGAAAAAGCCACATAGAGTAGTCCATGTGCAAAAACTGGTTCCTTTAAAAAAATCCCAACCGACTTAAAAGTTTGTCCTTGGGATTTATTGATGTTCATGGCAAATGCCATGATAACTGGAAATTGTCTCCTTTGAAGGACAAAAGGCAAACCATTCTCACTTGGAGCTAAATCAATTCTTGGTATAAAAACTCGTTCATCTTTATGGGTCCCAGTTATAATTTCTGCATGTATAAAATGATCTTTTAACTCATGCACAATTAATCTGGTCCCATTACAAAGTCCTTTTTTTGGATTCATATTTCGCAATAACATGACAATTGCCCCTTTTTTCAATTGTAAAATATGTGGTGGCATTCCAGATGGTGTTAACGAATTAATAAATTTGATACTAAAATTCGATTCACTGTCTTTATCATCAGACCGAAATGAATCTGCACTGTAATAATTCTTTTGTGGTGCATTGATGTATTTTAAAATTTCGTTATTTACATTCAAGGCATCACTATTTTTTTATGTTAATATCACTTTGTTTGCAATGTCTGAGTAATCCTCATTATTAAGAGTGTTTAGAAATATGGCTGATATGAGTGATTCATTGCAAACCATTTCTGATGGAATTTCAATGGTATCATTTGGTAAATGCTGTATTTCTGGATGTTTTCCTTCTCCGATTTTAATGAAGCAATCATAGAATTCATTTTGGCCTTCAGATCTCATATTTAATTCTAATTTGAGATGTGTAAATATTTGCCACGGTTTACTGGTCTTGATACATGTTTCAATGATCTCCGTTCTATTTCCGTGTGGCACAACAGGTAATGTTTGCCTAAAATCTCCTCCTAACAGCATCACCTTTCCACCAAATGGCAACTTATTATCCATCACTTCTTTTAAAAATCTGTCAATAGATTGCAATGCATGACATGACATCATTGTTGCCTCGTCTATGATAATTAGTTTAGTTAGTTTAAATTTCTTTGCTTGTAAGGAATTCAATCGAATATCTGACACTGAAGTTTCCAAAATGGGAACTGGCAGCTTAAGTCCAGTATGCACAGTTCTACCACCATCTAACAAAAGTGCAGCAATTCCAGTTGTTGCAAATGGCATAGCTATCTGACCCTGTGATCGAATATAACTCATCAAACATTTGTACAGATACGTTTTTCCTGATCCACCTGGTCCGTCTAGATAGAAATACCGGTCTTTGACCATTTCATCATCTGTAGCATTTGTGATGGCATGAAATGCTTCTAACTGTAAAGTATTTAAAGTTTCCAGTTTTTCTTGGGTTTTTTGTTTTTGTAGCTCAGTGTCATAATCAACAAAATTGATGTCATCTATAAGCCCTGGATCTGGTAAATTAAAACTTGCACAATTTAATCCATGAGCAAACAATATTTCTTGTATTTCCATCGATGTTTTTAACAGAGCTATTGGTTCTCTGTAACGTTTCAAGAAATCTTCTGACATGTTTAATTGAAATGTTTCCCACAAAGTGAAAGCATCAGGTACATTGCAAAATATGCAAATGAATGCAAATTGTTGTCTCCTTTGCTTAGGCATTTGACATGGTGCTGCTTCTTCCAGACACCTCTCCCATTCTGTATCATCAGCTATGAAATTTTGATGTCTTGCAGCTAATAGGAATGTATCATAAACTATGTCATTCACTGTACGTAAATGCTCAACACTCTGTTCACCGGGAACATGTAGCAGAAGTAATCTTAAGCTGAAACGTTCAATGTCCCTTGGACTGACGGTATAAATGCGTGGTATAATTTTATGTGCATCTCTTCTTTGTTGTCGCCATAGACCATTTACAAATACATAGTGATATAGTATCTCCATGTATAAAAATTGTCTGGCCTGCGTATCCTGACAGTTTAATTTAAACCATGCAGTAAGTGTGGTATCTCTGTCTTCACTTTGATATAATGCAGTTCTTTAATTTCCTGCAGTAAAGCAAACCAACTGACTTTGAGGCAAATGTACAGCTAAACGATAGATAGCATGTGACCGATCATGCATCTCAAATTTCAAAAGGCGCCACATTGCTTCAGGAGCACTCACATACCGAGCATCTAAATAATTTGATAGTTCATCATGTAAAATTGGATTTTCGTTTTCATTTGTAGCACCTTGTACAACAACAGTAGCTGCGTCATATCCTTTGTATATATAATTATACACATCCTTAATTGATTTAATCGAAGTGCAAGCTTCCACATTGATGTGTGCATTGTACTTGATGAGCAAATGTGGATTGTATGGAACGACAAATCTATTATCAACCTTTTGGCCACTGATAATAGCTGTTTGTCCTTGTGTTCTTTTATACAAAGGATATCCATCACAATTTGCATAAGTTTGCATTTGAAATTGTTTTGGAAATTCTTTAGTATATTTTTTATTTTCCATACATGGTGTATTAGGATACATCTCTCCACATGTGCCATGAATCATTCTATGTGTAACAATCTCCCAAAGTTTCGTATATTTTTCTTGGTCTGGCAATTGTGCGGAAATTACTGAATCCACTCTCTCTGCAGTGTTCAACTTATCTTTTTCCTGCAGTATTAAAAGTATGTGAGCATGTGGCAATCCTCTTTTTTTGAAATTCAATGGTGTAAACAAAAGCCACACATTGTCCAAATAAGTGTGCTTTAGTGATATCATGTATTAATGAATTGAGTTTGATTTTGAATACTCTTGCCACTAAATCTGGTCGGTCAGAAGTAGTTTGTCCCAGATTCAAATTTTCCTTGATCTCTGGCCATTGTGGATTACATGTGAATGTAATAAATAAATCTGGTTTTCCAAATTTTGTGACAATAGCCATGGCATCATTATACCTTTCTCGCATATTGTGAGGAGATCCTTGGAATGTGGATGGCAAAATAATTGCTCTTCCAGCTGGAATGTCTCTATTGGAAGCTAAATCTGCTACATAATACATTAATCCCCAATACTGTTCTACTCGTAATTTATTTTGTTGAAATTGAATGAAATTTAGATTATTGGCTTTAACTTGTATATATGAATCAATAATCCATTGTTGAGTGAGTTTGCCTCCATGTAAAATTGGATTAAAACAATCACGGATAGCAGTTTGTGCCACTTGGAAATATTAGATCTAATGCGAAGTTTAGTATTGGGATAACTTTCCAATTGTAATTTTGGTTCCCATCCAGGTTCCCCATTTGGAAAGAAAATGGGATATGTCATTGGATCTAAATTACAGCTTAATATATTGATGTTGATAAATGGTTGTTCTTCATTGCGTGGATATATTCTAATATCCCGCTGAAAAGGTGGTTCAACACCGTGGCAACCTCATTTACTGTAGGTAAATTATATCTTCTTTGATCAGTGTTGCGATCTCTTTTTAACACCATATATACTCTTGGTGTAGGCAATTGATGTCTTTCAGCATGTTCCTGTTGTTCTTTTTCAAGCTGTGCTAATTGTTGTATGCTTGACTATATGAGTTTTTTTGCATAATTTTATCCAGCTGTTCAAAAACTATGCGCAAACACTGTCTATTATCTGGAAGTGTCATTCTTTGTTCCACAGCTTCCATTGTATCTAAGACATATAACTGTGCAAATTTCCTTTGCTGTCCTTCTTGTGGGTGTAACTGTGAAGTTCGGTGGTAAATTTGACCTTGAACTCTAAAACAGTAAGGACCATGTCCTGGTACATTTTCTGCTAATGTTGCACCCATTGAAGCAAATGAAATTGCACTGTTATAAGACCTTATGTTTTGTTTGAAATTATTATAATTTGGAAATGTTGGATCGCTCATAATGCATTCTAAATAATATGGAAATGGGTGTCTTAGTGGAAGTTTCACCTTTCCTTTCTGACAGCAACTAATGAAATTTCCGTCAGTAGGTTTTTCCTTTATAAAATGATAGGCCCCACAAAACTGACAACCACATTAAGTAACCCACAATAATGAGTATCTACTTGTACTGCAGTAGTAAACACATTGTCATGCATTTCTTCAACATAGATATCAGACCCACTTTCTATATGTACATTGTTTTCTTGTGTGTCTAACATTTAAGTCATTCTGCAAAATAGAATCATTTGACAATGGCTCACAGATATGTTTTTGTTTACTTTTACGTTTCTTGGAAGCCCCAACACACTTACTTGCGGCTTTCTCACTCATCTTTCTTTTATTTAAAAGTCTCTGTCGATCTTCTCGCAAGCGTTGTGAAGTTTCCGGTGTCTGAGCATCTCTCCACCTTTGCTTCCTTTCCCTTGCCAATCTTCTTTTGCGTTCAATTTTGTCTTCTCCATTATCCGCCATTTTAATCTGTAATTGTAAATAGAGATGTAATTATTGTTTGTTCTTTGTTTTGTATACATTTTTTTTTTACTTTTTGTACTGTTCCATTAAAGTTGATGAATAAACTAATCAAGCATTTTAAAATGTTGTACTTTTTTAGAATGAAATAAATGAAACCATTTTTCAAAGTATTTTATTGACATATATTAAATAGGAAATAGCTGCACATATATATATTTATATTATTATCCTTCAATTCCATTAATTCTTGATTGAATTCACGGCATACCATCAATTTCTTTTTTTCGCAAGTGTTGTAAGCTTCTTATTTTTTTTAAATATTATTATTAATTAGTATTGTCTTTTCAACTTTACATAAGTGCATGTTAAAAATTGTTGCAAGTTATGACTAAATATTATACGTTATTGACTCAATAAGTACTCTCCATTTTCACAAAATATAACATAGCCTTTTTGTATGCATCACTACAAAATAAAATGTTATACCTGTGAAGATGATGTTGATGTTGTTCAAAGGCTGCAAATGTGTGTGTCGATTCCCTTGCAGATCCAAAGAAACTATTAAATCAAATTGAGAATATTTTTTTAATATTTTGCTTCATCGATATGATTAAATGAACATCAACAGAAATATATTTGGCTAGATTAAAAACCTAAAAGCATATTCTTTAATATCTTGCTGTAGTAATATAATTCAAATTCTGTACCTGTCAAAATTATATTTATGATGTTCAATGTGTCCAAACGTCATTGTCTCTGTTCATTCAGCTACAGTTCACTGCAATTATACAAAATTGTAAAATTAATGTATAATATGTTGCTTCATCTGTATCAATCAATGAGGCTTAACATAGATATTTTTGCATAGATTAAAAAAATGAAATAACTACCGTATATACTCGAGTATAAGCCGACCCGAGTATAAGCCGAAGCACCTATGTTACCACAAAATACTGGATAAAATGAGTGACTCAAGTATAAGCCGAGGGTGGGAAATGTGCTGCCCCCTGTGTCCCCGCTCTCTCCCCTGTGTCTCTTCTCCCCTCTCCCTTCCCTGTGTCTCTTCCCCCCTCCCTTATCACCCTCCTCAACCCCCCTCCTCATTCTCAACCTCCCTCCTCAACCCCACTCCTCATCCTCAACCCCCCCATCCTCAACCCCCTCCTCAACCTCAACCCCCTCCATAACCTCAACCTCCCTCCTCATCCTCAACCTCCCTCCTCATCCTCAACCTCCCTCCTCATCCTCAACCCCCTCCTCAACCTCCCTCCTCATCCTCAACCTCCCTCCTCATCCTCAACCCTGTCCTCATCCTCCCTCCTCAACCCCCCCTCAACCTCACTCCTCAACCCCCCCATCCTCATCCTCCCCCCTCAACACTCCATCCTCACCCCCCCCCCCTCAACCCCCATCCCCCTCCTCAACCCCCCTCCTCATCCTCCCTCCTCAACCCCCCTCCTCATCCTCCCTCCTCAACCCCCCATCCTCAACCCCCTCATCCTCATCCCCATCCTCATCCCCCCTCCTCAACCCCCCATCCTCATCCTCAACCCCCCCTCCTCACCGCCACTCAACCTCAACCTCCCTCCTTCTCATCAACCCCCTCCTCACCCCCCCCTCCTCATCAACCCCCTCCTCAACCCCCCATCCTCATTATTTTTCTATTAATTAAATTTACTATTTTTTATTTATTTATTAAGTAAGTAATAATTTACTAATTAATAATTATTAATGATATTTACCTTTTGTAATGTAATATTGCTGAAGCAGTATCCTGAAGAGCTAACAAACTCTTGAGATTTTCCGACATCAGAAAATGTCCAGTCAGACTGTCATCACCTGAGGAGAAAGTGTCAGTTATGTGTCAAGTGTGCCCTATATATAGGCTTTGTGCGCGAGACAAATGCATTGTTTTAGGCGGGAAATCCGCTGTTACGCGAGACAAATGTGTTGTTTTCAGTGGGAAATCCGATGTGACGCGAGACAAAGGCGGGAAATCTGTGTTAATGCGTAAATGTGTAATTGCGTTTCGTAAAATGTACTCGCTACTGTCTTTTTTACTCATTTTGTGGTTATTGCGCATCCTTTGTCTCGTTTTTCTAGCACATACGTCTGTGGCTGTGTTTTACGCAGTTCGTAGTAGTATAATTTTTTTCGGCGGCCATTTTTTTCTCGCTTAGCCGATTTTCGATCATTATAACTTGTCTAAATCGATGTAAATTGGAGTTCCACCTCACTCCCAGACGTCCTGCCTGGTTCCCCGTGCTGTAAGTGACCTTTTTGTTATTTTTTTGTGTGTATTCAGTGTTTTTTAATTGTTTTGGTTCCGCCGCTTATCTTGTATTTTTTTTCATGTCGTATTTTTTTTCTAAGTCCCGCGTCTTGTGTAAAAAAGTGCTACGGATTACCGGCTCGCCTCGCTACGTGAGGCTCGCCTGCAATGAGCACCTGCGGCGCTCATTGACAAAGTGCTACGATTTAACAGCACGCCTGCGGCGCTCATTGCTAAAGTGCTATGGGCCTGCGGCGCTCATCGCTAAGTCGTACGATCGACAAAGTGGTATGGTTTAACGGCTCGCCGGGCGATGAGCGCCTGTGGCGCTCATTGCTATGTTGTACGCACCACGCAACACAGCTTGACGACGAATCGTAATTGGACAATTATAATATGTGATTGCACCAATGTATTCACTTCTGTGGGGACTGTGACAGCTGCAGTCCCTGTATGATATGGGACTTTTCCCTTCCGGCCATTCTAATTGGATGGTGCTGCGTTTGACAGTCAGATTCTTCTCTATCAGTTATAGCACAGTTTGGGAATAGACCCTGATCTGTGTTACTGGGCAAGTCACCAGCAGGGGGCTAGATGTGATAAGTCAGTGTGTTAAACTGCAGTACAGAGGGTTTTGAAATTTAAAGTGACAGTAGCAGCTTTTGAAAAAACAGAATTTTGAACACGATAAAAGATTTTTTTATTTTTTATTAAACTATACAATTAAGTAAGTGATGGGGGAATTAGGTCACTGCATTCATTTTGGGAGGGTGGTTGCCCATTTGCACCAGTTGCCCCTGCTCTGTTCACTACTTGCCTTCCCCGTTTCTTGACCCTGGTTTTTAAAAGACCACTACAGATTATCAATATGCTCACATTTGTGAAGTATGCAACAAACTAACAGCATTAGCAGCTGTGTAAATGGGTTTCCTGGTGGCTTTCCCAGTGATTTGGTGCTTTCACCGCTGTGGACTGGGTTCGATTTTAGTCAGGGAACCAAGAGGTCACAAAACCCTGAAGCCATGCAGGGTTTGGCCTGGTCAGTACTTGGATGGAAGACCACCTCGGAATACCAGGAGGTGTATGCTGTGGCCCACTGGAGAAGGAACTGGCAACCCACTCCAGTATCTCTGCCATGAATGCCAAGTGGATCAGCATGACCATGGGCATAAACATGTCCTGGTGTGTTACAGTCCATGAGATCACAAAAAGTTGGAAATGACTAAAGGATGCAAGAAGAAAAAAAAAATCTGCCTATGTGAACTTTTGTATATACCAAATGGATCAGCATGGTGTGTCACGGTCCACGAGGTCACGGAAAGTCAGACACAACTGAACGATGCAAACACGCAAACAAATCATGAGCATAAAAACAGTTTTAAATAAACTCTACATTTAGAAGACTTTGTTAGTACATGATAGCCAAACTTCCTTTGCACAAAACAATGGGGAAGATTACAGAGTAGGGTAAGCATGACTTATAAATCTACTGCCTCTACTGAGCCTATGGGAAGGAGAGGAAATGTATCCTGTGCTGAAATCTTATTTGAATCCACTCATGAATCAACAAATCTCTCCCCCACCCCCTCTTGAATATATAATGCACTTAAGGAAAATATTATCTATTTTGAAATAATCTTGCAAACTTTTACTACCTGCATCTATTGAGTCAAGAAAGGCTTCTGTCAAAAAAATAAGTCATCTACTAACATACAATGGGTAATTAGGGCACATTTCCACGGTGAACTACGCCAGCTATTAATCACTGAAACTTCCAGTTGAGTTTTTGTTACCAAGGAAACAACTAATCGTTAATCAGAATTTATGAAGAAAGGTGCCAATTGCCTATGATTACCCTGCTTTACTTCTCCACAATTAATTGTCAATGTTCCTGGTTTGTACCACACTTTTTAAGTGATGAAGGAGCATTGTGACTGCAGTTAAAAAAAGCGGGATATGGTTAACCCTTTCTCTTCCACAGGGGAATAATTGAAACTATGTTTCCTGCATCTGTGGAAAAGACCAGGGAGAAAACAGCAGTTTTCAGTGTAAGTGTTATAATCACATAAACTGAAAAGTTGTTTCTACTTAAAAGTCACAAGCGCTGGACAATTACAGAGAACCTCTCCATCCTTGCTTTTTAATACATATGGCTCCTTATCTCATCACTGGACATAATTATTTATGCGATGAACGTTGTGGATGAAATATTATTATTATCATGATTATATATATATATATATATATATATATATATATATATATATATATACATACAGTGTTACCTCATTTCTCGTCCTTAATCTGTTCCGGACAGCAGGATGAGTTCTAAACAGGTTGCGTTTCAAACAAGCATTTCTCTTAGGAATCAAAGTAAATTGAAATAATTCGGTCCAGACCCCAGTTTTTTCACATTTTATTTTGATCTGATGGTCTTGTATCTGGATACAAAACATTTAAACTAAACAGGCATAAATAAAAAAAACAATAATTACATCAAATAACAGATAAGTTAACTTATAGGCACAGACTACACTTTGATTTGTGTAGACCCAGGCTACACTTTGATTCTTGTAAGCAAAAGCTACACTTTGATTCTTATAGGCATAGGCTACATTTTGATTATTGTGGACCCAGGCTACACTTTGGTTCTTTTAAGCACAGGCTAAATATAGACACCGACTGCACTTTGATTCTTTCAGGCACAGACTGGTCTTGGGCTCTTGCACAGACTGCTCTTGTAGTCACTAAAAAACGCTATGCCACAGTACAGAGCTTTATTCCAATTCCTGAAAGAAAGCATGTGGGTGTTGCAAGTGTGTCGACTTCCAAGCAAGCGTTGAGTTCCAAGCAAATTTTTCTTCTGTGAGACGCGTACTGCCACTCGGTGGATGGTGAAAGTCATACAGTAGTAACTTGGAGTTAATTCCCTGGAGCTGGGCTAATTGAATCTGCAGGTGTGAATGGCCTTTTAAAGACACACACAGAGATGGGAAGGCTGCAATTAGGCTCTGGCCTAAGTGTTGTGAGCAAAGTGTGGAAGATGTGGTCAGAGGCTCTGAGGACTAGCCAAGGACACAAGCTGTAAGTAGCCTGAAAAGTACATCTAACAGAGAGAGCTGTGATCTGTGTATGGAGTGCTGCACTGCTGTTTCCTGGAGATACAAGTGACAGGTCCTGCTTGATACCAGAAAGCCTGAAAGAGAGAGACTGAAACACAGTAAGTGTTGTTTGCCATGAGTGGAGTTGGACTACAGAGGAGGAAAGTGTTTTTGGAGCCTGCAGAGTAACTATAGTCACACAAGGGCAAGCTGCTTGCAATAAGGAGACCAGAGAGAGAGTCTGGTTGAGTTTATTATAGCCATTGAAATAAAATGATTTTTCAGAGGAGCTGCTGCAAAGTCTAGACCACACCAGAGTTTGGAGAAAAGCCTGGAGAGGGACTAAAGAAAGAAGGTACTATTTCAGGCTTTTGCATATACCCCAGGGAGAAATCTGCAAAGTTAAAACTTTATAAACTCCACTAAAAGAGTGTAATAAAGGGTCCCTGGAGGCTGGGGTACCTGGAGAGTGGGAGGGCCAGGACCCCACCCTTCCATGTGAGTAATACAAAGGACTGTTTTACCTGAGAACCAAGAAGCAGTTTTCAGGGCTAGTGAGGGAACAAAGCTGTGAGCTAGTCCATTTAAGTAGATTTTAGTTTTGTGCTACATTAAACTATTTTCATTTATATTTTGTCTGCACAATAAAAGGTAAACCAGGGCCCCCGAAGTCTCTGCCGTCTCTTTATGGGAGTAGGGATCGCTGATGCCCATAACACTTAGCCGACCAATGCCAGACCCGCAAGACTTGGAAAATACAAGCAACGGAGCTCATCTCAAGGCACGCAAGTCTTTAGCAGAGAGAGAGAGGAGAAAGACACAAAGGAGGGAGAGGGGGAAGAGGGTGAAAAGAGATACAGGGGTGAGAGATGGGGAAAAGAGACACAGGGGAGGGAAATAAGGGGAAAAACACAGGGCAGGGAGAGGGGGAGAGGTTCGCAATGATCGGCAAAGGCGCTCATTGCTGACCTCGCAATAAGCGGCAAAGGCGCTCGTTGCTGGGCTCACAATAAGCCCTAAAGGTGCTCAGCTCGAGGCACAAAAGTGGTGCTCATTGCAGGGCTTGCGATGAGCACCTGTAAAGTAGAGGGGCGGATAGGTTCACAATAAGCGCCAGTGACACGCTCATCCCAAATATCTCTCTAGGCCGTGCCTTTTGCGTTCTATATCTCAGAGCCCAACAGACAATTCCTGGTCAGAGTATCATTTCTAAAGAGACAGGCACCATCAGATACCTTTTTTTAGGATCTAAGAATCACACACCATGTACCTTTGATTAGTATAACCAGACTCTCTTTATTCTTGCTTGCATTTTCCAGATATCAAAAACACAACAAAACTTCCCCCCACATGCCTAGCCCCTCCTCTTGTTGGCAATAGCTTGTTACACCCTCACCACCTGTAAGATGTCTATCCCATGATACATTCCCCATTCCCATATTAGACATGGGACTGGACTATGCCAGAAGGTGACTAATGAGCCTTGCATCCTGTTTTACAAACTGTGCTTATCAGATGTAACTGACACTGGTATACACATCAAAGAGACCAGTACTGTATATGTATCACTATCCTTAACTAAAACTATCCTTCGCCTCAAACTCCCAATTCAGTTTTATTACTTTATGACCCTGCAGCAGGGCTACACATTCCATGCAGTTTAACCCCTTCAAGTGCAGGTCATCACACAACATTGCATAATGGGAAAATTACCATGCACTCTCTAATAGTGCAGGGTAGGCAGGGGGGTCCCATCATGGCCCTAAAATAGTTCACGACAGCACCGAAGGGGATCATTGTAAGTCATGAAAGTTGCGGGTTGGCCGAGGCCTGCAATGATATATATACTAGCGACTTTCCCTACAAAAAAAACTGCAATAAAATTGTAAGCCAGGTAATGCTATTTGCCACACAATGTAATGCTTTTAGTCCTCTGAGTACCTTTGGCACTCATTGCTAGCCTCTCCCCTCATGTACTTTTGGTGGTTTGAGCACCGTCGGCGCACATTGGAAGCCCAGCGCTGAGCGTCTCGGCGCTCATTGCGAGCCTCTCCTCTCGTGTACTTTTGCTGCTCTGAGCACCATCGGAGCTCATTTTGAGCCCTGCGCTCAGCGCCTTCGTTGCTCATTGCGAGCCTCTCCCCCACTCTTTTTTTTTTTAGAGAAATATATTTTTTTATAATAATGAATTAATGAATTAAATAATAAATTAATATACTTTAACTTTTTGTAATTAATATATACAGCAATCAATATCCTGAAGAGCTAGTAATCATTTTTTATTTTCCTGCAGCATACAATGTACATTTGGACTGTTGCTGACCTGAGGTGTAAGTGTCAGCAAAGTGGCAAGTGTGCCGTATAAATACGCTGCGTGCGCGACGGCAAACCGTTTGTTTAGTTGTGTAAAGCACCATTTTAGAATGGTAATGTTATTAGTTGCAAGTTAGTGTTGTAAAATGGCTGAAATTGTGTATGTGTTACGCGGGTCTGGAGCATTTTCTGTGTTTCCTAATAGGGTATTTTGTACCTCGTAGGTTCCTGGGTAAAAGTCTTATGTGCCTGTCGGTGTTTTGCGTGGTTAGGTGTAATGATATAGGAATCACAAGGTTGTGGAGACCAGTAGCCAAGGTCAGCAATAATCTAGTTCAGCAACTTGTACTTGAAACAGGAACAAGCTTTATTGAAGGGATCAGGAACCAACAATAATCTGGCAAGGATACAGAGACAGGAAGTGCCTTATATAGGCCAAGAACCAGACAGCTGACCAGACACAGCTAAAGAGAGTTGTCACTGATTTCATTGCTTTTAGAGTCAAGGTATCAGATCTCAGGCAAATCTGCAAGAGGCAGGCTGGCGTACTGGTAGGGAAGAGGTCCAGCAACATGCAAACCAGGGTTCGAATCCCAGCAGAGTCAATTCCTCACATTACCCCCACCTCTATAGGCGCAGCCTCTGGATGCCCTATTACCCGGTTTGGCAGGGTACTGTGCATGGAAAGACCGAAGAAGATCAGGAGCGTGAATATTGTCCACTGGTTCCCACGATCTATCCTCCTTTCCACCGAACCAAATATTGATGCTTGTTACATAAGATCCTGGAGTCAAGAATTTTTTCCACTTTGTATTCATCTTCACCATCCACGAGGACTGGAGGTGGGGCAGGTAGGGCTCGGCCAGGGAAAGTATTTTCATGAAAAGGTTTAAGCAGTGCAACGTGAAACACTGGATGTATTTTCATGGAATTTGGAAGTTGCAAACAGAAAGTGACAGCATTGATCTGAGCAATGATCTCAAAAGGTCCCATAAACCTTTGACCCAATTTATGAGAAGGAATCCGAAGCTTAAGATTCTTTGTTGACAGCCACACCTTGTCACCAACATGATAGACTGGGGCCTCCTTTCTATGCCTATCAGCAGCTCTTTTGTAACATTCCTGAGCCTCCAAAAGAGTCTCTTTCAAAAGTGCTTGGGAATCACGTAAGGCGGTTAGCCGGTCAGTGACTGCAGGAACAGGAGTAGTAAATCAGGAGACTCACTAGAAAGGTTGGATGGTACCCATAATTTGCAAAAAATGGGCTCAGAGAAGTGGAGCAGTTATAGGCATTGTTATAGGCAAACTCCGCCGTGGGTAAAAAATCCAGCCAGTCATCCTGCAGGTAACTAATATAGCACCGCAAATATTGCTCCAAAGTCTGGTTGGTTCGCTCAGTCTGTCCATTACTTTGCGGATGAAAAGCTGACGACAGATTTACATTAATACCTAGATTAGAACAAAAATGTTTCCAAAAACGAGATGTAAACTGAACTCCCCTTTTAGAAACTACTTCATCGGGCACTCCATGCAAGCGAAATATTTCCCGAATAACCAGGTCAGCCGTCTGTTTAGCTGAAGGGAGACCACGAGCTGGTATGAAATGACCCATCTTAGTTAACCTGTCCACAACAACAAGAATGGTAGTGTGTTCCTTAGAGGGAGGTAGTTCCACAATGATGTCCATGGATATAGATCCCCAGGGACGATGAGGAATCGGAAGAGGCTGAAGCAAGCCAACAGGGGATGAGCGAGGAGTCTTATGTCTGGCACATACATCACAAGAGGACACATACTTCTTAACATCCTCATGATACTTCGGCCACCAAAAGGATCGGGCAAGTAGCTCTTGTGTCTTTCGGATTCCTGGATGACCTGCTGCTTTTGAGTCATGGTAGAGACGTAAAAGGTCCAGTCGCACTGACCCCGGAGCAAACAGACGTTGTTGAAAAATCCAAAACCCATTAAGCATCGTCATATGGAGATCACGAGGAGGATCACGAAGAACTGGGTCTTCAGCTTAGCCCTTTTTAATGCGAGACATCAGATCAGAAGGAAATGTAACTCCTATAAATATATCCTCCGGCAAGATGGTGGTCTTGGTTACGGTAGCATGGAGGGGGTCAGCTATTCTAGACAAGGCATCCGCCTTACCATTCCTGGAGCCAGGACGGTATGTAACCAAAAAATTAAACCTTGAGAAGAATAGGGATCAGCGTGCTTGTCTGGCTGACAGTCTCTTAGCTGATCGAATACAGATTTTTGTGATCTGTGAGGACAGTAATTGGATGGGAAGCTCCCTCCAAGAGATGTCTCCATTCGGTGAAGGAAGCTTTTATAGCCAATAGTTCTTTATTCCCTATGTCATAGTTTCTTTCTGCTGGCACCATCTGGCGGGAATAGAAGGCACACGGATGTAACAGCATCTTAGGTCCAGTCCTTTGAGACAGTATAGCACCAACAGCTGAATCAGAAGCATCAACTTCCAGAATAAATGGTAATTCCGGCTGAGGATGTACCAGGACGGGGGCAGATGTAAACAGTCTTTAATCGGGAAAATGCGGTATCAGCCTTATCGGACCACTGAAAAGGAGTCCCTTTACGTGTGAGTTCAGTGATTGGTGTAATAACGGCAGAGAAATTCTTAATGAAACGCCTGTAAAAATTGGCAAACCCCACAAATCTCTGGACATCTTTTTCATTCTTGGGGATGGGCCAGTCCAGCACAGCTTTAATTTTACTTGCGTCCATAGTTAAACCTTTAGGAGTTATTACATACCCCAGGAATTGAATTTCTGTTTGTTCAAACTCACATTTTTCTAGTTTAATGTATAGGTGGTGGGTACGAAGGCGCTCCAGAACTATACGGACCTGTTTTCTGTGGTTTTCAAGATTATCAGAGAATATTAGGATATCATCCAAATATGCCACAACAAACTGATCCAGGAGATCTCGTAGTACATCATTGATAAGATGCTGGAAAGTTGCAGGGGCATTACAAAGCCCAAATGGCATTACTAGATATTCGTAATGCCCGTACCTGGTTCTGAAAGCTGTTTTCCATTCATCATTTGGTCTTATGCGAACCAGATTATATGCCCCCCGAAGATCAAGCTTTGTAAATATTTTAGCTGAGCGAAGTCTCTCCAAAAGTTCAGGAATGAGAGGCAAGGGGTAGCGGTTTTTAACAGTGATGTTATTAATGTCCCTGTAATCAACGCATGGCCGTAGGCTGCCATCTTTCTTCTCTACAAAGAATATAGGAGCTCCTGCTGGGGAAGTAGATGGTCGAATAAAACCTTTGGCAAGATTTTCTTGTATGTATTCACGAAGAGCTTTCAATTCAGGCTCAGAAAGGGAATATATACGGCCAAATGGGATAGCAGCCCCAGGCAACAGCTCTATTGGGCAATGATAAGGCCTGTGGGGTGGAAGCTGATCAGCATTCTTCTTATCACAGACATCTACAAAATCCTGATATTGTAGAGGAAGCTTAGTCAAGTTTGTAGCAACCATTTCATTAATTGTTGTGGCAACAGGTGTTACCTTAGTGGGTTGACCATTCATTAAGCAGCGTTCTGAAGGACAAAGTTCTGATCTTCCAATCAATTTGTGGGTTATGCAGAGCAAGTCAAGGTACCCCCAAAATCACTGGAAACTATGTTGAGGAAATTAGGTGGAAAGATATAGTGTCATGGTGATTCACTTCCAGAGTCAACTTTAAGGGCACAGTCTCATGTGTAACCGGGCCCGACGTAAGTGGAGAACCGTCCACTGTCTCCATTAACACAGGTGAAGAATTAGGGATAGACTGAATTCTATTTCCTGCTGCAAATTTAATGTCCATAAAGTTTCCGCCTGCTCCAGAATCTATCATAGCAGTAGTTGAAATTTTACGATCACCACATTGCAACGTGATAGGCACCACAAAATGAGGATGTTGAGTCAACATACCCTCTTCACCATGAGCCAGAGAAAACAAGGGTTGTGTGACAGAATCCAGTTGATCTGCAATCTGGGAAAGGTGTCGAATCTGTGCGCCCTCAGCAGCCATAGCTATTGTTCTTTTGGATTTGCTAGGGCAATTGATGGCATAGTGCCCTGCACTACCACAATACAGGCATAAATTGTGAGTGTGTCGCCACTGTTTTTCTTCATTGGATAATGGCCCTCTTATTAGATTTACCTGCATAGCCTCAGGCTCAGAGTCTGTAGGTGTTTGTGGGGTTGGAGTAGAAATTCTTGAATAGGAAATAGGAGTAGTACTTGGTCAAAAAGAGCCCTGTCTTTCCAATCTTCTTTCAGAAAGTCTCCGATCGATACGGATAGCCAAACGCACAAATGCATCAAAGTCAGCAGGAAGATCAACAAGAGCTAGCTCATCTTTTATAGCTTCTGAGAGACCTTTTCTGAAGTGGAACCTCTGGGCTGATTGGTTCCAGGTAGTATCAGCAACCCACTGTCTGAATTCAGCAGCATATTCAGCCACAGAGCGCCTCCCTTGATGCAAATGAAGGAGAGTGGCTTCTGCTGTAGCACATCGATTGGGGTCATCAAAAACTAGGCACATGGCTTCAAGAAAGTCATTTAGATTACCCAAGACTGGACTGTCCTGTTCCAGAAGAGGGGAGCCCCAAGCCAGGGCTTCATCTTTGAATAGTGAAAAAATAAATCCCATCTTCTCTCTTTCAGATGGAAATTGGTGAGGTAACATCATGAAGTGCAAACGACATCTTAAATCCCTAAATCTTTTGCGATCTCCTCCAAACTTTTCTGGCAGGGGCAAGCGGGCATCTTGTGCAGGTGTAACAGTAGCAGCCGCAACATCACGTGCCCTGTAGCTGGTATACTCACTGTGCATTGACTAAAATTTATTTTGCAGTTCAGCTACCTGGTCTTGCAGCACTTGAATGGTCTGTGCCTGGGTCTGCACAGTTCTTGCAAATAAAGCAACCTGCTGGGCCAATGCAGAATCTGACCCGGCGGTCTCCATGAAAGGGCCAGATTATTCTGTAATGATATAGGAATCACAAGGTTGTGGAGACCAGTAGCCAAGGTCAGCATTATTCTAGTTCAGCAACTTGTAGGTGAAACAGGAACAAGCTTTATTGAAGGGATCAGGAACCAACAATAATCTGGCAAGGATACAGAGACAGGAAGTGCCTTATATAGGCCAAGAACCAGACAGCTGACCAGACACAGCTAAAGAGAGTTGTCACTGATTTCATTGCTTTTAGAGTCAAGGTATCAGATCTCAGGAAAATCTGCAAGAGGCAGGCTGGCGTACTGGTAGGGAAGAGGTCCAGCAACATGCAAACCAGGGTTCGAATCCCAGCAGAATCAATTCCTCACATTAGGTGTTGTGTAGTGTTGATTTTGGTTTTTTGTCCGCCATTTTTATTGTTGCCAAAATTCAGGAAATTGTGTTTAAATTGTTGTGCAACTTCACTCCCATACGTCCTGGCTACCTCCCCGTGCTGTTTGTGAGGTACATTTTTTTGTTATTTTTATTTTCTTTGTGGTTTTTTTTTTTTTTTTAGATGTGCGAGGTTCGGCCGTTAACTTTGTATTTTTTTTACTTCATTTTTTTTTTTTCTAAGTCCCGTGGCTCGTATTTGTTTTTTTCAAAGTCCCGCTTTCCAGTCTTATGTGCCTGGCGGCATTTTGCGTTGTTAGGGGTCATGTAGCCTCGTTTTAGTTTTTTTCAGCCACCATTTTTTTTGTTGCTTAGGCGATGTTCGGGTGCCGAAACTCGTCAAATTGTGTTTAAATTCTCGTGCAACCTAACTCCCAGACATCCTGGCTGTCCCCCCGTGGTGTGTGATGCTTTTTTTTATGTTTTTTTTATTTTCTTTGTGTTTTTGTTCTTTTTGTATGTGCGCGGTTCAGCTGTTAACTTTGTATTATTTTTTTTTCTAAGTGCAGCGGGTCCCACTTTCCTTTTTTCAAAGTGTTACGGGCTGTAATTTTTCCACTGTATTTTTCAAAGTGCTACGGGTCGCGCATTGTGAATTGTGTGATTGAGATTACTGTTGATGTGTAGCCTTTGGCGCTTTCTGCCTAAGTCGTACAGGGTCGCTCATCTCCACCAGCACAATGAGCGCCTTTGGCACTTATTGCTTGGCCCCAATCGCAGCCCTCGCTTTGCGAGCCTGCAGTTTTAACATTGCGTTACCAATGTTTTTGGGGGAAAAAACTGCGCTGCGGAGACCTATATATGTGATATATCATATACTGTATATATTTTGTATCTCATTCAACATCTTTTGTAACCAACAAGACAAGCAGAGCCCTATTTTTGACGTCCTGGTGTCTGTGCATGTTCAGCAATCACTGCACTGATCTCTTTTTGGCAGCCGGGGATATAATTTTGCTACTGATATAATAGCAGAGGGCTGACTGGACCACAAGCTTTGTGTCTGCGTATTTGTTAGGGTTTGGGGGGAGGGTCTGTAGCATGTGCACTAGGAGCACTCTAATGTCGGCAGGGTTTGAATCACTGCAGTTTGTACATTAATAATCTATGCTGTCATAAATGTGTACATACCAGCAAAATCACAATGGACACATTTTATGTATTTACGTGGGTCCAGATACACATTCAGCCCTTTTAAATTCCTCCAATGTGTAAATCTGTAGCCTGTAACATAGCCCGCAAGAGTTTTTGCTATTAAATTAGACCTGTAAAGCAACCCGTCTTACAGGGTAGGGCCTAGAAAAGGCTACGGGATGTGAAAATTTGAACTGCACGCCCGCAAATCCTTTGATGTGTAAAGCCTGTAACTGTTACGTTTCCAATCATGCTATTAAATTGCAACAAATTCACTGGCGTTCAAGCCCGTAACCCACAAATGGAGCCCAAAGGCCAACGGGTACTAGAGAGAACCCGCAAGGGAGGTAAAGTCCAATCCGTAGCACTGTAAATGCACATATACACACACTACTGTAGTTATATTAAAAGGGAAAGTGATGTTAGGTCTTACAATTAATAGCACAACATTCTCAAGTTCGCAAATCTGCCCAAAAAATTATTTATTTCATGTTTCATTTCCGTGTTATATCGATCCCGGCAATCAATGTGTTAATACATATACTGTAACTCGCATGAGATAGAATATCTTATTTACGGCTTTATCAACATTGCATTATCATCAGGAACACAGATAGTTGAGCAAAACCTAACACAATTAACTAACAACTACAACTACAACTACTTGTTGTTGTTCAGTCCTTCAGTTGTGATTGACTCCCGGTAACCATGTGGACGTTTCACATCTATCTGTGTTTCTGGTTGTGCTCATTCATATGGTTTTCTTTGCAAAGATACTGGAGTGGGCTGCTAGTTCCTTCTCCAGTGGATGGCAATATTTCTGACCTCCCTAATATAACCTGATGATCTTGGGTGACCCTACATGGTATGGCTCTCTAGCATATTACCTTTGATATGCACTTTTGCTGTTGTGGAATCTACAATTTTAATTTTGGGGGATCAACTTCCTGAGGTTGGAGGAGACTCTAAAGCTAAAACTGACAAGGCTTTCATAGGATTAATGAAAAGTTCATTAGTTTACAAAGAAATGAATACCTGAGTTAGTAGCCCTGAGAAAGGAGAGCTTAGATTCATGTACGTGTGTTGTGTATGTTTATGTGTGTGTTTGTGTATGCATGTTTGTATGTCTGTGTATCTGTCTGAGTTTGTGAACTGGTTTCATTACGAAGGCGCTCATCGCAGGCCCCGTAGAACTTACGCAGGCGATCATAGCAAGCCCTGTAGGACTTAGGACCGGAGCATGTAAAACGGCCAAACCTCGCAACTGGAAAGACCACCAAAAAAACACAATTATGCCTCGCATTCACTTACACACTCACACACAGCACATGGGGGAGAGCCAGAAAGCCTGTGAGTGAAGTTGCAAGTTAATTTGAGGCATATTTGCCATTTTTTCACGATCGAAAATCGCCTAAGCGGGAAAAATAATGGCGGCCGAAAAAATGTAACAGGATGAAAACGAGGCTGAAGGCAGTAACAAACACAGCTTGAAGGCAGTAACACTTAATGCAAGCCAGTAACATTTAACCCAAGGCAGTGACACTTAACCCAAGGCAGTGACACTTAACCCAAGGCAGTAACACTTAACCCAAGGCAGTAACACTGAACCCAAGGCAGAAACACTAATCACGAGGCCCCTAAACTACCCGAAAGGGGAAAGGCTTGCGATGAGCGCCGAAGGTGCTCAAGAGCGAGGCCTATAAAGTACACAGGGGAGAGGCTTGCAATGAGCGCTGCATTGTTGAGCTAGCAATGAGCGCCGAAGGTGATCATTGCAAAGCAGGAAAGTTGAAGTACAAGTGGAGAGAGGCCCGCAATGAGCACCGAAGGTGCTCATCATGGGTCTCGCGATGAGTGCTGAAGGTAATCATTGCAAAGCAGGAAAGTTGCAGTACACGGGGGGAGAGGGTCGCAATGAGCGCCAAAGGCACTCATTGCGGCCCACGTGATGAGCACCAAAGGTGCTCAGTGCGGGGCTCGCGATGAGCGCTGAAGGTGCTCTGAGGGGCAAAATCCTTACAGTGTGTGCCAAACAGCATTGCCAGGCTTACAAGTTTATTCCCGTCATTTTTGATGGGCAATTTCCTAGTTCAACCATAAAAAAACACAGTTTTATTTATAAACAGAGAGTGAGTCATTTAGTAGCCAGAGATGCTTTTATGTAAATTTACCTGTATCCAAGGGCAGAGCCCCTTTGCCATAATGTGAGTCAGAGATTCCCAAAGTGCAGTCAATGGACCGCCAATGGTCTTCATGATTACGTGGGTGGTGGCAGAAAAAAGATTTAATATCATTAATAAAACAGACATGTAATATAAAAAAAAAGAGATAGAAAAATAATTTAATGGTCTTATCTACACCTCAGTATTATGCGGGTGGCAAAACCAGATGCTCAGCAATTTGTGAGTGGATTTTTCCCTAAATCATCCACATCTACAGTCCGTAGGGTACTGTGGTCTCCCATACAGGTTTGTACCACCCTACAGTGAGAGCATGCTCAATCAATCAATTGGGATAACCAAGCAGCCATTTTTCTCAACTTTACCATTGCCATTCAAGCATGATATAGGGGAATGATGGCATGTAACCTGCATGTTTTACTGCCGTAATAATGATGGTCTCATTTTCTATTGGCTGATTTTAAATGGGAGGTTAGGGGCTTGCTTAATTGATCATGTTCCCGCCTTGGACTGCTACGAGAAAGTGCATGGTTTACTGTTTCGGCTTTGCGGCAGTAACTTGCGAGCTTGAGCAATTGAATAGCATCGTAATCAGAGACGAACGGGATTTAATATCATTAATAAAACAAACATGTAATACAAAAATGCGTGTTTAACAAATATCATTGTTTAAAAGTACACAGCTCACTCCAAAAGAGCATTTTATTTGTGTTAAGAGATAGAAAAAACATTTAACGGTCTTAACTACACCTCAGTTTTATGCAGGTGGCAAAACCAGATGCTCAGCAATCTTTGAGTGGATTTTTCTCTAAATCATCCACATCTACAGGCTCTAGGGTACTGTGGTCCCCCATACTGGTTTATACCACGCTACAGTTAGAGCATGCTCAATCAATCAATTGTGATAACCAAGCAGCCATTTTTCTCAAGGTGACCATTGCCATTCAAGCAAGAAGATATAGGAGAACGATGGCAGGAAGGGTGGGCCAACAAAACAAACACCACATATAACTAATAGAGCAGGCTACACCATGTGATGTGTGTTTATTTTGGTTACTACAACTACCCAGTTCACAAGATTACATCTTTCTCTTTCTTGTCAGACCACAGTAGCGGACACTTCCGTTTATCCATTCAGATTTGTCAGGGGTATAGAATGACTGAGTGACGTGTGAAACAGCAAACACTTCACACCCTGCCTGGTGTTACACTGATGTTGCAAAGTGTCAGAGACAAGCCCACTTCCAGATTTACATGAAATTGCTGCTATGACTGGAATTTAACATTCTTCCGAGTCTGCTAAATTGAGGAATTTTCTCCGAAAATGATGCTATGCCCTTAAAGTGTCATAGTTATAGTATGCTTTTATGAAGAACATGAATTGATGTAAGTAATAAAGTCTTTAAAGGAACAATGAAAAAAAATAAGTATGTTAGAAAACATTGAGCCTGATTCACTTGAGCTTTTGCATGTTACTGTAGCCCGTAAGTGAGGTCGCAAGTTAATTTGCTATTCAATTGGCGTCTTTTTGCGGGCTCCAAACGGGTTACGAGTTATGGCCTTGACAAAATTTAGTTGGTTAAACCGGTAACTTACAGCCTCCGGAAGCCTTTGATCTTTCACTTTCGCAAGAGTTAGGATGGCTAAAATCACAAATCACTATTCAATTGCTCAATTTTGCAAATGTTTTTACACTAGTAAATGGCAAAAGAAAGAGAAAATCCTACGAATGCAAGAGAGGGGGTTAAACACCTATTCGTAGCACTGTAAATGCAAATAACAAAACAATACGTAACTGTAAATAACTGGGAAAGCGATGATAGACATTAGAATTAATTGCACAACAGTCTCAAGATCGCAAATTGGCAGAATATAAGAGTTATTTTTATGTTTCATTTCAGGGTTAAATTGATCTTGGGTATCAATGAGTTAATATTTATCAGGCCACCCGTATGGCCTAGAACAGTATTGGCATTCATTTTCATAATTCTTTATTTTGCAGGTTTGCTAGTCTGATCGCATATCGGACCCCTGAACCTAATTGATTGACATGTAACCTCCATGTTTTACTTTCATAATGATGACAGTCTCATTTTCTATTGGCTGATTCCAAATGGGAGGTTACGGGCTTGCTTAATTGATCATGTTCCCGCCCTGAACTGCTACGAACCAGTGCGTGGTTTATGGTTTCAGCTTTGGGCCAGTAACTTGCGGGTTTGAGCAATTGAATAGCATCGTCATCGGAGATGAACGGGAGCCTGCAACACACTCGCAGACATACTGCCTACAACAATCAAGTTGCGGGCTTGCAATTGAATCGGGCCCATTGAGTATAACTAAGAGCATAATTAGTCATGCAGCTAGTTTTTGATTACAAAAAATAAATGTTGATGCCTCTGCTGGCCCCTGGAGGAACCATGACACAAAGTTGTGTGTGTGAGAGGGTGTTCATTTTTCTGGAGAGTTATTGTTGCATTTCCTAAAGCAGGGAGTCTGCTTATGGTACAGTCAGGGGAAAGGGTGTGGTGTCAATTGTAATCTTATCTAATCTTATCCAATTATCTTATGTGAAGATCAGCACAGTTGTCCTCGTCGGATCAAGAACTCCTGAGCTATTACCATAGCTCCTACATGGCTAAATGAACTATTCTATGACTGCTTTTTTTATTGAGGGGTTTGGGTAAAAGAGTAGTTTTATTCAGTTGGAAAGTTACATTACTACATGTATTCTGTATTTGGTTATATGTGTCACTCCCGGGAATTGTGGTGGCAATAAAACTCTGAGGGGCTACCACTGGCTTGCCCGGGTCCGATCCTAGCAAGCAAGACTAACTGCTACTTGAGGGAAATTGAACCCATGGCAGCCAGCATGGACTGTCTAGACTGTGCCCAATGAGACATAAGAAGAAGTTGAAGTGGTTTAATTGACAAAGTTTAAGTGGTGTTAAGTATTCTAACCGATACCCCTTTGATCTGGGTAAGTGCTGTATTTGATACCCCTTTAAACCTTTGTCTGCAGTTAACTGCACTTTTGCATGTATCGTATGAATGGTGTGTACCCTAGACCTCCCACACATTACTACATAGTCCATTCATAAAATAAGTTATGAATAACCCTTGGAGCTCCCAGTTATAAGGGATAGTGATCCCCATGTAAGTATCAGACTGGTCCCACTCAAAATAAAGGTTGTTTGATCAGCCAAGGGTTGACCACCATCTTGGCCAGTAGTCCCCTCCAGAAGTAACATCCTCCTCACTGTGACAATCACCCACCACCACATAGGATAATAAAGAGTATGAGTGAGATCGCCAGGTTTGGCCAGCTGACCATTGTGTATACCTGAGTTAACCTGATAACCCGGTCACGTCAATCTGGCATTGTGTAAATAGGCTTGGCGGCACCCATGTTTTCTTGGAAAACCGCCAGCTTCTCTCCTTGAGGTCCTAAACTTGAGTCACAAACCAATCCCCATCCAAGGTAAATCTCATAGATTGGTTAGTGGCTGGCCCATGGAGATAATCAGTATAGCGCCTACCAGTGGCCTCTATCATTGGCTAGTAAGTTGACAAGGGGTGAAATTTGAAAATCTCCACTTGCTCAGCTTTGTTTGCTTATGCAGAATGACCCATTCTTTTATTGTTTCTGCGACTGTATAAAATAGCTGAGCCGGCAATAAAGATTATGCTCTCTCTGGAACGCATAGCTATGGTGTGCTTTATTGAGGAAAAGTGTGTGCTGTGCTGCTACATTACTATATCCAGACGCCATCCTGTGTGAGGGGATTGATGAACCAAGTAGGATTGGTCTCAGTGGCCTTTCCAAGCCCAAAAGAAGGGTGGATCATTACATCTTAACAAATGTTTTCTCTTTCTTCCTCCACCACCCCTCTTTCCACTCAACAATTTAGATTTCCCCCAAAATGCTTTATGTCCACAGCTGCTAATATTGTTAGTTTGGTTCATACTTGACCAACAGGTGACTTCTTGTCTGAACCACAGTGGT
This sequence comes from Discoglossus pictus, assembly GCA_027410445.1. NCBI lineage: Eukaryota > Metazoa > Chordata > Amphibia > Anura > Alytidae > Discoglossus > Discoglossus pictus. Next base: position 54,854,898 of record CM050168.1, read on the forward strand.
CTTTTAAGTTTTTAGTTCCTGTATTCAATTTTGCTTTAAAGGTGGGAGACATTTTGCCTTTGTTCCTCAAACAGGAATAGGCGGATAAGATCTTTATACAGTATTTCTGAAAAGTGTCATTCTAAGTAACACTTGATGACAAAAGTAAATTGAAGAAAAGTCTTCTCTAGGACAACCCTCCTCCTCGAGCTAAAGTAAGATTAACAGAATAAGATGTAATCCTCCAAGACACAAGGAGAGTCAGCTGGAAGTTTTAATCACTATTATGGGTCACTCAGATGGTATGGGGCCACTCTCCTCCTGTGTTAGGTGTGAGTTTGCACTCCACATTTCTCTTGCTGAAAATGTATTTGTGTGAAGATAAGATCATTTGTCTCCCCTATGCAGTGCATCTAAGAATGCAATTAAAAATAACACCTATCAGTCCAACCCCATTTCCAACAGTTACTTACATATAGAGGAGATATTGGTACAGAAGGACACAACAGAGAACCAATAGCGATAAGCAGTTGGCATGCAAAAAAATTAGAAATATAGTTACTGCTTTATTTTCAAACATTGCATATTTTAAATTTACTTGATCTTCCAAACAATCTCTTATTGAAAGACCTCTGGGAAATGTTCTGTTTTGTCCCCATTAGCCGTACAGTGCAGAGTCTAGTAAGTGGTGCAACAGTGGCTCCCCAAGACTTTGTTCAATATGTTCTTAGGGTTAATGTTAGATTTAGGGGTTAGGGTTAGTGGTAAGGGTTAGGATAGTGGCAGATGATACGCTTTACATAGTAAGATACTGGCACGCATATGTAAAGCGTATGATCTGCTACTACCCTAACCTCTACCTCTAAACCTAACCCTAACCTTTAGAACCAATTGAACAAAGTCTTGGCAAGCCACCGTTGTGGGGACGAAGCAGGAAAGGTCCTACCATTGTAGTTTAGTAAAAACTCCACATAGTTGTGAAGGGTTTTGTCTCCCTAAGGGTGACAGGGGACTTCAGACATTGACCCCTAGCTCATTGTGCTACACCCTACTGACGAGACCCAATTAAGGCCGAAACGTATGTCTAGTGTTTGTTGTTTCCCCTGTTCAGGGTAGAATTGCCTGGTATTTCATGGCTGGGTCACTCTAGTGAGTGAGACCAGATTGATATACTACAGGATATTTCTCCCAGTGAAGGCCACAAGTGAGATAAAAGAGGTTGCTCTCAGAGTAGATGACCATATCCATAGAACTGCCTTTTAAGTATAGTTCATTCTCTGCCTGAGCACCTCTATTGTTGGTATTAGTTGTGAAGTATACAGCAAACTAACAACAATAGCATCGGTTTAAGCCATAAGCAAAAATCATTTTCAGATAAAATCTTCATTTTAGCAAACTCGGATAGTGAATGGAAGTTGCCACGTTATTTATACTTCATTGTTAAGGCACAATGGTGAGCGACAGAGCAGAGCATGTCAGGTTTTCAAGTATATTTAGAAGCTGCCTTCTGTGTGTGGAGTGAGAACATGATAAAATCTTACCTGAACACAGCAATGAGTCAACAAATCCCCTTCATCCTCTACCTTCCACTTTTCAATCACATATATAGTTGTGAGCATTGCGGGTTGTTGCTAACGTTGCGGGCTCGCACAGCGAGTCCACAGCAACTGCGGCCCTCGAGAAGCCCTGGTGTAGATGCGGCCCTCGCGAGTCCCTACAACCTGCGGGACTACAGATAAACAGAAATTACAATTGCACAATTCAAAATGTGAGACCTGTAGCACTTTGAAAAAATCAAGTGGAAATAATACGGCCCGTAACACTTTGTAAAAAGGAAAGTGGAACTTAGAAAAAAAAAATATGAGGAACAAAAAAATACGAAGTTAACGGCCGAATACAAAAACACAAAGAAAAGGAAAAAAACATAAACAAAACATCACACACACCACGGGGGAACAGCCAGAACTTCTGGGAGTGAGGTTGCAAGACAATTAAAACACAATTCGCCCAGTTTCGGCACTCGAAAATCGCCTAAGCAACAAAAAAATTGGCAGACGCAAAAAATTCAAACAAGGCTACATGACCCCTAACGACGAAAAACACCGCCAGGCACATAAGACTTTTACCCAGGAATGTACGAGGTACAAAATACACTATTAGGAAAAACGGAAAATGCTCCAGACCGGCATAACACATGCACAATTGACGCCAATTTACAACTTGCAACTAATAACATTACCGTTGTAAAATGGCGATTTACACAACTAAACAAACCATTTGCCCTCGCGCACGCAGCCTATTTACACTGCACACTTGCCACATTGCTGACACTTACACCTCAGGTCAGCAACAGTCCAAATGTACATTGTATGCTGCAGGAAAATCTAAACAGATTGTTAGCTCTTCAGGATGCTGATTGCTGGAAATATTATTTACAAATAGGTAAAGTATTTTAATTACATTTTTAATTAATTAATTATTATAAAAAATATATTTATAGATGTATATAAAAAATAAAAAGAGCAGGGGAAAGGCTCAGCACGGGGCTTGCAATGAGCACCTAAGGTGCTCAGACGACCAAAAGTACATGAGGGGAGAGGTGTTCATTGTCAAGGTGCTCAGTGCGAGGCTCGCAATGAGCGCCGAAGGTACTCAGTGGACCAATTAAGCACTAATTAAGGAAATAAAGAAGCCATCCTGTACTTTTATTAGACATGAAAGTGATTTTAGGTCTTAGAATGTATAGCACAACATTCCCCCACAATAAAATCAGCAAATAAAAATAGTGTATTTCATGTTAAATTTTGGTCATAAAGTCCGAAGGGCTTCAACCTCCAAGTCCGTAGGACTTTTGAATCCAACCTCCGGGCTCGGAGGTTGAAGCCCGTCTGACTTTATGACGGAAATTTTACATGAAATAAAGTAGTTATTTATGACGATTTGAGAGATTGTGAATGTTGTACTGTTAATTTTAAGACCTAACATCACTTTCTCTTGTAATAAAAGTACAGGATGGCTTTTTTATTTGCTTTTACAGTGCTAAGTTTTGAAAGTAAGACCTTTGCGGTCCTACAGGCTTGAATGACCATCCAAGCCCGTAACTCGTTATTCGCGTTCGCCAGCCCGTAACTTTTGGTTCAAGCCTGCAAACTTGGAGCACTGGAAATGCCCGTCGGACTTTGGACGGAAATTAAACTTATACTTATACATTAAACTGTGGCGATGTGTCAGCTTGAGAATGATGTGCCTTTAATCCTCATGTCACCCATTGTGTTCCCAATCATTTACAGTGGTTTACAGTGCTGTATTACGTTTATATTTGCATTTGCGGTACATTTCAACAATGTGCTTGAAACACAAGTTACGGCCTTGCGGCCAAGGTCCTGTTCAAGCGCGGAAGTGCTTACTGCCGATAGCATGGTTTGCAATCTCCTGTGAAGGGGAACCCCTTGCGGCGGCGCCCAATTGAATAGCAGCGTAGAAGTATCGCTATGCGGTGCCGTAAACCGAACGCAAGGAATCACAGACTTACTACATACAAGTAAATAAATATATATGTACTAGCGACTTACGGCATAAAAATTTGAAGCCTTGTAATGCTGTTGTTCGCCACACATTGCAAGGTTCCCCCCCCCCCCCTGCCTCTAATTGCGGGCCTTCGGCACTCACTGCGAGGCTCTCACCCCTCTACTTTGGCGCTCATTGAAGGTCGCAGCATGCAAGCCCCTGTAACTTTGCAAGCGTTACAGACAAACTCTCTCATTCCTGTGTCTCTTTCCTTCCTCTCCCTGCCATGTCTCTTCCCTCCCCCTCCCTCCCCTTTGTCTCTTCCCCCTCTTGCCCTCCCCTGTGTCTCTTTCCCCCCTCTCCCTCCCCTGTCTCTCTTGGGCCCCCTCTCCCTCGGTCTCTCATTTGGCGTTTACGGGTTTGAAAACATTTGTGGGCTTGGTGGCGGTTAAACCCATAACTTTTTTCAATCCCACAAGGCTTCGATCTTAAATCGCTATTGTTCAAAGCCTTGCAAGCTTCAAAAAAAGGTCTGAGTTTTAGCGCCGCCATTTTTTTTTTGAGCCCGTAATTCAGAAGCCATTGGGAGGCAGCCAAAAGATGCCAATTGAATAGAAAATTAGATTTCAACCTCACTTACGGACCCCCTGACTCATTCAATTGGCGTCTTTTGGCGGCCTCCCAGCGGCTTCTGAGTTACGGGCTTAAAAACAATGGTGGCGCTTGAACTCTGAACTTTTTTTTGAAGCCCGCAAGGCTTTGAGCAATAGTGATTTAAGATTGAAGCCTTGCGGGAGGCAGGGAGCCCGTAAGTGAGGTTTCAAGCTAATTTGCTATTCAATTGGTGTCTTTTGGCGGCCTCCCAACAGCTTCTGAGTTACAAGCTTGAAAAAAAAGGCAACAGTTAAAATCGAGTTACGGGCTTGAAAAAAAAATGGCGCTGCCATTTTTTTAAGTCCATAACTCTATTTTTACCCTTGCCATTTTTTTTCAAGCCCGTAACTTGTAAGCCGTTTGGAGCCTCTCCCCACCTCTAACTTGCAAGTGTTGCGATGAGTGCCTTCGGCAGTCATTGCAAGCCTCTCCACCCCTCTACTTTACAGGCCTCGCGATGAGTGCCACTCATTGCAGGCCTCGGCAAACCCGCAACTTGCAGGCAAGCCCGTAACTTTTAACATAGCGTTACCAACAAACTCGCAATTACGGCAACAATATATATGTATATTCCATACCTAGTAAAATCCAGAAACCTTACATATTACTGTAATGTACAGAACACCCCCCTACTCTGCAGTTTCCAATGATTCACATTTCTGGTCTCTCCCCCATGAATGATTTAGTGATTTCTCTAACTTAGCACCCGGTTTAGTGATATTGCTGGGAATCTATCTGTGAAAGTCATATTTAGCTGCAACAGTTGTTACCCATTTTACATTAACATACAACTGTAAATATTTAATACAGTTCCATTACTGGCGGCTCAGTTCTAAACAACATGCTCCCCCAAAGGATATTTAATTGCATCTCTTGGATTCATTTTTAAAGAAGGGAAGTTAGGATATAATGTATCAATTTGCTTACTTACAAACTGCCTGTAAAGATGGTCTGGAAGAGTAATCACCGGAAACCAGAGACATTCTGTGGGTTTGGAAACTGTTAATTGCTCAGGTACAATAGATGAAATAAAGCAGGTTGATATTAGTGGATAAAAGATACGATACAAGAGCACTGAAGCCTACATTTATTAAGCAACATACTGGAATGCCCCATCCATTACAGCAAGCAATATACCACCTTATATCCAAAATAGTATTTATTAAGCAGCAAACAGGCATATACGATAGGTGCATATATTCAGCAGCATAATTATTATTATATTGTTGTTATAGTATTACAAAATTAGCTTTAGTATCTAATAATATAAAGAGCAGTTTGTCTGTCACGCTGGGCGGGGTCATGACATCATCAAGGGTGAGGCCACGACATCCTCGAGGGGCGATGTCGGAGAGCTGGCATAACACACCTCAGAGAGAGAGAGACAGACAGCACAGAGAGAGATACCACACAGACAGCAAAGAGTGAGAGAGAACCTGCCATGCAACACAAAGGGAGACAGCACATAGAGAGACAGCACAGAGAAACACAGCATAGAGAGAGACAACATACACACAGACAGCACACAGCCAGACAGCAGAGAGAGAGACAGAGACAGAGAGAGACCGCACAGAAAGAGAGAGATAGGCATAAGCCACCATATAATTGAGCAAGCACTTCCAGGCCCCCCTCCAGCATCAACTGACAGTGTATATATATATATATATATATATATATACAGTGGATATAAAAAGTCTACACACCCCTGTTAAAATGTCAGGTTTCTGTGCTGTAAAAAAATGAGACAAAGATAAATCATTTCAGAACTTTTTCCACCTTTAATGTGACCTATAAACTGTACAACTCAATTAAAAACCAACTGAAATCTTTTAGGTGAAGGGAAGAAAAATAAAAAATAAAAATAATGTGGTTGCATAAGTCTGCACACCCTCTTATAACTGGGGATGTAGCTGTGTTCAGAATTAAGCCATCACATTCCAAATCATGTTAAATAAGAGACAGCATACACCTGCCATAATTTAAAGTGCCTCTGATTAACACCAAATAAAGTTCAGCTGCTCTAGTTGGTCTTTCCTGAAATTTTCTTAGTCGCATCCCAGCGCAAAAGCCATGGTCCACAGAGAGCTTCCAAAGCATCAGAGGGATCTCATTGTTAAAAGGTATCAGTCAGGAGAAGGGTACAAAATAATTTCCAAGGCATTAGATATACTATGGAACACAGTGAAGACAGTCATCATCAAGTGGAGAAAATATGGCACAACAGTGACATTACCAAGAACTGGAGCTCCCTCCAAAATTGATGAAAAGACGAGAAGAAAACTGGTCTGGGAGGCTACCAAGAGGCCTACAGCAACATTAAAGGAGCTGCAGGAATATCTGGCAAGTACTGGCTGTGTGGTACATGTGACAACAATCTCCTCTCGTATTCTTCATATGTCTGAGCTATGGGGTAGAGTGGCAAGACGAAAGCCTTTTCTTACGAAGAAAAACATCCAAGCCAGGCTACATTTTGCAAAAACACATCTGAAGTCTCCCAAAAGCATGTGGGAAAAGGTGTTATGGTCTGATGAAACCAAGGTTGAACTTTTTGGCCATAATTCCAAAAGATATGTTTGGAGCAAAAACAACACTGCACATCACCAAAAGAACACCATACTCACAGTGAAGCATGGTGGTGGCAGCATCATCCTTTGGCGCTGTTTTTCTTCAGCTGGAACTGGGGCCTTAGTTAAGATAGAGGAAATTATGAACAGTTCCAAATACCAGTCAATATTGGCACAAAACCTTCAGGCTTCTGCTAGAAAGCTGAACATGAAGAGGAACTTCATCTTTCAGCATGACAACGACCCAAAGCATACATCCACATCAACAAAGGAATGGCTTCACCAGAAGAAGATTAAAGTTTTGGAATGGCCCAGCCAAAGCCCAGACCCGAATCCGATTGAAAATCTGTGGCGTGATCTGAAGAGGCCTGTGCACTGGAGATGCCCTCGCAATCTGACAGATTTGGAGTGTTTTTGCAAAGAAGAGTGGGCAAATCTTGCCAAGTCAAAATGTGCCATGCTGATAGACTCATACCCAAAAAGACTGAGTGCTGTAATAAAATCAAAAGGTGCTTCAACAAAGTATTAGTTTAAGGGTGTGCATCCTTATGCAACCATTTGCAATTGAGTTGCTCAGTTTATAGGTCCCATTAAAGGTGGAAAAAGTTCTGAAATGATTTATCTTTGTCTTATTTTTTTACAGCACAGAAACCTGACATTTTAACAGGGGTGTGTAGACTTTTTATATCCACTATATATATATATATATATATATATATATATATATATATATATATATATACTGGTACCTCAGTTCTTGTCCTTAATCAGTTCCGGACTGCAGGATGAGTAAATTGAAATATATATATATATTTTTTTTTTACATTTGAATTTGAACTGATGGTCTTGTTTTTTGATACAAAACCTTAAAACTAAACAGACATAAACATGAAACAACACTTACATCACATAACATAGAATTTAACTTCACTTTAACTGTATTTAGAGGACTTGAGGGCCCAATGGGATGGTGGCGATGTAGAGGAGAAAAAGATGGAGAAAGGTTATTGCTTGGAACTTTGGTTCTTATAGGTCCAGGCTATACTTTGGTTCTTGTAAGCACAGGCTGCACATTGGTTCTTGTAAGCTCTGCGTCTGACTACAAGTCATGTTTTAAACTGCAGAGGAAGGCCAAAGACATATGAGCAGTAGTAAAAAAATAAATAAATGCATCTACAAAAAAAGACTTATACTGCAAATTATACTGCAAAGTTGTTCATATGCCACAGATTTCAGCATACTGTGGAGTACTGGTACAGTGTGGTGGCACTTTAAGCTGTATTTCTATAGCCCAAATGATTTGTTTCTAGATCCATGACTCTTGTTGCAATATAATACACTTACAATGTGTACAAAATAAAGTGTAAGGGAAGATAGTTGCAACACAAATAGGATTAAAACATCATAAAATCTGTCTCTTCCATTGATAGCTCAGTGTATTACAGATAAATTGCCCGGTGGCCTGTTATAATCACATATAGTTGTCAGTAATACGGGTTGTTGCTGACGCTTGCTGGCTCGCATAGCAAGCCCGCCGCAATTACTGCCCCCGCTGCAGTTGCTGGCAAGGAGCACCAAAGGCGCTCCTTGCGCTGGTGGAGATGAGCGCCGTAGGCGCTCATCCCTAAGACCACCTACGACTTTCGGAGGGGCCGCATTTGATGAGGTGGAGGCTCCCAGGTCGGCTGCAATGAGCCGCAGGCTCATTGCAGGCCCCAAATGCGGATTCTCACAAAGCGATGGGCCGCATTTGCGGAGGTGGAGGCTCTATGGCGACTCACAACCGGTTACAAACGACCGCACAAGCGGGCACAACAAACACGCAATGACTAACTACAGACTTACACAAAAAAATACGAGCAGCGGGACTTAGAAAATAAAAAATTGCGGACTTACACAAAAAAAAATTACGACCCGCAGGACATAGCAAAAATCTGTTACGGACTTGCAAAAATACGACCGTAACGGACAACCCGCACACAGCGACAAACATTAAAAAACAAAAAAATACACACAAAAATAAAATAAAAACATTACCCACACCAAGGGGGGACACCCAGGACCTCTGCAAAACAAGTTAAACATAATTTTCAGTCAAAATTACAAAGTTTAGACACTCGAAAATCTCCTAAGCGAGAGAAAAGATGGCCGACGAAAAAAACGAAAACGAGGCTACACAACCCAAAAACCCAAAATACTGCACAGCTAATACGGCTTTTACAAAAACCTGTACAACCAACACACACCATTAGCAAGGATGCTAAATCATACAAACCCGCCTACCACATACACATTTGCCGCCATTTTACAACACTAACTTACAGAATGCGGAAGTACCCAGCTACACAAACGGCTTCCCCTCGCGCACGCAGCCTATTTACACTACACACTGCACACATTGCTGACACTTACACCTCAGCTCAACAACACTGCAAACCTACATTATATGCTGCAGGAACATCAAAACAGATTGTTAGCTCTTCAGCACATTCGTTGCTGCATATATTAATTACAAAGAGGTAAAGTATATTAATTTATGATTCCATTTATTAATTAATTAATTAGCATAAAAAAACAAAATAGACACAAACGAACAAAAAATTAACACCACACTAGCGCAAACAACCACAAACACCTTCACCGCGCCACCAACAAGGAGCGCCAACACTGCTCATAGGACACAAACTACACCAGGGGAGAGCCTTGCAGTAAGCGACAAAACAAGATCACTGCGGACCTTACAATTAGTGCAAAAGCGCCTATGATAACAACAAATACACCAACCCAGAGGCTCGCAATGAGCGCCGAAGGTGCTCATTGCGAGCCAAGCAATGAGCGCCAAAGGTAGTCAGCGCCAGCCTCGCAATGAGCGCACAAGGATCTCAGACCACCAAAACACTCTCTCTTTGTAGCAAACAGCATTACCTGCCTTACAATTTTATTGCCGCCATTTTTTGACGGGCAAGTCGCTAGTATTATATATTTAAGAGCTAGTATTGATAATAGGAAAAAAATGTTTGTAAGGTAACAAAAAAAACTGAAAAGCTGTTTGCATCTCCATTGTTTTCCTCTATTAACTTCCCTGTCTATGAGTGGTATATGTTTCTTGTCAAGTTGATGGGGGCATTGGATGCTGTCAATAACAATCAATTGGCATTTGTGCTTTTATAATACTGACCTGCTTATCTGCTCTTCAAGCAGGAAAAAGCACTGGAAGTTAAGACATGATAGATAAGGGGAGATATACAAAGGTCAATAATGGAGATGTCCAAAACTACATAAGATTGTAAATAATAGGCAGTACATATAACAAATAAATGTATTGCTTTATTTGATTAACATACTAGATGCATTCACATTGTTATTTCTAGTTCTTTAAAAGAGAGCACTGCTGGAAATATGGGTGTCACAATCTGCTTCTTCAAGGGGGCTTGATATGAATCTAGTTCAAACCTACCCCAGCAGAATTGTTTAGTTCCTGTTCTCTGTGGCACAAAAGATGGCTTCTGTAGAGGGCAAGGCCCAAAAGGTACAGGTAGAGAATACTGCATACAGGTTATTAGTGGCCCATGGCAAGACCACTCCCCAAGTCAGAATACAACACACAGAAATAGTCTCACACCTTGTATATGTGAAAACTATCTCTCAAACTGTATTAAATGATCAAAACAACATATTTATACTCTCCAATATCACACCCTTGTGTACATTTGTGTATGTGTGATGTCAGCCCATCTGGCTTGCAACCTTGGGATATCAAAGCTCTTGAGATCAAATTCACCAGATATCTATAGCTGGCTAGTGAAAAAACATTTATGTTAAACTCAAGTGTTTGCTTAGGACTACTTGAAGTACATACATCTGCCTTGACCCAAGTTCTGTATGTGTGAGTGTGCAATGATCTGCAGCTAACTTCGATGCAGAGCATTTTTACCAATTCCACATATGTTCTATATAAAACATTTTCCCTCTTATTACATATTATAACTAGGATACATAATAACCATGTACAGGCAACATATAACCACACAATAACACATAATCTCAATGCGACAATGTCATGCTCCCTTGGCCATATTCAAAAATTACTGGCAATATGAGTCCTTAAACAATGAAATCATGACAATGGGACTATTGTGTCCCTTTAACTTATAATAGAGAACTCTGAGCCACATTCAATTGTGCTTTCCGTAGATCCGGTAGCCCGTAAGTTAGGTTGCAAGTTAATTTGCTATTCAATTGGCGTCTTTTTGCAGGCTCTGGTCGGCTTCTGAGTTACTGGCTTGAAAAAATGGTGATGGTTAAACTGGTAACTTACACCCTCCAGAAGCCTTTGATCTCTCACTTTCACAAAGCTAAAATCGCAAATCGCTATTTAATTGCTCAATTTCCTCAAGCCCGCAAATGTTTTCACACCTGTAAACGGCAATTGAAGGAGAAATCCTGAGTGCTAGAGAAGACCCGCAAGGGGCTTAAACACCTATTCGTAGCGATGTAAATGCAAATAGAAAATCACTACTGCACTGTAAATAACGGGGAAAGCGAACTAAGAACTAATTGCACAACAGTCTCAAGCTTGAAAATCGGCAGGAAATAAAATGTATTTTTATGAGTCATTTTGGGGTTAAATCGATCTTGGGTGTCAATGAGTTAATACATATCAGGCCACCCACATGGACTAGAACAGCTATTGGCTTTCACTTGCATAATTCTTTATTTTGAGGGTTTGGGAGTCTGATCGCATATCGGATCCCCAAACCTAATTGAATGATATGTAACCTCCATGTTTTACAGTCTCATTTTCTATTGGCTGATTTGAAATGGGAGGTTACGGGCTTGCTTAATTGATCATGTTCCTGTCCTGAACTGCTCTGAACCAGTGCATGGTTTTAAGGTTTCGGCTTTAAGTCCGTTCACTGGCGGCCTTGAGCAATTGCATAGCATTGTAATCAGAGACCAAAGGGAGCCCGCAACACACTTGCAGACATTCGGCTGTCTGCGATCGAGTTGCGGGCTTGGAATTGAATGTGGCCTTTCGTGTTTACAGTCCCGAGATTAAAGGTTATGGAATGTCTGCATGTGGATGCAAGGTATATCTTACCTGTTTAAATAATGCATATTTATCTTGTAAATTACATGACAATATATTATATTATCTACTATGTAATTAAAGATATCTGGTTTATGATTAGCGACACTAATACGATATGGTCATGTTCTATTTTAGGTTTGGGAAGGGCAGGAGGAAGAATGAGGAATGAGGAAAATGTTGATTATTTATACTTCCCATAACTACAGGGCATGAAACTAATCTAATTAAAGTAATTTACAGATTGTATCACATATTTAAAATAGTGTGTTTAACCAGAATCTGAAAACAAATGTTTATGAGTGACCATCATGTCAATTAGCTGTGCATTCAAATTAACAAAAAGCATTCAATGCAGTCTGACCTTTAAATCCCTTCTCAAGTCTTCCCCTTGCATTAAAGTGGGTACTATTAGGCATTGTTATAATATCTTGCTAACCCCAGGCAATACCTCTAGATGTGAGAAGTCTTCATGAAGATGTCATGTTGGAGGTGTTTCACTAGCCACAGATTCCATTATTACGTATTGACAAAACCAACTCCATCATCGATTGGTATTAGGGCAAATCTCTGCTTGGAGGCTGTTTTGCCAAAACTTGTGTTTATTTAAATGTTAACCTATGGTCACTGTGCAGGATGCTGAGGCTGTGAAACTGGCAAACCATTCATCCTGCTCCTTGCAATACCAAGTAACTGTATAGTTTTCAATGTGTTCAAATATTCTCTAAACTCGAGCTCAGAAGTGCCTAAACTTTAGAAGAATATGTGAAATAAAAAATAAATGTAAAAAAAATACATATAACACAGGTGATGGCCCTGTTCTGTGTTCTGGCTGTTTCTCAATGAGGTTTCTGAAGATAACTTGATAAACCATGTACAGTGATGGCCAACGATATGTCCAGTCAACAAACCAATTTCAAAGTGTTGGAGGTTAGAAGAGAAACGGTTATATGCTAAAGACAGCAAGTGCCTATTTCATCAGTCTTCTGTACTGTTTATTGAACACATAATCACCTCCCAATCCTAGAAATGGATACAAAGAAAGTTGCTGCTACAGTTGGTTGGTGTTTAATGCTCGGTTGTCTTTGCAAATTATTATAGAAAATGTCCTCAAATTCAGTGCACAGTAATCAGGACCTCACTGAGGTGTTCATAGTAAAGGTATAAGAGTTGAAATAGCAGAATTCCAAGGATAGTTTCATTTACGTGACTACGTTCCTCACATGTTCTCTTTAGCAGAGTGAAACTATGATGTGCTAGACAGAGAGTTCCTGTCTGTAACAATGGCCTTGGAGGAACAGAGGCATGTTCTAGTTGGAGCTACATGTCCTGGAACAGTAAGTAATTCATTTGGTCTATTTGAAGAATATTAAACTCCTCAGTTCCCAGTAAGCTTGCTGAGGAATGCTTTTCATCCTATTAAATGTTGTAACTTCCTACTGGCCAGTCCATACTACAGTGCAACACCTTGTATAAACAGTTCCCTGAAACACAGGTTGAGGAGAGACATTCCCATCATTCCTGCAACTCATTTCATTTCTGCTCTGTCACTGGAGACAATTCATGCCTATACAAGAGGATCAAGATTATCTACCTAATGGTATTACTACCCCTCTTAACCACAAACTCAGTTCCGTTCAATTCCAGTGAAATAATCACATGGGAGAAGATCTAGAACCTCCTTTCCAGGACCATCTGGTGGCCTCATATGAGTAAAGAAACCAAAGAATGTGACTATGTATACAACCTGTGCTAGGATTAATACTCCATGTCAAGCAACTGAAAGGTCACTACAACCCTGATAAATATATTATCATCTGTGGAACCATATATCAATGGTCTTTGTAGTTCAATGTTCTATAGTATGACCACCATCTGTGTCATTGTCGACCATTTTTTGGAAACAGTGTTTGCTGATTCCGTTTAGGAACAAAACCTCTGCTTGAGCTTGCTCCATTATGTATTTATTTTTAAAAAGTGGCTTCATAAAGCACATGCTTACATACGTTACAGAGAGGCTGACAATTTATAGCCTAGTTATGGAAAGCTTTCTCTACAAAACTGGACATTTACCTGGACCGCTCATCTACCTGTCACCCACAAATCAACAGTCAAACCAAAAGGTTGAAGCAAGTCAAGGAGCAGTATCTCTGCTGTTAGCCTTTAGGACAGCAGGAGAAGAGGGCTGAGTGTCTACTGTGTATTTGTTTGCCTTTTCTACCACCTTTACAGGGATACTAGCAGATCAAAAGCTATAGGAGATGTCACAGAACTGGAGATCAGTCATACGGTTATTCCCATAAGCAGGAACATCACAGAAAAAGTGGACAGATAAACACTGTCATCAAGGCTAAGTAGGCAGTAGCATGGCATGAGGATTTGGAAGTCATCTCCTAAATAGTAATAACCACACACAACCCCCACAGCTTGAAGAACTCTAATGTGGAATCTGCAATCAATTTAGACTACTCCTGCACTTCCAGTGCCAGTATTGGTGGATGGCCAACCAGAATACAAGATTGGGAAAGTTTTGAATTTGACATGGTGACAACAGGTTTCCATAACCGCCCTGATTGGAAAGGCTATTGTTCTGAAAAGTGAATCAGGGTTCCTTAAAGGAATTTTCATGTTCCATCTTTACTCAGGAGATTTTATATTCATAATACTCTCAAACCAGTTTCATCAAGTCTGGTAGGTGTACCAGGAAAGAGGTAGTAGTATAAGTGTTAAAACACCTACTCTTGTCATACCTGAGCTCCATGTTCTGCATTGGCACACAGACTGGATATATGCTGCATCGGCCCAGAGTAGTGCCTTGCGGGCACTCCTCCCTGAGCCACAGAACCAAAGATGTCTATTATTGATGTGAGCAACCTCAATTCAGACAGTGTAAGTCCTGCTATGCTGGCTCTGTGGTAATCTCTTGCTATATATATATATACATCTTGTCATTCTCATAGACTTGACCTTTACCTGATGTGGATACTTTCATGCCTGCCTCCAAACCTGGCCATTTACATGTCCCTGAATAGCCACTTACTAGCCGCCAGCTACCTGCACTATCACAGTCTTATGATATCGCTACCTCTGTCCTGTAGGTCCTGTAGGTCCTGTATTTTGTACACCAACCACCAGGGTGACATTGATGTTGTATTGGTGACATGGAGTCTAAATTAACAATAAATCCGCGTATTGCAGATCAGAGGAGATCTAAAAAGGTTGAACTTGATGGACTAAAAGTATTTTTTCAACCTTAATTACTATTTTACTATGTTACTATGTAAATGTATATTGTCACAACCTACAATGATGATGGAGTATAGAGAATCCTAGTTCTCTTATCTCCTGTAGGTTTTAGACCTAAGATTTGGATGACTCAGACCAATGGACCTTCCTTGCGGATGCAAGAGCATAAGTCCCAGCTTTTGGTAGTGTGCCTGGGAAAAAACCTGGCATGGAGTCAGAAACGATCTCCTCTGCCAGCATATGCCCTTGGGTCAATAATACACCTGCACACAAAGTCTGGATGAAAATTATGAAACACTTTATTTGGAACACAACATCTTTTAAACAGGCATACAAAATCACCAGGAGGGCTATCTTTAGTCAGCCCCTAACTGCCTCTGGCCAATCAGGCAGGGAACCCTGAGACTCCTCCCAGGTCCGCCCACTAGGTGTGGCTACCTAATTCAGTTGCTGCCTGGCTCTCAAGGGAGAAACATCCTCCTGCCCTCTGGACCCTGCCCCGACTCTCTGAGTGAGAACACCTGTAGACCCCCTGGGGCCATGGTGCCCCAATGTCTGTATAGACCCCTTTGTTCTGGCCTTGCTATCACTTCAAGTGTTTACTTTAGGTGATAGCTGGAAGGCAGATGGGTGATCAACTCAGGTTACATATGCAGTCAATATGGATGATGCACACAACATGGCTCCAACATTCCAATACAATATATTTACAGATACAACACACAATGTTTCACACACATACAACCAACACATCCCACCAGCTCCCTCACATGACATCCATTACAATGAGCCTAAACATGGAAGGGATGGGGATATGCTAAGGGGTAAACTTATAATACTTTATCCCCTAGACCACAAAATAACAATATAACCTTATAACAGTATAACAGGGTGTCTGGGAGCCCCAAACCCCCAGGTATCGTCTCTTGTTAACAGTCTGTGACAGACATCTGTCCAAGTCCCAGATGACTGCCAAGTGAGCCATGACATATATGATTTCATAAGATGAGAATGAGGGAAGATGTGGTGGGAGTAACATGATTAAAGCGGGTAAAGAGTGTCATATGGATGAAACTAATGTTATATGAGTGATTTGATGGTGGGAGGGTGAATGTGTTGTTTGTTCAAGATTTACAGTGTACCATTTGAGATGAGGATATAATCCTACAGGTATACCCTGCTTAACACTACCCCTTTTAGCGCTGATTCACTATAGCACAGTCTTCCCTGTAATTCCTGTAATTACCTCGCTATAACGCTGTTTTTGCCTGCCAAACCCATTTTAATGCTCTGATTTTCTATTGCAATGCCTCGCTCTAACTCTGGTTTTGCCTGCCGGACCCCTTTTAATTCTCTGATTAGTTATTACTGTTTTTTTTCTAAAAAAAAAAACAACAGAATTCAGGATGACCCAGGAGCTTCAACATCAATAATTGAAAGTGTACATTTCTGCAAATGTTCAGCTTGTGTTAGTGTTATGTTTGCTGTTTCTTTGAAGTTCAAATAAAACCCCAAAAATGTAAATTTCAATTGAAATTCTGTGTTTTTTTTCCCAATGAGTTCCCCTATCCCTATCTTCCCCATGTTAAACTGCCCCGCTTAGAGCTCTTACACTTAACACTCCTATTGCCTGGAACGTTTTTACAGCGTCAAACCGGTAGTCCTGTACTTTTTGGATATAAGTTGATGTCATAAGCCGATGTGGTGTTTAAAATATCACAATTATGCAATACACTGGAAAGGCATTTGCAAGGAACACTCTAAATACCCTGTTCTCAACAGTGTGTGCTAGGACTGATGCTGGTCTCTGAAACCTTATTTGTTAGTCTTAAGCGTTAAAGTGGGATAAAGAGAGTCCAACATTTTAATCACACCACTACCATAGTTCACAGTTATAGATGGATTATTGATCAACATATCTGCAGTTAACTTGTTTTCAAATCAGGAAAAATCTAAAATTTTATGTGTCAAATGTAGTATGCCTATGTTAAAATGGTCTGTATTTCAAAGACGATCTCCGTGGGTCATTGGAAGGTAACCAGCCAGTTCCCAAATCAAAAAGTTACTGGTCTAAATCATAAACAGGTAACCTATTTCACTTGGGCTACACCTGTGGTCCATATTCTAAAAAGTGTAGCATTTAATCATTTTGTTGAAATATGGTAAAATCTCTGGGAGAGAGAGAGAGGTAGAGATGGATTCAGAATGAAGTAAGGTATAGGTAGTGAGAAAACGTAAATTTTGGGGCAAGAAAGTATAATATGCATATTGGGGGCAGGAGAGAGTGTGCTGGTGAAGAGAATCAAGAGTGTTGTGTAATCCCCAGGCCATCTGTCACCCACCACTGCTCTAAGGTATCCATTTACAATTTATTATTCAATTTAAAACCATAATTTACTTCTGCTACAAATATTGTTTCATTAGATTTATAAAAAAACTTTCTAAACCTTTTTCTTGCACTTGGCACCTGAAATTAAAGTAAATAAATGAAGGCCCAGCTAGTTGTTTTTGACTTTGCCCACTCCTAACTTAGAACATCTCTCAAAACATGGAAAAGCTGCTTCGCAACAGTTTTGCATAAACATATCACATTTATAGTTGCGTAGCCAAAGGCGCTCCTTGCCAGCCACTGAGGCCCTTGCGAAGCTCCTTGCCAGCAACTGCGACCATTGCAAAATTTACGAGGGTCGCAGTTGCTGGCAAGGAGCGTAACGCAAACAAAATACGAGACACGTTACGACCCATTACGACCTCGCAAAAAACGGCCGCAACACGCGCACACCAAAAACTCAAAAATCCAACAAATACACACAACAAATAGATAAAAAGCTTACCTACAGCAAGAGGGAGCATACAGGACCTCGAAAACTGAAGTTACACCTCAATTTAAATGAAATTAAAGCAGTTTAGACACTAAAAAATTCTCTAATCTAGAGAAAAAATGGCTGCAGAAAAAAACAAAAAAGAGGCTACAGCAGTCTAAAGACGCAAAACACCACCAAACACCTACGTATTTGTTGAAAAACACCTACGAGATTAGAAAACAAGGACGCAATCCGCGCAACACCAAAAACATTAGAAACACAACAAATACAAACAACAAACACATAAAAAGGTTACTCACAGCAAGGGGGGGGGCAGCGAGGACCGCTGCAAGTGAAGTTACACCTCCATTTAACCACAAATTTCGGAGTTTAGAGACCCGAAAATCACCTAAGCGAGAGAAAAAATGGCCGCCGAACAAAACGAAAACGAGGCTAAAGGTCCCTAAACACGCAAAACACCACTATAAACACGCAAACCACTAACATTAACACGCAAAACACCACCAAACACTTACGGATATTCCGAAAAAGCCCACCAAACCGCTACGCATATTCCGAAAAACTCGCACAACATAGAAAACTAATATTACGAAAAACTCGCACGACATAGAAAACGAACGACGCTACATTAGCCACATTATATACACGAAACACCCTTAGCTCACTTACAATTTCATTGCCGTCATTTTTTGACGGGCAATTCGCTAGTAGCATATAATACCGTGCATAGCATGCACTCCTCTCAGGTACAGTGCCTTGCAAAAGTATTCACCCCCATTGGCATTTTTCATGTTTTGTTGTCTCACAACCTGGGATTAACATGGATTGTTTGAGGATTTGCATAATTTAAATTACAAAACATGCCCACAACTTTGAAGATTTTTTTTTTTCTTATTGTGAAGCAAACAACAAATAGGACAAAATAACAGAAAAAGTCAATGTGCATAACTATTCACCCCCGTAAAGTCAATACTTTGTAGAGCCACCTTTTGCAGCAATCACAGCTCCAAGTCGCTAAGGATGAGTCTCTATGAGCTTGCCACATCTTACCCCTGGGATTTTTGCCCATTCCTCCTTGCAAAACTGCTCCAGCTCCTTCAAGTTGGATGGTTTGCGCTTGTGAACAGCAATTTTTAATCTAACCACAGATTTTCTATTGGATTTTGGTCTGGGCTTTGACTAGGCCATTCCAACACATTTACGTGTTTCCCCTTAAACCACTCAAGTGTTGCTTTAGCAGTGTGTTTGGGGTCATTGTCCTGCTGGAAGGTGAACCTCCGTCCTAGCCTCAAATCACGCACAGAGTGGTACCGGTTTTGCTTAAGAATATCCCTCTATTTAGCACCATCCATCTTTCCATCAACTCTGTCCAGTTTCCCAGTCCCGGCTGCTGAAAAACATCCCCACAGCATGATGCTGCCACCACCATGTTTCACTGTGAGGATAGTGTTCTTTGGGTGATGTGATGTGTTGTGTTTGCGCCAGACAGCGTTTGCTTTGATGGCCCAAAAGTTACATTTTTGTCTCATCAGACCAGTGCACCTTCCTCCATACATTTTGGGAGTCTCCTACATGCCTTTTCGCAAACTCAAAACGTGCAATTTTGTTTCTTGTTGAAAGTAATGGCTTTCTTCTGGCCACTCTGCCATAAAGCCCAACTCTATGGAGCGTACGGCTTATTGTCGTCTTATATACAGATACTCCAGTCTCTGCTGTGGAACTCTGCAGCTCCTCCAGGGTTACCTTAGGTCTCTGTGCTGACTCTGATTAATGCCCTCCTTGCCCGGTCCGTGAGTTTTGGTGGGCAGTTGTCTCTTGGCAGGTTTGCTGTTGTGCTGTGTTCTTTCCATTTGGTTATGATAGATTTGATGGTGCTACTGTGAATCATCAAATATTTGGATATTTTTTTATAACCTAACCCTGACTTGTACTTCTCAACAACATTGTCCCTTACTTGTTTGGAGCGTTTCTTGGTCTTCATGGCAGTGTTTAGTTAGTGGTGCCTCTTTCTAAGGTGGTGCAGCCTCTGGGGCCTTTCAAAAAAGGTGTGTATATGTAACGACAGATCATGTGACACTTAGATTGTACACAGGTGGACATCATTTGACTAATTATGTGATTTTTGAAGGTAATTGGTAGCACCCGAGGTTTTTATGGGCTTCATAACAAAGGGGGTGAATAGATACGCACATGCAAATTTTTTGTTTTCTATTTCTAAAAAATAGTTTTATGTTTATATTTTTCTCATTTCACTTAACCAACTTAGACTTTTGTGTTCTGATCCATCACATAAAATTCAGATTAACAAAACATTGAACTTAAGGCTGTAATGTAACAAAATAGGTAAAAAGTCAAGAGGGTGAATATTTTTGCAAGGCACTGTACCTTCAGAAGTCACATAATTAGTGAAATGATGTCCACCTGTGTGAAATCTGAGTGTCACATGATCTGTCATTACATATACACATCTTTTAAGAAAGGCCCCAGAGGCTGCAACAACTAAGCAAGAGGCACCACTAACCAAACACTGCCACGAAGAGCAAAGAACTTTCCAAACAAGTAAGGGACAATGTTGTTGAGAAGTACAAGTCAAGGTTAGGTTATAAAAAAATATCCAAATCTTTGATGATCACCAGGAGCGCCATCAAATCTATCATAACCAAATGGAAAGAAAATGGCACAACAGCAAACCTGCCAAGAGACGGCCGCCCACCAAAACTCACGGACCCGGCAAGGAGGGCATTAATCAGAGAGGCAGCACAGAGACCTAAGGTAACCCTTGAGGAGTTCTACAGCAGAGACTGGAGTATCTGTACATAGGACGTCAATAAGCAGTACGCTCCATAGAGTTTGGCTTTATGGCAGAGTGGCCAGAAGAAAGCCATTACTTTCAGCAAAAAACAAAATTGCACGTTTTGAAAAGGCATATGGGAGACTCCCAAAATGTATGGAGGAAGGTGCTCTGGTCTGATGAGACTAAAATTTTACTTTTTGGCCATCAAAGAAAACGCTATGTCTGACGCAGACCCAACACATCACGTCACCCAAAGAACACCATCCCCACAGTGAAACATGGTGGTGGCAGCATCATGCTGTGGGGATGTTTTTCAGCAGCCGGGACTGGGAAACTGGTCAGAGTTGAGGGAAAGATGGATGGTGCTAAGATTGCTTCACAATAAAAATAAAAAAAACATCTTTAAAGTTGTGGGCATGTCCTATAACATAAATGATGCAAATTCTCAAACAATCCATGTTAATTCCAGGTTGTGAGGCTACAAAACACGAAAAATGCCAAGTGGGGTAAATACTTTTGCAAGGCACTGTATATATATCACATATTATAATTGTCGTCATGCTTGCGAGCCTCGAAAAGCGAGCGAGCTGTTGAGGCATTGAAGCCTTTCCGAGCTCGCAGGACTTAGGCGCTCATTGCCCTGCGAGCCTTGTGAAGCGAGGTGAGCAGTTGAGGCATTGAAGCACTCTGGACTTAGGCTGAAATAGGTTGAAGGCGCTTATGCGAGCCGCGCAAAGCACGGCGAGCAGTTGAGGCACGCAGGACTTAGGCTGCAAGCAATTGACGACATTTGTTCTTACTTAGGCTGCAATCAGTTAAGGAACCTCGGAATCTCGGGGGCACAAAAATCCGACTTTGCAAAAAAAATATGAATTTACAGGTTGAAACCGCAGAAATCAAAAAAGACGAAAAACATAAAAAAAAAAAAAAAAAATTAAAACACACTCACACACAGCACAGGGGGAGAACCAGAGAGTGAGGTTTTGAGCCTTATTTACCGTGTTTCGTCACTCAAAAATTGGCTAAGCAAGAAAAAAAATGGGGGACGAAAAACTTTAAAAAATCTGTAGGATTAAACGAGGCTGAGCAAAGCTAGGCACGCGGGGCTTAGAAAATACACAACGGCAAAGACACTAACACTTACACCAACACAATCCGACCTCGGAAAAATATGAATTTAAAGGCCGAACCGCTGAGATCGAAAACAACGAAAAATAATAAAAACAAAATAAAAACACCCTCACACACAGCACAGGGGGAGACATAGGAAGCCCGGGAGTGCGGTTGCAAGCGATTTTGAGCATTATATGACGTGTTTCGTCACTTGAAAATCGGCTAAGCGAGAGAAAAAATGGCGGACGAAGAACTTAAAAATTCCGGAAACTGGATAAAAGCGAAGCTGAGCAAAGCCAGGCACGTGGGACTTAGAAAATACACGATGGCAAAGACAGTAATACTTACACCAACAATGCCAGGCATGCGGGTCTTTGAAAATAAAACAAACGGCAGTCAGCAGACACACAGAAGAGAAACACACTGGAAAGGCACAGGGGGGAGATGCTGGAAAGAGACACATTGTATTTCCAAGCACTAAACTTGCAGGTTAATGAACCCTGCAATGAGCGGCCCGTACAGTAGGAAGGAAGAAAGGGTCGCAATGAGCGCCAACGGTGATAAGTGCAAAGCAGGAAAGTTGAAGTACACGGGGAGAGGCTTGCAATGAGCGCCAAAGGTATTTAGAGAAGCAAAAGCCTTACATTGTGTGGCAAACAGCATTTGCTGGCTTACAATTTTATGCCGTTTTTTTGACAGGCAATTCGCTAGTGTATATATATATATATATAGAGAGAGAGAGAGAGGGAGAGAGAGAGAAAGAGAGAGAGAGAGACTATAATTGCTGATTTGCCCTATTGCTTTCAGTTTAAGTCATTTGGAAAATAAAATACTGGGCATGCTCAAACATGGGAGTGTCTATACTGATTACATTCCTCCCTGGGGTCTGAGCATGCCCAGTATATATTTTAAAATGAATTATATCAAAGGCAAGATTCGGAGCCCCAGGGGATAATCAGCAATAGTTGGTAATGACAAGACTGGACAAATTTGTTCTTAATACAGCCCCAACACACAATAGGAGCCAAGACGTTTTTTAGGAGCCAGGCAAGCTGTCCTCTAGGAGCCTGAAAAGAACCCTTCATAGAGATGTATGATGCTATTCTACCACTATTATACTTTGTAATATTTGCTGTTTCCTCAGTAACATTGCATTGCTAGTGCATTTATTGTTTACATGGTAATATCAACACACAAAGGAGGTTTCCAGGAACATACAGTGAGGTAAATGAATTGTTATACAGAGAGTGAAGGAAGGAAAGAGCTGTATAATGTGAGGTCCTCCTCTCCATGTATATACAGTATTTATTATAGCTTTCTTTACTTTCTATTATGCAGACCCTTCTTGATGACATACATAGGGCGTGGTTTACATTCACCACATTCACAATGTGACATGAAGGGCGGGGCCCTTGTGTGATATCACCTTAGGGGCGGGGCATCGAAGCGCATCACTAGAGGCGGGGCATTTAGAGGCGGCGCTTTGACGTCATGGCCCTCCCAACGTGATGCGCCGTATTGGCCCCGCCCTGTGCCGCAGCCTCCTGTCCTCTCCCAACATGGCGCCGCTCGCCCGCTGAGCGCTTGCACTGCCAGCCTGTACCGAGACATGCACAGAGTGCCGGGCCGCAGCGACACAGCCCCAGCCTGCGCATCCTAGGCCCAGCCAGGAGCTCCCCCGCCAGCATACAGCACCGCCCGGAGCACCAGGCCCGCAGACATGGCTCACTCACCGGTAGCCGTGCAAGTGCCAGGGATGCAGGTGAGGCCCGGCCCGCCTGATGTGGAGAGTATGTGTGACATGTACTGGAATACAAGGACCACCTTGTACAGGAGGGGCCTACAGGTTTGGTGGGCACTGACACCGCACCTGAGGGGTTAATGAGGAGACATACACACACCGCCCCTGAGGGGTTAATGAGGAGACATACACACACCGCACCTGAGGGGTTAATGAGGAGACATACACACACCGCACCTGAGGGGTTAATGAGGAGACATACACACACCGCCCCTGAGGGGTTAATGAGGAGACATACACACACCGCACCTGAGGGGTTAATGAGGAGACATACACACACCGCATCTGAGGGGTTAATGAGGAGACATACACAAACACACCGCACCTGAGGGGTTAATGAGGGGACATTCATACACACACCGCACCTGAGGGGTTAATGAGGGGACATTCATACACACACCGCACCTGAGGGGTTAATGAGGGGACATTCATACACACACCGCACCTGAGGGGTTAATGAGGGGACATTCATACACACACCGCACCTGAGGGGTTAATGAGGGGACATTCATACACACACCGCACCTGAGGGGTTAATGAGGGGACATTCATACACACACCGCACCTGAGGGGTTAATGAGGGGACATTCATACACACACCGCACCTGAGGGGTTAATGAGGGGACATTCACACACACCGCACCTGAGGGGTTAATGAGGAGACATTCATACACACACCGCACCTGAGGGGTTAATGAAGAGACATTCATACACACACCGCACCTGAGGGGTTAATGAAGAGACATTCATACACACACCGCACCTGAGGGGTTAATGAGGAGACATTCATACACACACCGCACCTGAGGGGTTAATGAGGAGACATTCACACACACCGCACCTGAGGGGTTAATGAGGAGACATTCATACACACACCGCACCTGAGGGGTTAATGAAGAGACATTCATACACACACCGCACCTGAGGGGTTAATGAAGAGACATTCATACACACACCGCACCTGAGGGGTTAATGAAGAGACATTCATACACACACCGCACCTGAGGGGTTAATGAGGAGACATACACACACACACCGCACCTGAGGGGTTAATGAGGAGACATACACACACACACCGCACCTGAGGGGTTAATGAGGAGACATACACACACCGCACCTGAGGGGTTAATGAGGAGACATACACACACCGCACCTGAGGGGTTAATGAGGAGACATACACACACACCGCACCTGAGGGGTTAATGAGGGGACATTCACACACACCGCACCTGAGGGGTTAATGAGGGGACATTCACACACACCGCACCTGAGGGGTTAATGAGGAGACATTCACACACACCGCACCTGAGGGGTTAATGAGGAGACATTCACACACACCGCACCTGAGGGGTTAATGAGGGGACATTCACACACACCGCACCTGAGGGGTTAATGAGGGGACATTCACACACACCGCACCTGAGGGGTTAATGAGGAGACATTCATACACACACCGCACCTGAGGGGTTAATGAGGGGACATACACAAACACACCGCACCTGAGGGGTTAATGAGGGGACATACACACACACACCGCACCTGAGGGGTTAATGAGGAGACATTTTCACACACCGCACCTGAGGGGTTAATGAGGAGACATTCATACACACACTGCACCTGAGGGGTTAATGAGGAGACATTCACACACACACTGCACCTGAGGGGTTAATGAGGGGACATTCACACACACCGCACCTGAGGGGTTAATGAGGAGACATTCACACACACACCGCACCTGAGGGGTTAATGAGGGGACATTCACACACACCGCACCTGAGGGGTTAATGAGGGGACATTCACACACCGCACCTGAGGGGTTAATGAGGAGACATTCACACACACACCGCACCTGAGGGGTTAATGAGGGGACATTCACACACACCGCACCTGAGGGGTTAATGAGGAGACATTCACACACACCGCACCTGAGGGGTTAATGAGGGGACATTTGCGCACACACAGTACCTGAGGGGTTAATGAGGGGACATTTGCGCACACACAGTACCTGAGGGGTTAATGAGGGGACATTTGCACACACACTGCACCTGAGGGGTTAATGAGGAGACATTCACACACACTGCACCTGAGGGGTTAATGAGGAGACATTCACACACATAGCACCTGAGGGGTTAATGTACAATCTGCACAGTAGATGAGCCTATTGTTTCTTGTCTATGTAATGCAAGGCTTAACCAATCGATGGACAGGGTTGTTCTAGATACTAAATTATATTAGAATTGCTGTTTCTGTTGTTAGTCTGGCACCTAAACAATCCCAGGTGCACAGTCCCCATCTTTAATGGTTTTTCCTATATAATGAGCCCCAAAAGTAAGAAGATTTGAACATATTCAGCTCTGTGTGGATTAGCTCGGAAAAGGCTTAATGAGATATGACAGCTTCTGGTATTGCCTGATGACTGCTTCCACATAGATACATATGGACGTGCTTTATACACGCACACACAGCAGGGGTGGACATATCATGGGAGGCTAGGAGCATGGGCTCCTACAACTTGCACTCCTGGCTCCTAAGTATAAGGAATACTTAACAGGCTTTTGGCTCCTTTCTGCATCTTACATTTTTAGATATCTTTGTCCATTCATATATGTGTGAGCCAGGAAATGAAAAGCTGTGCGGTCCCAAGTTCCTGGAATTCCCCATTTCTGTATATATATGCGTATCTATGTAAATACACTCATATATATGTGAAACTGAGTTGTTGGCTATGTCTTGTAAGAGGCAGGATGTTAAACCTTATATAGGAGCCTAGGCACACTTGGTGCTTCTGTATCTGTGTGTATACTGTATGTTTATATATAATTAGGAACCTACAGACTTGTATAGACCTATATATAGACAAGCTTTACATTTTCATGTTCTAGTTGCAAGGTTCCTGGTCTGTGATTGCTCACGTGTTTACTTGGCAGACATGTATGTACAGCAGCAATACATCCTAGGCAAATAGGCCAGCTAGAAGACACAGCTTTTATCATACTGAAACCAATCTTTCACCTCCGTACAGATCTTTCATCAGTGGTGATGAGTTGTATCTTAACCAAAAAGGTATTTTAAAATGACTGAAATGATTGAAATTAAGCAGCGCACTCAGACACACATATAAGTCTTTCCATCCCTGTAGCGTTTCCTTTATATTATATGCACACACACACACTTTGTTATATACTATGTTTTGCTTATGCATGTTTCATTTATTCCATATCTGGCACTGTAGTGCTCCTGTATTTATTTCAGACACAGTTGTATGGCACCCTTGATCTCTCCCTTCTCCTTTTATCTTAACATTTCTGCAACTCCCAAATTTTCCCATATTTTATTGGGTGTTTGTGTACTTGTCAGGTCATTTTATTTTGCACCCCCCAAATAACCTTGGTCTTTGTTTCAAGCCATTTAAATCTTGCTAGACTTATTTTCTCCTGCTTTTTAATGTCTTGCACACGGTTACTATGATGTTCATGTGTTTTATTACTAGTATGACAAATCCTAGCATTATTCTTATGATTGGATAAAACTTCTTAGCCAATTAATTTATGGCTGGTGGATAAAAGCTTTGTACATGACATATACTGTATATTGCTGACTGCAAGGAGAATACTAGACCAAGTTCCACTTAAAACCTATTAATTCCCATACTCCAAGACTTTACAATCTAAAGGTGATTTGACTCCTTAAAAGACCATCAGATTTAATGCTAAAACTGCTTTTGTAGAGAGAAAAAGACTAAGCCGTGTAGGATTACCTGGTATTAGCACAATTCATACAGTCTTCCAAGGTCATAACTCAGAAATGAAATAAATCTGCAAGATCAGCTGGCCATACAGTTTAGTTCTTGTTAGGATTAGTGTGTTTTCTTAAGTTTTCGTTGCACCAGTGACTGCAGACTGCATTAACTCTATCAAGACCAAAAAGTATTGAAAGAATATTGATTCTTTTGTGGAAGTGCTATGAGTGGTGATTTCTTTCATGAAGTGCTCTTACTTGGGCCCCTACTTTAGTACTTGAACTTCGGTTACCTGACAGACATATAGTAATGCACTGCTGGGAGATCAGTATTATTAAATGCAACTGGACACATCTTTCCTTGAGTAGTGTTAATATGATGGTGTATAGATTATTTGTGTCTTAGATTGTGCGATTATCTGTAATAATGTGTGGGTTCTCTGCAACTTGTGTCACAATAACTTGGCATATTCATGGCATTGCAGTAATATTGTTCTGCATAACAAAGATTCAGCCACTTCCAGATCGACTAAATCTTGGCAAATGCCATTCTGCTGTCTCCATATGTTTAGCAGTTATCTTTTTTTGTGTCTTGTAATCTTTGTCCATCTCTGCATGTTTCTTCTATTGCAACACAATTATAGTTCTAGTGTTGCAGGAAACAGTCTGTTTTGTTAATAGTGTTGCATATATTAGTTTATTTACTTGTAAATTGTGCAACCAAAAATTGCGGTGCTTTATAAGGGTACAGTAAAGTGGATATAGTATTTAGACAAATTACAAAGATTGTTATACTATAGCTGCACTGTTTCACATTTTTTTACCAGTCTTTGGGAATTTGACACTTTTCACTAGTTTTTATCTGGTGGTACCCCAAGACAGGGATTGCAAACATTCACATAAAATATGATGTACAGGCGGCCCTTCACATTTGTGGGGGTTCTGTTCCTGGGGTTCTTGTGAATGTCAAAAAAACATGAATAACTAAATGGGTAAACAATCATTTTACCCATTTTTTGTCCCATGGGAAGGGGCTCTAGGTGGTGGGTGGCACTCACCTCGCGGGGAAATGCTTCCCAACCATCCTTTTCAGTCAAGGTGGTGGGGTTTAGCGCCCCCCTCTGCACCTAAGCGCAGGGCTCCCAGGCCAGATCTTGCGTGATCTCACGTGACTTAGTTTAAAATTTTTTTTTTGAAATGGGGAATCTGCAAATGTTAAACCGCAAATGTCAAGGGTCTACTGTAGTTGGTTGCCTGAAATATGGCAGCATCTTTCTTTACATTTTTACATGTTTCTTATATAGGTGGTCCCTGGGTTACAGACAATGGGCCCCTAAAGCTTTTTGTATGAGTTTGCTTGAATTAATAGAGTGCACAATAGTTTCTGTAGCTTATTACGATATTACTGTATTACCACATGATCCATTACAGTGTTTATTATTATTATTATCAGGGAATCCGAGTTACATACAAATCTGGTTTAAAGAAGTTCTCAGGAATGTATCTCGTCCATAACACAGGGACGTGTCTTGTGAAAATATGAACTGGGCTCTAATCTTGAGCTAGCCTAATGGAAGTTACATGGGATAATGGTGGGAAAAGTAGCTAACATTTTGTTGTTCAATAAAACCTAATGCATACAGGTAACATGTTTAAAGTCTTCTACCTAGTAATACTTGTTTTTATTTTTGTCAAATACAAAAAATAGAATAATTTTGAATTCAATACAGCCAAATCTACCAGTAGCTCTTCTTTTTTTGGGGGGAGCAAATATACTAGGAAAGTAATCAGTTTTCTTTTCATTACCAAAATTATGTACAAGTGAGGAAACACTTAAAATTTGAAATCATTTTATTATAGTGTTGAAACTAAAGATTCCTCAGATGAAATGTTGATCTTCATTATGAAACTCTTGGATCACCATATCCACAAGCTTCTGAGAGACACAATTGGACTTTAATAAGGGACATGGAACACAATTATGTTTTTCATAAATGTAAAAGCGCAGGTTTAAAAAAAAACCCACCAAAGTTGTGCTTTACATGAACACATTTTAAGTAAAACTTGTTTAAACTTTGTTGAAACTAACAGGAAATACACCTATGTCTATTGCCACACAAATGTTGGGAATACAGCTTTATTACTGCTCACTGGCTGACAGGGCCAAGCCCTTGGATCCATTAAATCGTTTTTTTTTCTTTCAGCATTGACTGCTTCATTTAAAAAAAGAAAACACACCTTGGTACATTATCAAATACCCTCTTTTAGGTGCAACAAGGATAACAATGCATGCAATGCCCTGTTGAGCATAGTTTCACTTGTGCTATAATAAAATACAGTAATGAGGAAGTATCATAGTACACTTTGAGATAATTTAATGGAAAGGTATAAGAGCCTTTGTTAATGAACAGATGTTCGCACAGATAGATACTTGTGACAGTGTCCCATTAAATCATTCACCTTTTGTACATAAAAGGGGTACTGACCTGTCAGAGCATGTGTGTTTGTATTGTTCAAGCGTGTCCTATTCTGTGACCTCATGGACCGCAATACACCATGCTGATCCACTTAGTATTCATGGCAGAGATACTGGAGTGGGTTACCAGTTCCTTCTCCAGTGGGCAACAGCCTACAGCTCCTGGTATTCCTAGGTGGTGTCTCATCCAAGTACTGACCAGGCCCATACTTGACCATAAAGTCCTGTCAAATAATCATATGAAATGCTTTTTTGATGCCGCTGCAGCAAAGTGGAAGGATCCATGATGATAAATTTGTTGAAGGTGTTTGTGGGCATTTATAAATTCTGGAGAACTGTGTGTGCATCCTTTGATGCAATTTCCTGCTCTGCTTGGGTAGGGGGAGATGTGTGATGTCAATTTCAATCTTATCCAAATATCAAACCAAGGTTCTGTACTTCTGTTTGATCTCCCCCACCTTTCCCTCAACGGATAACTACACACCCATATCATCCAATTTTCAGACTGTGATGCAACAAACTCCAAATTAATTTCTCATTAAAAAAAATGTAAAAATTAAAACAGTGTTTTATATCTTTGGCTTACACCATTGTAAATATTGTTCGTTTGGTCCATAATTGGACTTTTAACAGTGTTAATTTTTAATATACATTCATAAAGCACATGGTGTCTTTCCCTAGGTGACGCTTTACTTTAAATAGTTTCTACATATTAGGCTTTGTATATAAAGCCTGTGATGTTATAAGCCCTTTTTAAAGGAACATGACACTTTTTTTTTTTTTATATATATATATTTCTTTCTTTGCCATCATATTGTTCACATGCCACTCTACAGATGTACATTTGGGTTTCTACATGCACACCTTTATCTAAGCGCTGTGCCCAGTAACCTGATTCCTGCACTCACTCTGCACAGATTCCAGCAAAATTAACCCACTTCTAACCAGAAATTAAGGATACCAACCTGGGGACTGCAATGTTGTCACAAGTATACATTTTTTTTTTTTTTGTTATCTGGAAAACCAGATCGAAGATCTTTCATGTACAAGTGATAGAGAGTTAGTAGTTCAGAAAGCCTCACTGACCGCCAAAGACTGCAACATATATTTGTATAAATATAATTATTTTGGATCATCTAAATACCTGTAATAGCCTACAGTTTTATTATGCCATTTATGAACCCAAACATTAAAGTTTGGACTAAATTTGATTGCAAAGAAGCTTATTGTGTGTAGGCCGGTCAAGTCTAGTCTACCCATTGATGTACTTTACATCCTCAATCTATAACTAACTCTTTATTCTAGCAGACTTTTGCCTTGTATAAAGAAAATGCTTTTTGTCATTGACTAGTAAACCAATCCATAAGCGCACTACCCTTTCTGTAACATGTTACTCTCCCTTTTTGTATAAGCCTGCCACCCTCTAGCATCAGGCATGACTTGTTGATCTAGCACTTTCTCTGAAATATGCTTCCCTCGTGTTTGTTGTTGATTCCCTTGATGTATAAAAATTCCCTTGATGCATTGTTTAACTATATTCCTTTTAAGTGTCTTGAGAGAGACCTGCTCGTTCTATTTTTGCAGTTCTCCATACTGATCTCAAATCTACAATATACTTTTCTTTTATTATTCAAAGTATTCTGTACTAAACTTAGGAGTTGCTATAAATATATTCAGTTCTAGGACTACTCCTTATACTAAGTTTTTAGTGTCTTTTTACTTTCCTTAAATTGCTAATTTAATGTACATGAATGAGGCCCTTTAAATCTACATTGCATTTTTTGATTATATGGATCTTATTTTTACAGTACATGCATGGTGTCTGCTACTAGGCTTACAATATATATTTTTTATAATAACCATATAATTTAATGTATTTGTAACAAATACGTTTTTTGTTTTTCTAGAACTGTTATTTTTTTTTTTTATATATATATATATTTACTGGAAGAAAACATTATACAAACAAATTGTATAAACTGAAAAACCTATTATGCAAACTTATATTATTCAAGGTTTGTTATATATAATAACTTCTATATCCTTCACTTCCTTTTTCATTATTGAGCAAAACGAAACATGACATTTCATTTTATGTACCAATATCCTCTTATTTTTCCAAAGCTCTTATTTTTGTTGTTGTATAACTCCAAGAGGCCCATTTCTTATCATAATGTAGCAACCCGTTTTACCAACGAGTATGTTAGTCTTTCCAAGTAGTCTGCTTTTGTCTGTTTTCTTTATAATAATGCACCAGGATAGGTCTATTTTTTTCCACCTATTGATATGTTAGTTTACAATATTAAATATTGTTTGCAAATAGTTTTATACTTGAAAATGTTAATTCTCCATGGAGCATTCATATTACTTTTACGGTGTAACTATTTGTCTACTATACATATAATTACTTCTATTTTCTGCCTTATTTTCCAAACTATTGGACAATTCCACCAAATATGCACATGTGATACATATGACCCTTGTCCACATCCTCAAAAGAACGATCTGACTGATTTTTTTAATATTATGCAATTTTGTTTGTACTATAAACATTGAGTCACGTAATTTGTGTAATTTCTACCAGGGAAATAACCCTTTTTTTTTTCTTTTTTTTTTTTAAGCAAAAGTCTTAAAGTGTACCCAATTTGGACATTTCCACTTAGGGGTGTACTCACTTTTGTTGCCAACGGTTTAGACATTAATGGCTGTGTTTTGAGTTATTTTGAGGGGACAGCAAATTTACACTGTTATACAGGCTGTACACTTAATACTTTACATTGTAGCAGAGTGTCATTTCTTCAGTGCTATATATATACTAGGAAATTGCCCGTCAAAAATGACGAGAATTAAATTGTAAGGCTGGCAATGCTGTTTGCCACACAATGTGAGGGTTTTGCCTCTCTGAAAATAAAACAAACATGCATGCTGCTCAAAGTCCCGCGTGCCTGGTGTTGTTCGTGTAAGTGTTACTATCTTTGGCGTCGTGTATTTTCTAAGTTCTGCGTGCCTGGCATTCCAGAAACTAATTTTTTTATCCAGTTTCAGAATTTTTACATTTTCGGTTGCCATTTTTTCCCTCTCTTAGTAGATTTTCGAATGGCGAAAAGCTGAAAATATGGCTCAAATTTGTTTGCAACTTAACTCCCATGCTTCCTGGCTCTCCCCCCTGTGCAGTGGTTTTTTTTTTTGCAAATTATTTTGGTGGTTTTTCAGTGTTTTTGAGCTGCGCGTTTGTACCAACCGCATGCTTCATCTGCTCGCCTTGCAAGGCTCGCAGTGCAATGAGCGCATTCGGTTCTAATTGCAGCCTAAGTCCCGCTAGGGCCGCAAGTGCATTACCAACATCGCAAACGCCACCAACATCGCAAGATCCACAATTATATGTGGGTGGCACGACTTTCTGGCGCACAGCCAATACGTGCCGACGCACGCGATAGCGCTCCCGACATCTATGATGTCACTTAGCTTCGGTCGGCCCTCTCACCTGCACTGCGTTTTCAGCCCTCCTGCTCTTTCCTCAATACCCCTGTCCTGTAATCCTGCCTTCTCCCCTGTGCCCCATGCCCTCTCTAGACCCTGAGCTGTGCTCGATTCTGTACCTTGTGGCACCTGTGTGACTGACTTTAAAGTCAGTCAGGAGCCACAATGTACACCATCCAGCACAGCTAAGGGTCTAGAGGGCATGGGGTACAGGGCTGAAAACGAGGTGCAGGGGAGAGGGCTGACTGGAGCTATGTGAAAGGGAGAGTGCAGATGTCGGGATCGCTATTTTCTGTGCGCGTGTATTGGCCGTGCGCCAGAAAGTCGGGGTGCCATATGTGATATATACCCTATCCTCCCCAGTTTTTTTTGTTTGTTTTTTATCCCATTTTCAATTATCTATGTGAATGTTTAGGTAAATTTCCCATCTTATTCATTTGTTTACATCTAGTTTATTCCTAATCTTTATATCCTGACTAGCGAATTGCCCGTCAGAAAAATGACGGCAATAGAATTGTAAGTCAGGGAATGGTGTTTGGCACACAAAGTGTTTTTGGTTGTGTGAGTACCTTCGGCGCTCATTGCAAGCCTGTGGGTTAGTGTATTTTTGGTTGTCATAGCCCCTTTGGCGCTGATTGCAAGGTCCATGCTTCTCGCCTTTTTGGCACCCATTGCGAGGCTCTCCCCTGGTGTAGTTTTGCTCCTCTCAGCACCCTTGGCGCTCCTTGTGAGGCGTGCGGTGAACGGCTTTGCCGTTTATTGCGATACTGTCATGTGGTTTTTATGTATTTTTGTAATTTATAATTACCGAACTCCTAAATTAATATATTTTAGCTATTTGTAATGAAGATATGCAGCAACCAATATGCTGAAGAGCTAACAATCTGTTTTGATGTTCCTGCAGCATACAACAGATTTTCAGTGTTGTGCAGTGTGTAGTGTAAATAGGCTGCATGCGCGAGGGGAAGCAGTTTGTGTAGCTGGGTAGTTCCGCATTTGTAAGTAAGTGTTATAAAATGAGGCGATTGTGTATGTGGTACGTGGGTGTGGATGGTTTTGCGTCCTTCCTAATAGTGTATTTTGTAGCTCGTCCGGGGTTGTGTAAAAGTTGTATGTAACAATGTTTAATAGAGGAGAGAAAAAGTACACTTTTAATTCGTGACAATATTGACTCAGAGATATTCCAAAATTAGTAATTAGTTCAAAGAATATTAATCAGATACTTTGTAAATAAAAATAAAACTTTTATTGATGTGTAAAATACAGTGAATATAAAATGAATATTAAGATTAAATCCTGGATGTCTACAAATAAATGCATAAATGACTTAACAGTAACAAAGTTACAATATCACTATGCCCACCACTTGCCCACCTGACAACGACCTCTGTAAATTTTAACAAAGCACAAGTTAGCACTGGAGCGTTATCTTCATTGGGTGAAACGCTTCACATGCAGAGCGATGCCAACACCGGAAGTGGTCAGGTGCTGGGCATAGTCCCATAGTAGAGAGGGTAGATTTACTCAGGTTAGGCAGATAGGGAGGTAAATAGTGGGCCTCCGGTCTTCATCTGCTACTGTTTAGTTAACCAGGGCCACAGAGGTATTGATTCTGTCTCCCCTGCCTACATACTTTCCACCTGATAACGAAGGTGGTATTCTATGCACAGATTGTTTGTATATAACACACTAGTTTTAGGTATAAATTAGCAGAGTTTGAGATTGTAGATTAGCAGTTTTCACCTTTCCACTGTACATTTTTGCACTTAACAGTAATAAAATTACAATATAATTCACATATGCATTAAGAGAAATATAGCAGTTAAGCCATTTATTTATCCACACAGTGTAGACATCCAGGATTTAATATTTTATATTCACTGTATTGAACATATATAAAAGTTATATTTTAATTTACAATGTATCTGATTAATATTCTTTGAACGAATTACTAATTTTGGAATATCTCTTTGGATCAATATTATCATTGGAATTAAATGTGTACTTTTTCTCTCTTTTTTATATTAAACATTTTGATATTTTTTACACTGCCAATGATAACATTAAGTTATTATATTTCTAATGACTAGGAAATGTTGAACATACCTGATACTTTTATTACAACTATTAAGTACCGAAGATTCTTACTCTTTGGCTTTCCTTTTGCATATAAAAGTTGTATGTGCCTGGCGGTGTTTTGCGGGTTTAGGGGTAGCCTCGTTTTAAATTTTTTGGCGTATTTTTTTGCAGATCGTATTTTTTTCTCGAAGTCGCGGTTTCCTTTTGTAAGTGTTACAGGCCGTATTTTTTTTTTTTTTTTTTTTTTTTCTCAAAGTGCTACGGGTGTCGCCCCAGCGCAGTGAGCGCCTGTGGCGCTACCTGCTTAAGTCATATGGGTTCGTAGGGATAAGTGCCTAGGGCGCTCATCTCCACCAGTGCAAGGAGCGCCTTTGGCTCCTTGCTTGGCCGCAACTGCAGCCCTCGCTTTGTGAGGTCCGCGGTTGCCCCGTTGCGTTAGCAACGGATTTTAGCAAGCCTGCGCTGCTGAGAACTATATATGTGATTATTCCTTCCCTCGCTTTTACATTGAGTTTTCTACGAAGCATTTCTTCTCAAAATCCTAAAGTGGTCTCCATATAAATGTGAAAATTTTAAATTGAAAGTGCTTAATGTCCTTTTGACGTATTGGTAAAGAGTAAAATAAATATAGTATTTTGGGTAAAATTGATTGCCGCTATACAGCCTAGTAATGGTGAGAGTAAAATCGATACATAAAGAGAATAATTTACAAAGTGTGCTATTATGTTTTTATAGTTCATTCCACATAATCTTCTATCTGCGCTGAAATTGGTACACATAAAAATTTGTTTATTACACATCGATACGTCAACATTTGAAAAAGTTGATGGTAGCTGTCCTGCCTTCACAGTACAATGTGTGCGCGCAACATTTAAATGGTTGTTCATTAGAAGTCTTGAGTTTGGATTCTAGTCTTCACATTCTTATTTTAGACGTCATCGTTATCTCTCATTATTTTACATCTTCCTCTGGGAAACACTAATGACAAGTTTTGTCGTCACTAAGTCCCAGATTATTTTTCATTCTTTGAAACAAGTATTGTTTGGCCATTTTTCATTAGATACCTCTGATCTGCGTGCAATTCTTCAGTCTCCTTGTTTCTCTGTATCCATAGTGATTTTTGTTTTTTTTTCAAAACATTGCTCCTCCGTATGGTATATATTTTTTCACATATACAGTATCTCTCAACAGTGAGTAAGCCTCTCACATTTTTGTAAATATATTATATCTTTTCATGTGACAACACTGAAGAAATGACACTGCTACAATGTAAAGTAGTGAGTGTACAGCCTGTATAACAGTGTCAATTTGCTGTCCCATCAAAATAACTCAACACACAGCCATTAATGTCTAAACCAATGGCAACAAAAGTGAGTACACCCCTAAGTGTATATGTCCAATTGTGCCCAATAAGCCATGTTCCTCCCCAGTGTCATGTGACTCATTAGTGTTACAAGGTCTCATGTGTGAATGGGGAGCCGGTGTGTTAAATTTGGTATAATTCTCACACTCTCGTACTGGTCACTGGAAGTTCAACATGGCACCTCATGGCAAAGAACTCTGAGGACCTGAAACTGAGCTGCATGCATCTGATAGAGAATAAGTAGTGTATGAAAAACATTTTTTTGCTTTGGGTTAGCACCCTCCAAACCCAGGCTAAATTGGTATACAATTTGACAAAAATAGTTTTGGCCAATCAGGAGGAAGTAAAGACTGAAACATTTGTATCACAATCTGGCAGTTGCAGCCTTTTTTTTTTTTTTTTCTCTGCCTTTGTCCGTATGGACAATTTCAGCTGTGACCCCACCCACCATCATTTCCTTTAGAGGTCACACACTGTACCCTGCAGGGTACACTTAAGCTTCCTAGGGGTGTGCACATCCAAATATCAGTATATACCATATAAATATGTAAGTACATTCAGCTTTTTCAATAAAATACATATTATTCTACTAATTAGTAGCCGTTTATTAGGCAACATTTGAAACACAGGAAACTTACATATAGCTTTAAGATTGATATTTTTTCCACCCCTTTATCTTATATTATATATAGGCATGCATTATACTTTGGAAAAATATTTAGGAACGAGCAGGATACATTGTACGTGGCCTGGCTCCTGCAATGTGGTATATATGTGAAAAAATATTCTATACAGGGGCAGAATGTTTTGAAGGAAACAAAAATTACTAAGTATACAGTGAAACAAGGGGCAAAATAAAGTGTTTTGAGTAAAATGTCAGTTTATAAAGTATGCATACATAGTGTGAGAATTGATGACAAAATGGGTGGAACTTGCAGGAGATGCTTGGAGTACCCATTTGCATGTTACTATTCGGGATCCCTGGCTGAGTTGAAATGACGTTGCGCTGTGATTATGTGGGAAGTTGCATTTTTTAACCTGCATACACATGTTCTTTGCATTTATTGTAAGCATTAGTCAAAATATGTATAAATTAAGTACCCTGCTTACTTGCGGTGTTGCTTTCTTTTATGTATTTAATATTTTGGTCTCCATTTGAAGATTGTGCTGAAATGTATTGTAATAAAGAAATCTACCATTGATTTATTTCGGTTTTGAAGACCTGAGAGTTTCTAAAAGCTTTCTGTATCCTTTTTATGCAAACCGGTTATATTGTGTTTTAAATCCGGTTTTGACAAATTTTAAGAGCCAGACAGACTATTGAGAAGCCAACCAAACATTTCTTAGGAGCCAGAGAATGGTGTTGGTGTATAGATTTATGTTGAATTACCAAAAAAAAATGAGCCAGAACTAAATCTTTAGAACTGTGGCTCCCCAGAATTATCTAACCCTGGTTTTAAATCTTGGCTTGTAAGTTTAGACTTGAGCTTTTATTGTATTGTTCCATATCTCTTGGGTCCCATGGTTTTTGGGCTATCCTTCATACTTAAACCTGGGAAATTCCATTTTCGCCTACATTTTTAAACAAATGTAGATATGTTTTGAGGGCTAGTTATGTACAATTTGGCAGCCCTTTGCTATATAAACAAATGAGCAACCAAAGCAGTGCTGCTTAAATAGTGGTCTTGTCATTGATACCAAAGAAGTTCTAGTAATGAGCTGTGGAGAGCTGCTCATTCACACACAAAACCGTACTCTCTTCACATGCTATAAATACCATTGGGCTCACAGTAGGTGAATCCAGAAGCATGGAGCCAGAAAAATGCACATTTTAGCAGCAGAAAAAAATCAAAACACTGAGCTTCTGGAGTTTTTTTTATTTTTCTGCTGTGAGTATTATAATTAATTGCATGTTAATTATTTTCAATAGTTTTTTGTTTTTTTTCATGTTATGTCTGGGGATAATGTACATTACATCCAAAATATAGTAGTTGGGCTGTTAAATTATCCCCAACTCTGTTTGAATATAGTAAGAGCTAGCTATCTTGGGGTGATTTACCTAGGAAATGCCTCCTATGAATATATTGCACTAACGAGAGGTACCAATCCCACAAGAAATGTTGTTGTAGTGAATCTACCACACAAACCAGGAACCAGCCCCACACTTAGATCTATTAAGATCGAAACAGTGCTGTCTGTGGGTAGGTTTCCTGGTTTGTGCCTAATCCATCTTGTACTATGCTTAAAGAGTTTTAATACAGCGAACATATGCTTAAAATCAGCCATGTGTATAGTGATTTTGAATTGATAGTGAGAATACATTGTGTTCTCATTTGCATGTCCCCGCCCAGTTTCTCAGAGTTCAATGCAATGACTGCATTTCTTGGAAACCTGAGCAGGAAATACGTTTTTTTTTTTTTTACTTATTTTTAGACATTCTAATGGAATTACAAATGTACTATTCAGAGAGAGCATTGCCTGCCATAAAAAAAAGTCTGTATTGAATCTTGGCTTATATATATTGCTCTTTAAACATATGTCTGAACATCTATTTATCCTAAAGTTCCCGTATATCTTCTATGGCAGAGCTTCTGAGAGAGTAAGGCTGCAAATTTAAGTTTTTTTATATATTTCACATAAATTGTTGGCAACGTTTCCATAAAAAGCCCCCTATGTTTTCCGTTTATATAAACATTTGCCCAAACAGATATTTTGTTACAAAATCATTATATGATGTTTACGTATTCCTTATGTTGATTTTATGTTCAGTTTTATCTTTCTTTTATACACTGGATTAATGGATGGTAAGAGAGAGGGGTTTATAATCTGCTCCGGCACCATTCCATGAGTAGACTGTTTAGTTATTGTGTGCATTGCTCATATATGAGGACTCGCTCAGGATATACATGAACAGGTTAGTGCAATTCAATGCAAATGTTCATTGCGTGCATCGCTACAAGACAGGAAATGATATATTTACCTGAAACATAGGAGTCTAGCATTTTAGCTAGGACCCAGCAAAACATTTTTATGTAGAGAAATATATGGAAACTTAAGCGTTGGGAGCTTGCAGTAAACCATGGCTACCTTGCATCTTGGATTTGTAAAGCCCTGGTCTAAGATCATATCTTAATGTCCTCTCTCAGCTAGTGGTACTGTAGCTCTCTGGTGGTGCTGCTGCTCAGTGATGAAATTTAAAAGACGGCCCTTAGTGTAGAGGTTGACAAACTGTGCATAAAATTTGAGCCAGTGAATAGATTATAAACCTAGAGAAACAAATGTTTATCGACAAATTTGGAGCCAGAGGTACAATTTTAGGAGCTGTGACTCCCAGGGTCTGTTAAGCCCTGTCTTATTCCATCTGGAAACCTACTCTTCCATGATGTGGTAAGATGTTGCAATCTGGTTTTATCTATTCCAGATTACACTCATTTTGTTCTGGCTTTGAAAGTTCACAATAATTTTTTGATATGGATATATATGTATGAAATGTCTTTTTTGTCCTAAAGTATTGTTTTGATGGAAATTATGTCCTTGAGGAAAATATGCAGAATGCTTAGTCTTAAACCTTTATGCGAATAACCTTGAATTTGCATGCAAAAATCTATGTACCCAAAATGTATGCTTAAAGGTAGGTTTGCTCCGACTCTCCACATCCCTTACACAATTACACAAATTTCCCTTCTCAGATTTAAAAAAAATCTTCCTAAGATATGTAGACTTTAGGTCTAAGTGATGCAAATGATGATTACTCCAAGTACTTGGGATATGATATTTTCAGTTCTTTAGTGTATTTTTAGTTAACTGAAACAGCAATGAATGGATCCCTCATGAGTGGAGTCATGTAATGCTTGCGATAAGTATGCCATCATATGTGAGCAGTGATTCATAACTAATTATCTACTCTTTCCACATACTAATGACATATATCCAATGAGATATTACAAGTGACACAAGGCAAAAAGCCAAGATGGACTACTTGCTCCATAGTGTTCAGTAAAAGTTGGGCAGGTGTACTGATTTACTTTGTGTTACCATAAAATGTTGGGCTCACAATGTTCACTCTACTTTACTATTTTGCCTACCAGCACACAGTGTGTCATGTTTGTGTTACAATGGGAAACGTCAATGCATCCAAGGTTGCTTCCCAGGAGACAAGTTACAAGCATTGACCTTCATGTCAGAATAAATGCATGTAATTGGAAATGCATTGTTTTTTATATCATGTTCTCTAAGCTGAAAGAAATATACAGCCAATATCTAAGATCAAGATGTTGTTCTTGTGTCCTGATGAGTTTATCTGGACTTTGTACACTGTGTAAGAGTATTAATGCTGACTGGGGACTGAGATCCCTTCCAAACCACCGCTCAGGGCGTTAAGTTCCTTTTGTTTGTTTCTGTGGTCACTTTCTGGAATGTTACATTTTGCTCTTAGTCCTTTACATGAACACTGTGGTCTTGTATGTAATCAACCAGATATAAATGTACAGGTTTTGAAATCGCAAGCAGAAACACTTTCATTTCACCTCCTAAACAATAAAATGACAGCGTATACCTATATTCTGTATAGTACAGTGGTTACATATGTGTACACAGTACAACAGACGTCAGATCATGAGTTGGCAAAACAGTGATCATTGTAACTAGGTTGTGCTAGAGAAAGTGTCTTGTAGGGGTACAAGGGGGTTTACTGTTTGGGGAAAGGATATAGGGCGAAGCTGTTATGGAACAGTAGTGTCCTGTTCTACTCTGTAGAAAAGGATTTGGCCTGAGTACTTAGTTGAAAAGCCTACTGCGCAATGAAAAAAGTTTGAAAAACTTAACTTTTAATGCAGATTTTTGCCTAACATCTAGTTTAAAAAAAAAAATAGAAATAAATGTACAATTCCTCAGCAAGACCCTGGAGGTATTGACACTGTGTGTTAGTGTGGTGTCTTGGAAAGCATTTGTATCTTTTTTTTTTTTTTTTTGGACTCTTCCAGCTTCTGGACTAGTGTGGGGGAAGGGGTGTGGTGTAAATTTCAATAACACTGTTCAACAAAGTCTCTACAATTAGGTCTGTTCTCTCTTCCCTCTACTGATAACTACAAAACACCCATCGTCCATCTTTCTGCATGTGACGTAATGAACACAAAATGGATTCCTGTACTCAAATTTTCCAAAAGTTTTATGTCCATGGCTTGCACAGCTGCTAATATTGTTAGTCTGCCCTCCTTGATCTGCAGTGATCCTTTAAGAATGTGTGTTTACTTCTTGTTATACATGCGTAAAACACCTCTTTATCAAGTATGTACAAAGCTGTCCTTTTTTTCTTGAACTGCAGTGGTCCTTTACTGCCAAATATTAGACAACTCTGCTTTAGAAGTGAATACAGTGAACAAAAACTGAATAGCTGTAAACCCCCCCCCCCCCCCCTACTTATGTCTGTATCACATCACTCCGTTTACCTATCTCTCTTGAATAGCTTAAAAGCAGTGTTTATCTTTAAATATCATATTGTGCATTCACATACAGTAAATACAATTATAATTTATTTGCGAAACCTTATTTGGCATACATCATATTCGTTTATTGGTAAACCTGTTTTATTGGTTTGGAAAATAGTAATTCCGTAGCTTTATTCAATGGCCGGGCAAGTGAGGAAAAAAGTTAATTGTGACACAGCCCCAGGGTGACATGAACCAAGCACTAAGACCTGGTCTAGTGGGTAGTTTCCAGTATAAAATGAACAGGTAAAGTCTTATGGGAGTGAAGTTAATTAAAAGGGCATTATTTTAGAGGTAGATTAAGACTTAAATTAAACCTGAAAGTATGTCATGCATTAAACTCTTACCGGTGATTTAACTTGAAAGACATTTCCTTCTTTGACGTCATCGGGTGAAATTGCAGCCTTGGAGGTTATAGATTGACACTTCACAGCTCTATATTTTTTAAACTCTGTATACTGAAGGAACAGGATACTCTGTACATTTCCTATGGTGTAAAAGTGGACACTTTTTATATAATGCTGCTGGTCTGTAGTCATGAAGGCAACAAAAATTGCAGCACTAGCCGTCAACTGTGCCACAATTAACCATTTTGGTAACAGAGTTTAATTTTACCTATTAAAGACCTGTACACACTAATCCCTGCTGTGAGTATTGAGAGGGGCAATATGTCCTCTCACTGGTGCAGCTGATCTTGAGATTTGGGATTCCTTGGATAAGAAGCATTTATTTGCTCCTGGCATGTAGGGTGGTTTTTAATCTATAGTTAGTGACATAGCGAAGGTTCCATTTATTGTATAATTTAAAGCTACTGGTAATACTTCTTCTATCAGTTGAATGTTAAAAAAAATAATAATAATAATCCTACAGTCAACAGTGATGTTTGCCATTTGATTGGTCAGTCAGCTTTTCTTGACAAGAGATTAAAATGCTGTTGGAGTGGATAAGAGCTCATTGGCAATTATTACGGACACATTGGGTCCATTGATTTCAGTGCAGTTGTCTACAAAAATAGACATGATTGGTTTGCAGATTACTGCACTCAAGAAAATGGACCAAATGTCTTGGGGACTTATTAGTAATTAATGCCAAGATTAAAGTGTCTGTCTTTTTGGGGTATATCAGGCTGACTGACCACTCAACATGGCAAACTCCAAAAATATCATTTTCTTTGTAACATTCAAGTGAAAAAAAAAGTATTCCCCTGCAGTCTTTAAATTGTACCATACTTGGAGCCTCTGCGGTGTCACTTTAACATTTTGAGATACTAATGTGAAATATGACTGGGCTAAACTCCACAATCCATATTTTATTTTCTCTTTAATCTGATTAAGTGAAAACATCTTATCTTATAGTTAGACTTTCATATTTAAATGCTCATTTAAAGGTCTGTTTGTTTTAGTATATGTAGCCATGAAGTTAAAAGGACTCTACCTTCGTACTTAACTATTTTAACAGGCCTAATTACTGTTAATTTTAAAACTACAATGAACTACTACTGCAATGAATACATACATAGTTTGGGCAGTACATAACATAATGAACTTTCAAACTGAAGACATTTTTTATTGGCCCTTTAATCGTTACTTAATTTTTTATATGGAACTAGATTAAAGCTTATCTTGCTACTTACAGGGACATGCTTTGCAGCAGAGTAGTCATCACATAAACTATGTGTACATTGTGTAAATTGTTTGTGGTTCTTTTGCACTTATTCTTCCCATTTTGTTTTGGTCTGTTTTCTT
Organism: Discoglossus pictus; assembly: GCA_027410445.1. Classification (NCBI taxonomy): domain Eukaryota; kingdom Metazoa; phylum Chordata; class Amphibia; order Anura; family Alytidae; genus Discoglossus; species Discoglossus pictus. The sequence continues at coordinate 54,898,837 of CM050168.1, forward strand.
CTTGAATTCTATAAATTATGACTTCTGTTAGTAAGTTGTTTTTGCTTTGACAAGGTGATGAACTATGTTGCTTTTGGCAGTTTGATGGATTGGCGCTTTCATTCTCCTACAGCTCCGTTTGTTAGAGTGAAACATGGAGTTTACATTAAATGGATGACCATGCTAAATCCATGTCTAAGCAAAAGTAACACACGTTAAAAGCAAGAACCATTTAAGAAATCTATTGTGGAATACATTTTCAGAGCTCTTAAACTTATGGAAACCGGAGGAGAGCAACAGAATGATTGAAACATTGGAGGAGATGAATAAGTCATTAAGAGTGAAGAATTAAGTGTGGTGACCTGTTAGTTAAGAAGTGTGATTTGTAGCAAAACAAAAAATTTTAGAGTAGTAGTCATTTGTACATGTCTACTGGTGCTTTACTGAGTTATCAACAAGCTTGAAGATCTCTCCCATCCATACTAATTAATCAGCAAGCTGATGTGTTTTCTGGTAAGTTTGCTTCATTTGCTTGGTTTTCTCTGCAATTTGAGCCATAAAAGGCAAGATAACAGTGTTTCTGTTGAGGTAATAAAGCACCTGGGTGGGAGTACAAGCTGTATTGTAATTCAACCTTATTGTAGTATGTTTTATATATATATATATATATATATATATATATATATATATATATATATATATATATATATATATATATATATATATATATATATATATATACACACACATACATACACAGTGTATTTGTGTATATGTTTGTATATGTATTTTTTTATATACAGCTTCCAAATGGGTCTTCTAAATTATGACAGCAACACTTTAAGGCATATACAGATTTTGCCTCCAAATCATTTTAGTTCAGAGCTGTGGATATTGTAAATGTCCCTTATTGGTGGAGTTATGTGCAATAATTGTTACTGCCGCTTGAGATCTTGACCATAGCTCCCCTGCTGATATAACCTGTTCTATTTGTGTATCAGTAATCTGTTTCCTTTTATGGTTTCATTGACATTCTTTAGTGGACAGTCACGTCAAGGCCAAGCCTCATATCTGCTGGTTGGTAACACAGTAATTGTAACACAATCTTTTGCTCTGTTAATAAGTAAATGGAAAAGCACTTTAAGAACACCTTATCTTGATACAGCTGAAAAAAGTATCCCTCAGAGGCATTGCCACCTTTTCTGTACAAATGCAATTTACCTTTCCTTTTTCATTGTATTTGTTTTGTTCAGGAGCCATTCATCTGCTTTCCATTTTATACAACATTTTCTTCTGTATTCTTTCCTTGTTTACATACATAATGAGATTTGAGAATAAAATTATATATTCACAACTTGCAACCTTTAAGTATTAAGGTTTTCCTACTGGATTTCATGCCTAAAGTTAGCAAAGTACACTTTATTGCTCCTTTTCTATAGTCAGCAGATTAGTCTGTCCATTTTCCAGTGGTAGGCAGGCACACACTTGGCTCCTGAGTTTTGGTTATTCCTTTTGGGAAAAGTGGAAATTTTGGAGGAGCAATGGTGGTTGGTGTACTGTAAAATCATATACATACTCTTATGCTCCAAGATAACATTATAGAGGGATTTAGTGAATACTTAAATGCAAAAGACATTTTTCTGTGCATAATGGTTGCAAGAATATGTATTATAGGGACTAATGGTATATCATTTTCTCACTTTGTATTAGTTCATCATTAAAAAGACAAATTGTAGCCAATAACGATCTATGTATTCCGTGGGCAAATATATTTACATGCACAGAAATCCCACAAAGCCCGAGACCTCAATCGTAACACTCATAGGTAGTATAGATCACTATTTGTAATGCCTGAACGACAGATGTTTCTGAAATCCATTTTTGTAATGGTCATAATCTTTCTACAGTGGATGCCGCCGGTAATGGCATGGCATATTTATATTAATCTGTTGCATTATCGCAATGATTTCAGGTATTTTCTCCCAGACTGGCACCTAAAATTCTCACTGCATCATTGCTGCAGCAAGGTGATCTGGTCAGCTGAGTGACCCAGGAAAGGTTAAAAAAATGTATTCTAATTTATAACAAATACCCTATCAAGATTTTATCTCCTCCCTAAAGAGGAGCGATCATAAAAGCAACAATTGCTAATTACTGCAGGGGGGTCTGTTGCCATTATTCTTCATGTGGCTTAAGACTAAAAGCAAAGGTGTACAGTCCCTAAATAGTACAATAATTGACTATTATGGTCAATTACTCTCTAACGGCCTCTGATTCACGGTTGAGAAACTGCTAGTATGTGTAGCCAGTTTTCAGTGCTCTAAGATGAAACCAACTTGTTGTTGTGATGCATACTCCCCTTTAAGTCTGCTTTTTACAATCTTACACCCAATAAAGCGGAGCTAAGTTACACTGAAAAGCTACAAATCTCATGGGGTTTACCCAGAACATCAGGTTAAAGCTTCAAAAATAAATGTAGAAAATGTCTAATTGCACATACTCTTATGTAGTTAAATAGTTATTAATAACAATATTTATGTGTGGGAACCATATCTGGGCCGGCAAGCACGGGAGCTTTTCTAAAGTAAAGGAAAACAGACTGCTGCAGAGGGTTGAGATTAGGACTGTTGTGGTGTGTGTGTATATAAAGGTTCCAATTTGATTCCTGCGTAAACATGAATCATCCTTGTATTGCACATGCACTACATTTTATAGTAAGTGGTTTCTTGGGTCAATGTAAGGGCAACATATGCTTCCTTCAGCTGATCCTACATGGCCCATTTAAGCTGCAAAAACCAGGTGCACTCAGCTGAAGTATTTAGGAAACATCAAAATGCTTCATTTTTATGTATTTTAATGTTTTTAATAGTTAAACAAAATGGATTTAAACAAAGTTAAGAACATACCATTCTCAATTAATTTCAAACAAGACCTTTTCACTGCTCAATACTTATGGCATAGCATATATTCTGAATAAACATGCTCTGTGCCCATACCAGGAAGTCCTTTTGAGGAAGTTGTGTTGCTGAAATACACTCTGAATTTTAGTGATGTTGAGGGTTTTGTTTTGTTTTTTCCTGAAATCCTTTGCTAAATATATGAAACGCTATAGCATTTTAATTAGACTAAGATTTTTGTTTTTTAAATATATTTAGTTATAAAGCTTAATTCTTTAAAACAGCATATTGTAAGTTTTTGTATATTTTTACTTGTATAGCAACATCTATGTGCAGTCTGAGATTCAAATTAACAGGTTGGTTGATGCAGGTTCCAGCTTTATCTTCCCAACGGTTTGGTATAAAAAAGTTGACTCTTCCCAGTCCTTTTTACCACAGTTACAGTATTCCATTTTGTAAAACTTGACTCAATGATTTATCTGAAGCCAATAAAAGTAAATCTGGCCTTTACTATGATACTAAATGGCATTCTGCTGTACTGAACATGGATGTGCTTTATTTCCTTTATTAGTGTTTATGGTTTCAGTGCTTATACTTTTTATAGCAGGAGTCCTCAACCTTTTTAATACCTTCTGCCCACCTTTGATGGTACCATTTCCTAACCACCCACCGGTGCCGCAGTAACTCAATTTACCTTGTCTCATTTCTAGTTACATAGCTAGGGCCATATGATTTTTGTATCGCCCTGTACTTACTAGATAGTGATCCGTTCTTGACTGCTGTCCCTAGGCTCTCCAACTAGCCAAGCGTGGTGCTGCGGGTCTCCGGCGTGTGACAACACTCATCATCGCCACAGAGCGATTACCGTGCCGCCCACCATGGTAGCTTGAATCTCCCACTAGTGTGCAGTAAGGACTAGGTTGACAACCACTGCTTTATGGTTTTAGAAGGAATTGCAACTCTAAATTTCCACATTACACTCCTTGTTAAGATAGAGGCATCTAATAAATAATCTAAAATATGTATTTTACAGTATACTGATTTCTGCCCAGTATCAAGTTTAAGACTGCATTTTAAATATGGAACTGAAGTTGCTCTCTGCAATGAGGTTTTAGGGTCTTTAGAAATCAATGTTAAAGAAATTAAGGGAAAATAAGACTTATTTTTGCTTCTTTACTTTCATGTTGATTTTGTTTTCCACCTTTCGTTGTAACTTTAAAAAAAAAAAAGTTTAGATAAAAATAGTCACTCAACTTACTCCGCCATCATATACAATGTGAATAATCTGTCTTATAACCCAGCTATGATTCCATGGTGTGATCTGGACATCTAGGACCAAAGCGAACCTTTCATTGTTGGCTAGTGTTTACTTTAAGTAAACCTGAGGCCATATTTTGTTGCTCTGTACATACTGTAAGTGGATCTGTGGGAGAGGTTTTCTTTTTCTCCTGGCTACTCCCATGTGTCTTAATTCCTTTGTGATGAACCAGCAGACACTGATCCCTCCTGTTCTCCTGCCCATTCTCTCCTCTCATCCCCTGGCTGACAGGATAGGTTGAGCATACAAGTAACTGACAACTCTCACGTCTTCAAAGCTCCCGGTGAAAGAAAGATAACCTACTACAAATGTATTGCTCTAGGCTGTGTGATATTAAATGGCAGCATTGTATTTATGCATCTTTCTAACACACAATACTTTAATGGGCATTGCCTGGAAACACAAATAATGGTGATTTAATGTAGATAATAATAAAAAATCACCAGGTGTGGTCAAAGGTATCACTTAAGAGCTGGGAATGTTTAAAAGGAGCCGGACATGCTGCTTCTAGGAGCTTGGAAGAAAGCCCTTCATATAGATACGTAATTCTTTTTAGGTGCCAGAAATATACATTTTAAGAGCCCTGGCTGCTGTGACCTTTCTAACCTCGTTTATCGTTCAAATGGAAAGACCACAAACTCCTGCCACTTAAAATAATACATTTTGCATATTTATTTTATTTTGTATTTAAGTATGCTCAATACAGAATTTGTAGGCACCGGGGTAAGAATGCATTTGTATTCTAGAAAATATTTTGAAGCCGGAAGAACACATTTTTGGAGCCAGTGCTATACATATACACACACTGTGTGTGTCTTTAAGGATTCTTCCTCTGATTCTCAGAGAAATCCTGGCTGTTTGTATTCTAAAAAAAAAAAAAAAAAATTGATTTCTGCGGGGTTTTTTTTTTATGTTATTTTATTTTACATGCATATAAGCTCATTTGCATGCCCCTGCCCAGTTATTTTTTAGGCATACCAATGTACTATTTTTCTTGCTGGTTAGACTCTGTACCCCATGGTGGGACTTCTCTTACTGGTTTGCCCAACATATGCTGTGAATTTAGAGAGAAGGCTATTAACCACAAATTCATTTAGTTTGAGTTGTGGCCAGTCCTACACTTCAAAAAGTTAGCCGCGCAGTTTGTGAAGTTACCTGACTCGAGCACTTCCAGCCTTTGCCGTACTCAAAAGTTGCTTTAAAACAGGTGTATGCCGTAAAGGAGCCATGTTTAAAATGGTATGGGTTTAAATAGTGAAAATGTACTGTTATTTGCATACCTCTGCCCAGTTTCCCAGAGTGCAGCGCAAACTTGTTTTATTGATATTCTGAGCAGGAAATAAGTTTATGAATTTATTTTTAGGCACGTACTATCGTTGCAAATTAAATAATTGCAGATATGTATTCTGATCTGTAGTTTCAGGATGGTATTTCTACTGAGCCCCAGATTAAAGGGCAGGTGACACAATGGCACAGAATGTAGTCTATCCAGTTACATTGTGCAAATCCAGATTGCCCTTTGACATGCTCTCAAAGCCACACCTGTATGCAGAATATTGCTGTGCAAGGAGAGAATAAAGTGAGGCCGTTGCTTGTGTTTATCAGGAGACTTCTGCAGCCGGTACAGATGGGTCCTTCATTTATGCTTGTATGAGGAGGTGTGATCTAGAAAGACAATTTTGCTTCTGGAACGATTACTTTTAAAGATGCCCAGATCCTCTGATAACCGGTTTAAGAGTGAAATCCACATCTCTTCCCCATGCTGGCCCAGGAGCAAACACCTTGCATCATTCAATGCAATCATGGTTGTGTACATTTTTGGAAATCTATGTCTCACAACCCCCCCCCCCCCCCCCCCCACACACACACACACCAATGTATTATGGATCACTTTAGGGATCTATCTGTTCAACGGGCATAGTTTAATACCTACAATAACATATTCAATACAGAATAGTGGACACATACTTTTATAAAGGAGACAAAAAAGTAAGGAGCCAGTCACACTTAGGAGCCATAGAAGGCTTTATGTGTAGAATATGTATAATAACTATAAGGTTAGAAGTTTGTAGTAAGCGTGATTAGTCACGCCCTGTGTTCTGCTCATCTATTTGCCAATACATTTGTTGCATTTAACAATTATTCAACTTATATTATCTTGAGAACCAATTAACAGTATAAGTAGGCGCTTACTGTAGTCCCAACACCTTAAAGATCATGCAAAATGTCTATACATTGTACTAGCCATTTTTCTCTTCTTTGAGAGATCCAGCATTATTTGTGTAGCTCTTGTATGCTCATGTGCCTGACGTGTTGGGGAGGGACTCAAATCCTTTACTATTTGGGCACGTTGATAACCAGACAGATACTGATTAGCACATGAAAGTAGCTAGATAATAATTGGAGGCCACTCATTTGCATATTAATACAACTCCAACAATCCTGAATATCAGGTTTGATTCACTTTAGAAAAAAATATATCTTTTCTTTGAACCTGATTTTTCTATACACATTAACAAACACTCTTCCCAGGGTCATTGCAGTCATTAGAGAAACAAGTGGTATATAGTGAGTAAGTGTTTATTAGTGGAAGAGAGTAATTCTGTTTTGGGGGGGAAATGTGCATTCACTGTAAGTGGAAAGAGGTGAGGGGGCTTATATATGTCTTGCTGTTTCTCCACTTGCTACGAGGAGAGTTGTTTTGTAACATGTAGTAACAAATGCTAAAGCTTCCATTAAAGATGCTTTAGTGCAAATAAAGTCTTCATTTACGTAACCTTTCTGCTGCTATTCTGTGTAATTCAAGCTGCAGACTGACCAAACTGCTGTAATAATCGAGAAAATTGATCTTCCAAACGTTGCATCATCGTGATGTTGAAATGTCATTTTTCTTCGTAAGGTTTTAGGTTATTTTCAGTAGTTTTTGTACCATCCAGTAAAAGATTACAAACTGCAGTGCTCTGGAGTAGCCTTGGCAATCCAGTGCTTACGTTGTCTGTGTGACTTTTCATAAGAAGATTTAGTTCCTGACTTCATAGTACTAAATCTCCAAGGTAACCTTTTCACATTGAAATACACAGGACGGTGACGCCGCATAATGACACGCTTGCAATTTTAATCACAGTTAATTATACAAGTCGTCGTCCTGAACACACCCATATCGGGGTGAGCAGAGAGCCTCTCGCTCTGTTGGGGAGTTTGTTGCTGCCAATTCACTGAATGAAGACAGAAACTGTGACTGCGCTTTCGGGCTCTGCTTTGTTCAGTCAATAATGCAACAAAGATTGCCTAGCAGGTCTCAGAGGCTCTGTCTTTGATCTCTTCTTCCCTTCTCATGTACAGAGGAAATAAACCATTGACGTAAAGTACAAAGTGTTAGGAAATCGTTTTAGTGTGGCTGTAAAGGTGTGTTCCTTGAATACATACCTTCTTGGCACAGCATTGTACTGAAGCAGTATCTTCAAAGGCTCAATGTTTGTATGTATATGTAGAGGAAATATATTCACTTTTATCATAAAATACTGCCTTTATCTATGATCCTATGAACTTAAAGGCAGATTCAAGTAAACATTTAAACAGTTACCCTAAAGTTTGCTGAATTTCTTGCGTTTGTAAACGGTTTTCTATCAATGTCGACACCCCCTGAAATTCTGAGGGATAGTTAGTATTACTAATACATTGTACCTTTTTGGTCTGGGGATTGAGCTGCAGCTTTCCTTTAGATTTATGTAATACCCAGAACAAGGTCTGTGTCCCTTCATTCACTGATTGTTTTACCTACATCCCAGGTGATACTTCCCACAGCCTCAGTAAATTGCATGCACTCAGACACACATGCACAGAGACCATGGCTGGCACTTGCAGGTCATTGCAGGACCATAAATGCTTATTCACATAAAAGACCAATTAGAATAGGAAGAAGCTAAAAATGTTTGGTTTCAGTACAATTATAATTTGTCCAAATTTATCAAAGAGCGGGTGTATGTCTAAAGAACAGTGTAACCGCGCAAGCATTTTTACTTGACTATTACACTGGGTCCTTTAAGGACCATAAATCAATATTCATCTATGCTGGCTGCATTCAGCATTGCTGATTTGCTGCATATCTGAGCATGCTCACATGGACAGAGTACACTTTTACAAAATCATAGCCTGAGAAGCCTAGCTCAATCCTGATGGTGTAAACATCACTTGCAACAGTTTATTATTATTAATGCCAAAAAAATAGTTTGCAGTTTTTCATGCAAATATTTTTCTAGATGGGTTATGATGCATTCATAACCCACCTCACTTTAATATGCCTTTAATGGTTTGTGAATCTTATTCATTTTTTTTATTTTTATTTTTTTTTAAAGCTAACCGTAACCACATAATGTTTGCCTTCCCAGCCCTAGGACATTCTGCTGTGACAGGGTGCATTGTTGCTGGTAAATTGAAATTTATTGAAGTTATTTTATACTCAGTGAGAGACTGAAACAGTGTGTGTGGTTTTGCTGGTTTAACTATGGTGGGCATTTCATTGGCATTTAGGACAGGACTTGACAAATTCAGGGAGCAAGGAGGCATACAAATTTTACTACTGGCTCTCAATGTTTTAGTTCATATATTTCTATGTAAAATCCATAACCTGGCTGATAAGAAAGCTGACCTGGCTGCTACGTTTCAGGTGAACTTGTCAATCCTGGATTTAAGGCCGTGCTGTTCTTTGAGGTCCAGTCTGTTTTGTTCAGATGGAAAACTCCACATGAGAACATTTGTGAGCATACACTCAAAGTGGGTACATTTGAATAGGACGTGCTGCCTGATCTAATATGGTTGCCACACCATTTGCCTATATGTGCATTCTTCCTCACCTTCTAAATTCTTAAAGGCCTCTATGCTCCTAAGTGTATAATTTCCAAATCCCAAGATTGCCAAATAATTTTTCTATTACAATGCACAGAATTGGACAAAGCATTTAAAGCAAATAAGCTTGGGTAGATTTTTGGAATTAGACTCTTTTTTGTTTTTATGGTGGGTGGGCAGTTAGTGAGTATATTCATAGAGATTTATGATCATGCATGTTGTAAAGACCCATGTTTGTCATTATTTTAGCCTTTTTTATTAATTAAACCTTTTTATACAGACCCACCCAGTGGAAAGGCTCATGCATTTGTAAGATTGTTACTTTTCATATTTGGGTGTGTGAGAATCTGGACCTATTCAGGTAATGAGAGATTTCCAGATTATGAATGACAGACACCTGATAGGGGGTGGAGAGAAGCAGATCTGCTGAAGTCTAAAATACTGAACATCAATTTAAAGTTTTAATACCTACATTGATTTCCTCAAATACTGAATTTAATATTTAACAAATTATTAAATAAACAAATGTAACACTATTGTGTATTGATCTTTCCTTAACGAGCCACTGTAATGGTCAGCTTTTTTTTTTTTTAATCTTGGTTGAAGTCATGAAAGCTGCACCATTGCAGTGGCTCCTTTATAGTTGTACTTAAAACATCTCCATATTTCGCAAATTGAGATGAATGTGTTGAGGCCACTAAAATTTCAGGTTTTATAAAATTGTCTTTGGTTCTTTGCCATTAAGTATGTTTTAACACTTACACCACTTACATATCATGTTTGTTGGTTAGACTTATGCTAATATTGACAATGCTTACAGTGCCCATCTCCTGGTGTAAAAGTGCTCCTTATAACAATGGTCTAGTGATCAGTCACATCATGATATATTATGCTTTGTATAAGATGTGGTTCATTGTGGGTACAGCTCCTTTCCAGTTTTTGGCTGGGCATTTGTGCTTGCGATATAAGTGTTCAGGTAGGGCATGAGGTAACCTCACTTGTTCTGGTGAGTAGCATCCCCAGAGGGTCCAATTTTCATAATTTTATTTTCTAAATTTCTGTGTTCATGATGCTACTTGCATTTTAGTTGGCAATTAAGTGGAAAATGCCTTCTTTCCCCTAGCTAACCTGATCATTTAAATATTTTCCATCTGTAGTATACTGTAATTGTAACCATGTTTGTGCTACCTGCTAGACATGCACATGTCTGAACAGCAGATCTATGATTTACTTAAATAGTTGCTTCTTTGATGGCTTTGCAACCTTTCATTAAGTCACCTTCATTGTCGTCTTCAGCGCCGAAACAAGATTTGAAGGTTTAATTTGAACACATAATTATATAGTATATTCATAGCAAGACTTGTTAAAACAGTTCTTTACGAAAGTGACATCACTTACTCCATAATAGTTTTGTCTTGGCTGGCGAATTTTGACTTGTCTTTTTTACAGAATTTATGGCGCTGTCCCTCTGAAAAATGAACCACATTGTGTTATATTTTCTCAAAAGTTTACATGTGTTATCTGGATTTTTGTTGTTGGTTGCGGTGGCACGTACTTCGCGCGCTGGAGAATAGCGTGCCGTCATCAGGGCGCTGAAAACTGCGCTCTGATTACGCTCTGCGCTCCAGTCTGCATCCCATCTGCCACAGAGGCTTCTCTGCGCCCTGATGACAGAGCGCTGTTCTGCAGAGCGCAAAGGTCAGGGTGCCGTTGGCTGCACATCTGGGTCCGGAATATATCCGTGGATGATGCAAGTGTGTAGGTTAATCAGTTTACAATCTATTTTTTTTTTTTCATCCAGGAACTGATGGTTGCATATAATTAACCTTCTGATTAAGAAAAATACAACAAACCTAATCTTACCTTTTACAGATGAGTCCTTTAGTTTAAGCTCTGTAGACAGATATTACTTCTAAAATAGATGAATTAGCAGGTGTCTTTAAAGGGTCACTCACTTCACTTCATGCAAAGTTTGCTTACAAAGCTTTAAATGTATATGCAAGTGAGCTGGGTTATTAATACATCGAATAGAGGAGAATTAGTAGTTTATGAAAAAAAATTTAGCATGAAAAAATCCCAAAATAAATATTTTAAACCGTTACCCTAAAGTTTGCTGAATTTCTTGCATTTGCAAACTGTTTTCTATCAATGTTGACATCCTCTGAAATTCCCTGGGAAAATTAGCATGAGTAATAAATACATTGTATCTTTTTGGTCTGAATTGAGCTGCAGCTTTCCTTTAGATTTCTGTAATACTGATTGTTTTACCTATATCCCATGTGATACTTCTCCCATCCCCAGTGATTTGCCCCAGTGAGTTGCATGCACTCTCTCACAGATGCATGCACAGAGACCATGGCTGGCTCTTGCAGGTCATTGCAGGACCATAAATCAAGCATAAATGTTCATTTGCCTAAAAGACAAATTGGAATAGGAAGAAGCTCAAATGTTTGGTTTAAGTACAATTATAATTTGTCAGAATTTATCAAGTAGAGGGTGTATGTCTAAACAGTGTAACCGCTCAAGCATTTTTACTTGAATATTGATTTATGGTCCTTAAAGGACCCAGTGTAATAGTCATCTATTGCTGATTGGCTGCATATCTGAGCATGCTCACATGGACTGAGTATGCTTTTACAAAATCATACCCTGAGAAGCCTAGCGCAATCCTGAGGGTGTAAGCATCTCCTGCTTTAAATGCAAAAATGGTTTGCATTTTTTCATGCAAACGTTTTTGCTAGGTGAGCTATGATGCTCCTCTATCGGATGCATTCATAACCCACCTCCCTTTAATATGCCTTTAAAACAAATACAACCTTTTAACTGCTATATTAAGCTTCCCTTTAATTGCAGCAGACAATTTTTTACTCTGATTAGAAACCTTGTAAAAATAAGACTAACGTTTTGAATCAGAAAATATATTTTAGTACTGTTGAGTGACACATTTATATAGCCACTTGTTATTAGGCCTGGATGGAAGAGTAAGCACCAGTAGGATGACACTCCTCTCAGGTTAGTCTAGTAGGCCCATAATGCAAGATTTTCTCTAATGCTTTTATGTTCCTAGCTCACATGACGACAAATATTGTTAGTTTTACATACATTGCAATGTTGACGTTTTTCTAAACTAAAGTAGTACTTTAATTGTGTGGTTTGAGAGGGCGTGACGGAGCGAAAAGGCCTGCAGAGTACTGATAAGGTCCAGCGTGAGCCATCAAGGGAATTGGTCTCTTCTATTCTGTCTACTACAATTCAACAATAAACTGCATGATACCTATTCTGCATAATCCTTTCACAAATGGAAGTAACTGCTTTCCAACACTTAATTTCTTTCATCCAGTGAATAGGGACCTGCTAAATTAATGGACTTGCACACTATATCTTATTGCCAGACCAAAAAATACATAAGAACCTTGTTGCCAAACACTTTTTTTTCCAAAATTATCTGTAGCTGTCTATTAAAAAGACAGGAGCTGGGATGGGGATTTTGTTTTTAAGCTCGGTAGCACCAATCGAAGGTAAACCTATAGAAGTGTCCAAAACGGTGTGCCACGGGTCCTTTGTTGAAAATTGGGGTTCCATGAGTCATTGACACCAACCATACTGACTTTAGCCGAATGTGATACATGTATCAATTCCTTTTAGACAGGTTAGTGAGGAGCCACCAAGACGTCTAGGCATATAGATACATGGAAAATAAAATGTTATCGGCATCAAGAAGTATTTTTTTAGAAGCTGGTGTGTCTGCTGTGGAATAGAGGGTCTTGGAGAGGAGGAATTTTAAAGTCTCTTGGGTTTGAGAACCTGTCATGTTTGTTTTCCCACTGGACCCATTTTGCAGTCGATTGTTTTTAAACACTGCTCTATACAGGACATAGCCTCCGACTGGAAGATGCACTGGAAACCGTAAAATAGGGCCTTTTATTCAAAGGTGGAAGGATCATACAATAAAGATTTTTGTTGAGTAAACAATTGGCAATAAATCACTATTTCAAGAAAAATATTTTCAATGTTTTAAACATTTTTAGGACTTTAATGCTGCTGTTTCTAACAATTACACTTCTCTGCTCTCATAGGTGTCGAGTGTAGGGAATACCTGAACACTACGCTATTCTTGCATTTTTCAAAGCAAAATTTTAAGATTCTATTTCAAGCACCTTTTTATTGCTAATCTGATAAACTGTAAAAAGTGTCCTTTTTTAAAATGTTATAAGTTTGATACACTTTTTACCCTTTAGCAGTTCTACCTCATTCTAAAGAGCATACTGTAGTTATGGTATTTCAGTGCTCAATAATTGATTTTAAAAGATATGACCTTACAATAATTTAAATTACAAAAGTACATTACATTTCCATCTCTTCTCATAAAGGTGATCTTTAAATGAGTCATTAAAAAAAAGTCAGTACATTTCCACTGTATCCCCCCCATTTTGACTTCTTGAACTACATTTTTTTTGTATTGGTTCTAACCCATTTTTCTTTTTTTTTTACAAAACTGGCAGAAACTGCCCGTTCCAGGAGATTGTCACCAAAGTACTAAGCACAACTCAGCATCTTTCCTATCTAGATGGGCCTCTGTTTTTGATAGTTGCATGACACAGGGCTGTATTTTAGATGTTTTGCTGAGGATTATGGCATTTTTTTCCTGGAATATGGAACTGTACTGCTTGGTTTCTCAAGCATAAAAGTAATTTAAACATTAAAACAGTCAGAGGCGCTCAATCTGAGAACAAACACCTGAAGATGGATTGTTTTATTGGTAACCTACTCAGTTGTGCCCTTCACAGGGAAGAATATCCTGTAGTATGTCAGTCTGGTCTCACTCAGCCTGTTATTTTGGGGCTGAATCAGTCTCATTATACCCTGATCCGGAGAATCTGCAAACCCCAGACCAGGCCTCCTCAGTCGGGTGTAGTTGCACTTCCTAAGACACAGTGAGCAAGGAGTCTACTTATGGAGCGCCTATCACCCTTAGGATGGCAATAGCCATAATTTATCCTATTTATCAATGCATCCTAATAGAAACCGGTTTCTATGTCTTATACTTCCTTTATTTTTCTTTCTTCAATAGCCTGCATGTTTCAGCTGTGGCTAGAAGCTCCGAGCTCTACACGACTAAAAAACAGATATGTTGCACATTTTTACTAGTTCTCTTAAAAAAAAAAAAAAAAGGATTTAAAGTAGGCAATAACATTTTAATGGACTTCTAAAGTGACATATTTATATCAAGCTCTTATAAAGAACCTGTTGATTATGAGCAGAACATTTAAAAAATATTCAACATAAAATCTCAAACTATTGCTTAGTGTGGGAAAAATCTGGGTTTCCGGTAAATTCTCTATCCTACTAAAGGCTGCCTGGAACTGCTGTTTCACAATAGAACTGAATACTGATAAACTAAAATAATTCCCAGTAGGAGAATCCTCTTCCTCATGCTACAGACCAACTTGCAGTATAAGATTGAAGTACTCATGACACAAGAAGGGCTTGGTTTTTATGCCTGTTTTGCGCACTTGGCTACATCATAAGGATCCTTTTTTTGTTTTCTCTCCATACTACAATGATCTTTTAAAGTACTGGTGAAAACATGTAGTGAGGGGTCTCATGAAATTGTATTTTCAGCTGCTAAAAAATATATATTTGTTTTGTATGAAAATTCATCATCCAAGTATCCATAAAATATAATAAAAAAAAAAAAGTTTACTATTTAGTTATTTGGTTGGGTGCCCCCTATAAATGTAGGATCACCCAAGATGGGCAGGTCATAGCAGAGGTCAGACAAATCGTGCTTCACTGGAAAAGGAACTGGCAACCCACTGCAGTATATTTGCCATTAAAACCTTATGTATTATCACAGACACATGATGTGCCTGACGTGCTGTGGCCCATAAGGTCACAGAAAGTCGGGAAGGAATGAACACCTAAAAATATGCTTTTTTAATAAATCGATGAGATTTTTTACAATTTAACTGAATTTAAAAGGTTGTATTTTTGTTTTTATTTCCCTAGAACCACCGAGCTGATCCAGAAGAGCTCTTCACAAAACAAGAACGTATTGGAAAGGGGTCATTCGGTGAAGTGTTCAAAGGAATTGATAACCGGACTCAGCATGTGGTTGCTATAAAAATCATTGACTTGGAAGAAGCAGAGGATGAAATAGAAGATATACAGCAAGAAATAACTGTCTTAAGCCAGTGTGATAGCCCGTATGTGACAAAATACTATGGCTCCTATCTGAAGGTACTATATGTAATGTTAATATTTGAAGGTTTGGGGCATTGCATTGAAACTGGATAGGCATGGCCGCAAGTTCCAAGATGTGGTTCCACTTTTATGTGCCTCTAGAATATCATGGCTCACTGGCTTCATGTTAGAATATCAATGATAGTAATTATAACTTATTACTAACAAACTATGAAAGTATTGAGCACCAATTGGTGTTCAATACTTTGACACTTGTATTGAATTGCGAGTTAACATTACACAGATTTTGTATTTTTTGTTGTCCTAAATGATCTTTCTATGTTTTTAAAAAAGTGTTTTATTAAAAGTATCAATGGCAAAGTTTTTTTATTTTAGTTTTACCATGTAATCTACAAAGTAGGCATTTGTGAAATGAACTCCTTTTTTCTGTCCATTTGCCCATGGTGCACATGGTATTAGTTCAAAGCAGAACACACATAGCTGCACAATTTGAGTAGATCTGATTGGTATACTTCTCGAACATGTAAAATAATGAAAAAAATGTAGTCTTGCCTCACTACACATGTGGTAGCAAAATCCTACTTATCTGGAGACCTCTGCAGAGGAAGTACACAACACACATTGTATCAACAGTTTTTATATACAATTTCTAAAATAATATAGAGGACTTTTTCAAGTAACCTTTAACAATGATCGATTTGTGAGGCAGTGGCCCCTTCAGAATGTTTTAGTGGGTATATGTTCTTTTGTAGGCTAGGTTATTTTTGTGTCTATTTTTTGTTTGGAGTGTTGTTGTTTTTTTTTTGTTTTTTTTGTCAGCATGTGTAATTGAAGCTTTGCGTCTTCTCATTATTTTTTTATCCACTACTTTGTGATGATTTGCAGACATGAGATCTCTAAACAAATGTGTTTTATTGCATCTTCTGATTTATGTTGTGAAAGTCCCTTCATTTATTGGAGCGACTACTGCACATAAACAAAACTTCTAGTTCACTATCAGAAACTCTATCTGTGCTTATGGCATGGGGCTCGCCTCCTTTAGTAAGACTTCTAGCTGGAAATGTGTCAGAATGCATCCAATTGGTGTAAAAAAAAAAAAAAAGTGTTTTCATCATTTTGGCAATTTCTGGAATGTATCTTCTTAGAACGGTTATCTCCATTTAGTGAGGACATTTTTTAAAAGTGGGACTGTGACAACAGAGGATGTTAAAACTAAATGCCTTGAATTCTGACAGTATTTGGATTTTCTCCTTTGCTAGAAAACAGCCTGAAATTTGCTTTCACGTTATTGTAAAGATAGCTGTGTAAACTTTAGTCTGCAAATTGGCTAATTTAAAACTCTGCTGCAGCTCCTTTTTTCTATTTGTTTTGAAGAACTATAACGGTTTTGAAAGAAAAAAAGAAAATCTGAATGCCAGCATACTGTATTATATGCAACTATTGTATTGTGGTAGACCCCATTCTTTCTGTTTGCTTTTGCAAGGGAGGGAGCATAATCCTAGATGCATCTTACAAGCTTCAATAGTAAATAACAATAATGTATAACAATTAGAAAAGTCTATTTTTTTGTTTATACCTTTCTAAAACATTGACGTCAAATACTATAAAATTGCATAGTTTAAATAACCGGTGTACAAGGTGAGGAGAACAGTATATCTTCTGGAGAGAAGCTGTAGTTCTATGTTTATTTTGCAAGTTAAATATTTGTACTATTGATTTATGCTGCCCACTTATTTAGAATATCTCAATCCCAGTTTCTTCCACAGAGCTAAATCCATAAAGCAAAATACATGGTTCCCTTATTTTAGTGGTTGTTAGACCACTAAATGCCATATTCTGTGAAGCCTAATTGTAGTTTAGAAGCTGTTGACTACTATGGGAATTAACTGGTTTGTTTCAATATCTTTGAATTTATTTGTCATGTTTCAGAGATGTAGAGATAAAAGTATAACAAATGCAAATGTGGGCAGGTAGGAAAAATGGATACAGAGTGCACCAAACGGTTCTCTTCTGTTTCAAGCTGGTAAAGGTGCTCTTTAGACATGTTATATATGCTTCGGGGCGCAATTGTCCTGCGCTATAAAGTCGTGCTACGGTTCACCTTACAGTAGTAAATTTGTGTTCACATTTGAACATCTAAAACAAGTTAAACTTATTTCCTGCTGAGGAATACAGTTATTCAACTGCATTCTGGGAACCTGCGCATGGACATACAAATGTTCCCACAATGGCTTTGCTCTTGTAATTCAATAACATTTCACACATGGCTTCCTTTAACCATATACCTGCTGTATTACACCGCCTCAAGCAAAGCGCAGGGTTGGCTTATTATACACAAGCCAGGAATAATGTATAATCCATCCTGAACCTTGTTTAAAGCTGTGTAATACAGCAGGTATATGCTTAAAGGAAGCCATGTTTAAAATGGTATTGGATTAAGAGTGAAGCCTTTGCGGGGACATTTGCATGTCTCTCCCCAGATTCCCAGAATGCAGGGAAGAACTGTATTTCTCGGAATTCTGAGCAGGAAACAAGTTTTTTTAAACTTGATAGGCGTTCGTGTGAACACACATGTACTATTTATTTCTATATGTAATTGTCATATCTGGCTGTGACATGCTGTGTATCAAAGCAGCATGAGACTCTGATATTGTGAAGGTGGCTATAAGTCATTGGTATGGAAGATGCCAGCTGTCGTGGGAGAGAACAGGAAGACTGGAGGTAGTAGTAACTGAGAAACTATTACTCTGGGGACTTCTTAGAAGTGAGGGGAGCATGTGCAGAATTACATTGAGGAGGATAAAATTAATCTAGTTAAAACATTTTATATTAAACAAAAATATCCATTAAACCATAGGAGTACTTCTGCTCAATTATATTACTAAAGTCTGTCCCATGCAAGCATAAATAAAGGAAGACGTTAGAAAGCACTTTTCTGCAGGGGCTGCTTTTGGTGAATACAGTTATTTGTATGTGATGCTATAATTAGCACGTCACATTCTAGAACACCTCAGTATTTTTATTGGGAAAGAATTATAGCGTCTTCAAGAATGTGGTGACCTCTGTTTTCTGAGCCCAGAATACTTAGCGACCTCTGCCAAGTTATCTATATATGAGGATAACATAGGAAAATCCCTCTCTTGATTTAAGCATTGTGATGAACCCAGAATTGTTGGACAATTTTTATATTTGTCACTTTTTTGTGCTATAGACACAATTTCCATACTTTTTTGCAGCCACTGCTTTAAATATTTTATTTAAAAAGTCCTAACTTTTTTGGAAAATCTCTCTACTGTGAAGTCTTGTAAACTGTATACAGTGAGGGGGGGAAAGTATTGGATCCCCTGATGATTTTGAACGTTTGTCCACTGACAAAGTGGTCAGTCTATAATTTTAATGGCAGCTGTATTTTAACAGTGAGACACAGAATAACAAACAAAAAAAGAAAGGAAAAACGCATGTCAAAGTTATAAATTGACTTGCAGGTCAATGAGTGAAATAAGTATTTGACCCATTTGACTTTGCACTTGGTGGCAAAACCCTTGTTGGCAATCACAGAGGTCAGATGTTCCTTGTAATTGGCCCCAGGTTTGCACACATCATCTCGGGAGGAATTTTGGCCCACTTCTCTTTGTAGATCCTCTGAGTCATTAAGGTTTCGAGGCTGATGTTTGGCAACTCAAACCTTCAGATCCCTCCACAGATTTTCTACGGGATTTAGGTCTGGAGACTGGCTAGGCCACTCCAGGACCTTAATGTGCTCCATCTTGAGCCAATCTTTTGTTGCCTTGGCTGTGTTTTGGGTCATTGTCATGCTGGAATACCCATCCACGACCCATTTTCGATGCCCTAGTGGGAGTGAAGATGCTACTCATCCAAGATTTGACGGTACATGGCCCTGTCCATCGTCCCTTTAATGCAGTGCAGTTGTCCTGTCCCCTTAGCAGAGAAACACCCCCAAAGCATAATGTTTCTACCTCAATGTTTGACAGTGGGGATGGTGTTCTTGGGGTTATAGGCAGCATTCCTCCTCCTCCCTCTGGCATCAACTCAACTCGCCTAAGAGATTTTGGTCTCATCTGACCACAACACTTTCACCCAGTTCTCCTCTGAATCATTCAGATGTTCATTGGCAAACTTCAGACGGGCCTGTACATGTGCTTTCTTGAGCAGGGGGACCTTGCGGGCGCTGCAGGATTTCAGTCCTTCACGACGTAGTGTGTTACCATTTGTTTTCTTGGTGACTATGGTCCCAGCTTCCTTGAGATCATTAACAAGATCCCCCTGTGTAGTTCTGGGCTGATTCCTCTCCGTTCTCATGATCGTTAAAACTCCACGAGGTGAGATCTTGCATGGAGCACCAGACAGAGAGAGACTGGCAGTTATTTTGTGTTTCTTCCATTTGTGAATAATCGCACCAACTGTTGTCACCTTCTCACCAAGCTGCTTGGTGATGGTCTTGTAGCCCATTCCAGCCTTGTGTAGGTCTACAATCTTGTCCCTGACATCCTTGGACAGGTCTCTGGTCTTGGCCATGGTGGAGAGTTTGTAATCTGATCACTTCTGTGATCACTACTGGTAATGCGCTGATATTAGGAGCACTCCATTTAAGAGAGTGCTCCTAATCTGTTACCTGTATAAAAGATACCTGGGAGCCAGAAATCTTGCTGATTGATAGGGGATCAAATACTTATTTCCCTCATTGACCTGCAAATCACTTTATATCTTTTTTGACATGCGTTTTTCTTTTTTGGTCTCTCAATGTTAAGATACACCTACCATGAAAATTATAGACTGATCATTTCTTTGTCAGTGGACAAACGTTCAAAATCAGCAGGGGATCAAATACTTTTTCCCTCACTGCATATATTTCTGCCACATCCAATAGCTCAGAGAGATCGGCAATATCTTCCAATGAAGTTTATTTGGGTGTCTCCATGTTGGTTCATGTTTACCAGTGCTCCTAACCTATAAATGTTTGTTTCAACAAGGTAAAACAAATTTGGCATAGGGCCTAACTAATTTTTATTTATTTTTTCCCCAGGGCACGAAGCTATGGATCATAATGGAATATTTAGGTGGCGGGTCCGCATTAGATCTAGTAAGTACCATACGCCGCATATTTGTATTAATAGCAATAAACAATATGTTCATATTGTACTATGAATTGCTCATGTTTTGAACATTGCTACATTGAAATTGTATTATCAAATACGAACGGCATGGAACGTGAAGTGCAGCACAAATGTGTTATAAAATGGTTAAAAAGATAAAAATTATCCAGAATAGATAATCTTATGTCATAAGTAGCTATAGACCAATAGGTTTTTATTTTATTATATATTTAAGGGACTCTGTCACCCCAAAATACAGACTGTTAAGTGCAGTGCTTCAAATTAGCCTGCCAGTGACCTCAAGTAGCATGTTGCCACTGATTTGTTACTGTGAGACAGTGCAACCCCAGTATTAGAAGTACACGGTCCTCATAAGCTGCAGAGGGGACAAAACAGGAAGTATTAAGATTTTAGGCAGAAAAGGGAACTTTATTTTATTTAAAAAGTGCTATAAAGTGCACATAAGTAAAGAGGTGTATTACATTCCTAGTGAAATTCAGAAACCTTCGATGTCCTTTTAAGACTTAAGTGTACTGTGATGGGCCTGCCTGATTCTAACCTACCTTTTTCAGATGTTTGTAACAGGTAACCTTGGCCGATCACTCTAAAGAAATCAGACAGGCATTAAGATCACTCCGTTATACAGTGGAGGTTTAAAATCTTTTTAATTTAAAAGTATAGGTTGTAAGTACATTATCAGGCTTACGGACAGGTAAAAATTGCTCATCTCTGTATAATTTTTATTTTTGGAAAATGACTTTTTGGAACATTCAGTTGGTAAAGTACTTTTTATTAGCCATGGTTTTACATTTATATCATATTTGCCCTTAACATGAAACAATTGAGGTTTGAAGGAATGGTAAAGCACCCAACTAATCTTCAATAAGGCAACTGATACTTTTCTTTTAGAAACCTGAAGCAATGGTAGGGGTAAGACCTACTGTATTTATACACACATGCACACATAATCATAGTTGCTGGCCTGCTTTTACATAGTGAAATTATTCTGTCTAGCGTGAGTCTGAGGGGCTGTCACTGTAGATGATCAACTTCCAGACATTGTTCCCTTTGTATTGTGTCACATGCCTGAAGCACAAATGTGCTACATATAAATTACTGTTTTAATAGAGGAGTCATATATCCCATATAAAATGGAACTCTTCTTTGTTTTGGCAAAAAGATCCATGAGCTGGAAAAAAACGCTAATATTAGAAGAAACCAACAAAAAAACATGTAACTTCTTGTAAAATCCTTTTTGTTTGAGAACTGCTAGACATGAACTAGGAAACTGTCAGATCATGTCTATAACACAAGATGATTCATGATGTATGAATTTAGTTGTGTGTGACAGAATGATCCGAATACACTAGGATACACTTTAGAGTGTTAGTTTGCAAGTTTTCAATCTTGCAAGTTGCTTTAGGGAAAACAGTATGTACCCTAGAATCTAAGCACAAAGATGGGCCCTTTATTCTTTGCAGTGTGTTATAATTGTCTTTGCCTTGTACGTAACCCATATATGGCACTGTTGGCATGTTTCAAATAAATCATAATAATGTTTGAATTTAGTTTTGTGAGTGATAGAAAGTTCTGAATACACTAGAAATCATCGCTGCGCCACTGGATGATGCATGTCATGTGTAAGAAAGGAGAGGAGATGCTGAATATTGTAAGAACTTCTCATAAGACTTCCCCTTCAATAACATACAATTAGGAACTATTACTAGCAAGGTGCAAGAATTGTGTGGCTATAAAAACTATGGTGTAAGAATATGGGATATACACTTTTTTTTTATACTAGACATACAATCTAGAACAGTATGTCGTCTATACTTGCTACAGATTGGTACTCTGCGTTTGGTTACATTTTTAGAAATGAGAGCACTTTTATAGAAAAGGTGAACCATTCAGTTTTTAATATTCAGATGAGAAGAGAATGAACAGTGCTTCTATGTTCATTTGGTCTACGAAGTACACAACCACTTTTTAGATCAGCTGTATTAAACACAAAATATAAAATATCCTGTGGCAACTTGGTTTTGTCATGTTTAAAAAAAGATGTGTGAACTCAAAGTTTTGATTATACGTGTATGGAAATCACAAATTGGATCATCCAAAGGTTGGGAATTTCAATCATGGCCATTATACCCTCTATACTTATGGAGATCAGGTATATGTTGCTAACTACACTTAGATATCATAGTTGGGTTTCTCGTTTGAAGGATAATTGGCTAGATTTAAGAGACTCCTAATGACAACTATTGCTTAGGAAATACTCCCTGTATTCTATGAACATAATAATTTCCTTTTTAACAGTAATCTTAAAGGACCATTTCATCTGGAAAAAATTTTTTACACTACATTTTTTTTTCTTCTTTAGCTTTTTCATGACATTCGAGTGAAATGTGTGAAATATTATCAGCTTATTTTGTTGTGCAACTCATATTGCTCAGTATAGTGGCTGCCATATTGCCCTAACATTTCACCAGACTGATATCATCCTCCATTTCCACCATCAAAGACCTCCCCATACTTAGACATGCTCAACTTGCAGCATGACAGGAGCAGCCTTCTACTGACAACTGTTGGCGTGATTCAATCCCTAGCAAAAAAGGACCACTTTATTAAACACATTGGGAAATAAATATTGTAGAGCTCACAAAATTTGATTAATAAAATTGAATTATACGAATGTAATTTACATTATATGTGTACCTGTTATTTATATGTATAATTACAGCATGGAACTGTAAAGGTAAAGAAATAGATATATTATGTTCCTAGTGAAATCCACAAACCTTCCATGTACTTTTAAAAAAAATAATTTTAAATGATGAAATTGTTGAATCAGAAAGCCCTAAATTGTAATATGATAATACACAGCAGCTTTTCATCCACACAAAGTTCTAATATACTTTAGTACATAAGTGGATTTGTTTAGTTGGTAAAAGCAATGAGAAGACAGTTACACAGTTGTTCCATCAAGGTCCTGCCAGTTCCTATATTTAAGGAAACCAAATGAAATAAAGTTTGTTTACCGGGCGTATGTTTCCATGGGCTGTGCCCACATACCTGCCTCCAATAAAGACTCATTCACTCTTGAAGTGTTCTGTGCTGCAAACGCCTGGGTATAATTTCCTGCTCTAACACTAGTAATTGGTTATGGCCAGCTGTCCATTCAATGTGCTCTTTCTTTTACACAAGAGTATGATATTCATCAGATTCAGAGGATGCCAGGCCTTGTGGTTGATACGTGTCATATTTTACCCTCCTATTACCCACGGGTAACAACTTCTTCCTGTAAATTCTGAATCTCAAATGCAGGTATTGTTTATACTTTCATCCACAAAATGACTTTGTAAGGCGCGCGCGCACACACACACGCAATTTTGTATTTAGATGAGAATTGGCGTTTAGATTTATTTTATATTTTTTTTGGTCAGTTTTCAAGAAATTCCGTCCCTCTAAAACTTCAAATCCATTTTTTTTTTTATCAATGTAAAACTGATGTAAAAAGTACATGGCTTATTTGCTTTTTTTATTTTAAGATAGCTTTAACAGTTTATAATAGTTTAGAATAGTTATATTAAGATTTTAATGAGAGCTGGGTAGAAATTGAAAAATGTATGCTTAAAAGGCAAACATTTTGATAGAACATATTTTTTGTGGAATTGCCTAAAATATAAAATTAGTAGAATACTACGGGGAGGTTTCTATACATTCTCTCAGTTTTAAGGAAACAAATAAAAGGTTGCATATGTTAAGGTTTGGGTCATTGCTCACACCCTTATGGTTATCTCATAAGGAACCTTTGAGAGAATTTCCAATTGAGTTGGTGAACTCAACTACACTTAACAGACATTTAGCAGACATTTTAACGAAAACATTTAAATGGTCCCCTGAAGTGTTAAAGAACAGTATCAATTACCGCAAAAATAATGGTTTGATATTGCTATAATAAATGAAAACCTGACTCGCACTTTAAATTACAACAAGTTGTCTATTAAAATACCATTCGAGAACTGCTCTCTGTGTGTATAATATCCCATGGGACCAGTGAGATTACATTTGCCATTTAAGTGTATTGGGCAAAATAAAAAAAAATCGAATTTTTTACTTTTCTTCTTTGATTGCATTTCTGTGTAGTAAATTAACACTTTGTTCATTTTCCATGAAGTAGAGAACAATGGAGAAATCGCACAAACTGAAATACTGAAAACTTAATTTGAAGGCATCTGATTTACTTGGACAAGTAAAGTGTGTTTATTTTCGGTGTGCAGTAATTTGGTACAGGTGAGGGGAGTGTTTTTACCTGGGCTAAAACTTGCATATACGTTTCAGCCTTGTGTATGACTGTTTGTAGGAGGGAGTTCAAATAAAAGACCAAATTGTAGTAGTTTTTGTCATTTGTAATTGAGTCAGTTCAGTGGCAACCTCACTCAGTGTACATCCTGTCACATGTATGCACTACAGGAACAGATGATACATGATCCATACAACTTACGTGTGAGCATATTGCCTCTCTGGAAGCTCAAATTGAAGAACTGGAGAGAATTGCAACACTTAGTGATATTGCTCCACTGGAAAGGGGGTTGGTGCTCTCGGAGCACAGTTTAGCTGGGCCTATCATGGAGGGTGGAGCTGGGGATAGTGAGGATGTCCAGGGCGGTAGCTGAGTTAGTTACAAGGGGAAGCAGGAGGATCAGGAGGAGGCAGGCCAATACGGAGTTGGCAAGCACCAACAGATTTGCCAGATCGAGTTAAACTGTTGGGGATGTCCATTCAGCAATGGCAATGCCAGATCAAGCTATTCCTTCTAACAGCTGGGAGAACAGTTCTACTGGAGGAGAGGGAGGGCAGCTTCGGCAGAGCAACAGACAGGTTTTTTTTTTTATTAGGAAGGTAGAAAGGGTGATTTGTCACCCAGATCCCAGCAATCTAACAGTTTGTGGTCTCTCGTGTGCTCTGGTTCAGCAATGTTGTGGATTGGGAGGGGCTGGAAATGAACTGGCGGTCTTGGTATATATTGCTACCAATGACTACGTTAGTGGAAGATGGAGTGTCCTAAAGAATGATTTTAGGGAATTGGGGAATATGCTTAAGGCCAGGACCTCTAAGGTAGTGTTTTCTGAGATGCTACCAGTGCCACGTGCTATTCCAGGGAGACAGACGGAGCTTAGGGAGGTTAATGCGTGGCTAAAAAAGTGGTGCACTAAGGAGGGGTTTGGGTTTTTAGCGCACTGGGCTAACTTCTCACTTGGGTACAATCTCTCTAGCAGGGATGGATTGCACCTTAATGGCAAGGGAGCTGCTGTGCTAGGGGAAAGGATGGTAGAATGGCTGGGGGTGCTTTTAAATTGATAGGTGGGAGGGGATATTAGATACAAGTAATGGAGTAGTAAGTGTAGAGGGGGTAAGGAATTAATTAGTCATTTTGGAGGTGGTGGGGAGGAGGCTTAGTATAGTGAATAGGGAGGTACTGCTAAGTAACTCAAGTACAGTGGCAGGCATTCCAGAACTACAGACTCCTAACAAAGTGTATGCTTGCTAATGCCAGGAGCTTGCCAGGAAAAATGGGAGAGTTTTGAATTATTAGCAGTTAATGAGAAATGGGATTTAATAGGCATTACTGAAACATGGTGGGATGAATCTCGTGACTGGACTGTTAATCTGGATGCTTATAACCTATAACGATCTGCTTCTTCAAGGGGCTTGATATGAACCTAGCTCAAACGTACCCCAGCAGAATTGTGTAGTTTGTTCTCTGTGGCACAAAAGATGGCTTCTGAAGAGTGCAAGGCCCAAAAGGTACTGGCAGAGAATACTGCATACAGGTTATTAGTGGCCCATGGCAAGACCAGGATACAACACACAGAAATAGTCTCGCACCTTGTATATGTGAAAGCTATCTCTCAACATTTATTGAATGATCAAAACCACATACTCTCCAATACCACACCCTTGTGTACATTTTGTGTATGTGTGATGTCAGCCCATCTGGCTTGCAACCTTGGGCTATCAAAGCTCTTGATATTAAATTCACCAGATATCTATAGCTGGCTAGTGAACAAACCTTTGTTAAACTCAAGTGTTTGCTTAGGACTACTTGATGTACATACATCTGTCTTGACCCTAGGTCTGTGTGTGTGTGTGTGTGTGCGCGCAATGATCTGCAGCTAACTTCTATGCAGAGCATTTCTACCAATTCCACATATGTTCTATATAACATTTTCCCTCTTATAACAAATTCTAACTAGGATACATAATAACCATGTACAGGCAACATATAACCACACAATAACACATAATCCCAATGCAACAATGTCATGCTCTCTTGGCCATATTCATAAATTACTGGCAATATGAGCCTTTAAACAATTAAATCATGACATAACCTATTTACAAAAGATAGGGGCAATTTATGCTGGAACTAGTGATAATGTTGAATGTTCGTCAGTAGAGTTAAATAGCTGAGCAGCAAATTGCAAAGAATATTGGTTGGAGTATGTTATAAACCCCCAAATATAATTGAAAGTGAGGAAATGCAATTTTTGTTACAGATTGGAAATGCATCTAAACATGGGCAAGTTCTAATAATGGGAGATTTTAACTACCCTGAAATAAACTGGATGAGTGAAACCAGCAGTATGGGTAAAGGGAGCAGATTCTCAAATACACTCAGAATATTATCTGGCTCAGGTTCTACAAGAGCCTACTAGAAATCGAGCTATCTTAGATTTAGTCATCACAAATAATATTGATTATCGTATCAAATGTTGAAATAGGGCAACCTTTGGGAAACCGTGATCACAACACGGTCATTTTGAGATTGAATAAAAAAAAAAAAAAAACTGTAAGAGGCCGACAAACTCAGAATTTTTAAAATGGCAGATTTAATGGTCTAAGGGCAGCAATACAATGTATAGACTGGGACAAAACTGGCAGGTAAAAATATTGAACATAAATGGATAACCTTTAAATCCTTACTAAATATACATAAACATCGGCATATACGATGTAGAAATAAAAGTAAAAGGAGTAAATGACCTCCAATGTGGCTTAACAATGATTTAAAGATCAAGATAGAGTAAAAAACAGGCATTTAAATTATATAAACAAGAGGGGACAGAGACTGCTTTACGGGAGTACAAGGAAATAAACAAGGCTTGCAAAAGCGCTATTATACTGGCTAAAATAGAAAATGAAAAATGAATTGCAAAAGAGAGTAAGACTAACCCTAAAATATTTTTTAAATATATTAATGGGAAGAAGGCGAGGAAGGAGGCTATAGGTGCATTACAATGTGAAACAGGCCGTCTGATAATTAGTGACCAGGAATAGGAGGATGAGCTAAATAGGTTCTTTTCTTCAGTATACAAAAGGGAGGTACCAGTGGTTGGGTCACTGCAACGCTACCTTTACAAAATAACTGGTTAATGTAGGCAGAAATCCAAAAGAGGTTAGAGAAAATAAATATTAATAAAGCCCCAGGTCCTAATGGAGTACATCCAGGGGTACAGAGAGAACTGGGTTCTTTAATATCCAAACCATTATATCTATTTTTTCCAAGATTCACTCGACACTGCTTTTCTCCAGTCATCTGGTAGTGACCCAGAGGTGATACCTATATTTTTAAGAAGCAAGAGCAAATCCAGGGAATTATAGACATGTAAGCCTCACTTCTGTAGTGGGAAAGCTTTTAGAAGGGTTAATAAGGGGTAGTATACAAGAATATGTCTATTTGAACAGGATTATAAGTAGGAGTCATCATGCATTTATGAGGGATAGGTCATGCCTAACAAATCCAATTTAGTTTCTATGAGAAGTTTAGTAGGAAACTGGATCAAGACAACTCAGTGGATATAGTCTTTTTGGATTTTGCAAAGGCTTTTGATACAGTGCCACATGGGAGACTATTGTGCAAGCTAAGGGATACAGGAATTGGAGTAAATATATGCACATGGATTAAGAGCTGGCTAAAAGACAGGAAGCAAAGTGTTGTAAATGAAACCTACTCCAATTTGACTAATATGTTAAGTAGGGTTCCTCAGGGTTCAGTATTAGGTTCTCTCCTTAACATTTATTAACGACTTAGAAGTAGAATTTGAAAGTAGTGTCTCCATTTTTGCTGATGACACAAAGTTTTGCAAGGTAATTAAATCAGAAAATGATGTACTTTCCCTCCAAAGGGATTTGCATAAATTAGAGAAATGGGCAATTAAATGGCAGATGAGATTTAATACAAATAAATCTAAGGGTATTCGTCTGGGAAGGAAAAATAGCCATGCCATTTATAAACTTAATCTATGGGGGTATCCTATATAGAAAGGGGTTTGGGAGTGCTTGTGGACAACCACCTACGTAATAGTTCTCAATTCCAAGCAGCATCTGCAAAGGCAATTGAAATATTAGCATGTATTAAGAAGGGTATAAAAGCCAGGGAAGCTATAGGGGTCTATAGTGTGGTGTGCTAGGCAAAATAGCAATCTTAAATGTTTGTCATAATTGATCTGTGAGCATCCCTAATTACTCCACTGTCATATGAAAAAGAGGACACTGTTACAGAAATACAAAGATCTCCATCGGTCATGTTATGTATGTACCTCACAGTACTTTGAGGTCATAAAATGTGAATGTACTTCTTCATTGTTTTTTTTTTTTTTTTTTGTATAATAAATCTGTCTATTGATCAACACTATTGGAATTTCTCCCTTCCCTCCTCCCTTCCCTCCTTCCTTCCCTCCTTCCTTCCTTCCCTCCCTCCTTCCTTCCCTCCTTCCTTCCCTCCTTCCTTCCCTCCTTCCTTCCCTCCTTCCTTCCCTCCTTCCTTCCCTCCTTCCTTCCCTCCTTCCTTCCCTCCTTCCTTCCCTCCTCCCTTCCCTCCTCCCTTCCCTCCTCCCTTCCCTCCTCCCTTCCCTCCTCCCTTCCCTCCTCCCTTCCCTCCCTCCTCCCTTCCCTCCCTCCTTCCCTCCCTCCCTCCTTCCCTCCCTCCCTCCTTCCTTCCCTCCCTCCTTCCTTCCTTCCTTCCCTCCTTCCTTCCCTCCCTCCTTCCTTCCTTCCTTCCTTCCCTCCTTCCTTCCTTCCCTCCTTCCTTCCTTCCCTCCTTCCTTCCCTCCTTCCTTCCCTCCTTCCCTATCCTTAACTATGTAAGGAAGAAAGGAAAAGCAAATCTTCAGGTCACACCTGTATCATGCAAAAAATACAAGTTTGGTGGATTGAGAACATTCTCTCTTAACACTTTCACAGGCAGAGGGGCCAGCAATGCATTATAATTAACTATGATAAAATGTATTATTTCCAGATGGTTCTTTGAGATGCTTGATTGTGCTGCTATCCTGTTGAAAGTATTGTGACCGAGCGTTGGCATATTTCAGTTAAAAATGCTGAGAGTTTATCTGCATTGTCTTTTTTCTCTTTTTTTTTACATTTACAAATGGGCAAAAATAAAAGTGGTAGTTCCCAGTGCAGCATAGTTTGTTTCTAGTAAATTCTGTAACATTTTTTTGTGTTTTTCCCTCCAGCTGCGTGTTGGTCCTTTTGATGAATTCCAGATTGCGACCATGTTGAAAGAAATCCTGAAAGGTCTTGATTATCTGCACTCTGAAAATAAAATCCACAGGGACATCAAAGGTTGGTAGGGTTGGGGTTTACGATCGGTTTAGCTCCTGACTGCAATCCCAGCACATTCCACATCTTGTTCTCTTCTGTCTTATAGCTGCAAATGTCTTGCTCTCCGAACAAGGGGATGTAAAACTGGCTGACTTTGGTGTTGCTGGACAGCTGACAGACACACAGATTAAGAGGAACACATTTGTAGGGACTCCGTTCTGGATGGCTCCAGAGGTTATACAGCAATCTGCATACGATTCCAAGGTGAGCTTCTAAAAGGACCGTGTAAAAGGGCTGCTGTAGTGCTTGTGCAATAGGTTTTGATCACATTATGACTGATTAGCAATACA
The DNA here is from genome assembly GCA_027410445.1 of Discoglossus pictus. Lineage (NCBI taxonomy): Eukaryota > Metazoa > Chordata > Amphibia > Anura > Alytidae > Discoglossus > Discoglossus pictus. Next base: position 54,929,153 of record CM050168.1, read on the forward strand.
TCAGCAATTGAAGTAAACAAATCAACTTCACTTTTAAAAGTTCTGTTTCGTACTTCGGACGATTTTACTTTTGTGCCTTCTGTCAAGTGTGCAGGGATGGAAAAGGATTTTTAAGACTCATTTCTGTGCAGATATTTTCACCCTCTGGACACTTAACCTCCCTGGCGGTCTGATTTATGTCAGTATTTTTTACATTCTGATCTTTTCCTGCTTCTCCCCCCCCCCCCCCCGGGCCCCCATACCAATCTCCTCCTCTCCTTCCAGGTCCCCCATACCGATCTCCTCCTCCTTCCACCCCCCCCCCCTTCCAGGTCCCCCATTCCGATCTCCTCCTCCCCCAGGTCCCCCATTCCGATCTCCTCCCCCAGGTCCCCCATTCCGATCTTCTCCTCCTCCTCCCCCAGGTCCCCCATTCCGATCTCCTCCTCCTCCTCCTCCTCGTCCCCCATTCCGATCTCCTCCTCCTCCTCCCCCAGGTCCCCCATTCCGATCTCCTCCTCCTCCCCCAGGTCCCCCATTCCGATCTCCTCCTCCTCCCCCAGGTCCCCCATTCCGATCTCCTCCTCCTCCTCCTCCTCCCCCAGGTCCCCCATTCCGATCTCCTCCTCGTCCCCCATTCCGATCTCCTCCTCGTCCCCCATTCCGATCTCCTCCTCGTCCCCTATTCCGATCTCCTCCTCGTCCCCTATTCCGATCTCCTCCTCGTCCCCTATTCCGATCTCCTCCTCGTCCCCTATTCCGATCTCCTCCTCGTCCCCTATTCCGATCTCCTCCTCCTCCCCCAGGTCCCCCATACCGATCTCCTCCTCTTCCTTGTCAGTCATACTCTTGACATATCCTTGGATGTCTCATCCATGATTCTATGTGATTGGTTGGGAGCTTTCAGCGACATAAGGTTGCATGTTTCAGCACTTGTAGGAGTGGGGGTTTACAGTGATAGAGCTACTCCGCACTTGTCTTTAAAGGACCACTCTAAATGGAAATATGTGAGCCGTCTACCTGTGCACAAAGTTGCTTCTGGACTCAAGTCTGGAAGAAGTGTGTGCACTAACACACCTATCATTTACATAGAAGCCTCCTAGAGTGACTCCGTAGCAAAGGAGCAATGTAATGCTTGATTGGAGCTGCAAACGGAGACACGGGCGATACAAATATAACACTTTTTTAACTTTTAATAACCTCAGATTTTTTTATTTTAAATGAGCTTTCCTACCAGGGTCCCTTAAATATAGAGGCAACCTATTATATTGCTCATATAGGACACTGTGGTGGCTATCGGTGTTGAGTATCAGCAAAAAAAACACCTTCAGGCATCATATTATTAACAGTTCCCGGCAGGTACTGGAATGATATGTCTGTCCTCTGGTTAATTATTGTGTTAATCTCTCAAGTCGTCGTTGTTGTTGTTTTGTTCATGGCTTGCAAGTCACCGTATGTAATCTTGGGGGCTAATTGTACAATCTAAACAGCCACTGCATGAAAGTACAGAACTGGATTTTTGTTATATTTACTGAGCTCATAATCCAAAGTCACAATTCCAGAAGACAAATGAAATGAATTGGTTCATTTTAAATATCTTCAAGGTTTTTACAAATAGTTTTAGTATCCCATCTGTAGCATTTCCCTTGATTTTTTTTTATTTCTTTTTTTGTCCTGAGCAGTTAAAAGAAAATGTAAAAAAAAAAATTCTTTGTTGCATCAGAAATAGAGGGTATTTGATGTCTGTTATTTCTTTCTTGAAATTAACACATAAATGTACTCAGTTTGGGCTTGTCCTTTGTCATCCAATGAGATCTACAGACTAAGCGCTATGATATGAAATGGTGACATAGTTATCAAATATCACCTTACTGATGCAATATCTAGGTAATATCTGGATATTTTTTTATTTTATTATTAATTTTTATTTGTAACGTGCCAACATATTCCGTATCGCTATACAGGGGATAAAAACAAGGACAAATACAGTATTGACAACCTTCCAAAAATGGAGGGCCCTGTTTTGGGCTTAGAAACTTTGCAGAAAGTGCTTTTTCCCAAAGCATCCTAGAAGACTGGAAACTAGCCACTTACAATCTAAAGGGAATGGAAGGGACAGAAACCGGGGAAAGATTAGACAGATAAGGAATAACAAGGGTCAGAAGGGAAGTGAAAGTTAGAAAGGTTTTTCATTTAGTGGGAGAGAGGAGGAACAGAGGTGAGGGCTCTAGCATTTAATGTTGTCTGCCCCTAGTGGTGAGATAATATGATAGTAGAAAAGTCAGGTGACTCCCATTCCACTATCAATTTAATCTGAAATAGGGTGGGAGGGCAGTGCTCCCATAACTCAGAGTAAGCAAAGAGGCATAGTGAGACCAGGATGCAGGTAACAAGAATGATCTTGTGCAGGAAGAAGTGTTTTCTGTAGCTTTAAGAAAAATGTAGATATAATCATTAGAAAAAAAAATGACCCAGTTGTTGATGGTTCTTAAGACATTGTAACTTATGTTTATGTATTGTGCTGTTAGAAGGAAAGTTGTGTTCCTGCTGTGTACCGTACTGAATGCTAGGAGTCCAGAAGTGGTCCTGCTGCTATGCATCCTATTAGACAAAGACAGGATATACACAGGGCTAGTGAAAACCGCTCAGGACCCGAGAAGTATCTAGTAATGGCTATTCCTTCAATTCATTTGATTTGTGCTGCTTGTGTTTAATTCTGGCTCTGTGTTTAACCTTTCCTTTTCTGTACAATTGTTTTTTTTTTTCTAATTAATGCTGATTTTGTTTTCTGTAGGCTGACATTTGGTCCCTGGGCATAACTGCGATTGAATTAGCCAAAGGCGAGCCCCCGAATTCAGACATGCATCCAATGAGGGTGCTGTTTCTCATCCCGAAAAATAATCCTCCTACTTTAACGGGCGATTTTGGCAAACCCTTCAAGGAATTTATTGATGCCTGCTTAAACAAAGATCCCACCTTTGTGAGTTTGATTTCTTCATCTGTTTTTAATATAAAACTGTACACTCTACTGTAATTTTCAGCAACCGAGCAAGCAATCTGGAAACCAATCTGGTCTAATACTACATCAGGAAATTTATAAGCTAAATTTAAACTGTATGGTTTGGCTTTATTTATTTAACAGCATTAAATAGCTAATATTGTTAATTTTTTTTAGGTGAGATTTTCAAATCGTGTGGAATAGACTGTAAATTTGTTGGGTAGAAATCCTTGACCATATTTTCTAAAAACCTTGATTGGTTGAGAGCATTTCTTATGCAGTCTTTTTTTTTTTTTCTTTTTTTTTTTTTTAAAGCAGCTCTGGTGCAATTAACACTTGGAATAGCTGTAAAATCGAGATGGGACTTTTTTTTTTTATTCTTTCCCATTCAATTTTTCATATCAAACTTATAAAGGAAGTTGAATGTTTTTAGAGAAGCAAATTAGCTATAATCTGTGAAAAATTGTACAGGGAATATGGTTTGATATTTTATTTTTTTTGTGTTGTTCCAATACAGAAGTAAATAATTTCAGCTAAATTGTTGCAGGTACACATAAGAAATTGCCAGAAGGGTTTCCTCTTTCCTTTAAAGAACTTACTTTTAAACTGATCAGATAAGCAATCCTTAAAGGTACAGGGTTTCAAACTTAATCGTTTTTTTTTTTGTTTTTTTTTCTTTTAAGCGCCCAACCGCAAAAGAGCTTTTGAAGCACAAATTTATTGTGAAGAATGCCAAGAGGACATCATACCTGACTGAGCTAATTGACAGGTTTAAGAGATGGAAGGCAGAAGGGCACAGTGATTCAGACTCTGATTCAGATACGTAAGTCTGCATTCTGCCATCTAAATATGGATAATCATAAATATCATTGTCCATGTACCAGCAGCACTCTGCATCAGCTCTTGGGCACAGTGTTGCCTATTAATGCCACCCAGTGGTAGCTGTATGCATTTGAACTGTGGTTCTAACTTTGGAGTCCAATTCTTACAATATCTTTATTTTTGTACAGGGAGTCGAGCAACAAAGAGAACAACTCGCACCCAGAATGGAATTTTACTACAGTTCGAAAGAAACCGGATGCAAAAAAATTTCAGAATGGAACAGTATGTATTTGTCACGTGATGTATATATGCACTATAATAGCTAGACAGCACCAATTATCAAATGCAACTAACAGGCTAAGATTTAAGAATATGGTTTCAAGAGAATGCATTGCTCAGACAAAATTCTTACATGCTGGCTTGATGATATCTACTCCTGCACTATAGCATGCCACTACCATGTTGCTCTTACCTCATGATCACATTTTGCTTCTCTTGTTCAATCACTTTTTGTAACCTTTAGGTTTTTTTTTGGGGGGGTGGGGGTAATTGTTTTTTTGTTGCCACCTAGCAGGACACCTTTTCACAACTAACCTGCAGTTAAGAACATGGAATGAAGTGAGAAATAAGCATTCATGTAATACAGGGGTTTCAGTACTTACCACCCACTTTTGATGGTAACATTTTCTTAACTCCTAACTGTGCCGCAGTAGCTCAACTTACCCTCTCATTTCTGGTTACATGAATCCTATGACCCTGGCTATGTATCACCTTGTACTTACCAGATAGAGATCTGGTCCTGACTGCTGTCCCTAGGCTCTCACCAGCTCTCCAACCAGCCAAGCGTGGTGCTGCCGGTCTCCGGCGTGTGACGTCAATGACGCCGCCTAGCAATTACCACGCCACCCACCATGAAAGCTTGAATCGCCACTAGTGGGTGGGGGGGCGAGACCAGGTTAACTACCACTGATGTAACACATGATGGTTTTTACAAAGATGTCAATACATATAGAAAATAGAACGTTTTTAGAATATGACAAATTAGGTTTTTTTGTTAACGTCCATGTTGGGGTGTTCTTTAAAACCAATTTGGTGTTTGATTTTTTTTCAGACAAATGTATTTAAAAAAAAAAATAAAAAAAAATAGGTATACTATCAATCAGGGAATGTATCAGAGGAGGCCTAAAAGGGCTCTGCTTAATTTACCTTTCTTTTTGTTAACCTCCACTGCTCTGTGTCTATGTAGTATATGTATATACAAATATACTTTTTATTGCTATTTTGTCGGCTCACGAGATTAAGGAGATATGTTGCCATTGGATAGCAGTGGATGTATTTCTCAGTTCGTTGGCCATTTTGTATCCAGCATTTCATTTTAAAGGACCACGAAATACTCCACATGTGCTCTTCACCATTGATCAAGGACTTATTGGATATTGTCATAAGAATTTACATATATAATAAGTCTGAAGTCTGTAATTGTTACACTGTGTATTAGAGATTTGCCCTTTGTGAGAGAGTAGAGTAATTATGCTGCTGTGGTTAGATAGCATTATGGATTCTGGTGGGAGGAGACTTCAACAGCTGTGAAAGTTTCTATGTGCAGAGTGGAAATGTGTCATCTACAAGTGGGAGAGCTTTCAGTAGCAGTAATGGAGATTCATTAGTTTATAAGGACACACCCTCCTGAGAAAGTGACAGACTAAATAAAATGTATGCCTGCAGTAAAGCATGGGATATAAAAGATGAATAGCAGAGGTTGTATTTTTGTTTTATTTTCTAAACATTTTGGTCATTATCAAGTTTTGATATTCAAACAAAAATCAATTTAGAAAAAATTAAACCCGGGGCTTCTTGTGTTTTTAGTTTTTAACTCTAATAATACAGCAAAATATTTGTATGGAGGATGGACAAAAATACATATATTTTTGTTTTGTCTAACTGGTGTGCTCCTAGTTAAGCTCTGCCCCTACATATATTTAAATGGTAGAATGTAATATTTTTTGGAGCCAGTGAGTCACCTCCTCCCTTCTGTTCCACTGATAAATAATTTAATGTATGTATTGGACTGTCTGACTCTATCCTTTTTACTCCTTTAAAATAATTTAAGAGCATTCTATTACTGGAAAGAGTAATACCATTTTGTAAAAGCTGACTAAAGGTGACTAATTTTGTAATGTTTTAACGTATGTAGACTTTGCAGCCCTGGTATTATACTGTGCCCCTGAAATGATTTTGTTCTGCTTTTAGGACCAAGACCTTGTGAAGACCCTGAGCTCTTTATCTGTAATAATAGCCCCAGTGTTTGCTGAGGTAAGCTTGTTCTCTTGCTTGTTTTATTTTTGTTTCTGTATTTGCTGAGGATATAACAAAGCTTCCCTCATAACCGTCCTTGCGTTGTTTCAGCTTAAACAGCAAGATCGGACTAACACAGTCAGGAAAAATGCAATTGAAGAACTTGAGAAAAGCATGAATCTGGCTGAGGCCACGTATCCTGGAATCACTGACAAGATGGTAAAGAAGCTAATGGAGAAGTTCCAAAAGTGAGTGCAAGCTTTAAATGTGATCATAAGTCTAGGGTCATATAGCTGATTCTATATATTGGTATAAATAGGCATAATGTTACTGTAGACAAATAACTTCTACATGGGACTTTAAAGGACTAATACACGATAGAAAAAAATCTTTAAAAACTAAGAGCATAATTAATCAAAATGTCATATAGCTAGTTTTTTTAAATAAAAAATAAAATAAAAAAATGTTGATGCCAGTACAGAACCCTGGAGGGGTCCATGATACATTGCTGGATGGTGTGCTTTTGTGAGTGCTGTGGTTGCATTGATTGATACAAGGTGTCTACTTCTGCACCAGGGGGGAGTTAGGGGTGTGGTATCAATTTCCATCTTATCCAGTTTGTCAAACATAGGCTCTGGACATCTCCCTGTGCCATTTCTCTATTGATAACACACACCGCTATCATTCAGCTCTCCAAATTTATTAGCAAATATTTATAATGCGCCGCAGCACCATGCATAGGATGAAACGGAACATTAAACATAATATCAATACAGATTAAATGGAGAGACCTGTTTGAGTTTATAATCTTGCATATACTTTTTCAAGCATACTATACTATTAAAAACTTGCAATCTAAGGGATTTGGAAGGTGATAAATAAATTGGGCATATTAAGTATGAAGGTGATAAGCCTCATTAAATGTGTTTTTAAATGATGTTTTGAAGAACTTGAGACAGGAGAATAGTTTAGTGGAGCGAGGTAAGGATTCATGTTCTCATAATTCAGATTCTTATAAAACTAGTTTATGCATGGCTCCCACAGCTTCTAATATTGTTAGTTTGATAAATACTTGAAAAACAAGTGTCTCTCTTTTTTTTTTTTACTTTATTTAATGATTTATTTAACTGCAGTGATCCTTTAAGGCTGTACTTTTTTCTCATGATGGACTCGTGCTTATATATCTGTTAGGGCATAGGGCTTTTACGAAGTTTCAAAGGTAAAAACATGTTTATTTTCTGCTAAACAGTCATGGCTGCTTTGTTGTCGCTTTAGAATTTCTCTTTCTGTTAAGTTATAAGTGCATGTTCCTTGCTACTTAAATCCAATAGATGCCCATAAGGAAATAATTTGGCAGCTACTGAATAGTTGACCATATTCAGACCATATACGATTAAAAAGATCAAGACGATTAAAATACTTTTAAATCAGAGGTAGACTGTCTCGTGTAAGACGATAATGAACCTTGAAATTTCAAACTAAATTGGTCTTTGTTGTGTTTGCATATAGCTGGATAAAACAATAAATTCAATTTTTATTTTTTATTTCTAAAAATGTTTGGCTCACTAGCAGCTCTAGAACTTCAAATAATCATGTTTAATATATGAGAGTTCAGTTGTCCTTACAGTTTTAGCACCGCAGAATCTGCTGGGGTTCTGCAAATAAAATATAAAAAGGGAGCCAACTTATTCTTTTACTAATGCTTTATCCTTTTGTAAACCTTTTCTGTTTCTCACACACAGGTTTTCTGGCAATGACTCCTAAATATCTTCTGCTGAAGATCTCCGCCTATCAGAAGGGCAGAAGGACATCCACCAAATCGACTCCAAGCCTGGCCGTGCTTCGCTTTTTCAGCTCCTTGTGCCTTTTGGATCTTTGCAAAACACAACATTGACCATGATCAAGAGTATGGAGAGAACCCACTCCAGCTTTTTTTTCTTTTTCCTTTTTTTTTTTTTTTTTTCCTTTTTTTGTGATGGTGTAAATGGTTTTATATTTTCATGAAATTATTTTGTAAAGACTGATTAAGTTTTAATACTGTTTCATCTTTTTGTTTAATCCTGTAAATGTTAATATGCTGTTTTTCCCTTGGGTAACAGTTGTTAAGTTAGTAGGATGTGCGAGTATTGGTATGTTGTGTTGGTTTTGTCGCATTGTATACTGATGGAATCTACTGGTCGTTTTTATGACTAAAACAAAGCTTTACACATTTCCTTAGTTACTTGGAGGAATGTCACCTCTACGTACAGCCGTACCATATAATAGCAGGGTTTTGGAGCTACCACAGTAACACATATTAACACGCGGACTTGCGTAGATTATGAGCAGGCTCTCATCTGTATTTAAACTTGTTCATTCTAGGGAGAAAACCAGAGCTCTTAATTGTCTGAAAGGCCAAGCTACATATGGCACAGTAGCACACACCTGAAAACATATCACTACACTGCTTTCACTGTGCAAATGTCAAAGCATTCATGGCCAGTTGGTAAAAGCCATTCACAGTTCTCACACTCCACAAACAAGGGTTTAATATAAGTCTATAGGCCACTGCTTTCACGATAAAAAAACAAAAAAATATATATATAATAATTTTGCCTCCCTCTTTTTATTTTAACCTGCACTGTGCCTAATATAAAGAAGAAAAATTAAAATTCACAAAATTTGACAGTATTGCTTTGAATTTTTGTAGGTAAAATGTAGCAACATTTGACTTGAAGAAAGCTAATTTTAAGATGCTTAGTGTAAAAGCCTTCAAGGAAAATTAAAGCAATACCTTTTTTGCTATTAGGCAAACTGTTTATTGTAATTTAATCTGTTGGAAATAAAAAAATAATGTAAGTTAAATGCTTCAGTGGGGGTTGAGCATCATGTGAAAAACATACCCCCCCAGACTATAGAGACAATGGTTCACACCAGCATACCCCAATAACACCGTTTTTCATGTAATATATTCCATTCTCTGATCTCTCATGCATTAACAAGCACCATCACTTATTTATAATCCTGTTAAAGTGTATTTTAAATATGTATTTACCATTTAATATATGAGTAAGTTATAGATATTCTTTCACGAAAAAATTAAGAAGAAACTTGGTTTGGCAGTACAAAAAAAATCCCTTACTGAACAGCCGGCAGAACTGTAAATGATCAGTTGTATATTTATGGTACTGCTATATGGGATGTTTGTGACCTTTTTTAAACTATCCCATGTATATATTTTGCTATAGTTTGAACTGAGCATGTATTTCGCATTTTGTTTCCTTTTGCAGTTGGTGTATTTTTTATATATATATATTATATATATAAAGGCTGGATGTGTTCATTTTATGATTTGAGCCCTGCAATTCTGTTTTTGTTACAGGGATTATAACCCATTCAGTGCCTGAAAAGACTGCTTTGATTTGTTCAGTTAAGATGCACAGCAAGTCTTTCTCTGGATGGATTAAAAACCGAAGACTATCTGCCAAATATATGAAATGTAATGGTGCGTATCAGGCGCATACTGCATCAAGTCAAATTGCCATTACAGTGTTTATTTTATATTAAGATAGTGATTCATGTTAAAGGGTAATTGGCCACACTCTTCTGAAAATGAGCATGCTGCTATATTGTGTGATCAGCTATATTGTAACATGTTACGGTCTCACTGCATACATTTGAACGTGATGAATATATTTAAAACCATCTTTAAACCTTTCCTTTTTAAGCATTTAAACATCAGCCCCATATTTGGAGGTAGACCTAGACATGTCTACCACCACACATGGCTGTCCTGTCACTTTGTGGAAGGTATTAGATTGTGTGCTTTGGAGAAAATTGTTCTGTGGGCTTGTGTCTGGTCTTCTTTAGAATAAATAACCTCCAAAACTACCCCGTGCTTGGTACATCCACAGAGATAATTGTGTGTTTGTGGAAATTTGGCTTAGTAACAATATTTTCTTGCCTTGGCTTACAAAAAATACAATATTTTTGGAAGTAAAGTCCAGTTTTTACGATCATAGTCTGTAATCGTGGTTTGTTACCGGTGGTCAGTGTGAAAGGATAGCACTGCTTGACCTGCACAGTCACTGTGGGGTCAGCGGACCAGATACTATGTTATTTCTAAAATGTTTTCTGAGTCCAGTATTCCAAGGCTGAAATCACTACAATATTAAGGCTATCAACTGAGATGTACTCATTTTTGCACACGGGAATATCCTTAAAGTGACACAGACAAGGTACCACTTATTGAAGAAAAGTACACCAAAAAACTATTGCAGTTGGTTCATAATTAAAAATTCCAAAGTGAAAGTGCCTTAAAAGTGATTCATACTTTTTTATGTATGAATATACTGATCCACCGTCTGAGCTAATGGCTTTATCACAGTAATTGCTACTAGCAGTAAGGATGATGAAGAAAAGCATGCCCATTTGTGAAAAACTGACCAACCTGAGACTGTTCTTAACGGTCTCCCTGTGACACTTTTTTCCCAACTAGGCATGCCGATCTTCTTCACCCTGCACTTGCCGCTGATAAATCCATTACCTCAGAGGGTATATCTTTAATTTACAGTATATTATACATAAAAAAACATACATTATAAGATACTTCCACTTTAAATACTGACTACCTTTAATGTGCACTTGGCAATAAATGGGAACTTTCCTGTGTCACTTTTGATTTCTTATCAGCTCTTAAGGATTGGGGTTGGGACATCCCTATTCTACACTAAATGTGTGCAGTGTGTGACACAGGAATGATTAAGGAATCTTCTTTATGAGCCTGGAGCGTAGTATACACCACTTAATGCAGCATGCTTATTTTCCTTATGGTTCAGTTAACCCTTACATGAATCGCTACTTTAACGTGACACTTGAAATACGCGGCTGGCAATGCCAAGGAGAGAGTGGTGCCTACACAACTGAATTCACTTTTAACCTCTGTTTTTAATTTCAAGGAACCATTTGTTTTTTCTGCTCTTATAACTGAGTCTCACTTCAAAATTTATATCTTAAGAAAGTCTGAAAATAGTTTTTGAAAACAATAATGTTATGGATAAAAAAAAAACATATTTTTATAAATATATAAAAGCAGTAAAAGTTGTAAATACAGTTGATCAGAAAGCTTTATAAGATAACTTCACAGATAGAAATAAAAAAAATGAAAAAAAAATAGTGGTACCCATATATCCTTGGTAGTTATTACTCTTGTAAATCTGTTAATAGAGTAAGCTTATTTCAATATTTCAGGGGATTTTAAATGGTTTAAGAATAAATATTTAAATTCTGTTAGACTTGAACTGCATTTGTGTTTTTTTGTTTTTTTTTCTGGTTTGGACTTTGATTTTCTTTTACTCACTGGATTTACTATTTCATAGGTAGAACCTGAATCCATAACGCAGTATCTGGTACTGTACACAAGCTTCAGTTGGTTACTTTGCTTGTGATTTGCTACACGGCAAACATGGGTTGGAAATGGTGAGAGTACACTTTATTTTGGTATCCGTTCTCCTACATGTAATCAAATCGGTTTCTTCAAAAGATGCTAGAAATGCTATGTGAACTTGCATCTGGTGAGGTTATAATATTCCACATATATTATATATATATATATATATATATATATATATATATATATATATATATATATATATATATATATATATATATATATTCTACATAAATGTAGAATTCAGCATGGAAGTTTAGTATTGCTTTCCAAATGAAGTTGAATAAAGATCCTAATTACTCTTATAAAATATTTTACATAAGTGTATGTTAAAGACCCACAATGCATACATGTAGTTTAAGTAATACCTTTTTTATAATGTGACTAGATTTATTTCTCTTGAAATTTGACTACTTTCTGCCTCCCAGATATTGTTTAAAATGAGTCTAGGCTTAAAGCATCACTGCATTTCAAGAAAAAGGCATGTTTCTTAAGTATATAACAAACCTCAATACCAACTGTGTAAATGGTGGAGAAAAAAAAAATCATTGGGATTTTTTGAAGTGTGTAAGAATCAATTTTGTTTTTCACTTCATGAGAGCTGTATCATGGAAATGTGCTTTATTTCTGATGGAAAGGGGAGAGAAGGCACCACACCCTTTCCCCATCCAATACCCAGTAGCAGGTTCTTTGCATCTGGAAATGCAAGCATTGTTCTCCAGAAATGCAAATAACCCTCACACATCTTCCACCAACTTAACATGGATGCCTCCCAGAGTCCTCTAGACATCACAATTTATTCATTTTTTCCAATAATAAAAAAAATCGGCTTACTAACTTTTTTTTTTTCTGTGTTTAATTATGTTCAAATATATATTTTTCTTTCATTGTACACAAGTCCCCTGTAGTGGTTGAATAGTAGTTTATGTGTTTGTTTTTTTGTTACACATTACTAATACATTTGCTATTTGAAGTGAATTCAGTGCAGCTTTTCAAATTTTACATTTGGAATTTGTATTGGGTATCTGGTTGTCAACCTGGTCCCTACCGCCCACTAGTGGGCGACTCAAGCTTTCATGGTGGGGGTAATCACTCTGTGGCGTTTTGTTGTAGAATAATGTAACGCGCCGGAGACCCGCAGCACCACACTTGTCTGGTTGGAGAGCTGGTGAGGGAGCCCAGGGACAGCAGTCAGGGCTGGATCACTATCTAGTGAGTACAGGGCGATACATAGCTAGGGTCATATGATTTTTGTAACCAGAAATGAGAGAGGGTAAATTGAGTTACTGCGGCACCGGTGGGTGGTAGGTATTAAAAGGTTAACGACCCACGAGTTAAAGGGCTGCTGTAGATTTGTAAAAAAAAATAAATCTTCAAATACTGTATTAAGTTTGGAGAAACTTAACATCCTTGAGCATAATATAATTTTAAAGCAAATCTTATATTTATCAGACTGATTGTGACAATGGGATTTTATCTTTAGTTCAAGTAGCTATATAGAGTGGTAGTGTTTCAACAAAATCGAATGGAGATGTGAAGCAATTGTCCCTCCCAATTCCTTTGTGGTTTCTAATCCTGTTAGAAACCATGACAATGGCTGCTGCCGGTAAAGCAATATTGAATACAATAGTTCAAAATTAAACACTGTATTTATTTTAAATTATGTAAAACATTTAGAAAATTCTAATTCGGGACAGTTTCATAGGCGCACACTATAAATACAACACTTCGGTGCTCCTTTCATTGAACCAGGAGCCAATTAATTCTGTGAGAGATTTCAATATGGCAATAAAACCGTTCTTTCGAAATAATAATTTTCTAATGTTCCTTCTACCCAAAAGCACTGTATTTAAACTCTCTGGCTGAACTATTGTGATATATAAACTTCCAGGACATTATATCCCCCTTTCCTGAAAGTCCTCACTGTAAGAATCTCATTAAAATGAAACTAGTGACTAACATTAAATATTTATCCTCTCATGGTTGCGGTGGTAAGATATGGAATATCAAATGTTTTGAATACAGAGCATTTTCTGTGCTTTTCGTTCCTGTGTGATACCCAGAAAAGACAGGAATTTCTTACATTAGATAATTACTAATGAGCTAACTTGGTTGAAGAGTATCTCAATATACACATCACCTGGTGTAATGAGATTGTAGTATTTAGGTATGTGTTTTTTTTTTTTTGGGGGGGGGGGGGTCCTTAAACAATATTTTGGTGTTACCCAGGTAAAATTCTCACTTTATTGAATAAACATGGTGCTTCCAAGGAGTTTCCATGCAATACTCGAGCAACACCAGAAGAAGCCTCATTACACAACAACAAAAAATATTCTTAGTGACTTGGATTTTAGGGCTTTTTTTGGGGTGCAGATTCAGAAAATTGCATTGGCTAGACCAAATCAGCTCTAGTTTCTTAACTATAGATATGGGATAGTAGAGTCAAACCTGAACGTTGGGCAAGAGAAGATTGGCTTCTGCAGGAATATATGTTGGTTGGAGGACAAAATGTAATCAACCTTTGGTAGCACGCTATAGAATCATACTGTCGCCATCATTAGATCTAAAGCTAGGCCTGATGAAACTATTTGTAAAGGCTTTGAGTAAATACTGTTCGTGCATTGAATACATAGAGCATAACTAACCATGGAAAGAGTGAAGGCAGGAATTTTCTATGGTCCACATATCGGACAACTTATAAATGACCCACATGTCATGGCATCCGTTAATGAAATTGGATCATGTGCCTGGTCTTCTTTGCTCTATGAAACACTTTCTTGGCAACAGGAAGACTGACAACTACACACAATTAGTAGAGGATATACTCTTTCATGTCAACAGGCTTGGCTGTAACATGAGTGTTAAAGTCCATTATCTGCACTTGTATGGCTTTCCAGAGAACCTTGATGACTTAAGGGAAGAACAAGGTGAGAGATTTCACCAAGACATAAAAACAATGGAATCCAGATACCAAGGAAGATGGGATGCAGACATGATGGCAGACTAGTGTTGGAATATTATGTGGGAGTTCCCAATCTCTGAAGTCTTACAAAAGGAGATTTGTGTGTTGAATGACTGGAAACGTTGCATCATAAACCATGGTATATGGCATATGTTCTGTATCTCATAAACTAGAGCTGATATGGGAAAAGTGGTGCAGTTTTTGGAAATAGCTGCTCAAATATACTCAGAAACAGGTCTAACATCTGAGGCCTCAAAATGGGTGTTGGCCTGTATTATCACTTTATACACAGTACATAAAACATACTGTTTGGTATGTGATTTCTGTAAATTCCTAAAGTGAGAACAAGCAAATATTAAAAAAACAAAATAAAGTCCATTAACTCTGCTGATATATATATATATATATATATATATTTTACTTATGGTTACCATTCACCCTTGGATTTTAGTAGCTCAGATTCTCTCTGTTACAAAAAAACACATAATCACACAGCTCTTAAAAGATCATTAGAGCTGCATAGAATAGATATAAGGGACAGTTAAACTTTCTAAAAATGCTTTGCCTATTAATCCTTCTAGTTTTTAGAGCACAGCAATTGTGGTGGCATATTGGGCCTACAAGGGCTGCCAATAGTCCAAGATTTCAGTATGTTTCATGTTCTCTCTCAGAACAGTGAGTGTAACCAACCTGGGCTCAATCAAACTGAGATGTTCACCCACAACTTCTTAAGAGTTCTATGTACAAAAACTTATTACAGGGAAGATATGGAAACTTACATATGATTATTGAAGAATAAATTCCCTTTAATGGGAAAACCCCTGAATTGTGCCTGATCAGGTCAGTTACGCCATTTCATTCATTCTGATCCGCTGGTTACGGCATATATATGAATTCTGTGTTCCTTTAAATGACCACTGTTCTATACGAACATGTTTAACCATTGGTCATTAAAATAATTCACATTCAGTGATTTTTATAAATCACCATAAGACCATTAATACAGTGAGATTGACTGCCTATGAGGTAGGTCAAAATGGCTTTAAAATGGAGAACAGCTTATGTCTTCTGGGGACTCTCTGTATTAAAGTGGCAACTCAAGGGTTAGCCAATGAAGACTACTTCTAGATACAGTTTGTTTTAGTGGGCCTACAGTCTTCCATCTCCTTGATTATCTAATAAACGGTGGAGGGCAAACAGTAGGCATTGCGTTTAATAATGAATATTGATTTTTAAGTAATTAAGTAGAGATTATTGTATTGTAATGATCATTTGCTAACTAAAACATCTGTCCAGCATGGTCCTTTAAAATGATGAAGTTAGCCAGCTGGAAAAAGACAATCCATTTGCTCACTGGATCATATTTGTTGGTGGTGTTTAAAACTGACCTATAATCTCTTGCTCATTTGAAACTATCATAATGCCAAAAAATAATTTTGCACTTAAGTGTGATACCATTTTTTTTCCATTTTGGGCTTTCTATTTTCCCAGCCATGTACATCTAAAGGGATATCATCGTCATCTTCATCCAGCTGGAGACTTCCTGAAGACAGTCTCACCCTTGCCATTGAAGAGCGTATATTTTTTCCAAACACTGCATAATAATATGGGTTTATGATTTCACTTTCTGAATCACTGGATTCTGTCCCACTGTATACATATCGCTCTGTGACCCTGCTCATGTTTTTTGCTTCAGGAAGAGGTGGTGGTGGAGGAGGAGGTGGTGGTGGTGGAGGAGGAAGTGGGAAAGGGAGAAGCTGATGTGTCCTTGAGACACTTTCTCTTCTGCTAAGTATAGGACAAGGCCCCAATGGCCTGAACTCAGAGCCATATGGAAACCAGGCAGATTTCACATCTGAATGACTCCAGGACCTCTTGGGATACAGTTCTTGACTACATTCCAAACTGTAGGTTTCCTTGCTCGTTTTTGGTTCCATGCTTGCACTACTTCTGCAACTAGTCCTGGGATAAACTGGTTGATGATACTCCTTTATTCGTTGAGCGCTGGGGCTCCTGTTGGATGATTTTTCTTCCAAAGAGTCTGGGTAACTGGTAAGCCTGAGAATTTCTTCTACTATAGCAGAGGTATGTTGAGATAGCCCATCTGTATAGCAGTACATATTGGGGGAAGCTCTGTTTGGCTGGTGCCGAGAAGATGGCCGCTCAATAACTGTATCAGTGTAGGTCCTTGGTAGAGGAGCAGTGTCCCTTATATTACTTTCCAATGGACTTCTATAATGTCCAGAATAATTGCTGCTCTCTTCGTGATAAGACACTGCTCTTCGTTCATGACGTTGCATGGGTGTATCACCAATGGCATCCATGTAGCTAGAACCTGGGAATGATGCACTGCTCCTGGATTGCTGCAGGGCAACTGATTCTGCCTCTGGTTTTGAGCGTTCCCTCTCTATGGCAAAAATGACATCCACTGCAGAGTTTCTCCTATTTTTGAAGATCGGAGGCTCCCATCCTACACTGTTAACACTTCTGGAACATGGTCTACTGGTATAAACCAGCTTGAGGTCATTGGGCTAAATGGAAAAAAAAAATCAAAGCATCTATTGTTATTAAATATTTTATGACCAGAAAGTGTTTTTAAAGGAACATATTTGTTTTCTTTTTAATTAATCAAATAAAACGAGTGAGCTGGCCAGCATTTTGCTCACTTGTAATATTAAAACCACATGCACGGGCCTTCAGCTTTTCAGTTATTTTATATATATTTTTTAATTCAGCCAATTCAAACAAATTCAAACACATCACTAAGTGGTTGCTTTAGAGAAACTAAAGAAGGAGAAAGGCATACTGAATATCATTCTAATATAAAAACTACTTTAATGTCATACATATGCTTATATTTTATAATTAAAAAACAATTATATGTAATCATGGAGTGGAGGGCAAAAAACAGCTGTGCAAATGAAGTTGGGCAAAATTCTAGCTTTACTGCTGTTTTCGATTTTTATTAAATGTGAGCACATCATTTGACGGTAAAAAGTGTTTATTTTAGAATGGAACCCATTAGGTCTTTTTTAAATGTTATTTTATATCTGCCCAAGAACTATAAAAAGGGACATTCATGGTTATGCTAGATAATTAGAGAGGGAGTATTGATCCAGGGAGGAATCCAATTGTCCAAATCTGGGGTCATGATGGAAATCCCCCCCCCCCTTTTTTTAAAAATTGGCAATTTTTTATTATTTTCTTTTCTGTTTGCCTTCCTCTGAATCAATTAACAACTAATTTGCATTTTACATATCAGAGAAGATCTAGAAAGGGTGAACTTGATGGACTAAAGTCTTTTTTTCAACCTTAATTACTACGTAACTATAATATTCTCTTGACCTTGTGAGATGATAGAATGACAGTTTTATTTTCAAAGGGGCTTTGTCAGAATTTATCTTTTCAGAATTGAAGCTCAATTTGTGAGATATACAACATATAAATCATTAGGTTTCTGTGTTTTCTGTACACTGATCTGTCATTATCGGTGATTAATATAAAGCTATCTTATCCATGCAGAGCACCTTCAACTCGTACCCAACATATATGACTATTACAGGCTCCCAGCAACTGGTTAATTGTTTACATGCTGGGTCCATACTTACGTACCTGCTTAGCTACTTCAGTGAGAAGATCTGGAGAAGACCTGCACTGCCGCTCATGGAGGTTTTCCTGAAGGTGCTTCCTGAAAATTCAAGAAGGTTAATTGTTTTCCTTGGTATAAATCAACTGGGGGGAAAAAAGGGAAAAAGTTACCTTTCGAATGGTAGATTCTTTGCCTTCCCTTTGGTCCAAGAATCGAAAAGTTGTTTTTGTGTTCTCCCACTAACCAAAAAAAGAATGGAAGACGTTTAAGTTTTTTGATTGCAGCTTGGTGACACTAGATCCATTAATTTGGTCTATTAACCTATTCTTATCAGTGGGGATTTTAAAGGAAAACTTAATTCCAAAATTTTCTTTCACAGATATAAAATTTTAAGCATTAACATTTTTTAATAAAAATAAAATTACATTAATGTGCAAGTGGCAGAACTGTTTCTCCTCCTCTTGTTCTGCCATTTTAATAGAAACAGAGGTGCAGTGAGTCTTGTGAATAATTTTAGCTCAACAACCTTGTGTTTTGATTTATTAACTTATAATAGCAGCCATGCAAGACGGGGGTATACAATATTTATTTTAGACTACTAGTCTTCCGGAGTGGGAGGAAGACTCTATGTGGGCATATTCTTCTATAGAGTTCCCTTCTGAAGTATGTGCATTTTTCAACAGAACTGTATTGAGATCTTATATGATGCCTCAATTGATCCAATCATCCCATGTTTTCTCATTTCTTTCAATTCATTGATAGGTTAAAGTAGATGTTGCTTATTATCTATCGTGTCTTTCTGGGGCTTTAGAGTTATTTTTCTTATATTAATACATTTTAATTTCAATGAAAAAAAAAAAACTGTGAAGTACTACACACACTCTTTTGAATGAATGATTGAAAGCTTGCGACTACAGTGAGTCTTTAACAAGATTGGCTTTGTCATGTAAAGACTCACAATAAGACGTGAGATTAATAAAAGTTGGCTGCCTGTCACCTCTCCAAAGCATGACCGAGTACATGGGCGTAGGAGCCAAAAAAATCTGGGAGGGATAATACAACTCTACTCCCAGTACAGCAGGGGCGGATCTACCACCGGTGTAATTTCTTTGTTTAAATTCTCAATGCCCATTCCCCCCGATATAGTTAAAAATTATATATATATATATATATATATATATATATATATATATATATATATATATATATATATATATATATATATATATATATATATATATATTTATACATACATTGTATATATAGAGCCTTGCAAACGTATTCACTCCCTTGACTTTTTTCCTGTTTTGTTACATTACAGCCTTAAGTTCAATGTTTTGTTAATCTGAATTTTATGTGATGGATCAAAACACAAGAGTTAAATTTGGTGAAGTGAAATGAGAAAAATATATACATAAAACTAATTTTTATAAATAGAAAACAGAAAATTGGCATGTGCGTATGTATTCACCCCCTTTTGTTATGAAACCCATAAAAAGCTCTGGTGCAACCAATTACCTTCAGAAGTCACATAATTAGTGAAATGACGTCCACCTGTGTGGAATCTAAGTGTCACATGATCTGTCATTACATATACACACCTTTTTTGAAAGGCCCTAGAGGCTGCAACACCTAAGCAAGAGGCACCGCTAACAAAACACTGCCATGAAGACCAAGGAACTCTCCAAACAAGTAAGGGACAATGTTGTTGAGCAGTACAAGTCATGGTTAGGCTATAAAACATATCCAAATCTTTCATGATTCCCAGGAGCACCATCAAATCTATCATAACCAAATGGAAAGAACATGACACAACAGCAAACCTGCCAAGAGATGGCCACCCACCAAAACTCACGGTCCGGGCAAGGAGGGCATTAATCAGAGAGGCAGCACAGAGACCTAAGGTAACCCTGGAGGAGCTGCAGAGTTCCACAGCAGAGACTGGAGTATCTGTACATAGGACGACAATAAGCCATACGCTCCATAGAGTTGGGCTTTATGGCAGAGTGGCCAGAAGAAAGCTATTACTTTCAGCAAAAAACAAAATGGCACATTTTGAGTTTACCAAAAGGTATGTGGGAGACTCCCAAAATGTATGGAGGAAAGTGCTCTGGTCTGATGACTAAAAAACGCTATGTATGGCGCAAACCCAACACATCACATCACCCAAAGAACACCATCAGCAGCCGGGACTGGGAAACTGGTCAGAGTTGAGGGAAAGATGGATGGTGCTAAATACAGGGATATTCTTGAGCAAAACCTGTACCACTCTGTGCGTGATTTGAGGCTAGAACGGAGGTTCACCTTCCAGCAGGACAATGACCCCAAACACACTGTTAAAGCAACTAAGGGGAAACATGTAAATGTGCTGGAATGGCCTAGTCATAGCCCAGGCCTCAATCTCATAGAAAATCTGTGGTCAGTCTTAAAGATTGCTGTTCACAAGCACAAACCATCCAACTTGAAGGAGCTGGAGCAGTTTTGCGAAAAGGAATGGGCAAAAATCCCAGTGGTAAGATGTGGCAAGCTCATAGAGACTTATCCAAAGCGATTTGGAGCTGTGATTGCCGCAAAAGTATTGACTTTAGGGGGGTGAATAGTTATGCACATTGACTTTTTCTGTTATTTTGTACTATATGTTTGCTTCACAATAAAAAAAACATCTTCAAATTTGTGGGCATGTTCTGTAAATTAAATGATGCAAATCTTCAAACAATCCATGTTAATTCCATGTATATTATTGATCAAAGCTTTCCTGGGAAAGACATACTGCTCCATAGCCCTCTAGAGGCCAAATCTGCATGATTAAGTTTGATTTTGCTATTTTTGTTGTCCCCTATTCATTTAATCTAGTGGGGATTTGTCCCCTCCCCCCACCCATGCCCCCCAGTTCCTACGCCCCTGACCGAGTAGAATAGAAACGTTTTGAGATGGCAATAATTAATGATCTATACTTTTTGTACATAACAGTAAATTATTACTATTATTGCTTGCAATTAGTAAGGTTATGAGCTATGAATGTCTTATTTATCCAGATTATTTCTCTCGCCTGTATCTGAAGTTGGAGCCTTTGCTGCACAGGAAGGGTCTGGGTTTACATTTGGGCTCTTCTGAGAGGCGGAAAAAAGTGTGATACTCCACGCAGGTCTTCCAGAAAGTTTTACAGGCATCGCGGCTCTCCATAGTGAACTCCAGAGTGTCCTTGCACAGGGTCTGTAAGGGAATCATAACTGCCAGTTTAATATAAAACTTCCTATAACTATAGACCCCTTCTCCGATCACCCTATCTGTAGTGATATGAAGCAGTTAAAAGCAATTACCCATCAGAATCCTCCTCCTTCAAATACTGCTGTTAGAGCATATAAATGTATAAACTTCTAGTTCTTTAAAATAAATCAATGAAATTATAGGATTACACTTAAAATAGAATTTATAATGGTCATTTTTTTAAATGTTAAAAGTTAAAAAGTTCCATTAGCCTACCACATAGTATATGCAATTATATATAGTCCTAGCCAACTCCATTCTGTTTTGTTTTGTCTTCCAAGGAAACACACCAAAAAACAATAACCTTTATCTGTGTGGAGCACCTACCTCAAAAAGTGAAAAGCTTAAAAGAACACAGTAACACTAAACATGTTACAGTTTATTTTTATTAGCAAAATAAATACAACAGTTCAGCAACACTTGCTATATCTGCTACAGCCAGTAAAGTTTTGTTGCTGAGTATCACCAAGCACAGAGGTTACTTGGTCTAAGAAAATTCACTTTGCAATTTATTGATACTTGTACATAGATGCAAAGTTTATAATACTGGAACAATGGGAACCTTTTTAGTGTTCTGTGCCAATGCCATATGTCCAATAATCTATCTCAACACCACTGCAATATTGCTAGTGTGTATATTTATATGTACATATACAGTATAAGCATAATACTACAGTCGCCCTTTAACACGTGGCCCAGTGTACAGCTCTCATACTCACATCAATATGGGGGTGCAGCTTTATAAGGAAATGTTTCCTCTTGAAGCTCAGTTTCCTGATATTGGCCCAGTTGAAGGTGTTAATCTTGACGTTACCCTGCGTGGAGGATATTACTGTCAACTTGTATACAGAAGCTTCTCATTGCAGTTACAATGTGATCATTTAACAGACAAATATAAATGTTTAAAATCCAATCCATTGAAAGACCACTACTATACAATGAAAAAATGTGTCTGAAAACTTTGTGTTTATGATGATAATTAGGTACAAAACATCATAAAGCTTTTTTTTTTATTAGAAATATATATGTTGCCATTACTGCTGTTGCCTGGAGGCATCCACACTATGTTAGTAAATGTTATGTGTGTGTGAGAGAAGGGTGTTTACATTTCTGGGGAGGACGGCTGGTATTTTAGGCCGCAAGCTGCCTGCTTCTGAACATGTCCAGGGACAGGGGGTAGGAGTCAAATTCCAAAAGGTCTAGTTAACAAGCCCAACACCCTCTTCCCTCCTACACAAACAAAAATAAGCACAGACCTCAGCTACCAGACAAGATATAGTTTTCTATATATTTTCTAAAAAAAAATTATGATCATGGATTATACAGCAGCTAATATTATTTCTCTTATTTCAGACGCTTTCAGTTTTTATTTTAACTACAATGATGCTGTCAGCGTTTTATTTTCCACTCTGGTTCATTGCATTTCATTTTCTTATTAAATAATTGTTTCACATTAATTCCTGACCCGTAACACCAGGACCCCCATATGAGCCACGGCGAGATTGATCTGCATGTGCTCGCCATCATTCGCTAGGTGTGGCCGGATCCCATACATGTCCAGTTTGCGAGCGATGTCCAGTAACTGCATGTCCGAGTCAGCCGGGGACTTCCCACTAGAGGGCAAAAGAAGAGATGTTCATGTTTGGACTCAAAACATGGGAATTATTATTTAAAGGGCCACTGTAAACTTCCAAATATTTTAAGAGGTAACATCATTACAATTTTTATCAATTGTGACTTTAAAAAAAAGTTGTTATTTTCGGGAAAAATTACACTGAAAATAGCTGTTTCTTTCCCATGATCTTCATGCTGGAGCCCCACCCATCTTTTTAGAAGTGGCACACATCCATGCAGCTGTCTCAGTGCCATATAACATTAATAGCACAGTTTGAGGAAATGTACTTAACAATTGATAAAGACGGTAGGAGCTTGGGGAAAAATCAACTAGTTTCAAAGTCACAATAAATGCTAAAGTTGTTCATATTGATCCTTATTGTTTAAAAAATTAAAGGTGAACTGTTACAGCAGCATTTTATACTTTCTATGACAAAGGTTCAATAGGGTATGAAAATAAAGTGCATATATGTTAAATCATATAAACAAGAAGTATATAATTATGATTATATCACCTGTGCATTATATTCCCCCTTGCACAATGTGCTTGCCCCTACCCCATACTCTATTTCCAAGTTTGGCCATATCCCATAACTAATGCAGGTATTTATAATGAACCATTAGGTCAATACATTTATTTGGTTTATTAATATGTAGCAGAAATAAACACAAAATATACTTAAACCCATACATATTTGTGACTATATATATATATTTTTTGCTGCATGAATCTGTAGTTAAGGTTGCAGAGAGTGTGGGCTTTACACAAGCAAACATTCAATTATAACTATGGAGTTTTTAGGCAAAATAATATATAATATATATATTTTTATAACTACCCACCCAACGCGCGTTTCACCACTATGCTGCATATTTTACAAGGATTTTGTCGAGATAGTAGCCTTCACAGTATTTAAGATGATTTTTACTGTGACAGTAGATAACGTCTTAAATACCCTGAATGTCGGTAACCCGCTATATGATGACATCACAGCAAGCAATACCCTGATAGCTGTTAACCCTTAAATCCACAGAGTATCAGGGAAAGGTGTGTCAGGTGGGTAGGAGGACTGAATGGTTAATTTTTGAGCCTCTGCACAGATCCCAAGACAGTTCATTTAAAGTAACAATATAGTCTAGTAAGGGTCCAGTAATGGGAAACGTCCTAATGGAGAACCCATGAGGGATAATCATTATCAGGGTAATATGGTACCTGTTATAAAGGCCATTTATTAAGTTTCAATTAGTGAACATATGCGGTCGGGTTATTGAAAAGTAAAATACTATTGCTTGAAAAGAAGTGGATATAAAATTGAAATATTAGATTGTTGCTGTATGAATATAATCTTTTCTATGTTCATGAACCTATATTCTTTGGGTTTAGTGGACATATTTGTAAATTTTTAATTCATAAAATGCTCCATTATTGTGTATCAGTTTTTATAATTATTGGCACAGTGTTTACTTGCATCAGGTGAATGGACATTATATTAAATCACCATCAATTTAAAATATAATCTTTTGCATAAATACAGTAGAAAACAGGCAACTAATATAGAATAAGTAAAAGAGTCTCTAATTCACTACTTTTATATGTAATTATGTTGCTGTGGAATCTACTAATTTGGTTTATGTGGGAAGAGACTTCAAATGCAGAGAGGACGACTGTGTGTGCTCTCATTAGGACAAATGTGAAGCTCATTCATTTACAACGATACGTCCTTCTGAAAAAGTAGCAGGCAGAATCAGGTGAAAAAAGAAAATGGGACCACGCACTAAAGAGTAATTGCATAAAGTAGTTAAAAATTATAAAGTTTCTGCTTAATAAAAGTATTTTGCACATTATGATGTTTTGCTATTCAAAATACTATATAGAAAAACAAGAGAAAAAGAGAGATAAGTCTCTTGAAAGCTCATAAGGCCAAATATAATGCTCGTCCAGTATCACTGTAAATTTTATTTGTGTCGTTCAGTCGTGTTCGACTCTCCGTGACCTCATGGACCCTTACACACCATGCTGCTCCACTTGGTATTCATGGCAGTCATACTGGCACGGGTTGCCAGTACCTTCTCCAGTGGGCCACAGCATACAGCTCCTGGTATTCCTAGGTGTCTCCCATCCAAGTACTGACCAGGCCCAACCCTGCTCGACTTCAGGGTGGTGTGACCTCTTAGTTCGGTGACTAAAATCAAACCCAGGTCACAGAAATAAAAGCACCAAATCCTAACCACTGGACCACCCATCAATGGGAACCCATCAATGTAAGTAGAATACTCTTATTATTCACAGTGTTTAATGGAAAATTTATAACGGATAATGGTGTAATTGACTAATTTTACAAGACTCCCTCTCACTTGTCAAGACAGACACACAAACTGATAGGATACATGCAATGATACTTACATGTGCCGCTGGTAATATTTCAGGATTTTGTTGTCTAAGTACTCCTGGTTTGGGACATACTGGGTCTGCTCTAGGTGATTCCTGGCTATGTCCTCATCAAAGTCACCTAATTCTGCTGAATTACACATAGAATATAAATATAAGTCGTAGATCCCCATGTACTGATGAAGCAGCATCATCCAGCTGGGATAATTTGGCCCCTCTTAAATAGTCCAAATTGTAGTTACTGTAGCCTATAATGTAGCCCGCAAAAGTTACTGCTTTTAATTTGGCCTCTTTTTGGGCCTTAAAGAAGCGCAAGGGGAGGAGCTCCTTGATTGCAGTGGAAGTTTCTATCCGAACAATGGGAATATAACAGATTAACCTGACATTGATTTGAACAGGAATACTATGATCTGCAAACATTTACAAAGGCTCCCTGATAAAGTAACAGACAGAATAAGAGAGAATGGAACCCTGCAGTAAACAATAATTGCATATAAAAGTTACAATATGCACTTGATTATTTAAACATCAAGATGGCAAAAATGTGTCAATTAACAACATTTTAATAATTAGCTAAGAATTTAAAGTGGTGGTAATAAATTAGAAGCTTGTGGATGCACATTATCCTCTTTTAGACAGATGCAACCCTATTAAATTCGAAGCCCGTATCGGCACCGGGCTGTGGGCTTGAAATCTGTCTGCGTTACAGAGCTATTAAATTGAACCATGCCGTGAGTTACGGGCTGGAAATGCAAACCGGTAAACCATTCTTGCGCACGTTGGATGTACAGCCGTGAACATGATCAATTAGTCAAACCCGTAGTGACAAATGAGATCGTCATCAATTCTTCACTGAAAAATGGAGGTTAGATTTCAAAGCCTTACGGGTGTCAATTACGAGTTTCGATCTGACCCACATTCCAGAAATAATGCTGTAACGGAACCCATCACTGTTTTACCCTGTTTTATGATTATTATGGTTAAAATATGATCCTACTATATGTATGTTGGTTGATGCTCTGCAGGATATTAGCTCAGACTATTGCAGACACCTAGCAGAATACATAATCCTATTAGGGTCTCCTAGAGGCAGGAGAGCCCTATTGTGTAAAGTGTTCACATTGTGAAAGATGGAACAAAGAGAAGCATTATCTTATCAATGTCTGTTATTGTATCAAAGTAGCCGGCTAGTCCCTGGGAGGTGTGACCCCACCTATTGTTCCCTCTATGTGTACTGTGTGGCCAAATATGGGCATGTGTATTACCTGTGGCCAAAGAGATGTATAAATATTTCTGTACAACAAAATAAAGTGAGTATTCATTTGACTCCCAAATTGTGTGTCGTCCAATATGGGAGGTCGGGAATGGTGAAACTGTAGTGCCTCTTGGGTATTTTACCGTATACCAGCGGAGATATTGGACTGCGTGTTCCAACTCCGTTACATTTGGTGGCAAGTGGCGGAATTGTTCCCACGGTCAGAAGGACAGCTACAGGAGACACCATTCCGTGGAGTACAAATTGAGGGCAACGCTAGTATCCGTACAGCGCCCCTGGCTACAGCAGGATGGAACCGGCTAGTTTTCGGACAGCGTTCCATCATGAGGAGGAGGAGGCGGCCGCGGACTACAGGGATGCAGACAGAAAGGAACTCATGGTTACAGTACCTCCTATTGCCCCACAGACTGAGTTTGGAAGAGAACTCCAAAGCAGACTGGCCTTTTTCCCAGGTACGCTTCCCATAAAAACCTTGGAATGGTTAATGACAGATGTCCACAAATACATAATGGAAAAGCAGTGCTAACCCACCTCCCACCATTAACCCCCTCCCCAGCACTGCGTCCGGGTGGTGGGAACTACCAAACCCCTCCACGGTACATCAGGTGCCACACGTGTAACCAGCAGGGCCACATGCAGAGAGACTGTCCCAGAAACAGAAACCGCTCCACGTGGAATACTCCAACTAATTCCCCCTCCCAGCGGCAGTGTGTACCCCAGGGAGCTGAAGGTGTCGTCCTTCCTCCCCAGCGACAGTGTGTACCCCAGGGAGCAGAAGGTGTCGTCCTTCCTCCCCAGCGACAGTGTGTACCCCAGGGAGCAGAAGGTGCCATCCTTCCTCCCCAGCGCCAGTGTGTACCCCAGGGGGCCGAAGGTGTCATCCTTCCCCCCCAGCGGCAGTGTGTACCCCAGGGGGGCGAAGGGGTCGTCCTTCCCCCCCAGTGGCAGTGTGAACCCCAGGGAGCTGAAGATGTCGCCCTCTCCCCCCAGCGACAGCTTACCCTAACAAGGGGAGACACCAATCTCCCAGACAGCGCAGATGGAACCAGGGTCTCTGTGCCTGACCTACCGGGATGCTGGACAGCCTGTCCAGATCCCCAATTACTCTCACTGGGACAACCGGAGGAGGGGGTAAGTACAAATTCCCCTCCCCAGCTAACTCCTAATGTGGCCCCAGGGTTAACAGAGGAAATGTTAACCCCCACTGACCCCCACCTTTCCCTGGCTACTGAGCCGGAATACGTCCCAAGTACCCCAGCAGAAGAGCTGACAGTGGGGCAGAGTGCAGTCGGCCTCTGCCCTCCCTTTGTCCCTTGTACAGAGCAGGAGGTCCTGCAGGTTATACCAGCAGAAGAGCTGGCATCAGGGCAGAGTGCCGCTGGCCTCTGCCCCTCAAGTCCCCTCAGCGTGTTGCCCCATCACCACAGCGAAATATCCAGGTGCCTGGTTAGACTTCCCCCCAAAGGGGAGACGTGTGACGAAGTGCCCTTCGCCACTTTGTCTTGGAGAGGACTGTTTGCCAGCCTCCTGCCCTGCGACTATGGCCCTGGGACATATTGCCCTTTAAAAACAGTATTCGGCCATACCAGAGTGTATGTCACTCATTCTGCCCCATTACATACAGGGGGGTCATTCGGTACTTGCCCTGTGTGAACCATGATACCCCAGACAACTATGCCATGGAGCCCAGTCATATAATGAAAGACTATGGGAAAGACTTTAGTTACATGGCAATTGAACTGTGTGAATAGGATCTGAGTGCTATTCGGTAGTTTTGTGCACTCAGATCCCAGCTATCTGGGGATAAGTGAAATGTGAGTCAATGTGAATTTTAGTAATGCTGATGGGTTGTCAAACTAGAGAATTGACCAACAAATACTTTTGTCCGGACATCCACAGGCCGATCCGTTGGGATCAGACCGTGTATGCCGGCTTATGGTCACGGGGGAGGTGTGTAACGGAACCCATCACTGTTTTACCCTGTTTTATGATTATTATGGTTAAAATATGATCCTACTATATGTATGTTGGTTGATGCTCTGCAGGATATTAGCTCAGACTATTGCAGACACCTAGCAGAATACATAATCCTATTAGGGTCTCCTAGAGGCAGGAGAGCCCTATTGTGTAAAGTGTTCACATTGTGAAAGATGGAACAAAGAGAAGCATTATCTTATCAATGTCTGTTATTGTATCAAAGTAGCCGGCTAGTCCCTGGGAGGTGTGACCCCACCTATTGTTCTCTCTATGTGTACTGTGTGGCCAAATATGGGCATGTGTATTACCTGTGGCCAAAGAGATGTATAAATATTTCTGTACAACAAAATAAAGTGAGTATTCATTTGACTCCCAAATTGTGTGTCGTCCAATATGGGAGGTCGGGAATGGTGAAACTGTAGTGCCTCTTGGGTATTTTACCGTATACCAGCGGAGATATTGGACTGCGTGTTCCAACTCCGTTACAAATGCAATATTAATAAATCAGTAAATATTATATTCTAGTCCATGTGAGTTCCATTATATGTATTAACACATTGATTGCCGGGATCGATATAACAAGGAAATTGAACATAAAATACTGTATTTTCTATTGCAGATTTGTGAGCTTAAGAATGTTGTGCAGAGGGAAATGCGAGAAAAAAAATCTTTTATAGCTTTCTATAATTTCAATAGCAGGATTTCCATTGTGCAAGACATGCTTTATACTTTTAAAGGGCAATTAAATGGAAATGTAACTTATTATAGCATAATTATCCCAGTAGACCAATGAAAACAGATGCCATACCCAGTAAAGCAAGACTGAATACAACTGTTAATAAATTAAAGGCTAAATAAAGATGCCACGGGAAAAAGTTGCAGGTGTACTTACCTTGCAGTATATAGGAGGCCATCAAGGCTGCGCTGTTGTCATTGCAAGTTAATCTCCCAGACGCCAAGTCCTTTTTCATTTGGAGAGCAAATAGATAGCTGAGAATTTTAAAGCAAATATTATTTATTTTGAACAAACAGTACACTATCTATTTATGTATCTATCTATGGACACACATAAAAACACACACATACAGTATCTCACAAAAGTAAGTACATCCCTCACATTTTTGTAAATATGTTATTATATATTTTCATGTGTCAACACTGAAGAAATGACGCTCTGCTACAATGTAAAGTATTAAGTGTATAACAGTGCAAATTTGCTGTCCCCTCAAAATAACTCAACACACAGCCATTAATGTCTAAACTGTTGGCAACAAAAGTGAGTACACCCCTAAGTGGAAATGTCCAAATTGGGCCCAAAGTGTCAATATTTGGTGTGGCCACCATTATTTTCCAGCACTGCCTTAACCCTCATGGGCATGGAGTTCACCAGAGTTTCACAGGTTGCCACTGGAGTCCTCTTCCACTCCTACTTGATGACATCAAGGAGCTGGTGGATGTTAGAGACCTTGCACTCCCCCACCATCCAGGTGAGGATGCCCCACAGATGCGCAATAGGGTTTAGGTCTGGTGATGTGCTTGGCCAGTCCATCACCTTTACCTTCAGCTTCTTTAGCAAGGCAGTGGTCGTCTGAGGGGTGTACTCACTCCTGTGAGATACTATATATATATATATATATATTGGATATAAAAAGTCTAAACACCCCTGTTAAAATGTCAGGTTTCTGTGCGGTAAAAAAATGAGACAAAGATAAATCATTTCAGAACTCTTTCCATCTTTAATGTGACCTATAAACTGTACAACTCAATTGAAAAACAAACTGAAATCTTTTAGGTAGAGGGAAGAAAAAATATAATAACAAAATAATATGGTTGCATAAGTATGCACACCCTTAAACTAATACTGTATATACTTGAGTATAAGCCGAGTTTTTCAGACCTTTTTTTAAGGCTAAAAAGAGCCCCCTCGGCTTATACTCGAGTCACTCTCCCCCGTGTCTCTCTAACCCCCCCGTGTCTCTCTAACCCCTCCCCTGTGTCTCTCTAACCCCCCCGTGTCTCTCTAACCCCCCGTGTCTCTCTACCCCCCGTGTCTCTCTAACCACCCCGTGTCTCTTTCCCTCCCCCCCTCCTCATCCTCAACCCTCCCTCCTCATTCTAAAACCCCCTCCTCACTTTACCTCTCTAAATACCTCCCCCTCTCCCTTTCCCCTCACTTACGTCCATCTGCAACTGCTCCTCCGGCCTCCGCTCCTTCCTGTGTCTGCACCCGGTATATGCTAATGACGTGACGTCACATGCGCGCCACGTCATTAGCATTGGCCGGGTCAAGACGCAGGAAGGAGGGTGAAGGCCAGAGGAGAAGCTGCAGATGGAGGCAAGTGAGGGGAAAGGGAGAGGGGGAGGTATTTAGAGGGGTAAAGTGAGGAGGGGGGTTTAGGATGAGGAGTGGTAAAGTGAGGAGGGGGTTTTAGGATGAGGATGGCGGAAGGTTTAGGATGAGGATGTGGGTTTAGGATGGGGATGGGGGGTTTAGGATGAGGATGGGGGTTGAGGATGGGGGGGTTGAGGATGGGGGGGTTGAGGATGAAGATGGGGGGGTTGAGGATGGGGGTTGAGGTTAAGGAGAGGGCAGAGGTGAGATGTTTTGGAGGGGGGGCTGAGGAGAGAGGTTGAGGAGAGAGGTTTAGGATGAGGATGGGGGTTTAGGGGGGAGGTTTAGGATGGGTATGGGGGGGTTGAGGAGGGGGGATTGAGGATGGGGGGGTTGAGGATGAGGATAGGGGGGTTGAGGATGGGGGGTTGAGGTTGAGGAGGGGGTTTAGAATGAGATGGGGGGTTGAGGAGTGAGGTTGAGATTGAGGGGGGGGGGTTGAGGAGTGAGGTTGAGAATGAGGAGGGGGGTTAAGGTTGAGGAGGGGGGCTGAGGAGAGAGGTTTAGGAAGGAGGTTTAGGATGAGGATGGGGGTTGAGGCGGGAGGTTTAGGATGGGGAAGGAGGGTTGAGGATGAGGATGGGGGTTGAGGTTGAGCAGGGGGTTTAGAATGAGGAGGGGGGTTAAGGATGAGGAGGGGGGTTGAGGAGGGAGGTTGAGGATTGTAACGGCTACCCCGGTAGTGAGAGGGTATCAGCCGTTGGAGGCGTCCTTTTTCCTGGCAAGCTTCTGTGTAAAAGTGAAGTTGGTATAATCCCATCCAAGAGTTCCAGAGGGAGAGTCAGGTTCAGCATTAAATATCCATATAGAAGAACTGCGCAGTCTCAGAAGCCCAGACCACCCATATTGGACGACACTCAATTGGGAGTCAAAGAATAGTCTTTATTTTGTTATATGCAGAAATATATATACACCTCTTTCCACAGGTAATACACATGCCCATATTTGGCCACACAATACACATAGAGAGACAATAGGTGTGGTCACACCTCCCTGAGGCTACCTGGCTACTTTGATACAATCAGACATTGATCAGATTATACTCTTTGTTCTATGTCTCATAATAAAACACTTTATACAATAGACTTCCTTATCTTATGAGGAGTCTCTGTAATAGGATTATCTATTAGCCTAGTAGCTGTAATATTCTGAGCCAATATATTCTGTAGAACATAAAACAACATATCTACAGTACAGCAATGTTATTATTTTAACCATAATAATTAAATAACCATAAAACAGGGTAAAACAGTGATGGGTTCCGTTACACACCTCCCCCGTGACCATAAGCCGGCATACACGGTCTGATCCCAACGGATCGGCCTGGGGATGTCCGGACAAAACGATTTGTTGGTCACTTCTATAGTTTGACAACTCATAAGTATTACTGCAATTCACATTTCCTCACATTTCAAGAACAAAACAAACGCACACTTCATACAGCATTCACAGCAATAAACATTTCAAGGAGAGGGAAAATACATTTTACAAACTGGTTTCAGACAATTAAATAATGAGGCAGAAAAGCATCAGCCTTCCTAATGAACTGAAGTACTTTACCAAAACCGTCCCAAGTTGCAGTTGCAGAGTACATTCCTCCCCCAGCTCGTGGTCGGGCCCCTATTGTACAGGGCCCACTGTTCTTCCCCTGTACACCCACCCAAAAAAATCCAGGGTCCCATCCCAACAGTCCAGGATCCCAGCGTCCAAAAGGTGGGCCACAATCTCTGTCCCATAGAAACCCCTTTCCATATAAAACGTTCCCGCTCATCCCCTCTATCGTCGGCTAATGCTCGGTACTTTTGGAGGGTGGGGTCCTGTCTAGTTTCCCTCCCAAGCTCTTCAGGGGTGTCCCACGCTATGGGTCTCTCTGTGGCGTTAGTGCTAAGTGTCTGCTTGTGGCTTACCTGGGTCTCCCGACCTATTGTAGGATCGTCCTCGGTACGGGTCTGTGAGCGGGTGGTCACGGGACAAGCAGCAGCAGTCGTGGGTAAAAAGGCTGAGGCTAGAGGGCCAATGTCGTTGCCCAGCACAACCTCAGCAGGTAAATTGTCCATGATGCCTACTGTGGTCTTTCCCGACCCGACTCCCCAATCCAAGTGTAACCGGGCGGTGGGTAAGTGAAAAACAGCCCCCCGCGACACGAACAGCAACGGTACGATTAGATACATGTTCTGGTTTCACGAGATGTTTCTGCACCAAAGTGATGGTAGCGCCAGTGTCTCTTAAGCCTTGTGCTATCTGTCCATTCACACGCACCTCTTGGCGGTGATGCTGGCGGTTATTTGGGGAGGCAGCCTGTACGGGGTTGGCCTCATACAAGATTCCCAAACACTCCTCAGGGTTCCCTTTTATTTTCAGGCAGTGAGCAGCAGAGGGACGTGATGGCGGGGTCTCTGTGTGGGGTGTTGTGCGCCTCCATTTGTTATTGGCTGATCTCAAAGGGCAATAACGGGCAATATGCCCTGTGTTGCTGCAGTGATGACATGTCACTTTGTAAGATTCCCGGGGCTGGTTGTAAGACCCCTGAGGGCGTGGAGGTCCTGGGGGTACTGAAGCCCGAAATTCTGTGCGTGTAGCGTAGGTTGGGGTGCGTGCCTCTGTTCTAGGTGCTGGTCGTGTGGTACCTTGGCTCACCTTCCTTGTTTCTGCGTATTCATCTGCTAGTCGCGCTGCCTCAGTTAAGTTGGCAGGGCGGCGATCTCTCACCCAGTCCTGTATATCCGCAGCCAGATCTTGAAAGAAATGTTCCATCAAGAACAACTGTAACACTTCTTCTCCGGTGTTGGCATTGCACCCTTACACCCAATGTGATGCCACCCTTTGTATTGTGTTTGCCCATTCCATGTGGGAGTCCACAGCCTTCTTTTTGGACTCCCGGAAGCGACGGCGGTATGCTTCTGGGGTTACGGCATATCGGGTTAGCAGCGCCTTTTTAACTTGCTGATATTGTAAAATATCCTCTGGAGCAAGAGCCCGAAAGGCTTCATTGGCTTTGCCCGACAATTTCCCAGACAAAATAGTGACCGATTGGTCTGGTGGTACCTGGTGTAGTGAGCACTGCCTCTCAAAGTCAGCCAAATATCCATCTATTTCCTCCTCACTTTATACAAAAGCTTTAAATGCAGTGAACGGTATTTTCTTTACTGTAGCAGTGGGTGGGTGGGTGGGGGGGGGGGGGTAGGAACTGCCTGTGTAATGGTCTGTCTAGCTCTTACCAGTTCCGTTTCTTGTCTCCTCTTAGTTTCTATCTCCTCCCTTGTTTCCCGGAGCAGCTGGTTTATTAGTTCCACGGACGTTTCTGGATACAAGGATAATCTTCGCCGTACAATACCAGTAATTACATCGTCCTCGCTGACAGATGTAAGGGGCTCTGTTACTTCCATGGATCTATCCATTGCGTCCAGCTCCAGCAGGTCAGTTATCAGCTCCCTCCGTGGCCTGTTACTGGCACTCCTACCACGACTCTCCAATAAATCTTTTAGTGTGGGTCTTTTCAGCTTGGCGTACTGAGACTCCATTCAGCACTTGCTCTCTGGATAAAAGGACCATCCCACCACTGTAACGGCTACCCCGGTAGTGAGAGGGTATCTGCCGTTGTGAAGTTGGTATAATCCCATCCAAGAGTTCCATAGGGAGAGTCAGGTTCAGCATTAAATATCCATATAGAAGCACTGCGCAGTCTCAGAAGCCCAGACCACCCATATTGGACGACACTCAATTGGGAGTCAAAGAATACTGTCTTTATTTTGTTATATGCAGAAATATATATACACCTCTTTCCACAGGTAATACACATGCCCATATTTGGCCACACAATACACATAGAGAGACAATAGGAGTGGTCACACCACCCTGAGGCTACCTGGCTACTTTGATACAATCAGACATTGATCAGATTATACTCTTTGTTCTATGTCTCATAATAAAACACTTTATACAATAGACTTCCTTATCTTATGAGGAGTCTCTGTAATAGGATTATCTATTAGCCTAGTAGCTGTAATATTCTGAGCCAATATATTCTGTAGAACATAAAACAACATATCGACAGTACAGCAATGTGATCATATTTTAACCATAATAATTAAATAACCATAAAACAGGGTAAAACAGTGATGGTTCCGTTACAAGGATGAGGAGGGAGGATGAGGAGGGAGGTTGAGGATGAGGATGGGGGTTGAGGTTAAGGATGGGGGTGAGAAGATTTGAGGAGAGGGTTGAGGATGAGGAGGGGGTTGAGGAGGGAGGTTGAGAATGAGGAGGGGGGTTGAGGAGGGAGGTTGAGAATGAGGACGGGGGTTGAGGAGGGAGGTTGAGGATGAGGAGGGAGGTTGAGGATGAGGAGGGAGGATGAGCAGGGAGGTTGAGGATGAGGAGGGGGTTTGAGGTTGAGGAGGGAGGTTGAGGAGGGGGTTGAGGATGAGGAGAAGGGTTGAGGAGGGGGTTGAGGATGAGGAGCGGGTTGAGGAGGGAGGTTGAGAATGAGGAGGGGGGTTGAAGAGGGAGGTTGAGAATGAGGAGGGGGGTTGAGGAGGGTGATAAGGGAGGGGGGAAGAGACACAGGGAAGGGAGAGGGGGAAGAGACACAGGGAAGGGAGAGGGGGAAGAGACACAGGGAAGGGAGAGGGGGGAAGAGACACAGGGGAGTGAGAGGGGAGAAGAGACACAGGGGAGAGAGGGGGGGCACAAGAAAAGGGCACACAAGAGGGGGACACAGAGGGCACAAGAGGGACACAGGGGGCAGCACATTTCCTACCTTCGGCTTCTACTCGAGTCACTCATTTTGTGTTAAAATAGGTGCCTCGGCTTATACTCGGGTCGGCTTATCCTCGAGTATATACAGTACTTTGTTGAAGCACCTTTTGATTTTATTACAAATCTGTCAGATTGCAAGGGCATCTCTTCAGATCACCCCATAGATTTACAATCGGATTCAGGTCTGGGCTCTGGCTGGGCCATTCCCAAAATGTAATCTTCTTCTGGTGAAGCCATTCCTTTGTTGATTTGGATGTATGCTTTGGGTCCTTGTCATGCTGAAAGATGAAGTTCCTCTTCATATTCAGCTTTTGTAGCAGAAGCCAGAAGGTTTTGTGCCAATATTGACTGCTATTTGGTACTGTTCATAATTCCCTCTATCTTAACTAAGGCCCCAGTTCCAGCTGAAGAAAAACAGCCCAAAGCATGATGCTGCCACCACCATGCTTCGCTGTGTGTATTGTGTTCTTTTGGTGATGTGCAGTGTTGTTTATGCGCCAAACGTATCTTTTGGAATTATGGCCAGAAAGTTCAACCTTGGTTTCATCAGACCATAACACCTTTTCCCACATGCTTTTGGGAGACTTTGCAAAATGTAGCCTGGCTTGGATGTTTTTCTTCGTAAGAAAAGGCTTTCGTCTTGCCACTCTACCCCATAGCCCAGACATACGAAGAATACAGGAGATTGTTGTCACATGTACCACACAGCCAGTACTTGCCAGATATTCCTGCAGCTCCTTTAATGTTGCTGTAGGCCTCTTGGTAGCCTCCCAGACCAGTTTTCTTCTTTTCATCAATTTTGGAGGGATCTCCAGTTCTTGGTAATGTCACTGTTGTGCCATATTTTCTCCACTTAATGATGACTGTCTTCACTGTGTTCCATGGTATATCTAATGCCTTGGAAATTATTTTGTACCCTTCTCCTGACTGATACCTTTTAACAATAAGATCCCTCTGATGCTTTGGAAGCTCTCTGTGGACCATGGCTTTTGCTGTGGGATGCGACTAAGAAAATTTCAGGAAAGACCAACTAGAGCAGCTGAACTTTATTTGGGGTTAATCAGAGGCACTTTAAATGATGGCAGGTGTATGCTGACTCCTATTTAACACGATTTGGAATGTGATTGGGGATGTAGCTGTGTTCAGAATTAAGCAGTTATAAGAGGGTGTGCAGACTTATGCAACCACATTATTTTTCTTTTTTTTTTTCTTCCCTCCACCTAAAAGATTTCAGTTTGTTTTTCAATTAAGTTGCACAGTTTATAGGTCACATTAAAGGTGGAAAAAGTTCTAAAATGATTTATCTTTGTTTCATTTTTTTCCAGCACAGAAACCTGACATTTTAACAGGGGTGTGTAGACTTTTTATATCCACTGTGTATATATATATATATATATATATATATATATATAATTGAATTTCACATTACAAGTGTCAGTATACATTTATATTCCTTAATTAAGGTCTCTGAGGATCCGTAACATATATAATTTTACCTCTCTGTATCAGAAACGTTAGGCAGTCTACTTTACCCTTCATGAAATCCTTTACTGAGTGCAGATTATCTCACTTAAGCGCAGGAGAGGTGGGATAATTTCTATGGGCAGATTCAGTCAGCTTGTAGAATGACCAAACACCAAATATGGTGGAGAACTTCCCGGTAAACACTATTTCCAATGTTGCTAAGGATCCTGGGAAGTGATATGCAAATGTAGCTCAAAACGTACCACCTTTTTTGTTGCATGCCCCAGGCTGCAGCTGACTTTCCAAATCAGGATTTGGCCGAAAAGTCTTGGCAACTGTATGTTTTTAACCTTTGCAGAGCCACAATCAAAGTAACTTTATAAAGTTCTTTTTTTACATTAAATTGTACAGCCTCTATTCATTATAGGGGAATATTCAACAGTTTTGAGTACCTTTACACTCACATTTTTCACAAGTTTTCCTTTGTAAAATGGGCAGTAGATAGGAACTAATGGCCCTATTCTATTGCCCAAATCGTAAACTTATACCCACTTAAAACCACTCTGATAATTGGCACATATTCTATTAGCTACTCTCAATCCGATTACGAGTTCCCTGCCCATAATCACTAAGGGCGATCCAGAGATGCAAATTTGGCAAGTTTTGAGAAAACTCCATTGGTTTTAGCACAGCTCGAATATTACAAGCTCTAAATAATTAAAGTTACACAAAATCATTATTCTATTAGACCCGTAGCTCTAGCTCACAAATTCAGCCTAACCCACAATTGAAAAAAGTATGACATTTTTGTCAAAATATTATGAGTGCTAAATAGGACTCACAAGGGCTTTTTCAAACACTTATTATAGCTGTAGCAGCAATTAAACAGCACAATAGTGTACTTTAAACGCATGGGAAGGCATGGAAAGACATTAACATTAATTGCACAACAGTCTCAAACCCACAAATATGCAATAAAAAATATCATTTGTAACTGTTATTTTTGAGTAATATCGATCCCCAGGACTAAAGGGGTTAATACATATCATGAAATCGACATGGACTAAAACAGATGATCTAATGCATTTTATAGATTTCTATATTACTTATTGGCTATCATTAATTTGGATCCTCATTAACATTCAAATACTTTATTTTTAGTGTTTCGTGGATTAGCAGAGCTGATTCTCTATGTCCATATGAGTGCAAGTGCAGAAAGAGGATCTGCCCAGGAGGCTCTCTTAATGTTTTTTTTTATTATTTTTTTGTATTGCATTTAAGTTACTGCATAGAGAAAGGCAGCTAAATCTTCTGTTAAAACAGCCTCCTGGACAGATTCTCTCTCACCCCCTGGCCAGCAAATAGTGGAAGAGAAAGAGAAACTCTGCTAGAGTCTACAACACTAAAATGTAAAAGTTAGTTTGAAAGTTAAATTGAAATATTTTCATTAAACACTGATTGTTCATGTAATCTGTTATTAAATAAACAAATTAAACCCTGTACTGCAGTTGCCTGTGATTATTCAGTACAGCTCTAGACATATCCAAGACATACTTGATTTTCTCGATTGTTCTGACCCTACCACTTGTGCTGGAAGGCTGTTTCTTGTTTCTACCAGTTCTTTACAAGGGAATTATTTACCGGGTCTGCTCTCCTCTCAGCTGGCCAGGATCCACAGGAAAGAACTTCACCATAAATTTAAAAATTGTCTCCTTAGGATCTAGAAATACAATGTTCATAGGTGTTATTTGATATTGTGTATAGGACATTTCTAGCTAGAAGACACACATACACATAAATATGCTGCATAGAAATACCCACTCCTGTTCATATTCATTGCTCTATAAATGTATAGTCAAATACTTCGGAGCACTGGCTGAAAACAGGTAGAAAAGTAGCAGAAATTGGCTGATATTTATGCAACCTCCTATCAGGATTAACGCATATGTTTCACTCAACCTAATGGTCAGAAGCCAAAACTTACATATCGATTTATAATATAATATGGTATGTCTGTAAGGAGGACCTCCATTCTGTACTCCTTACAGTATATTATGTAGTGCTGATACTCCAAGCTTCTATCTTTCTCTCAGAAATCAGGAGGATCCAGAGAAAGTTTGTAAATGGACACAGCAGTGGCGTAGCTAGAGCTTTTGCTGCCCTCTTCCCCCTTCCATCCCTCTCACTCCCCCTCATCTCTCTCTTCCTCCACCTTCTCTATCTCTTTCCCTCCATTATCTCTCTCTCCCCTTCTCTCTCTCACTCCCCCTTCTCTCTCCCCTGTTCCTTCTCTCTCTCCTACATTTTCTCTCTCTCTCCCCTTCTGTCTCTCTCACTCCTCCCTTCTTTCTCTTCCCCTCTTCTCTCTCTCCTTCTATTCTCCCCTTCTCTCTCTCACTCCACCTTCTATCACTCTCCCTCCCTCCTCTCTCTCTCTGCTTCTCTCTCACACTCCCTTTTCAATCTCTCTCCCTCCTTTCTGTCTCTTTCTCACCTTCTCTCTCTCTCTCTCTCTCTCTCACTCATTCTCTCTCCCCCTCAATTATCTCTCTCACACTCCCCTCTTCTCTCCCACCCCATCCATTCTCTCTCTTTCCCCCTTCCTGCTCTCTCACTACCTTCTCTCTCTCACCTTCACTCTCTTTCCCTCCATTCACTCTCTCTCACTCCCCCTTTTCTCTCTCCCACCTCCCTTCTCTCTCTCTCTCACTCACCCTTTCTCCCTCTATCCCCCTCTCATCTCTCTCTCACTCTCCTCCCTTCTCTCTCCCTCTTTTCTCTCTCTTTCTCCCCTTCTCTCTCTCTCTCTCTCATTCATACTCTCTCCCCCTCCATTATCTCTTTCACACTTCCCTCTTCTCTCTCTCCCCATCCATTCTCTCTCTTTCCCCCTTCCTGATCTCTCTCTCACTACCTTCTCTCTCTCCCCTTCATTCTCTTGCCCTCCATTCTCTCTCTTTCTCTCACTCCCCCTTCTCTCTCTCCCCCTCCTTTCTCTCTCTCCACCTCCCTTCTCTCTCTCACTCCCCCTCTCTCTCTCTCCTCCCTTCTCTCTCCCTCCTCCCTTCTCTCTCTCCCCATTTCTTTCTCTCTCTCCACCTCCCCTT
Organism: Discoglossus pictus; assembly: GCA_027410445.1. Lineage (NCBI taxonomy): Eukaryota > Metazoa > Chordata > Amphibia > Anura > Alytidae > Discoglossus > Discoglossus pictus. The sequence goes on from CM050168.1 coordinate 54,969,470, forward strand.
TCTCTCTCCCTCCTCCCTTCTCTCTCACTACATTCTCTCTCTCACCCTCTTCTCTCTCCCCTCCTTCACTCTCACTCCCCCTAATCTCTCTCTCTCCCCCTCCCTTCACTCTCCCCCCTCCCTTCACCCTCTCTCCCCTTCCCTCTACTCTCTCTACCCTTCTCTCACTCCACCATCTATTAATTTCTACATTTTAATATAATTGATCCATATCCTCACATCACCTACAGGTCTGGAAAACAACTGCTTGTTTTTTGCAAAGAGCTGGAAACCCTTGAATGTATGCCGTGGAAACCATTTTTAATAGATGACATATTTCTATGTACAATGGCACTTCATTTTGCGATTGCAGAATTTTCATGTATTTCTGTATAACTCTCATTTGAGTGGGGATCAGAGCTTGGTTCCAAATTTCTGCCAGGTATCTTCTGTCCGCTAAATTGATTTGAACGAATAATACATTTGGATATTTTTGTTTTAGGTCATCAAAAAAAGAACAATCAGATCATTCTTACAACCCTTTAGGCTTGTCTCTCAGTCAAACCCTTCGTCCTCAATGATGAACTTATCAGGACAGAGACAATCAGCTGAATAGAAGGCCGATGCGCTAATCTTTTAATGTGAATTTTATATTGAATATGGCAAATGTAAATTATTAAATATGATTTTTTAAATGATCAATCCATAATCAAAACAACTAGCTCTTGTTACATTGGCCCTTCGCAATAAGGACATTTCGGGGGAGTTTCCCTGCAAAGAACGACTTCAGCGAGCCATGTATCTGTAAATGTATAAAATATAGGTAAAAAATCTACTTTAATGAAGAGTAGATATACACTATAAGGAAGAAGAAGCTCACAGGGAACACAAAAGTACAATTTTTCCTTTTAACAAGGTTTCCTGTTCTCTTTCCATAGGCTACTGTAGTTCAGGGGTGTCACATCTTTTCCCTTGAGAGGCCACACTGGAATTAGTTATAATAAAGTGAGCATGTTTTAAATATATTATTAAAATAACTCTAATCCTATGGATACCATTCTGCCCCATCATCTAAAGCCATCAAAATCAAGAAAAAATAATTGTATAACAGTAAACCCAAACGGTTTATATGCCCTGGGTCATTGAGGGTCAAGGTGCACTATAGGGTTTGTGAGCTTATAGAAACACGTTCTCTGACCCTGATGAGACCAAACACGACAAGCTTCCTCTAAATGCTTATATAGTCTCTTCATTTGCAAAAATATATTTAACTTTTATTTTATTTTTTGATAAAATCTCTTGTAAAACAAATTAATTTAAAAAATAAAAAATAACGTACATATTTATATGCAAACAATTAATATTGCTCATCAAAAAACACTAATTTGATTCAGTATCTGGCATAACTTTTCCTGGCACAGGTGCATATATATGATCCTTACCTAATGTTTGTACCATTGAGCAGAAAACTGAGTTGGTATGACCTCTGAACACTCTGTGGAGTTTATATAGGCGTATAATATTATTACAAGCACATTACATGCTTTTTAAAAAGAAAATGAGATGGAGGAGATAAGGAGGAGAGATAAAGAGAGATAAGGAAGTAGACCGTGAGGAGTCAAAGCTTTCCAACAGCTATTTTTTGCTTTAAAATTGCTTTGCTGTTTTTCCTACGCCTATTTAGCGCTGATATGATCTACCGCTAGCAGCCATGAAACGTGTAAAACCACTAAACTTGTGGTTACATGCGTAGGGAGGATGGAGGTGCTTACTGCTAGTGACTGACCATCTGGCCTGGCTACCTGTCCGGTCAGTGTTCCAGTGCTTGCACAAAATGGGTTTATGGTCAGGAAATCTAGGGGCCTGAGTCAAATCATTAATCCCACCGGCTTCCCGCAATGGCTGGAGTCAAGGCTCAACTAAGTGGGTAAGACACACAAGCCAGCCAAGTAGCCAGGCAGTACAGACTCTATGGCTCCACCGGTGTTCCACCTTAGTTCACCGTAGGAAATAGACGCCTCAGGGATTGGTTCTCTCTGAATCGCCATCAGCATGGAGTCCGCCTGATTGGCCCAGAGGGTATACAACTGACCAATGGGAAACCGGCCAACAGTGCCCCAAAAGGGATTGGTCAGGAGGACAGAAGGAAATCCAAACATCCACCCAAGGTAACTTGATGATTGTAAAATGTTTACTGTTAACCAAAAAGTATTGTTATGTTGGATATAAGAATATCAGGAACAGAATAAAGTGTTTTCCCTGTTGGAGATGCATATAGGTTCTTGAGTATTTATTGGGGGATAGGAAGGGGAAGCGACCCAAAGAGATTAGGAATTGCTCTGTGACCACTGGAAGTGCTGATACTCCGAGTGCAGGAGATGAGACCCTGCTCAGAACATGAGCTTCTGTCATTGGGCAAAGGGATTGAAATCAGCTGGTGCCTCAGGTTCATTACAGGGGGGCCCTAAGGCTGCTCTGGTTATGAAGGATTCGGGGGACCTTGCATCTTATTTTTTAATAAATGGCCAACAAAAGGGGCAAAGGTGTTGGTTAAGAGGAGAAATCTTATACTGCTCCAAACAAGTTTTTTTAATTGAACCCCTTCTGTTTGTTTCTCAAGACTATGCGCCACATTCAATTCCAAGCCCGCAACTATATCGCAGACGGTCGTATGTCTGTGGGTGTGTTGTAGCCTCCTGTTCATCTACGATTACGATGCTATTGAGTTGCTCAAGCTCGCAAGTTACTGGCCCAAAGCCGAAACTGTAAACCATGCACTGGTTCGTAGCAGTTCAGGGCGGGAACATGATCAATTAAGCAAGATCGTAACCTCCCATTTCGAATCAACCTATAGAAAATGAGACTGTTATTATTACGGCAGTAAAACATGGAGGTTACATGTCAATCAATTAGGTTAGGGGGTCCGATATGAGATCAGACTCGCAAACCTGCAAAATAAATAATTATGAATATCAACGAATAGGTGTTTAACCCTCCTCTCCAGCGCTCATAGGATTTTCTCCTTTATTTGCCATTTACGAGTGTGAAAATATTTGCGGGCTTGGGGAAACTGAGCAATTGAATAGTGATTTTAGCCATCCTAACTCTTGCGAAAGTGAAAGATCAAAGGCTTCGGGAGGCAGTAAGTTACGGGTTTAACCATCGCCGTTTTTTCTATGCCATAACTCGTAACCCGTTTGGAGCCCGCAAAAAGTCGCCAATTAAATAGCAATTTAACTTGTGACCTCACTTACGGGCTACAGTAACATGCAACAGCTCAGTTGAATCAGGCTCTATATTTGCAGCTTATATGATTGAATCATGTTATGTTTCTAATACAGTGTTGTTTGTTTTTATATCATATTTTGGGTGCCAGACGTTTCAGGGGTTCACAGCACACATCTGCATCATAACTCACTTTTCACTTGTTTTGTTATAGGTTTCAGAAGTCCCAGCCACATCTGCAAAAACAGGAAAAATGTAATTATCATAAAAATACATGTTTCTCACTTTAACCATTTTCTACAATAATTCCCCAAACACAGGCAAACTAGGTATCAGCAATCATCCTGCATACAAGACTAATAGTGGAGTCCGGCATTTAAATAAATACAGTAGAGTCTCGATTAACTGACTTCAGGTTACACACACTGTGTTATACAACATCATAATTGGAGTGAGCCTCGATATCAATATCTACAATTTTTCCTTTGGAATATAATCACAGTAAAGTGCCAACAATAAATATAAGAATTGCAATTATTTCATTCTGCAGTGTCTTGCTATGTAGCGTTTTTTTATTAACTCTCACCCTAACACTACATTTTGGATTATCCAATAACATGGCGGTCCCATTTAGGTTGCATAATCAAGATTATAATATGGTACAGATTTTATAGTAGTAGAAACACTCAAAATAGAGAGACATCTCTTTAGCTAGAGATGTTTCTATTGATGTTTCTATTGATAATGTCACTTTATTTATAAAGTACTAACATTTCTACATCCCTATTTACAAGAGTACAGTAGAGAGGGTACAATATGCCAGTTAAAAAAAGTAACACAAACTACAAGGTTTATAGCTTACAATCTAGAAATATATATATAGTAAATAAATAGTACATCTGTGTTCACATTTGAATGTCTAAAGCAAGTTAAAAAACCTGCTTCCAGCTCAGAATTCCGAGAAAAACAGTTATTACACTGCATTCTGGGAAGCTGAGCTGGAACATGCAAATGTGCCCACAAATGCCTTGCTCTTCAATCCATAGCCATTATCAAACATGGCTTCCTTTAAGCTTATGCATGCTGTATTACACAGCTTTAATGCAAAGCTAAGGTTGGATTAAACACAAGCTGAGAATCCTATCCATGTACAGCTGTTTCAAGCTTACTGGCTACCATCAGCAAAGAGCGGGATCTTAGCTTGTGCTGTGGACCTTATGAGTAGCATAACATTTATAACATGGTGGGCAAAAGAGCGATAGAAGCCCTCCATTGTACAGTAGTACAGTAAATAAATAGTACATCTGTGTTCACATTTGAATGTTTAAAACAAGTAAAAAAAAACAGCTTCCTGCTCAGAATTCCGAGAAAAACAGTTATTACACTGCATTTATATATAAATATCAAAATTGTATCCCAGTTCAGAGTTGAGGCCTGCAAAAAATATTAAGCAGAAACAAATCGTAACAAAATATTTTTAGAATACAGCTGTCATTTCAACATTTTATATGTAATTATGCTGCAAATATGTTATATGCAATTATGCTGGAAATTAATAATTAAAATATAATGTTTATTGTCACTTATAAAAATTAACAAATATTGATGGAAATCCTGAGCCTTAAAATGTTCCTCACTGAATCCCCCGACCACTCTGCAGAGAATAATTCTTTGCCATGGCCTAAAAGTATTCACCAAAACCACATCATTGGTGCCCCCACATACAAAGCTACAGAGAATCAGTCTGGTTCCTGTAGACCCCCTGGTTCCAATTAATGGAACATAAAACATAGATTTGACAGCAGATAAAAACTAAAAGGCCCATCTACTCTGCCCATTCCATCTATCTAGACTTAATAAACCCTCAAGATGTCCTTATGTTTTACTCAGACATGGTTAAGTGCCTGGAAGACCTTCCCATTCATCTACTACTCTTTCTGTTGACACCATACCCAGAGTTCTACACCTAGACCAATTAAGATGAAAATCATTTCAATGGTGCAGACTTTTATAACCATTTCACATATTAAAAAAGCATAACAACAAAATGTACCAAAGTTAGAGGCAGGACTCAACTTATTTTTAAAGCAAATATAGCTCAAAATGATTCAGAACACTGGAATAACTAATAAAAATAACATATTTGTAACTATTACTGTATTTATTGTGTGTCCCTTCTCACAATGATGAAAGTGGTTCCCAAACTTGCCCTCAGGGATGACCAACAAGCCAGACTTTGAGGATATTCCTGCCAAAGGGCTGGCATAGTGACTCGGCCATTCTGATTGAGAAACCTATTCTCAAGACCAAATCGTGGTCTGTTGGTGTCCTCTGAGGACTGGTTTGGGAACCACTGGTATAATATATTTTTTCAGCCACTGAGAGTGTAACCAATGGGCTGTAAATAATCTGCTAATTACTAAGGCCCTCATTCAATTGCAATTTTGCCAATTGAATAGGGCTCTAAATAAGCACATAACATATTTTTTTTACATAAGTTTTTAGTTAGTAAACATCTATCCGAAAGCAAGTTTTTCACTAAGTAAAAACTTATGTAAAAATAATATGTTATGTGCTTATTTAGAGCCCTATTCAATTGGCCAAATTGCAATTGAATGAGGGCCTAAGTGAGGAGACCAACAATATCACTCAGGACCTTCTCTGGTTACATTATCACTGTGTAAAGGGGACACTGACAGATTACATTGTGAGAAAATGTACAAACACGGGGTGATTAATAAAACATTATGTATCTTAAGTGAGCATTATTACTTGGGAAACAATGTGCAGAACTGCATTTTATAGAGGTGCGCTCTTTGGTGTCATATAGATATGTCTGGCCTCCATAGGCAGATATATCTAGCCTCCATTGGGTCGCTCCAAATCATTTTTAACCAATGTATTACTTTGTGAAATAATGGACAACCTTCTTAATTTGTTTTAATTTAGGTTGGAAAATTGGAGACAACCTTGTTATTATAATAGGAGGCACCTAAGAATCTTACAAGCTGCCTTTACCAAGGAATTCAAAGTAACTGAAGGGACTTCACATCACTTATTTCCACAAAAAAAGAAAAAAAATGTAATAAATAAAACAAGCTGTGATTCTCCATATTTCATCACTTAATGTAAGTACAGGACAGTCAGCAGCTTCCTATTGGTCCGCTGGTAATGTTGTGTAACTTTGACTGCTGGAACCAGCACCACATGACCGCATAGACCAATAGGAAGTTGCTGATAGCACGTGCTTGCTTTAGAAGATATATATGGAGATTCACAGTTTGCTGCCCACCCACCTGACACAATGATTGATTTGAGAAGGTAAAAAGGACAACATGGCAAATCTATAAAGACAAGCAGAGGGAAATTTAGAAAAAAAAAGTAAAACGGTTTCATCGTTCTAGAGGTAACTAGCACATGAATTGTTTTACCTCTTCAGTGTTCCTTTAAGAAAATTATTCTCTTGATTTTAAAAGAAAAGCAGTAGCAAGCTTTAATCTGAATATGTGGCTTGATTGTCCCTATAATTCCTATATTAGTGCAGGAGGATGAGGCTTTGATTAGAAACCATCTAAGCTCAAAAGACATGGCCTCCATTATTTTGCAATATGTTAAAATAGTTTTGGCTTGTACTTAACCCATGTATAGCGCTAGGGAATATGTTGGAGCATTAAAATAAGCGATAACAATAAACAATAATAATAATAATTTCACACAACACTGTAAAAATAAAGAGTCCTGTTCTTCGACCTTCAGATGTTTCAAGGACGTTCACTTACATTGTATCCTGAAGGATTTCTGAATTCCAAACCAAAATATTCCTTCTCTGTGAGGTTCAAGTGACTGCAGCTCATGTTAAATAAATCTTTCCCAGGAGCTTTTTGCTGAAAAAAATAAGTCAATAAATAAAATTATATTTTTGTTAAATTCTGCAACAATATTTTTTTCACGTATGATTCCAGTTAGAGGATCACGGAAGTCACATTTTTACAATATGCTTCTTTTTTGCTAAATTAGTTTTTTTAACGCGCAAAATATTTTCAGACAAATAAATTAGTACAAATTGTCAATTGCTAAGGTTTGCATTAGTCTTAATGATAACACTGGCATGGTGGAATTCCAATGTTGAACGCATAAAAAATAGGTGCACCAGAACATTTTTGTATTTTGTAATGAAAATCAGTGACATATAGTGTAGAGAATGGGTAGGATGAAGTTGTGGGAATTTATTATATGTCAACAAAGCTATGGTTTATTTCCATCCTTCTTAGTGGTAAGACTACTTAAAGGTAAATCTAACTTTCCCTGTTTTTTTTTTTTTCTAATCCAACACATGCTGCTTATATCATTTTATTTAAAATAAAAATTGTTTTCCACACCCTCAGAGCTGCTTACATAGGCACAGTGTACCCACCAATCGAAATACTGCATTTGGTTAATGGTTTTAACCCTCTACTAAGCTTCAAACCAACAGCAGCACAATGCAGAAATCCACAGATTAATGTCTTAGCTCCTCCTTGCTACCCTGTGCAAGGGACTACACCTCCCAGTATGCCTTGCTGCACAAACTACCATCACAGATTGATACAATGTATTAGCTACCTGTGATTGGCCAAAATGAATGATGAATTTTATGCTATGTTTATAAGGAATTTCCAGGGGTGTTAACTCTCAAAATCAACTGCTTGCAAACATAAGCTATTTAGCAAATGTTATGGTGTTTAATAATGCAAAAAATGTTTTCATACCCTACTGATTCTTCTTTATCAGATACATTCATAATCCTTGAAACTTAAATATGCCTTTAACTATAGATAAAAGACTTTCTGGGAGAACTGGATAAGACTTTCTTTCAAAGTAGCCAATAACATACTTTGCTGCTAACTTTCGTGCTGCTTTAGTGTTAGTTTTCTAAACCTAAAATAACTTACTCTTTAAGCAAAACAACTTTCACAAAGTATAAAATATAATACATGATGGAGTGGGCCATTATGATGTTGTGTATGTGTTTTCTTCAAAAGCACTCTGAGCAAAGTTTTAACTAAGTTTAATTAATTAATATGAGCCTCCTCAATGTAGTTTTCATAGAACTTTATGTCCTTCTAAAAGGTGCATTTCCTCAACTTATGAACCCCTTCCCCTTTTTCCCATTACACTCTCCTGCAGGCTGCCATCCTGCACATCTATGACATGTATTTTCTGAGGAAACTCCTACAAGGTATTCACATTACCAGTGTCATGCTGTTAGACATCAAACAGACAGTGACATCGGGGGCGTAGGAATTGGGGGTGGGGGGGGGGGGAAATCCCCCCCAGATTATTTGAAAAGGAGACACAAAAAATAGCAAAATTAAACTTAATCATGCATTACCAGATTTGGCCAGTACTATGGAGCAATATGTCTTCCCCATGAAAGCTCTGACCCATAAATTATATATGTATGTATATATATATATATATATATATATATATATATATATATATATATATAAATAAATATAAATATATATATACATATGTAATATATATAATACATACATGTATATACTATATATATATATATATATATATATATATATATATATATATATATATATATACACACTATATATATATATATATATATATATTTTTTTTTTTTAAATATTTATTTAAGAAATAAAAAAAAAAGTTTTTATGGGGCACTGCAGCACTGGGGCACCCCCACAAAAGGGCCCTAGTGTATTGTACCAGGTGTACCGGCCGTAGATACACCTCGGCTGCCTGTCCTGGGAGTAGAGTTGAACTGCACCACTCAGGGACACATTTTTATTCTCTTTAAACTATATCCCCCCAGATTTTTGGGGGCTCCTATGCCCATGAGTGACATGTTGTGTTTTAGAAACTAATCAAGCATACTATTCCACACACTAATTACCTTACCATGTCACTAATTGCCTTACTATGCCATGCCAAGAAAAACCTGTGCTTCAAGATCAAGATCTATTTTAGAAAGGTGCCTAGTTCAGAGTAATATACATTAAACAATACAATATCAAATATGACAGATTCACTTTGGTTATTTGTTTTCACAATTTTTTGTCCAAAATACATAAATAAATTATGTTATCAGTAATTTTTTTACAAAAAGGCGCCCTTTATTAAATCCATGATCATTTTCAAGCACAGACATTGAATCCAGCTGCAGCATTTCAATAATCCAGGTAATATCTCCAGGATTTTATCCATTTGCACCAAGTTTCCTGTTCTTGCCAGATCAGTTAATACAAGGAAATTTACTACATTTATTGCAAATACCACTTGATGTCTGGAGCTTATTATAGTTTATCTTTTTAAATTTTATTAGGATATATTCTATAACATGTCTGGTTGACCTCATTGGGCCGCATGTCCTCAACACCACCTGATCTATGGACTGACCTCCTGCTTATAGCAATGTAATCATGCTGTCAGTATATACTAATAAATAGATATATATCTTTGACGACAGGATCGATACCTTGTCGTTGTGAAGGGGCTGGTATATCTCAATGAAGCTGTGAGCTATACCACGTACAGTCACCCAAGATGGGCAGGTCATAGCAGAGAAGAAACTGGCAACCCAATCCAGCATCTTTGCCAAGAAAACTATATGGATGAGCACAACCAGAAACACAGATATGCCTGGCATGCTGTGCCCATATGGTCACTAAGAGTCGGATACGACTGAAGTCTGAACAACAACAGCAAATAACCAAAAGGCCCTTCTAGTCTCGCCATTTTATCTATGTAAAAGGTATGATTTAACTAATCCGCAGGATCACTTTACACAAACCACTGGGTATTTTAGTAATTTACTATGTTTGAACGTCCACTACTACTTATATACATTACCACCTATATAAATTCACCCTAAATCTACCACCCACTAGCTGCAAATCATGTCGTCTTGTCTTGTCTTGCATTCTTCCATTTTTGGAAGATACTTTCCTGGTGAACTTCATTAAATCCTTTGATATATTTGTGGTTTCTCTCCCGTCTCCGTCCCCCTTCTCTCCTTTATACTTATTGAGGACATGGAGTCTCCTTATAAATAATGTCTTATAGACCTTGCAGTATTTTGGTCGCCTCCTTTGAATGGTCTCTAATTTGATAATAACCTTTAGAAGATGCGGTATTCAAACTGGACACAGTGAGCTCCAAACTTAACCAAAGTTATGGCAGCTTTAAATAAAGTGGAGTGATTGGAGGAGGAGATACAAGAGCAGATTTGTGCAGTTTATGGGTGACCCTCCTGCTGATCAAAAAGAGGCACAAACCCCCCACACACTAAGGATACATTTTATTGTCTACATTATAAAGAGCTTTATATGCCTTAGAGTTGCTCAGCTGTGCCTGCTGTGATTCTCCTCCATCCCCTGTGCCTCTAAGGACCACATTCAAATGTGATTTGGCCAATTGAATAGGGCTCTATATAAGTTCACAGCATATTTTTTGACAGACGTTTCTAGTTAGTGAAGACCTTGCTTTTGGATAGAAGTTCACTAACTAAAAACTTCAGTAAAAAAATATGCTATGTGCTTATACAGAGCCCTATTTAATTGGCCAAATCGCATTTGAATGAGGCCCTAAGCCCCCAACTCAGTCTCTGTGTGCTTTAAAGCAAGTTTAACAGGTTTTACTTAAACCTACACTGAGCAGGTTCTCAAAACAACATCTTGGTATTAAAATGCTGAAAAATACAATATTAGTGCACACTGCGCTTACAAAATAAAGCAGGAAGTGTTACTGCAGCCCAGGAGGTTGATGTTGGCTGCAACATTGATGAAGGTGTATGTGACTGAGCTGCAGTGCATCTAGAGATACAACCATAAGAAGATCCCCACCTCCTTCACTCTGAGCCAAATACAGAGGTAGGAGGGGTTTGATTTTACAAATACTTTACACTGCTAATCTGATATTAAGACACTACAGTGGCATTTATGAGACGGTTAAATGAGTGACAGAGTGATAACGCAGTTGCTGTTCAGTCATTCAGCCGTGTCCGACTCTCCATGACCCTATGGACCTCAGCATGCCAGGCACATATTGTCATGCCAGGCACATATTGTCCCCTTCATGGTAAAGGGTCTTGTGAACCTCAATGAATCTGTAAACTACATCATGTAGGATCACCCAATATGGGCAGGTCATAGCAGAGAGGTCAGACAAATTGCGGTCCACTTGGGAATGAAATGGCCACACACTCCAGTACTTTTGCCAAGAAAACCATATTGATGAGCACAACAAGAAACACAGTGAGATGTGCCTGGAGTGCTGTGTCCATATGGTCACCTAGAGTCAGACACGACTGAAGGAGTGAACATCAACAAGACCATGAGCCATTTTTGAAGAATATTTTGGTGTTCATTACTTATACTGCTGCTTTTTTGGTATTTACATACTTCTCAAACATGAGATTTTTCCTAAACCTCAGAACTTTCATGATGAGCAGACACTTCACAAACACTCATATTCCTGAATTATGCCGAGAATTAAAGCCTCCTCGTTCTGTCTAAGGCTGGGGAGGGGGACATATCTCTGAAGTGTGTGTTGGTGTGATCATGAGCAGAGCAGCCTCACACAATCCAGGGGCTGATGGCAGAAATTATAAAGCTTTTGTTCTCGTTCTCTCAGCTGGTGACAGTTTAATAACAACTTGCTCTCTCGCGTCATCCTGCATTCTGCCTAAAATAAGAGGACTTGTGTAATTAAAGCAATTAGACTCTGTTACACAGCAGAACATTCTTCATTTCAGTGGAAACCTCCTCACCCTGGAGCTGTCCTAGTGAATATTTTGGGAGGAAAGAACACGAGCTACATTTTATTATTATTATTATTATTATTACTATCATTATTATTATTATTATTATTGCTAATATCCTTTAAACTCGCAAACTTACAATGGGAGTGGGAGTAGAAACCTGGACAAGAGTAACATATAAGGATTTGAATGGGCCAGGAAGGGGGTAAAAGCAGAGTGACAGAGGATGAAAAAAAGGCAATTCTGTTGCTCTAAAACATGTGTAAAGGTTGTGTTTTAGACATTCAGTCGTGTCCGACTCTCCGTGACATCATGGACCGTAACACACCATGCTAATCCACTTGGCTTTCATAGCAGAGATACTGGAGTGGGTTGCAATTTTCTTCTCCAGTGGGCCACAGCATACAGCCCCTGGTATTCCTAGGTGGTCTCCCATCTAGGTACTGATCAGGCCCAACCCTGCATGGCTTCAGGGTGGCGTGACCTCTTGGTTCCCTGACTCGAATTGAACCCAGGTTGCAGTGGTGAAAGTACTGAATCCTAATCACTGGACCACCAGGGAACCACCATATGTAAAGTTTACCTGGGTAGAAAATATACAAAGTTGGGAAGATGTTTTCATCTAGTAGGAGGAAAAAAAATCTGATAGGAAGTCATTGTGAGAGAGTGGTTCTAGTAACCTCATTAGTTTACAAAGACACAACCTCCTTGGAAAGATGCAGATATAATCATATCAGAAAATAAATAGAATAGCATAATAATGAAGAATTGTGAGTTTTTTCTTTTTCATTAAACATTTCACTCATTGTCATCTATAATTATTGAAAGGGCCATATACGGTGTCTTGCAAAAGTATTCCCTCCCTGACTTTTTACCTATTGTGTTACATTACAGCTTTAAGTTCAATGTTTTGTTAATCTGAATTTGATGTGATGGATCAGAACACAATAGTCTAAGTTGGTGAAGTTAAATGAGAAAAATATATACATAAAACAATTTTTTAGAAATAGAAAACAGAAAATTGGCATTTGCGTATGTATTCACCTCCTTTGTTATGAAGCCCATAAAAAGCTCTGGTGCAACCAATTACCTTCAGAAGTCACATAATTAGTGAAATGATGTCCACCTGTGAGCAATCTAAGTGTCAAATGATCTGTCATTACATATACACACCTTTTTTGAAAGTCCCCAAGGCTGCAACACCTAAGCAAGAGGCACTACTAACAAAACACTGCCATGAAGACCAAGGAACTCTCCAAACAAGTAAGGGACAATGTTGTTCAGAAGTACAAGCCAGGGTTAGGTTATAAAAAAATATCCAAATCTTTGATGAACCCCAGAGGCAACATCAAATCTATCATAACCAAATGGAAAGAACATGGCACAACAGCAAACCTGCCAAGAGACGGCCGCCACCAAAACTCACGGACCGGGCAAGGAGGGCATTAATCAGAGAGGCAGCACAGAGACCTAAGGTAACCCTGGAGGAGCTGCAGAGTTCCACAGCAGAGACTGGAGTATCTGTACATAGGACAACAATAAGCCGTATACTCCATAGAGTTGGGCTTTATGGCAGAGTGGCCAGAAGAAAGCCATTACTTTCAGCAAAAAACAAAATTGCATGTTTTGAGTTTGCGAAAAGGCATGTGGGAGACTCCCAAAATGTATGGAGGAAGGTGCTCTGGTCTGATGAGACTAAAATTTAACTTTTCGGCCATCAAAGAAAACGCTATGTCTGGCACAAACCCAACACATCACCCAAAAAACACCATCCCCACAGTGAAACATGGTGGTGGCAGCATCATGCTGTGGGTCTGGGACTGGGAAACTGGTCAGAGTTGAGGGAAAGATGGATGGTGCTAAATACAGGTATATTCTTGAGCAAAACCTGTACGTGGTCGTGATTTGAGGCTAGGACGGAGGTTCACCTTCCAGCAGGACAATGACCCCAAACACACTGCTAAAGCAACACTTGAGTGGTTTAAGGGTAAACATGTAAATGAGTTGGAATGGCCTAGTCAAAGCCCAGACCTCAATCCAATAGGAAATCTGTGGTCAGATTAAAGATTGCTGTTCACAAGTGAAACCATCAAACTTGAAGGAGCTGGAGCAGTTTTGCAAGGAGGAATGGGCAAAAATCCCAGTGGTAAGATGTGGCAAGCTCATAGAGACTTATCCAAAGCGACTTGGAGGTGTGATTGCCACAAAAGGTGGCTCTACAAAGTATTGACTTTAGGGGGGTGAAAGTTGTGTACATTGACTTTTTCTGTTATTTTGTCCTATTTGTTGTTTGCTTCACAATAAAAAAAATAAATACAAAAACATATTCAAATTTGTGGGCATGTTCTGTAAATTAAATGATGCAAATCCTCAAACAATCCATGTTAATTCCAGGTTGTGAGGCAACAAAACATGAAAAATGCCAAGGGGGTGAATACTTTTTCAAGGTAATGTACAAAGACAATTGACCACAGTGGAACTTTAATGAAGCTCTGTAGTCTCATGTAATCAAAATGCTGTTTTGGAGCCCTGCACTTCATACTGTAAAACAAATCTAAGTTTAATTTATTAAATATGCTGTAGTGGGAGCTAGTTTCTGCTTATCTACATCTAAACATGGGAGGATAATTATGGATGCACAGAACAATTCAGCTACTTCTACAAATCTAGAAATTGAAGAGATCTGCATATACTGTAGTAAGGCAGAGCTATTAGTTTGACCTATGGAGGCCATGTGTAGATAACAGTACACATGTGCACACATGAGATAAACAGAATGACTGAGGCAGTGGTTGACTTACCTGCACACAGCAGGGAAGTCCTGAAATACTGGCATGTGTTCATACCTGAGGTCTGATGTTGCTTACTTAAGGTGTACACTAACCAATCAGCCCATGAGTGAAGGAGATAGAATAATTCTGGGGAGGGGATACAGCTCATTGCATGCACAGGCAGTAAAATAGCTTATATATACATACATACATGCCCCCCGCCATCTGCTTCAGTAACTACGCCCATGAATTAGCCCCATGGATGATGGAACCTTTTTGCTTTAAAACCTCTGTATGGTATCATTCCCCTTATGGATCTCTTTCTTGTCGTAGTGAAGGGGCTCTTATACCTCAGTGAAGCTGTGTGCTATACCACGTAGGGTCACTCATGAAGGGCAGGCCATAGCAGAAAGGTCAGACAAATTGTGGTCCACTGGGGATTAACTAGCAACCCACTCCAGTATCATTGTCATTAAAACCTTATGGATTGACACAACTCGACAAAAGATGTGCCTGGCGTCCCGAGATCCATAGGGTCACAGAGAGTTGGACTCGACTGAACGACTAAACAACAATAATGTATCTATTAAGAAGTAATATTTACTATAACTACTCCTAAATGCAAAGTCTTACTTCCAAGATCACTACAGCAAAAAAATTATAATAAATCAAAAGATGATTTAATCCCCTAACATTACAGAGCTGTACTATATTCACCACATTTCCTCCTGTCATACCCAGAAGCATGTTCTGTGCTCCTAATAGAACTGCCCAGTACATGTGTGTGACTCTTAATTCTGACTCCTACTCTGAAACCTACCTCTGGATGTAATCCCATTATCCAAAACCAACTCACATTCCTATTCATCCAGTACAAGCAGCAAGGAAATGGAGAAAATGCCTTGCAGGGGAGTGTTCAGAATCCCTACAAGCTCAAGAACAATATGTGAGATGGACAGGAATTAATAAGGCCATTAACTGCAATAACAGAGACTGGTACCAATATGACGAGAATGATTTATAAAGTATATTCCTGACATATATAATGTCAGACATTCAATCTGCTACACATAGCAATACAATACAAGAAATTGTAGAAAAATTATTAGAGATACATTTTAATATGTAATTACTATTATTGTAACTTCAGCAGAAAGGACGGAAATTATTTTGCAAATGGTGGTTTAAATATGTCATAATATTGAAAATTGCCTAATACATACACCATTAACACATATAGAACAAACACACACAAATCATGCACACACAAGTACAATCTACCTTGTTTTGTATTCAATTTACTAGTTATGTTTGATACTTATTTTTGTATTACATACATACATATAATTAATTCATATACAAGCATAGATACACAAACAGTAATTAGCTTTTATTTAACATATGGCAACAAATATATATCTACCCCCTCTTCCTCATTTATATATATATATATATATATATATATATATATATATATATATATATATAGAGAGAGAGAG
The DNA here is from genome assembly GCA_027410445.1 of Discoglossus pictus. Classification (NCBI taxonomy): domain Eukaryota; kingdom Metazoa; phylum Chordata; class Amphibia; order Anura; family Alytidae; genus Discoglossus; species Discoglossus pictus. The sequence goes on from CM050168.1 coordinate 54,985,726, forward strand.
AGAGAGAGAGAGAGAGAGAGAGAAAGAGAGATATTTAAATGTTTATATAGGTTCCATCTCATGTAGTATTGCTTGAGACTTGATAAAGGGAGGTTATATATATATATGGTAATTACTACTATTACTATGGTAATTACTAAATTACCATATATATATATATATAAATATATATATCCATATTTATCAACATATTTATATGTCTCTCTCTCTCTCTCTCTCTCTCTCTCTCTATATATATACACACTTACATACATATATATATATATATATATATATATATATATATATATACAGAGATATATATAACACAATTATATGTATATGCTGCATATACAATTGTACATCATCATGCTTTAAAAAAGTCATATACAATATCATACTCATACTTAAGTTATTTATAAAATACAGTTCTCTCATAGACATAATTAATATTTCCTATTTAATCTTAAAATGTATCCTTTTTTTACAATAATAAATGGCTAAAACAAAATATATGTAAATGTGTATTTTCATGTAATTGAATGAATGAAAGAATTGATACTACAACCTTGATTACAGTGATCTTTCTCATTGAAATGCTTCCAAATTCAAAGTCAGAGACATAAAGAGATGACAGGATGTTATATCAACTTACATCAACCACAAAGGTCTTGTGAGAGTCATCCAAGAACTGGACCTTGATGTGTAGCATCCTGGGATGTGAGATGCTGTGTGAGCAGCTGTGAGTGCCGCTTCATCCCAGTGTGAGCTGTGACTGGTTGGGCTGCTACAGACTGAGCCCAGAGATGGGACCAGAGAGTGCAGGAAAACCTTACTGATCACATGTACAATTGGCATTTTATGTAGTATATTATTGTGTGTAGTGATGCTGCAGCTTTGCATTGCACATTGCAGAACTAAAGCATTATTTCATGCAAGTTATACAATTTGTTAGTATGCAAAATACTTTGTTCTTGTTCAGTCGTGTCCAGGGGCGGCCCGTCCATTGGGGCGTCAGGGCAAACGCCCCCCCAAATATTTTCTTCACCCTGCAATAAAAAAAACACAACAATGTATTAGTATAACCCAAAAACAATTAAATATAAGGTGTGCATCATCATTCAAGTCTCAATACAGTATTAAAATGAAGTAAAGTTAGTAAAGGCACACTGTCACTTTAAGATAACCCTTGTGCTACATTGACTAATGCTGTGTATCTATATTATAGCCCCCTGCACCCTGTGTGATCATATTACACTAGTACACTAACCTTTAGACTCTTCTCTTCTCTTCAATGAGTCCTGGCCTGGCCCCCTGACCGTTAATGCATGCCGCCCAGCATCACAGTGACGATATGCATGGGCGGTCATAAATGTATCAATTAATGACTGACAGTCTTCCATCATTGACCAATCAATGATGGAAGGCTGTCCAGTTACTAAGTGATCAATCTAAACCCACCCAGACCGTTAGCCCTGAGCGCCCGCCAGCTAATAGGGCCTTGAGTTTACATTTTGATTGACTGATACAGTGAATAAAACCACCAGTTCCCTGTCCCTTCCCCCTTTCTGTTTCCTGACCCTGGTCACGCTGAGACTGAGAGACCTCCCTGGCTGAATCTACTCACATCTGCTCTGCTGCCTGCCTAACACAGTAAGTCTACCTGCCTGGCACCTGCCTTGCCCCTGGCCAAACCAAAACCCCTAGTAGCCCCTAATAAAAGTTAGGGGTGACCAGTTACCCCACTATGCCTGCCTGGCCTGCCACCTACCCAGCCACCCACCAACTACCACCGACGACCCTAGGCCTGCAATGCCTGGTGCCACCCCCAGCCATCACCCCCATGTGGCCTGTGCCACCCCCGATCAGGCCTGCCCTATGCGATGCCATCATGCCACCGCCCAATTACCCCGATCACAGGATCGGGGTAGTCGGGTGGTGAGCGGGGTGGCACAGGCCCACATGGGGGTGATCGGATCACCCCCTTGATAAAGCCTGTGCCACCCCTGATCACCTCCATGTCGCCGCCCTATGCCACCCCCGAGGCCCGATCACCACCACCTCGATGCGGCCTATGCTATGACACCGCCCGATTACCCCGATCACGGTGATCGGGGTATTCGGGCGGTGAGCGGGGTTGCACAGGCCACATGGGGGTGGATGTTCACCCCCATGAGGCCTGTGCCACCCCTGATCGTGGCCTACGCGGTCACCGACCAACCGATGGGGGCCTGAGCGTGACCGACCCCACCCTAAACCAACTACCTACCTAGCACCCCCCCCCCCCTATTTTTATTCCATTTTTAGAAGTAACAGGCATGTACATGTGCCTGTCACTTTTAAAGATAAAATAAAAATAAGGGAAGGGAAAAACAATACAGTAAACACACAGTAACACATTATTATTACAAAAATAAACAGCTTTAAACAAACATTAATAAAAATAAAATAAACAACAGCACATACTTACCTGTCAAATTGACCCCTCCAGCGTTGGCCTTCTGTCCTCTGGATATAGTCATGAAAATAATCCAATGTTGATTGAAGCCCATGTCAAATAATCCAATGTTGATTGAAGCCACTGGTCAAATAAATAATCCAATGTTGATTGAAGCCACTGGTCAAATAAATAATCCAATGTTGATTGAAGCCACTGGTCAAATAATCCAATGTTGATTGAAGCCACTGGTCAAATAAATAATCCAATGTTGATTGAAGCCACTGGTCAAATAATCCAATGTTGATTGAAGCCACTGGTCAAATAATCCAATGTTGATTGAAGCCACTGGTCAAATAATCCAATCTTGATTGAAGCCATTGTCCATCCATCCATTCTGGCCCATTGAAAGAGGCCTCCACCAAAAAAAAAACGACGCTCTAAAAAAAAAAAAAAAAAAAACTAACAGAGCTCCTCCTACAAGGAGCCCCTCCCGCGATTAATTGATTTTTTCCCACGGTCTGCTTTATATACTAATTTTTGAAGGACTCTGATTGGCTGAAATTTTTGATTGACATCGATTTCAACCAATGAGAGTCTTTAAAAAATTAGCAAATCAGCAAGCAGGTATGGAAGCCTGTAAGGGTAAAAAAGGTTAGTGTGAACTTGTTTGACCCTGTATGTATTATACATATTACAGGGCTATTTTATGTGATATACATGTTACAGGATAATATCCTGTAACATGTATAGCCAAAAAATAGCACTGTAATATGTATAAAAAATAATGTGTAATAGAAATGCATGAACAATATAATATAACAAGTAATAAAGAACATCAATTAATCAAATAATAAATATCAATTAATATATATTGTTTTATGTATATGTTTATGTATATTTATGTGTATTTTTTATGCGTATATATATATTTGTATATATTTATATATATATATATATATATATTTATATATATATATATTTATATATATAATATATATATATATATATATCACATATATAGTTGTGAGCGTACGAGTCGTTGCTCACGCTTGCGGGCTCGCGAAGCGAGCCGCGGCCCTCGCGTAGCGAGCCGCGGCCCTCGCGTAGCGAGGGCCGCAGCTCGCGCAGCGAGCCGCGGCCCTCGCGTAGCGAGGTCACTGGGCAAGGGCCTCAGTTGCTGGCATGGAGCGCCGAAGGCGCTCCATGCCAGCAACTGAGGCCCCTCGCGAAGCGAGGGCCTCAGTTGCTGGCGAGGTCACTGGGCACGGGTCTCAGTTGCTGGCATGGAGCGCCGAAGGCGCTCCATGCCAGCAACTGAGGCCCCTCGCGAAGCGAGGGACTCAGTTGCTGGCGAGGTCACTGGGCAAGGGCCTCAGTTGCTGGCATGGAGCGCCGAAGGCGCTCCATGCCAGCAACTGAGGCCCCTCGCGAAGCGAGGGACTCAGTTGCTGGCGAGGTCACTGGGCAAGGGCCTCAAACCCTCGCAAAATTCACGTCGCTACTCAAAAAACACGACACACAAATTACGACACTCGCTAAATTTTACGAGGCACGCAAACAACGTACGAAACACGTTACCACACATTACGACCTCGCAAACATCGGACGCAACACGCCGACATACAAACATTTAAAACACAATACATACACACAGCACATACATAAAAAACTTACCTACACCAACAGGGAGCACCCAGGACCTCAAAAATGCAACTTACACCTCGATTTTACTCGAAATAAAACAGTTTAGAGACTAAAAAAAAAACGAAGCGAGAGAAAAAATGGCCGCCGAACAAAACGAAAACGAGGCTACAGCACTCTAAACTCGCAAAACACCACAAGAAACTCGCAAAACACCACAAAACACCTACGGATATTCCGATACAGACCTATACCACACATTACTCGCCATTTTACACCAATGCGGAAGTACACGACTACGCTAACGGTTTGGTCTCGCGCACGCACAGTGTTACACTGCACACATTCAGCATGCTTATACAGCAGCTCCACACCACTAATGCTGCAGCAGCATCAACACAGATTGCCAGCTCTTCATCACAATGCTTCAAAATAGGTACAATATATTCATTTACTAATTTAGCTACCTTACTATTTCATTGCCGTCATTTTTTGACGGGCAATTCGCTAGTATATATATATTTACAATTTGGGCCTATATGGTCCCAATTTGTTATTTAGGGTTTTTAAGGTGCGGTTGGGGCCTATATGGTCCCAATTTGTTATTTAGGGTTTTTAAGGTGCGGTTGGGGCCTATATGGTCAAAATTGGTTATTTAAGGTTTTTAAGGTGCTGTTGGGGCCTATATGGTCAAAATTGGTTATTTAAGGTTTTTAAGGTGCGGTTGGGGCCTATTTGGTCCCAATTTGTTATTTAGGGTTTTTAAGGTGCGGTTGGGGCCTATATGGTCAAAATTGGTTATTTAAGGTTTTTAAGGTGCGGTTGGGGCCTATATGGTCAAAATTGGTTATTTAAGGTTTTTAAGGTGCGGTTGGGGCCTATTTGGTCCCAATTTGTTATTTAGGGTTTTTAAGGTGCGGTTGGGGCCTATATGGTCAAAATTGGTTATTTAAGGTTTTTAAGGTGCGGTTGGGGCCTATATGGTCAAAATTGGTTATTTAAGGTTTTTAAGGTGCTGTTGGGGCCTATATGGTCAAAATTGGTTATTTAAGGTTTTCAAGGTGCGGTTGGGGCCTATTTGGTCCCAATTTGTTATTTAGGGTTTTTAAGGTGCGGTTGGGGCCTATATGGTCAAAATTGGTTATTTAAGGTTTTTAAGGTGCGGTTGGGGCCTATATGGTCAAAATTGGTTATTTAAGGTTTTTAAGGTGCGGTTGGGGCCTATTTGGTCCCAATTTGTTATTTAGGGTTTTTAAGGTGCGGTTGGGGCCTATATGGTCACACTTGGTCTTTCAAGGTTTTAAAAGTTAAGGTTTGGGTCTTGAACGTTCTAATGTTTTTTTTGTTGTTTTCTATCACTTCCCAGGTGCAAACTATCTGTGGAAGCAGATTTGTTTGGACTCGTTGGTTGACTTACTGGACGTGAATACCCCGAGAAGGAGAGTCAACTGTAGGTGAGTATATGGTCACACTTGGAATTTGAAGGTTTTTAAGGTGCGGTTGGGGCCTATATGGTCACACTTGGTCTTTTAAGGTTTTAAAAGTTAAGGTTTGGGTCTTGAACCTTCTAATGTTTTTTTTGTTGTTTTCTATCACCCCCCAGGTGCAAGCTATCTGTGGAAGCAGATTTGTTTGGACTCGTTGGTTGACTTACTGGACGTGAATACCCAGAGAAGGAGAGTCAACTGTTGGTGAGTATCATTGCTTTTAATTTTCTGTCCATGCGTATAGGTGCAAATTTGATGTTGATGTACTCTTGTCACATGAGGGTTTGCAATCTGTAATGTATACCAATGAATTCAACACACTGTTATTTTAAAGTAATTTTGTGACATAATATAAATTAATATACCGTGATCTCTTTCTTCTATTGGTATCAGAAATGAATACTATTGACTCTCTACTTGTGAAGCCTTTCGGCACCCTAACCTATGAGGAGAAGGTGGAAGTAAAACGGTTAGGAGCTGACCAACCAGAGATAAATCTGCAGCAAATCGCAAGAGATAGAGGGAAGCAATACATCCATAATTTCAATACTGAATGGTACAAGAAGAACGACTGGCTTTCTGGAAGCGTTTCTAGGAAGTCCTTAGATTGTTTCCCATGCATCCTATTTGGTGGTGACGCTGCTTGGACCAAAACTGGAGTGACTGACGTCAAACATCTAGCTGATAAATTGGCGAAACACAAAAGTTCTAAAGCTCACTTGGATAACAGGATCAAGTTTGAGATGCTTGGACAGGCGAACATTGCTGTTCAACTGGACCAAGGATACCAAGTCAGCATTCAAAAACAAAACGAAGAAGTGGCTAAGAACCGGTACATCATTTCCAAGATAATTGATTGTGTTCGCTTTTGTGGCGCATTTGAACTGGCATTAAGAGGACACGACGAGAGTGAAACATCGCTAAATCCAGGAGTGTTTAGAGGCCTGGTGGATTTGGTTGGCAGTATCGATAGTGCAATGCAACAGCATTTGAAGACTGCAACTGTGTTTAAGGGCACGTCCAAAACCGTGCAGAATGAGCTACTGTACTGCATGCATGAAGTTATTAAGGAAGTGATTCACCAAGAGCTTAAGGAAGCCCAGTTTGTGGCAATCCAAGCGGATGAAACAACCGATATTTCCGCTAGGACACAGTGCGTTGTAGTGTATCGCTACATTGACAAGAAGCATCAAGTGGTGGAAAGATTTGATGGCTTCACGGGAATGAAATCAACGGATGCAGACTCGATTGCTGCTGTTGTGCTGGAAACACTGAATACTGTTCTCCCAGAGCCAGAAGACAAGAAGAAACTCATAGCTCAAAGCTACGATGGTGCCAGTGTGATGCGTGAAGATCAAGGAGGAGTTCAAAGAAAAATAAAAGACGTGTACCCGAACGCACACTACGTCCATTGCTATGCTCACCAACTGAACCTAATAATGGAGAAAGCAGTTTCAAGGATTGGAAGAGTTCGAGTTTTTTTTCCCAACATAGGCGGCATACCATCTTTTTTTTCACGCTCTCCAAAAAGGACTGGAGTTCTGGATGAGGTAGTTGGTAGAAGACTTCCAAGAGGTGCACCGTCACGATGGAACTTCAACGTTAGTACCGTGAACGTGATCTAGGAGAACAGAGATGCGCTACTTGAGTGTTTCCAGACAATTGAAGCATGTTTAAACTTTGATCCAACATCTATACGTGAAGCCGCAGGTTTCATTGGAATGCTGGAAGACAGGGAGTTCCTTTACTTCCTTAAATTATTTCATTTAATAATGCCACATGTTGACATCCTCTATAGTCAGCTTTAGAAGCGAGACACGGATACTGTTTATGTAAAAAAAGTCACAGAAGACTTTGTCGCCAGCATTCAGAAAATCCGTAATTCTGTTGAAGAGATAGAAGCAAGTTTGCCGAGCGATGTAACAGTCAACAGACGGAGTGCGGAGATCTCAACCTTGAGACAACTTTCAAGAGAGGTATGTGACATAGTGGTGGTTCATGCAAAAGAACGTTTTTCATTTTCAAATCACCTAGTCAGTGCCAAACTTGTTCAAAGTGACTTGTATAAAACCCATGACACTTGCTTTCCAACCCAAGGTCTGGAAGACACCGTGCAAGCATATCCAATACTGAAGAAGGAACAATTACGCACTGAGCTGTCACTTCTGTATGGGAAGACAGATTTTCATACTTGTACAAGTGCTGTTGCTCTGCACAAACTTTTCCACCATTTAATCTGCAGAATGATTTCACAGAGACAGTAAAATTATTAAGAATCCTGATTACAACACCAATGACCACTGCAGAATCAGAAAGATGCATCTCCACATTGAAGAGGATAAAAACCTTTTTAAGAAGCACCATGTCCCTGGAGCGGTTGAATGCATTGGCGATGCTCTCAATGGAAAAGCAACTGATTTCCGAGATCCCAGACTTCAATGAAAAAACCATTGAGAAGTTTTCTTCTTTGAAAGATCGCCGTGCAAAATTAAAATACAAGTGATTGAAGCAAAGAAGAATGCATACCCCCAAGGTGTGCAAAGATAAACTGCGTTAAGCAGCACCACCTCACACTACCAAACATAACTAGTGGTAAGTAAAGTATGAACGGTGTGTGGGTGTGCATATGGAAGGAGCTATGAACGGTGTGTGCATGGTCAGTAACAAGCCTTGGCGTGGTTTGAAGGAGTTGGAGGCACTTCCAAGGGTAGCTGTCACTTGTGTACGGGAAGCAAGAATTCCATGTCTGTACAAGTGCTGTTGCTCTGCAGCAACTTTAGCATCAATTTAATCTACATAATTTAACAGAGTGAGTGAAGCTATAAGGAATCCTGCTTACAACAACGAAGACTACTAAAGAACTAGAAAGATGCTTCTCCACATTGAAGAGGATCAAAAAAGTAATTAAAAAGAACCATGGCCCTGTAGCGGTTAAATGCATTGGTTTGAAGGAATTGGAGGCACCTTCAAGGGTACGTAAAGTTCTCAGAAATGGCACCACCTCACTACCAAAAATAACTAGTAATAAGTAAAGTATGAATGGTGTGTGGGTGTGCATATTGAAGGAGCTATGAAAGGTGTGTGAATGGTCAGTAACAATTGTTGAAGCCTTGACGTGGCGTTACTGCTCATATGGTTATGCTAATTCAAAGAGTTTGTTTGACATTGATTATTGTGTTGTCTAAACAGAAGTTAAATGTTGTTGTTTTCTTGAATCCCAAGATCCACTGGTTTGGGCCTATACAGTGCTGATTGGTCTTCTAAGGTATGTTTGGGGCCTATGGTCACACTTGGTCTTCTAAGGTATGTTTGGGGCCTATATAGTTCCACTTGGTCTTCTAATGTATGTTTGGGGCCTATGGTCACACTTGGTCTTCTAAGGTATGTTTGAGGCCTATATGGTCACACTTGGTCTTCTAAGGTATGTTTGGGGCCTATATAGTTCCACTTGGTCTTCTAAGGTATGTTTGGGGCCTATGGTCACACTTGGTCTTCTAAGGTATGTTTGGGGCCTATATAGTTCCACTTGGTCTTCTAATGTATGTTTGGGGCCTATGGTCACACTTGGTCTTCTAAGGTATGTTTGAGGCCTATATGGTCACACTTGGTCTACTAAGGTATGTTTGGGGCCTATATAGTTCCACTTGGTCTTCTAAGGTATGTTTGGGGCCTATGGTCACACTTGGTCTTCTAAGGTATGTTTGGGGCCTATATAGTTCCACTTGGTCTTCTAAGGTATGTTTGGGGCCTATGGTCACACTTGGTCTTCTAAGGTATGTTTGGGGCCTATATAGTTCCACTTTGTCTTCTAAGGTATGTTTGGGGCCTATGGTCACACTTGGTCTTCTAAGGTATGTTTGAGGCCTATATGGTTCCACTTGGTCTTATAAGGTATGTTTGGGGCCTATATGGTTCCACTTGGTCGTTTAATGTATTTTAAGTATGGTTTTGTTCTTGAATGGTCTGATTGATTTGCTTGTTTTCTTTCAATCCCAGGTGCAAACCCTATGTGGCTGCAGATTTGTTTCTACTCGTTGGTCAACTTACTGAACGTGAATACCCTGAGAAGAAGACCCGACAAATGGTAGGTGTCACTCCTTTAATTTTTCTGTTAATACGTATAGGTGCAATTATGATATTGCTGTAGTCTTGTCACATGAGTTTTTTCAATCCATGTTGTATACCAATGAATTTAACACATTGTTACTTTACTTCTTGACATTTCTGCATTGGTGATCATGTATTTTAATGGGCTTCACAAGTATAAGGTCATTGGGTGGGGCTTATAAAGGTCATCATGACGTCAGGGGGAGGAGTTATAAAATGGGTGTGGTTTGAAAAGGGGGAGTGGCTATGTTTCGCCCTGTCGCCCCTCCAACTTGAAAAGTCACCAGCCGCCACTGGTCGTGTCCGACTCTCCATCACCCCATGAACTTCTGCATGCAAGGCATATCTATTGTTATGTCTCTGGTCGTGCTTATCCATAAGGCTTTCTTGACAAAGTTCCTTCTCCAGAGGACCTAGACTTGTCTCATCTCTCTGCTATGACCCTACATGATATAGCTCACAGCTTCATTGAAGTACACCAGCCCCTTCACCACGACAAGGTAGCAATCCAAACAAGAGCAAAATATTTAGGGGACAATATATATAATTTCTTATTTATCTAATTGTTTATACACCTGGATGTAAAGTTTTTAGAGCATGTGTTAGAGGCCTAGACCACATGGTGCTAGAGAAAAATACATTCAGGATGCTTCCGACCCTCACACTCTGTGACGTTTACGTGTGTGCTAGGGCAGCAGAAATATAAAAATACAAAAGAGTTTAGTAACTTTGCCTAAGTAGGCCTTATTATATAAAGTCTTATAAATCATCAATGCCAATGATAATGGCATCCAGGACCAAAATGCTACCCCCATGACTGACCATTGCGCTGCTTACCAGCACACTTCCTCTCTGCATAGTAAGAACTCCCACCGGTTAGGTCCTCCAGATGGTTAAGTCTATCATCAGTGATGTTCACAACCTTTTAAGCTCCATACCCTTGCATATTCTACAATAAGGGACCTGCCAATGGCTGCTCCTCTGGGATTAGGTGCTGGATAATCCAGTTGATGTATCAAGTAGAGAGCTCCATGCCCAGGAAACTGAATGTAGCCAATCCAGAGGACATCTATTTTCAATGAGGAAACCTAGGTTGTGATGGGTGTGATTGTGGTGCCTGAAATCTGGTACCTTATCTTAATCCCCCCCCCCCCACACACACACACACACACACAACACTTTTAGGCTACATGTATGCATAACTCCCCAGGGATGTATGCAGGGGCTGGTAACGCCTGGAGGTGGCATGAAACTAGGGACTAGAGGCATAGGCTCAGGTAATAGGGGACTCAGGGAAGGCACAAAATAAAGGGGAACAGATCCTGATGGGATGGAGAGGTTAGCCGGGACTCAGGCTAGATCTGAGCACTGGGAAGGGTATCAAGTCCTTTGTTACAGTTAAAATAGTGAAAGATTATATTGTCCTATAGTGCAGCTAAATAGATAATAGACAATAAATAAATAGTACATATATCATTGTCCTATTTCAATGTATTTGTGCTTTTCATGAATTGACTTACAATTTACTTTTTTACATTAACTGTATATTTACTTAATTTTATATATCACAAACCACCATGTGCCAGTCAGGCTGTGTGGGGTATTATCTTTGCATTGGCCCTCTAGTGCAAAGATAATACTGGTGGTGTTCAACTCTGGGTATATTCACTGTACTACACAGGGGGTTGTTTAACGGTATATTGTGTGACCTGACCTATGAAGGTGTAATCAAATTATTGTTTGAAAAAAGCCAGATCTAAGAGGTTCTTTTTAAATCTGACAATGCTTTAGATGGGACAGTTTATCACTGTAGGCCTCTTGTGGAGAGATGCAAATAACCAGCAACTAACCAGTCACATATCATGCAACAGCCCTAAATGATTAGGTTAACTTGGCCTTCGGATCTATTGACCTTAAATATGTTAATAATTACTGGTTAATGGCCCACTGTTTAACTACTTTGTGTTAAGGGGTTTATTTACCAATGTATTTTCTTATTTTTTAGAAAATAATTGCAGCAAAAAAAATATTTATAGAAAATAAAAAAGAATTATAGAAAATAAAAAAGAATCACAAAAAAAAAAAATTACAAAAACATTTAAAAATCCATCGTGTTCTTACTTGATTGAAGTCCTTGCTCTTCCTCTTCCGCCTGTGGAAATGAGCCTCTGCCTAAATTTCCCACCGCTCTGTAAAAAAAAATAAAGAAATTTAAATGATCTCTTCCTCTGAGCATATCTATCTTTTTTGGACCACGCCCTCACCTTATGTATTATTTTTGCAGATTCCAATTGGCTGAAATATGCATCAGTCATATTTCGGCCAATGAGAATTGAATATTTGAATTCCTCCCACCAAATGTATGTTTTGTTAAAAGTCTAATCGGAATGCATGATTGACTTTTAACAAATCAGAAATGATGCGGGGGTAATTCAGATACTCAATCTGATTGGCTGAGATATAATTGACACATATTGACTTTTTAACCCAATGAGCTCAGCATTCTGTCAGTGGAAGAAATGGAATTTCTCTCATAGAGCTTTCGGAGGCACAAGAAACCTGGAGGTGCATAAAGATGTCATTGTCAGATTCCTGAGACAGCAAGCTAGAGATATCCTAGTGTCGACAACCAGGAAGCTTCAAACGATCAAAGGCCCTGACAACTCAGTTCGATGGTACTTGTCCCCAAACACTCTTGACAGGTGAAGTTTACTGAAACCTGCTCTTGCAATTATTCTCCAACATAAGATTCAATATTGTTGGAATTTCCCATTTGCCCTCTCCTTCCAGGGCACAACTTAAACCACCTGCTCACTTGAAGACTGCTTGAAGGAGCTTACACCTTTGCTCCAAGGAAACAACGGAAGCTAGGCAGGAGCAATCTTCCCCGCCAAGAGACAGTGGATGATGGTAGTAGCACAAGACCATGGCAAACAAATCTTGACTCCTGGAGGATCCAGGAACCTCCCGGATAGTCCAAGCGGACAAAACAATAGGAATAAAGCCTGCACTGAGAACACTTGCCATACTGCTGACCCTAAGTAAGTCATAAGACCTGACTAGAGACTACCAACTTGGACTCTATTGAAGCATTGCTGATAGCTATCAAAATGCTAGGTGCTCATTGGCTATCATTTAGTGCACTAAGACTGACTGTTAGAATAGTTTAAGATAAGAACTTGTTTTTATGGCTAAATTTTTGCTGGATAGATCTCCTACCTTATGTAGGTTGGATTCTTATTTACGAGAATCCGACAAAGGTCACTTGTTAGAAGTTGATCGAAGTTAAATGTTTTTATTATTGAGTTTTACTAGTTGCAACATAAAAGAAATGCTAACTGCAAGTTTGATGGCATGCCATTGTATACTAAGTAATGGTTACCTGAATGAAGCGATACTAATACCCTGTATTTCCGTTTATCTATCTCTCCTTGATAACAAGATGATTTACCTGCCACCCACAGATTATCTTGATGAGCGTACACCAGCTTTTCGGATTCGCCTCTGCCTAGCTCCCCACAGGGGCCTGCAACCTGGTAACAACATACACATCCACTACTCCACTTTCACCCATAAATGATTGCCTCTGATTATGTCTTTGTAACCCACAATGTGAAGGGCTTCAACTCCCCATTCAAGAGGCGGAAGGCCTTCACATTCTACAAAAAACACAAACTGTCAGTTATATTTAAGCGGGAAACACATTTTTCTCATGATAAGAAACCTAACTTCTTACATAAGGACTATCCCACTTACTACCTGACCACACATCCTACTAAGAGGGCATGTTCTGTTTTCCTCCTACATAAAAAAAATCCCTTTTCAATTAGAAAATACAATTATAGACAAGGACGGAAATTATGTAATTGTGACTGGAAATGTCACAGGGGTCAGAATATCTTTAGTATCCCTATATTCCCCTACGAAATGCTGAAAAGACTTGAAATGCAGAGCTTGGGAAAACTGATAATTGACGGGGACTTTCATTTTACTTTAGACCCAACCCTTGACAGATCAGGGAAGCCCTCTCGCAATATATTCCCAAATAAGACAAAACAGATTAAGTCCCTGTTAAACAGCTTGGGGCTGGTTGACGCCTGGAGGGGGCTTCACCCCGACAGGAGAGAATATACATACTACTCTCCAACCCATACAACATACACTAGGATTGACGCTCTCTTAGCTCATCCCTCTATGACTCCATCCAGAAATCTGAGATTGTCCCCTGTTTTTGGTCGGATCATTCCCTGGTGCTTATGGAACTGGATTTGGGTCCAAACTGGTTACCTCCCTACACTTGGAAAATAAATGTATTTTTATTGTCTAACCCTAGTCGCACAGAATTAATTGCCAAAGATATAAATTTATTTTTTTAGACCAATTCATCACCCGAGATAGGGGCCGGTTGGCTCTGTGTTGCTCATAAGTCCTTCGTAAGGGGAACCTGCATCAAACTGGCCTCTACTCATAGAAAAATCTCTAGGCAAAAAGAGGCAGAACTCACAACTACACTTAAGAGACTGGAAGAAGCAAACCAGCAGAACCACTCCCTCAAAAGGCGCAAGCAAATAGACAAAACAAGGACAGAATAAGATGGTATTTTGTCACATCGTACGGAGAAGGCGATGAGAAGGACAAAACACTTGTATTACTGGAAGGCGAACAAGCCTAATACTCTAGAGAATGGAGACTAAACACTAAGAACTCCCAATGCAAAGCCACCCAGATTAGAATGGCTAATGGCCAAATCTCTTCCAGCCCCAATTATATGCAAAAAGTGTTCCAGAACTTTAATCAACACATTTATTCTTCCCAATTTCAATACAGAGAGTCAGAAACAGACGCCTTTCCTTTCTCCCAAGAGGAAGTGAAAACCACTATCCAATGTCCTAAATTGGGCAAATCCCCAGGGCCAGACGGCTTCACTAACTTATACTACAAAAAAATTGAACCTCTTCTTTCCCCCTATCTTACATCTCTGTTTAATGCGATAAACAATCAGGCCGACCTAATAGTTTTCCCTAAAGAGGGCAGGGATAATCTAGAGGTTAAAAACTTCCGCCCAATCTCGGTAATAAATGGAGATAGCAAGATCTTGACAAAGATCATGGCTAACCGCATTTAATAATTTCTTCCGGATCTAGTTCATAAGGACTAAACAGGGCTTATACCTTCCAGAGAGGCTGGGGACAATGTCAGAATGATTTTAAATACCCAATATCTAGTACACAAATCAAAAACCCCATTGTGTCTTTTGGCCCTAGCCATTGAGAAGGCATTCAACACTGTAGAATGGCTGTACCTTTATAAAATGCTAAGCAAGTTTGGATTCGGGGGCTCCCCTTTTTAACCTGCTTAGGAGATACTACGATTAATCAATAGCTAATTTAAAATTATCAGGAAAATATAAAGTTAAAATTTGAATTCAGAGGGGGACTAGGCAAGGGTGCCCGCTCTCACCTTTGTTATTTGCACTCACCATAGAAACCCTAGCGCAAGCAATTAGATCGAAACCTGAAATTCAGGGGTGACAGGTAGGACTCCAGCATTTTAAATGCTCTCTTTTCGTGGATGACCTATTATGCACACTGACCAAACCCCTCTACTCAATTCCATCACTCATGACCACTATAAAGTAGTTTGGCACAATGTCAGGCCTCAAGCTAAATATAGAGAAGACTGAAGCTCTAGGGCTGGGTATGTCTCAAACTGAAATTGAAACTCTAAAATCTGACTAAAACTTTATTTGGCCCAAACATTGTATAAAATACCTGGGTGTAAAACGTACATCCAAAATATCCGATTTATACAAGGCAAATTATCCCCCTATGTACAAAACTTTGACTGAAGACTTGCAGAAATGGGCAAAATTAAGAATTTTGTGGACAAGCTGTATAGCAGCCACCAAAATGAGCATCTTGCCCAAGATTTTGTATCTCTTTAGGGCTCTTCCCATCCCAATTTCAATAAAAGAATTAGATACATTCCAAAATAGTATATTCAGGTTTATATGGGGAAATAAACGCCCTCGTATCTCCAAGCAGGTAATGCTCGGGCATAAAAATAGAGGCAGGCTCTTGTGTCCAAACTTGAGGTACTACTTCAAAGCCGCTCAATTTGCCCATCTGCCCCTAGCACATTACACTACGCACCAGCCATCCTGGGTCTTCCTGGAGAATCAACAAATGATCCCACATAGCTAGGATAAACTAATTTGGATTCCTAAAGAACTAGCCTTCTTCAGAACCCACCAAAACCCTATGATTTCTCTAACTCTTGGAGGGTGGGCTAACTCCAGGCAGCGGCTCAGCCCCGGCCTGTCTCCTCTACTGTCTTTGTCTTTCCCCCAAATGATGGCAGGCTCAAACGCCATCTCTAAACTCTGGTGGACCTCCAGAAACCTTGACCAGATAGGGACTTGGTTTATTAATAATAATCTCCTGACCTATGACCAACTCTGCACAACCCATGACTGGCCCCCCAAAGGAATTTTATAATAATTTAAAAATCAGAAGCTGGGTTAGTAAGACATCGAAAGAACTGGGACCCCCCAGGGCCTCCTGGTTGTTCATTATCTGCAAAAACGTCCCTCTTACCAAAGGCATAGTGGGGTCACTCTATAATGCCTTTACTAGCACGACCAGCAATAAGAAACCCAAATTTATGTTGCAATGGGAAGAGGATCTTGGGGGTAGAGTGGGACTGGGACAAGTGGACAGAATCCTGCTCAAACCTATCTAGAGGCTCACTTAATATGTCTCTCTTGGAGGCATCTATCAAGGTCATACAGAGAGCCTACTGCACGCCCGATAAATTACAGAAAATTAATTTGCAAGAGAGCAGTAAATGTTCCAGGGGATGCCAACAAATAGGAGACCACATCCATATCTGGTGGTCATGCCCATTGGTTCAGAATATCTGGGGACAATTAGCCGACTTACCACCACACTCTTCAAGAAGGTGACTCCAATCACGATAGAGTCTTGCCTGCTGGGGATTCATACTAGAAATTTATCTCAGCACCAAAAATAAATTATTCCAACTACTGGCTCTGGCTACCAAAACACACATAGCCAGTAGATGGAAGACATAGACTGCCAGTTTCCAGGAAATAATTCGAAAAATTAACTATTTACTCATTAATGAGAGATTAACCCACACCATTCGAGATAGGTCCTTCCAATTCCAGAAGAGCTGGGAACCCTGGTTGGAGTAACCTTTTAGTATCCCTTTAATATGACGCCAACATTTTCTTATACTGATACTGAGGAGGAGCAGAGGAGGAGGAGACTTGAAAATCAATTCTAGATCCCTCTCTCAAGCTTCAGCACTGAAATGGAGGTAATTATAATCTTAGGAAACCTGTGTAATGCTTATTAAGGTATATCTTGCATTTACTTAGCGATGGTCACTTTAAATGTACTCTTCCCGCTACTCCAGGTTAGCTGTAATATTGTTTAGCTAACTAGATTGTTCTTCTTTCTTTTCCTTCTGTTTTTCCTCTGTTATGTTATAGATATATTAAAAAATTAAAAAAGGAAAATAAGAAGGTCCAGTCATTTAATAATTGGTAAATGTTTTATTGAGAAAGTTAATGTAATATAACTGACAAAACTCAGTTGTTTACAATGTTGTATTATTGTATGCCTTCTAATAAAAGACTATTGAAAGCGAACAAAGAAATGGAACTTCAAATGATGACTTATTTTCTTATCAAACAAGGAGCATGGACAAGGCGACAGGTTTTATAGCTTTTACATATATATTTTATCTTCTCATAGCCTAGAACTCATAACCACTCCACAAGATAGGGCCATGATCGACTCTCTTCTTTATCCCTTTTTATTTCACTCCCTCTTCTCCCTGCCTCTATTCTTTCACATTGCCTACTTCCTATCTTTCTCTATTTCACTCCCTTTTCTCCCTTTCTCTTTTCATCCTCCCTCTTCTCTCTCATTCCTTTCTCTTCTTCTCTCTCTCCTTTTCCCAACCCTCCCTCTCTTCTCCCTCCTCATACTCTTCTATTTCCCACCTCACTGTCTCTCTTCTCCCTCTCCATCCATTTTTTCCCCTTTCTCTTTTCTCTACTTCACTATCTATTTCCTCATTATCTCTCTCTTTTATCTCATTATATCTTCTCTTTACATCCCCCTCTCTTCTACATGCCTACCTTCTGCTTCACTCGTTACCATGCTCCTCTTTTATCCCTCCCTTTCTATTCTCCCCTCACCCTGTCTTCTACTTCTTTCCTACTCCCCCGACCCAACGCTCTCTCTTCCTTCCTCACCTCTCTCTCTTCCCCACTCCCTTATCTCTCTCTCTCCTCTCAATAGGTATAGGAAATAGGCATTGTCTGTCTCCACTCCGATCCATAATGAACCCCTCCACTGAACTCATCTACCATACTAAACGCTTAGCGCCTGCATCTCCTCTCTGTGAATCTCTTCACTGGCTTCAGAATTAAGTTTAAAATCATGATCCTAACATATAAAGCCCTCAACAACACTGCACGGTCATATAGCTCTTGTTTCCAAATACTCCCCCAACCACCCTCTTCATTCTGCTAATGACCTACTTCTTGTTGGAGATATGATGTGGAGATACTGAGAAAGAGGCAGGAGGTTACAAAGAAAAAGGAAGTGTGAAGAAACATTGTGATACAATGTGTAAGCAAAAAAAACAAAACAATATAATAAAAATAAATAAATTGAAAATATGCTTGCCTTGATTATTCTCGTCAAAGGTGATGATCATTTTAAGTGTGTTCAATTCTTGTTCAATCCTGTTTAATTCCTATATAATTCTATTTTGCTACTCAACGAAGCTGTAAGCTAAACCAAGTAATGTCACCCAAGATGGGCAAGTCATAGCAGAGATGTCAGATAAAGTGCAGTCCACTGGAGAAGGGACTGGCAACCCACTCCAGTACCTTTGCCAAGAAAACCTTATGCCAAGATAACCAGAGACATAATGATAAGATGTGCTTGGCGTGCTGCGGTCCGAAGGCTATGGAGAGTTGGACACAACGTAACAACAAAATCCATCTATCTCTCTCTCTCTCTCTCTCTCTCTCTCTCTCTCTCTCTCTCTCTATATATATATATATATATATATATATATATATATATATATATATATACAGTGGTACCTCAGCACTTGCTAGATTAAAAACTCCTCGACTTTGGTATTCAGCGCAATTCAGTGCTGAAAAAATGCTTCAGCACGCGACGATTGCATGGCACTCGTCTCGCTTGCTAAAACCTATATAAGGATTTATACCATCTCTCTTATACATATATATATGTATGTGGTCTTGGAGGGGGAGCAGCTATGGAAAAGGATATTGGGAGGAGATCTGTTATGAGAAGGGTGGGGCAAGGTGGGCAACTCAAAAATAAAGTGACAATGAGTGAGTTGGCACTGCTTCTCCAATCCCCTCCCTTCAACAATCCTCCCTACCCACTGCTTTTCCCTCCCCATCTCTTGCCTATTCTTCCCTCACTCCTCCCCACTTCTCCCTCACTCCTCCCCACTTCTCCCTAACTCCTCCGGACTCTACTCCCTAACCTGCAGCTCAAGCTTTGCCTTTTTTTCACTATTTCAACAGACTCTGCATCAACAGCGTCACTCAAGAATTTGCAGCGTGGACTGTGAAAGAGAATCACTTTTAAAGAACACAAAGAAAAAAGAAGAGGTAAGATACAAAAATACATTACATGCAGAAAAAGACCATTCTTTGCCAAAACCAAAACAATTAATAGACAATTAACAATTTACCTTTCTCTTTAAAAACAGACACCTCAAGAAGACCGGCGGATCAACATTGGCAGTAGGGGACCCTCTGTCATTCATACAGCATAAATACTTCAATCAAGGTATAGTATAACAAGTAAAAACAAAAACATAAATGCCATGTTTCCTGCCCGCCAATATCAAAAGTCCCAAAAAAATTTAAGCCTCAATACAAATTACAGCAAAAACAAAACACCACACTTCAACAAATATTGCTAACACATATACAATTCCAAAATAAACACACTTGCATAGGAAAAAACATTTTTACACAAACCATAACTAAAATACAAGTGGCAGACACAAAACAGGATAGTACAGCAAACCTTACCAACATATAGAAAATAAACTTACTGTTCCTGTTTACTGTACAACAAACTGTAACCATCACCCATAAGCCAAATTAAGCATTCTAAAAGTGGTGTACACAAAACAGGATAGTACAG
The DNA here is from genome assembly GCA_027410445.1 of Discoglossus pictus. Taxonomy (NCBI): domain Eukaryota; kingdom Metazoa; phylum Chordata; class Amphibia; order Anura; family Alytidae; genus Discoglossus; species Discoglossus pictus. The sequence continues at coordinate 55,005,618 of CM050168.1, forward strand.
AAAATATTAACAACATATAGAAAACAAACTTAACATTCCTGTTTACTCTGCAACAACCTCTAACCCTCACACAGAAGCCAAATGGGGCATCACAAAAGTGGCAGACACAAAACAGGATAGTACTGCAAACATTACACACATATACAAAATGACATTCACATTCCTGTTTAGTCTACAACAACCTTTAACCCTCAGCGAGAAGCAAAATAGACCATCCCAAAAGTGGGGGACACAAAACAGCATAGTTCAACAAACAGCATAGTACAGCAAACATTAGCAACATATAGAAAATCAACTTACTCTTCCTGTTTACTATACAACAACCTCTAACCCTCACACAGAAGCCAAATGGAGCATCCCAAAAGTGGCGGACATAAAACAGGATAGTACTGCAAATATTCCCAACATATAGAAAATAACATTCACATTCCTGTTTAGTCTACAACAACCTTTAACCCTCCGCCATAAGCAAAATAGAGCATCCCAAAAGTGGTGGACACAAAACAGGATAGTCCAACAAACATTGCTAACATATACAAAATGGAACAAACATTACTGTTTAGTCTACAACAAACTGCAACTGGGACACTAGAACAAAAATCCATCAATTTAAAAGTGGCGCACAAAAAACAGCATAGGATAAATCATGATAACAGATACATAATTCAAAACAACTAACAAACAAACTACTACAGTAAAACAATTATACTATTACACCAGTGGTCTACACAAAACACCATACTAATGAATTAGAGCCAGCGCTGCACATTCTCAAATCAATAGAATTTTACACACAACAAACAAAACAAAAATGCTAACACATTGCTTTTGAAATAAATAAAACATGAAATAAATAAAACATTGCTCAACAATCAATTCAAATACAATAACATTTTTCTTTCTCTTTTACAACAGACACTGCCTGCAGACTCCCGAAGATTTCCAGCACCTGATACAGTGATATTCATCCTAAAAGCAGACTTCCAACAAGGTATTGTACAACAAGTAAAACAAGAGAAAACTGAATAAACATGTTTGCTGTGCACCAATGTAAAAAAAAAACAACAAACCAACAACAATGAGCCCCAGAAATAAACATCCTTTAAGAAATATTGGTCACACATTTGAAATTTCCCAGCGTCAAGAAATATTGTTCACACATTTCAAATTTAGAAACTAATTACCTTTTACCTACAGAAACCTTTAACAGTAAACCCTAACTTCACTCTATCAACCAAAATGTGCCCAAGATAAAACAGAATAGTAGAACAAATACTGATAACACATAACAAATTCAACAATAAATTATCTGTTCAGAGCCCTAACCTACAACATTAAGCACACAACCTAAACAGACACAGAAAATAGAATGCTACAACAAATATTACTAACACTTACCAAAGAACACTAGCAACCTTCTGTTCAGACCCACACCATATAAGCCTAAAAGGAAAATATAAACCTACTATTACAACAATCACCTACACTAAAAAATGTAAGCCTCAATATATTACTAATATTCACATCATCAACTCCACAATTCCTTTGCCTCTAAGCCAACCCTACAAACCTCCAAGATAAAAAGAAGCGACCACCAAAAAACACCAAAAAAAGAACACATACTAATTTAACTACATCTATAATTACCTATAATGCAATTCCCTTGGCTCTGCTATTCCGCTAAGGCAAAACTACAAACCTACTGTATAAAATAAAAAAAACAAAAAAACAAAAAAAACCTTCCTAATTTAAGACTATAAAGCAACTTCATCTACAATGACCTACAATCACATAGAAACAATGCAAATCTATAATCACAACACTCTTGCACCAAAAACATTATACTAACAAAAAACACTAACAAGCACTTCCAACACAAATTACAATCCAAAACTAAACTAATAATACATTCTTTTCATTTACAGATTAAGATGGCTGAGAACGACAACAAACAGGAAAAGATAATACGTCAAGCTAGAGAACGACAACAAAGCAAACCAGCAGACGCCGGAGCAGAAGGTAATTCGACGAGAAAAAGAACGGAAAAGACTTGCAAGCAAAAGACTATCGGCTGAAAAAATAAAAACTACACCTAAGAAAGCAACCAAAAAACAAAAGCATTTAGAACCTGTTCCTGAACCATCACATAACATTTCCAGTGATGAATTACAAACTGAAACTGATATATGCTCTTCAAATTGTCCTTTAATTGTGACGGCTATCCATTATATAGAAGAAGAGAGGGACAAACGTTGACAATAGATATGTGGTACCATAAATCCACATTTACTTATGAAGTATAACGCACACATTAATGTAGAAACCTGCAAGTCCATCAAATCCATTAAATATGTCTACAAATATATTTACAAAGGCTATGATGCAGCTACTCTAGTCGTCAAAAGTGCAGACAATACTGAAAGCACTGAGTTAGTACATGATGAATTTGCATCTCATGTAGATGTTCGCTATGTCAGTACGCCAGAAGCTATGTGGCGGCTTCTAAAATTTGAAATGCACGATCGATCACATGCAGTATATAGATTAGCTGTACATTTGCCACAAAGACATTTAGTGTATTTCCATGCTGGAAATGAAACAAATGCATTGGTACAAAGTGATCATCGTCACACTACACTAACTGCATGGTTTCAATTTAATTCAACTGATTCGGGGGGGCGGAGCTAGCGTACGACCAAGACGACGTGTTTTGCTGGGGCTCCGTGTCGTGGGCTGCTAAATAGGGGCTTATACCTGGCCCAACCTGCCAAGAGTCCCCAAAAACATCGGGGAGTGGAAGGGGAGGTGATCCCAAACCCCCGCGGGACTCCCTGTACCGAGACTCGGGGCTGGAGCAGCCCGGAAGACCTGCCAGCCCCCTAGACGGCAGAGACGTGTAACCCCAGCAGGGGAGCATCTCTGCAAAAGAAGACTCGCCTTGCTGCCCTGTCCCGGAGTGGGAGAGGTGTGCCTGGGAGTGGAGCATCCCGAAGGGGGACCCCCTGGAGAGCCTGTGCCAGGAAACCGGGAGGTGAGGGAGGAGAAGGCCCCTGGTGGAGGTGGCGGCCATTTTGTGAGACTGGAGAAGCCCAATTGCCTCGACCTGGTACCCAGGGAATTGCTGTGGACCTGGAGAGACCTCCGGGGGCGGCTGGTTTTCGACTGGAGAGGTCCAGGGGCAACCAGGAGGAGGACAGAGCTCCCAGAAGAAGGAGCAAGCAGGGAGAGAAAGCCCGCGAACGGCGGCCATCTTAGGTGCTCTCACACGAGGGCCTGCAGGTACCTTCCACCACAGAGGGGTAATAAGCTTAAATAAAGGCCCAACTAACTTTTTGATTCTCCTATATTGGACAAATGCCTGGACACTTCTCTAAAATAGCCCATACAGCTATTACTCCACAATAATTGTCTTTCAACAGATACCCATTTAAGAATGTGGGACACCAGTGTATACAATTATCTGAGGGAGAAAGTATCTCTGTCTCCCTTTCATCTGAGACTGTTCCCGAATGCTTCATTAAACACTTTTTTATTTCAACCAAGTGTATATATGCAGCTTCTTACTGGGCAAGACTTTGTGAAACCGTGGTACAAGAGTGCCCTGCCTCTACATAGGCAAATACAAAAACAAGGCTGAGCAGCCAGCATTGCTGCATTTCTACATCTATACTCCCACTTGGTGGCCATGTAGAGTACTACAGAAACACCTTGGCTATATATGAATAACAAACTGCTGGATGTACCACTGACAATCACCATAGAGGGGTGTTACATACTGACCTATTTTATACACAAGCTTATGCACCACCTTACTCCAATAGGCCTTGAGAATTGGGCGAGACTCTGCGCAATATCTCTACAAGAGCATACTGCCTACATAGGCAGGCACAGGGACTGTTTACTCCCAGAACTCCTGATTAAGGGCTAGGTCTACAACATGGACTGAGAGCAGAATGGGGATCTGACCCAGCAGCACAGCCAGCAAAGGTCTTCACTACACCTACCGAGCATAACATTTGACACAAATTGATGCATTGGTGTATTTAGCAAAGCATTAAACGCAGCCCCTCGTTGCATATCACATTGGGCCGAACCCACGGCGGATCTTCTGCTGTCTTCCCTACTTGACGCTTCGAGATGCTGAAACCTAAACGCTCATCCTCAGCGAAGGATATACGTGAGCATTTTCCACCAAAGGCTGCCCGGCACATGTCTCCTGGGGACTCTATATCTGAACACTCGGAATGCTCGGACCAGGAAGAGAATCCCAAAGAATGGAATTTTCAATTTGCCCTCTCTTTCACATTTCAAAGTGCAACTTATACCACCCGCACACTAGAGGACTGCTTGTCAGTGTTGAAGCGCTTTCATCTTTGTACAGAGGCTATAATGGAATTGAGGCAGGACAACCTCTCCCGCCCATCCCCAAGCGGCAGTGGACGCAGGTGACAGCCCAGGTCCAGGGCAAACAAGCCTCTATTTCCGGGGGACCAAGCAGCTTGCTGGACAGTGCCAATGGCTTACATAATAAGCACAAGACTCGCATGGAAAGTCAAGAGAGCCTCTCTCTCAACGGGACTCTGATAGAACTCTGACTATTGCTAAGTTCACTGTTAGGGGCTCACCGGCCCATACTAAGGGCTTTGATTTATATTAAAAGAATCATTTAGGACACAATCTGCTAGTATTGCTATAGTTTGCCAGTTTTTCCCCCCCCCCCCCTTTATGTGGACTGGATTTCTCTATACCATTCGGAGAAATCGACGAAGGTTACTTTTAAAGACTAAACGTTTAAAATACTTAATTTTTGTTTTCCATAGTCGCATTACAAGAGAAAAGGCAACAGTTAATTTGATATCACACTGTAGTCTACCTAAAGGTATATACCTTACTGAAGTACGACTAATGTTCTTTTTCTACACTCTTCTCTTTCCACTTGATAGCAGTAAGATTGGGCCGTCAGTCGTAGACCAACTGGTAGTGCAGCTGTTGGCTTCCGGGGCTCCTCCTTGCTTTCCTTCCCACGAGACCAACCCTCAGGTAAAGACTTACACATCTAGGGTACCACACCGAGCTATAAATGGCTCTCTCTAACTACACTCTAATAACTCACAATGTGAAGGGTTTCAACTCCCCTTTTAAAAGGCGGAAAGCTTTTGCATTTTATAAAAAACATAAACCCGCAGTTATCTTTATGCAGTAAACCCACTTCTCCCACAATAATAAACCCAAATTTTTACACAAGGCCACCCTCCCCACTAAGAGAGCTGGCTGTGCAATTCTCCTATATAAACATTTCCTGTTTCAGTTAGAAAATACCTTTGTTGACAAAGAGGGTAACTATGTTATGGTGACTGGAACTATCGGGAGGGCTAGAACGACTTTAGTCTCCCTATACTCCCCCACTACCTCGCCCTACACAACTTTAATTGGCTTGTTGAAAACAATTGAATCTCTAGATTTGGGAAGACTGATAATTGGGGGGGATCTAAACCTTACCTTAGATTCGACTCTGGATAGATCGGGGAATCCCGCTAAGAACAGATTCCCCAACAGAACCAAACATACTGAGTCTTTGCTCGATAGACTGGGGCTGGTCGATGCCTGGAGGGGTATGCACCCGGTTAAGAGAGAATATACATTTTATTCCCCGACTCACTCAACGTATTCCAGGATCGATGCTATCCTCGTTGGCTCCTCCCTATATGATTAAATTTTGAGAACTGAGATTGTACCCTACCCCTGGTCAGACCATGCCTTGGTACTCATGAAGATAGAGCTGAGGCCAAATCTACAACCCCACTACACTTGGATAATAGACTAATTTTTATTGACCAATCCGAGTAGCGCAGAATCAATTGCCAAGGACATAAAACTATTTTTTGAGACTAATGTCTCTCCTGAAACTGGAGCCAGCTGGCTCTGGGTTGCCCATAAGGCCTTTATCAGGGGAATGGGCATCAAGCTGGCCTCAACCCTAAGAAAGAACCTTAGGCAAAAAGAAGTAGACCTTACAAGGGCACTAAAGAGGCTAGAAGAGGTAAATCAACAGAACCCTTCCCTGAAGGGACGCAGGTTAATAGATAAGACAAGGCTTGAACTAGATGGCATACTATCGTATCGCACTGAACGGGCGATGAGGAAGATGAAACATCTATACTATTGGAAGGCAAACAAACCCGATACTATGCTATCTAGAAGACTTAATAATAAACTTTCCCAACATAGAATCTCCCATATTAGAAGGTCAGATGGCCAAATTTCCTGTAGCCCTAATGACATCCAGAAAACGTTTCAGGATTTTTACCAAACCATATATTCTTCCCAGCCCCATAGAAGTGAATCAGATATTGACTCCTTTCTAAGGTCGCAAGACCTCCCCAGTGTGCCAGACTACCACTTAGAAATCCTGAACTCGGATGTGTCCCGAGAGGAAGTTAGGACAAGTAGGACACCAGCATCTTAAATGTTCACTTTTTGCGGACAATCTATTATGCACCCTGTCCAGGCCGTCTAATTCTATACCAGCACGTATGTCAACTATTAAGGTGTTTAGCAAAATCTCAGGCCTTAATTTAAATGTAGAGAAAACGGAATCACTGGGGATGGGTATGTCGCAAACTGAGATTGATAAGCTCAAATCAGACTATAATTTCAGCTGGCCCACTCAGTTTATAAAATACCTGGGAGTAAAGCTCACTTACAATTTTGCTGACTTATACAAGGCAAATTTCCCCCCCTTGTACAAATCTTTGACTGAAGATTTGCAGAAGTGGGCGAGCTTTCATATCTGATGGACAGGCCGTATAGCTGCAGTAAAAATGAGTATTCTGCCTAAACTTCTATATCTATTTAGGACTCTCCCCCATACCAATCTCACTTAAGGACGTGGATAAATTCCAGAACAGCATGTTTCGGTTTATTTCCTCGTATCTCCAGACAGGTGATGTTTAGACATAAAAATAGGGGCGGACTAGCGTGTCCAAATTTGAGTCTCTATCTTAAGGCAGCTCAATTGGCCCATCTGCCCAGTTTACACTCTGTCACCCACCAACCATCCTGGGTTTTCATAGAAAACCAGAAAATGCTCCCGCACAGCTGGGATAAGTTGATCTGGATACCCAAGGAATTAATCCCCTTTGCTACGCATCACAACCCTATGATCTCTCTAACTCTTCATGCTTGGGCGTGGGCCAACTCCAGGTGTCGCCTTAGCTCGGGTTTGTCTCCCTTACTGTCAGCTACGTCTTTCCCACAAATCCTAGAGGACATGAATTCCATCTCCAAATTTTGGTGGACCTCTAGAAACCTCGACCGTGTAGGGAACTGGGTCCAAAACGATAGACTGTTGACTTACGACCATTTCTGTACGACCCACGATCTACCAGATACTGAAATTTATAACTATTTGAAAATTAGAAGTTGGGCCAGTAAGACTTTCAGAGAACTGGGACCTCCCAGGCCCTCCTGGATGCCTACTATATGTGAAAATCTCCTTACGAAAGGTGTTCTGGGTTCACTATATGACTTTTTTCTGGATTCCATCAGTAGCCAGAAACCTAAATTTATGAAACAATGGGAAAAGGACCTGGGGGTAGAGTGGGACAGGGACAAGTGGACAGAATCTTGTTCCAATCTCTCCTGAGGTTCCCTCAATGCAGCTCTTTTAAAGACGGCTATCAAGGTATTGCACAGAGCTTACCGACAAATTGCAGAAATTTAAGCCACACGAGAGCAATAAATGCTTTAGGGGCTGCCAACAAGTGGGGGACCACATCCACATCTGGTGGTCATGTCCAATTATACAGAAAACATGGAAACAATTAGCTCAATTAGCCTCCACACTTTTTCAAAAGGTGGTCTCACCCACTATGGAGTCATGCCTGTTAGGGGTACATATTAAGAATCTTTCTCAATCTCAAAATAAATTATTTCAATTAATGGTATTGGCTTCCAAAATACACATAGCTAGCAGATGGAAAAAATTGACTCTAAACTTCCAGGAGGTAGTTAGGAAGATCAATTACCAATTTATCAATGAGAGATTAACCCACATTATTCTGGATAGTCTCCCCCAATTTCTGGCAATTTGGGATCCTTGTGTACGTTTCAAGGAGGGTTTTTACTGTTTGCCTTCCTCTGGATTCAATATATATTTACGTTAACAGTTCTTAATCTACAAGTTGCATGTTAAAAAAAAAACAATGTCATTTTTACAATACTCTGTCATCCAATGTTCAACTGTTCCTCAACAAAAATAGACAATGTTATTAAACAGACTTTAAGCAAAGCACCGGGTTGGATTTTACACAAACCAAGAGCACCCCCTTCTGACTGGGGGGGGTTGGGTTGCGTCCTGTTCTCCTTGTTCTTTAACTTATTTATGGAGGAAAACACAGCAGGTTTGTCAAAAGCTTTGTTTTACTGCTGTTTTATTTTGTCAGTACAAACAGAAAGAAAAATAGTGCTTATCCTCAGCAACAAAATAAAATTCTACATAAACGGGCTTACTATAACCAGGAACACCCTGGCTCGCCCTGAGACTGCTTCTCGGCCTGCAGGTAAAATTATACAGTCCACAGTGTAAGCTCTCTGCTTCTTTCTTGGATCTCTTGAGGACCTTTTTCCTCTTCTCTCTCTGTCAATAGCGGGTGAAGCATAGGGCCCACCCTTCTCTCCCTTATGCCTCACCCCAGGGACCCTTGTCACACTCTTGTGATGAGGGATGATTACTCTTTCTTAATACTCTATTCTCCCTGGGGCATTTGTAATCCTTTTTCTGGGTATGATGAAAATAATATGTATTTGGCACCAACCTTTTATCCTCTAAGTTGTATCCGGTTTATCAGGAATGGGGGGCTTTTGGATGGCTCCTTACTCAGCTTGATTTCTCCGGAACAGAAGGGGGCCGCTCTCTCCTTTAGGAAAGTCTCTTAGTGACACCATCCTCCTCAGACTGCTAGGCAGAGACTGAAAACTTCACTGAGCAGCCTTTTTAACTGCTCATGAGCAGGGTCAGGTGTTGGCTTAATTAGGCTGAAGATTTTGGATTAACCTTTTCTATGTCAGTCCAGGGTATATGGCTTTGCTCTATCTGCGGCTTATATATCTTCCCTGATGTACTGTGTTGCAGGTTATCAGGGATTCCTGCTGCACTTTATTACAATATATATATATATATATATATATATATATATATATATATATATATATATATATAAATATTTGTGGTCGGGTCCCACTCTAAACAATCGAGTACCTCAAACCATTGCTCTCCAGCGGTGGGAATGCCCTCACGGACGTTTGGGAGAGGGTCATCCCCACATCCCCAGGGAAATAACCTGGACATAAGCTTTGTGGTCGGGCCCCTCCTTGTGTAGCTGTGGAATGGCCTATTGCTATGCCTTAACTTGCCTGGGGCCGAGTGATGGTGAGGAGAGAGGGAAGGGAGGCCACGAAAGCGTGATCGAGTTGAGGTTCGTGATGGGCTGATGTAGCATTAGGACTTATGAGGACTTATGAAAGTGTGCTTGAAGTGAGCCTGCAAAGGCTGGTTTTGGGACTTATGGAAAGCGTGAAAGAGGTAATGCCTGCAAAGGCTGGTTTGGTTTGTATGAGAAGTGTGAAAGAGGTAATGCCTGCGAAGGCTGGTTTGGTTCGTATGGAAAGCGTAAACGAGGTAAGCCTGCAAAGGCTGGTTTGGTTCGTTTAGAAAGTGTGAACGAGGTAAGCTTGCGAAGGCTGGTTTGGTTTGTATGGAAAATGTGAACAAGGTAAGCCTGTGAAGGCTGGCTTGGTTCGTATAGAAAGTGTGAACGGGGTAAGCTTGCGAAGGCTGGTTTGGTTTGTATGGAAAATGTGAACAAGGTAAGCCTGCGAAGGCTGGTATGGTTCGTATGGAAAGCGTAAATGAGGTAAGCCTGCAAAGGCTGGTTTGGTTTGTATAGAAAGTGTGAACGAGGTAAGCTTGCGAAGGCTAGTTTGGTTCGTATGGAAAACGTGAACAAGGTAAGCCTGCGAAGGCTGATTTGGTTTGTATGGAAGGCTGGTTTGGTTCGTATGGGAAGCGTGAACGAGGTAAGCCTACAAAGGCTGGTTTGGTTCGTATGGAAAGTGTGAACGAGGTAAGCTTGCGAAGGCTGGTTTGGTTCGTATAGAAAGTGTGAACGAGGTAAGCTTGCGAAGGCTGGTTTGGTTCGTATAGAAAGTGTGAACGAGGTAAGCTTGCAAAGGCTGGTTTGATTCATATGGAAAGCATGAACGAGGTAAGCCTGTGAAGGCTGGTTTGGTTTATATGGAAAGCGTGAACGAGGTAAGCTTGCGAAGTCTAGTTTAGTACTTTTGGAAAGCCGGGGGGAGGTTAGCAGGATTGGGCCAAAATCTCAGCTTTACGAAAGCCTAAAAACATAGCCCTGGTCACGAACAAGGCATGTAACTTAGCAGATTCAGGTCGAAAACCACCTGAAAAGATACAGGAAATTTGGGAAACTTAGTAGATTTGGGCCAAAATTTTAAAAGCATGCTTAACGAAGCCTAAAAAGCGTGGCCTTGGACATGGACAAGGGACGCAAACTCAGGTCCAAACCCACCCAAGAAGGTATAGGAAAGTGTCATGGACGTCTCCAAGGTCGGCAGAGGCATCACAATTTTGATTTTCTTTTCTAACAACAAATTAGCCTTATGATGCTTTGCTGCCTGCATATGCTTTTGGTCATACATACGAAAAAAAATTGTTGTGTCATCATACATACAAGATTTAAGATGTTTGTTCTGCATTATAGTTTTGTTTTGATTTGTTTGGCTTTTACTTCCTGATTCTCTAAAATGGCAGCAAAATCATATACCCGCTCATTCTCTATAATAAAATATTATTTTGTTATCTTGTTCTATGTGGTTTGCCAGTGAGGTGTATTACAGAACAAAAGCATAATATTATACAACAGATCTTAAGTTTTTATATAGCCTTACCTTGGCAAATACCTATAATTATGTTCTTATAATTTTACCAGAGCAGGGTGTACATTTTTTACAGAGAGACTTGTAAAAGCTTGAACAATATTCAGGTAAATGTCAGACAAGATTTAATAGTATATATAAATGTAAAGGAATGCATTTTAAAGGGCAAAATATGGAAGTTTTCTATAAATAGGAGAAATTAAATGCGAGTCGAGATGGAAAATGATTTAGGAGGTTAAAATCAAACCTATGTATGAAAGTTTATTAAAGTTAAAAAGAAACTTGAATAGTTTAAAGGGGATTAATGATTGAGTTTTTTTTTTTTAAAGATCATTAAAATTGTTATACATTGTACTAACTTTATTGTTAAACACAAATAATTCCTGAGATTTGCAGCAATTTCTCTGTGACTCTATATTCTGTTGACACAGTATGCTAAGTGCTGGGAAGGGAATATAAGAATATAAACTGAAAAAAAAAAAATATCATCTGTTGGCAATTACAGAAACTGGTTAACAAACCATGTCATTAATTAGCAACTTGTTCTGCTAATTAGCATAATTTGCCACTTAGGAAAAGACAGTATATGTCAAGAATTATTTTGTTTAGAAAAAAATCTTTAGAACGACATAACTAATTTATAATGTGCTTGAAAAAGAGCCTTAAAAAAGAGCCAGCCATCTCATATGCTTATTGTGTTTATTTAGAGATAAAGGTGCTTAAATCTAAGAGGTGCAAAGACTTCAGTTATGGAAAGTGAAATGATCTGTTGAGTGATGGATCCAGTGATGCACACAATTAATGTGACGTCATGAGATCTTGCGCAATAAGTGGGCTGATAGAAAATAGGGGATGGCCACTGGACATGTATAGGGGGAGTGGAGGGTACCTCTTGCCATAAGAGAGGAGCCGACCACAAATATAAATATATATATATATATATACATAGTTACATAGTAATTTTAGGTTAAAAAAATACTTTTAGCCCATCAAGTTCAACTTTTTTTAGATCTCCTATGATCTGCAATATGCAGAATAATTGTTAATTAATCCAGAGGAAGGCAAACAGAAAAAAACAAAGTGAAACTTTGCCAATTGTCTCAAAAGGGGGAAAAATATATAAAATTCCTTCCTGACCCCAGATACTGGCAATTGGATTCCTCCCTGGATCAATACTCTTTCTCTCTAATTATCCAGGATAGCCCTGAATGCCCTTTTTATTTAAAAATATATCCAATCCATTTTTAAAGTTATCTATCGAATCCGCTGTCACCACCTCCTTTGATAGAGAATTTCACAGATTAAACACATTTACTGTGAAGAACCCTTTTCTTTCTCTAAGGTGAAATCTTTTTACTTTTAATATCAAAGGATGTCCCCTTGTCAGTTGAAAACCTATTGGCACAAAGAGCTCGCTTGACAAAGCCTTGTATTGACCCTGGATATATTTATATAAGGTAATCATTTCCTCTCTTAGATGCCTTTTTTCTACAGAAAATAAGTTTAATTTGGTTAGTCTTTCTTCATAACTTAGCCCCTCCATTTCCCTTATTAGTTTTGCTGCCCTTCTCTGTACTTTCTCCAGCTCTAAAATGTCCTTTTTATGTAGTGGTGCCCAAAATTGTACCCCATATTCCAAATGAGGGAGTACTAGGGATTTGTATAGTGGCAAAATTATATTTGCTTCCCTTGCTTCTATACCCTTCTTAATATATGCTAATATTTTATTTGCCTTTGCAGCTGCTGCTTGGCTTTGAGCACTGCTACCTAGGTGGTTGTCCACAAGTACTCCCAAATCCCTTTCTATATATGATAACCCTAGATTTGCTCCATTTAGATTATAAATTGCATGGCTATTTTTCCTTCCCAGATGCATAACTTTACATTTATTCATATTAAATCTCATCTGCCATTTAGTCACCCATTTTTATAATTTATGCAAATCCATTTGGAGGGAAAGTACATCATTATCTGTTTTAATTACCTTACACAACTTGGTGTCATCAGCAAAAATGGAGACAATACTTTCCAGTCCTACTTCTAAGTCATTAATAAATATGTTAAAAAGGTGAGGACCTAATACTGAACCCTGAGGAACCCCACTTACCACATTAGTCCAATCCGAGTATGCTCCATTAACAACATAATGAAAAATATATATACAAATGAAGTTTATTAATTCTGCCCAAATAATGGTGGGGGTGAGGTTGCGTTCACTTGCAAGGTTAAGGGCAAAACTAAATTTAAATATACCTCTCAGATGTGCTTAATTACCTCTCCATTGATTACCCTCTGAAGCACACAATATAATTCTAGTATAATCTAGGATACATCTATTTTATTTAGGTATTAACTGTTCCAGACATATCTTTATAGCATTAAACCAATACTGAATTCAGGCACTAATCTTATTCACCTGCCTTTTCTGTTAAATCTGTCACTTCTGAAAGTTTAAAGGGATTGTTTGGATTTTGGATCTTGGAAAATAAAAGAATATATTAATACTTTATACATTTTATGTATGTTTGTATACTCACAATGTATCACTCTCTGTCCACACCCTGATTCTTTCTCCCTTCTCACCAAATAAAGTTTCTTTCTTTTACAAATGCATAACTCATTACCTCAATCTCAAGATCCCTCATTACCATCTGACTCCCCACCTCTCCTTACACTCACACACCTACTGTAATGAATAAGGATGCACAGCCTCACAGGCATGGGCGTAGGAGCCAACAAAAAATCTGAGGGGGATTATTCAATTCTACACCCAGGACAGAAGGCAGGGACGGATCTAGCGCCAGTATATATATATATATATATATATATATATATATATATATATATATATATATATATATATAAATGATGGGTCAAAGCTTTCATGGGAAAGACATACTGCTTCAATACACAAAGTGGCAAAATCGGGTAATGCATGATTAAGTTTAATTTTGCTATTTTTTGTTTCCCCTATTTATTTAATCTCGGGGGGGGGGGGGGGGGGGGGGCTTTGTTCCTACACTCCTGCTCAGAGGAGTCCTGGATACATCTGGATTGTCCTGTTTTTGAGGAGCTGTCAGAATACCCCCTCTCTACCTCTGAATTTAGTCTGATATGCAAACTGTCTGCAGAAAGAAAGAGTGGTAAAATCAGAAGAATTGAGCCTTAGCTTTGTGTTATACAGAAAACTGGTCAAATATAGGACACAATGGTTTGGTGCAAATTAAATATACACTATTGCTGTATTTATTTTTTTATTTTTTAATCAATCTATTTTTTAGAACATACCCTGCTCCTCCTCTTTCCCCAATCTCTTATATTATTTATTGTACTCAAACGGTAAGTGTGTTTTCTCTGATTTCACTTTTTTTTTATGTTTATTAACCAATTAAGGTACAATTCAAGAATAATGCCTCCATGTTGGTTGAATAAGATAAATTGTGTAAGTTAATTAAGTCAAACCAGGATTAGCTGTCACTGCAGAGGGACTTGTATAAAATAGAAGCATAGACAGATTAAAGGCAAACGAGATTTAACTCAGAGAAATGTAAAATTAAAAATCTGGAAAGGAACCATGTAATTTATCATCTAAATTGAACAAATCTATTGTTTAAGAGATTAAAAAAAGGATTAAGGAGTGCATGTGGACAAGCAGCTAAGTAACAGTGCTCAATGCCAGGCAGCAGCTGCAAAGTAAAATATTAGCATACATTAAGAGGGGAATGCTCTTCTGGATTGCTACCTTGTTGTGATGAAGGGGCTTGTGTACCTCAATTAAGCTGTGAGCTGTTCCATGTAGATGGCAGGTCATAGCAGTCAGGTCAGACAAATCGCGGTCCACTGGAGAAGAAACAGGTAACCCACTCCAGTATCTTTGCCATGGTAACCATATAGATAAGCTCAACCTGAGACATAACAATAGTTGTGCCTGGCTTGCTGCAGTCCATAAGGTTGCGGAGAGTCGGATACAACTGAACAACTAAACATCAACACAAGAGGAGTATAGAGTCAAGGGAAGCAAATATAATTCTGCCACTATATAAATCCCTTGTAAACCCTCATTTGGAATAAGTACTAAAGGTGAGGTCCTATCAGTGACTTACTTAGTGTAGATCAGGGGTCCTCAACCTTTTAATTCCTACTGCCCCCTCTTGATGGTGAAATTCCTTTACCGCCGCAGTGCCGCAGTAACTCGATCTCATTTCTGGTTACATAAATCCCATGTCCCTAGATATGTATCGCCCTGTAGTTACTAGTGATCCGGTCCTGACTGCTTTCCCTGGGCTCTCTCCCACCACCAAGCGTGGTGCTGCGGGTCTTTGGCTTGTGATGTCACTCGTCAGCGATGCCACCTACCAACTACCCCACCACCCAACATGAAAGCTTGAATCGCCCACTAGTGGGCGGTAGGGCCCAGGTTGACTACCACTGATTACTAAATTAGGGAATATAACCCAAAATATGATGTAGAGCTAGAAAGGACTTAACAATTTTCATAGATGAGTGACAGGAAGAAAATATTGCCAAATTAGTGTTAATTAGATCTAAAAAGGGAAGTGTTATGGCTAACTTAAACAAAATACATCAAAGATCAATAAAAGGTTTTGTCTGGTGGATTTTTACGGCTAATCTAATAATAGCAAAAAACAATTACATTTGAACCAATTTAATTTATATAATAATATTGCTTTAACATTTTTTGAATAGTTCTATAACAAAAAAAGGTTTTGCTTTACCTGAGGAGAATTTATGTAAAACCAAAAACATTTGTTTTGGAAAGTAGGAAGTGAAAGTGTAACTATGCAAATCAGCGGGATCTCTATACCAGTAAAGGGAGAGTGTCCGGTTTAACCCTTGAAGTGAGGATGGCAGGCCATGTATGTGCACTACACACCTGGGGCCTCATTCAATTGCGATTTTGCCAATTGAATAGGGCTCTATATAAGAACAGAGCATATTTTTATTACATACATTTTTAGTTAGTGAAGATCTTGCTTTTGGATAGAAGTTCACTAACTAAAAACTTGTGTAAAAAAATATGATATGTGCTTATATAGAGCCTTATTCAATTGGCCAAATCGCAATTGAATGGGGCCCCTGGCCTTTAATGCTATTTAAACCTATGCGTTTGTAATATTTTTATGTGAAGAGCTCACATACACCTGGACTTAATACTGCTAAATATATTGCAGACATTTTGTTTGTTTTGTTACTTAATCTATTTTACAATAACCAACAAAATGTTGCATGGGGAATAACTTGCTCCTCCTCTTTCCCCAATCTCTTATATTATTTATTGTAGGAGGAAACCTTTGTAAATCATCATAAAAGCAAACTTTTTTGAATTTGTATTATTTATTATTATTTATTTGAATGCACAACTGGTTAAGCTGATTAAGTTAATGATCATTATATCTAACAATCAGGCTCGGGGAGGTGCAACACTCTGCAGATTTTTATGACTCTAATGTTAATGGTCAAACATTCAAATGATTGATTTTTCATCCACCCAAAAATGCATGCAGTGTCTAGTACATCTATTTATACACATAATAATAATACAGGGGTGTGCTTCCCTTTATTCAATTCCTGGTAAGGAGTCTGGTGCCAGGATTTGGGACCTTTCCTGTTGGTTGGCCGCCAGCAGTGCCGGTGAGCGGACACTAGGTGGCACAGCAGATATTTTAATGAATTTCAGCCAACATTTTCCTAAATTTCCTGGTGTCAGGGTATGGGTTTAGGTTATGGGTTTAGGGTTACGGTTTAGGGTAAGGATTTAGGGTTAGGGTTTAGCCTTAAGGTTAGGGGTTTGGGTTTAGGGTTATGGATTAGGGTTAGGGATTAGGGTTACTGATTAGGGTTAGGGTTTATAGTTAAGGTTAAGGTTAGAAGTTGACTCAAATCTCGCCCGCGCACCTAGTGGCCGATGGCCGTCAACCAACAGGAAAGATTGCACAATTAGAGTGCAGTTCCTTTTTTTAATTCCTGACAAGGAGACTGGTGCCAAATTTTGTGCTGGGAGGAGCATTTCTGAGATGTACATACTGTATTATTGCACCTGGGCTCTGCTCAGTAACACTGAGTGACTCTTCACTGACATCTACTGACAACCTGACAGTACTGCAAGTTGCTGTATCTCTCCTGCTCAGTGTTACACAGTGGAGATTTCAGACATATTGAATAATTTAACAGTATATGTAATAATCAGGCCTTCATCAGTTGAAACTTATTTGTAAAAAGGTGCATTTTCCTGCAGTAATTTTACATTAATGTTTGTAATTTTTACCTGTCAGTTAACCTTTCTGATCCACCCACTACCGATCATTACCAACAATTGATGGTTATTCCATAGAGATCTGAATCTATTGTCTTCAGCTGAAGTCATTCAATTGATAAAGTTCTTGTTATTACATGTAGTTTTATAATAAACCATATTTTTATATATATATATATATATATATATACAGTCAGGTCCATAAATATTGGGACATCGACATAATTCTAAACTTTTTGGCTCTATACACCACCACAATGGATTTGAAATGAAACAAACAACGTGTGCTCTAACTGCAGCTTTTCAGCTATAATTTGAGGACATTTACATCTAAATCAGGTGAACGGTGTAGGAATTACAACAGTTTGTATATGTGCCTCCCACTTTTTAAGGGACCAAAAGTAATGGGACAGATTAACAGTCATAAAACAAACTTTCTCTTTTTAATACTTGGTTGCAAATCCTTTGCAGTCAATTACAGCCTGAAGTCTGGAATGCATAGACATCACCAGACGCTGGGTTTCATCCCTGGTGATGCTCTGCCAGACCTCTATTGCAACTGTCTTCAGTTCCTGCTTGTTCTTGGGGCATTTTCCCTTCAGTTTTGTCTTCAGCAAGTGAAATGCATGCTCAATCGGATTCTGATCCGGTGATTGACTTGGCCATTGCATAACATTCCACTTCTTTCCCTTAAAAAACTTTTTGGTTGCTTTTGCAGTATGCTTCGGGTCATTGTCCATCTGCACTGTGAAGCGCCGTCCAATGAGTTCTGAAGCATTTGGCTGAATATGAGCAGATAATATTGCCCGAAACACTTCAGAATTCGTCCTGCTGCTTTTGTCAGCAGTCACATCATCAATAAATACAAGAAAACCAGTTCCATTGGCAGCCATACATGCCCACGCCATGACACTACCACCACCATGCTTCACTGATGAGGTGGTATGCTTTGGATCATGAGCAGTTCCTTTCCGTCTCCATACTCTTCTCTTCCCATCACTCTGGTACAAGTTGATCTTAGTCTCATCTGTCCATAGGATGTTGTTCCAGAACTGTGAAGGCTTTTTTAGGTGTTGTTTGGAAAACTCTAATCTGGCCTTCCTGTTTTTGAGGCTCACCAATGGTTTACATCTTGTGGTGAACCCTCTGTATTTACTCTGGTGAAGTCTTCTCTTGATTGTTGACTTTGACACACATACACCTACCTCCTGGAGAGTGTTCTTGATCTGGCCAACTGTTGTGAAGGGTGTTTTCTTCACCAGGGAAATAATTCTTCGGTCATCCAACACAGTTGTTTTCCGTGGTCTTCCGGGTCTTTTGGTGCGTTCTTTCTTTTTAAGGATGTTCCAAACAGTTGATTTGGCCACACCTAATGTTTTTGCTATCTCTCTGATGGGTTTGTTTTGTTTTTTCAGCCTAATGATGGCTTGCTTCACTGATAGTGACAGCTCTTTGGATCTCATATTGAGAGTTAACAGCAACAAATGCAAATAGCACACTTGAAATGAACACTGGAGCTTGTATCTGCTCTTTGTAAATGGGATAATGAGGGAATAACACACACCTGGCCATGAAACAGCTGAGCAGCCAATTGTCCCATTACTTTTGGTCCCTTAAAAAGTGGGAGGCACATATACAAACTGTTGTAATTCCTACACCGTTCACCTGATTTGGATGTAAATACCCTCAAATGAAAGCTGAAAGTCTGCAGTTAAAGCACATCTTGTTAGTTTCATTTCAAATCCATTGTGGTGGTGTATAGAGCCAAAAAGTTTAGAATTGTGTTGATGTCCCAATATAATAATCATAATTATCTATACGGGATCTATCTCTCTACATCTCCTTATCAAGGTCATTAGCTCTCACAGTGAGTAGTGATAAGAAGAAAAGCATACCTAGTTGGATAAATGATAATAGTCACAGAAAGTGTAATTGTAAAAGCCTTTATCACTAGAGAGAATTAGAAAGAGGTAAGTACTATATACTTTTGTTGGACCTTTCAGTTGTGTCCGACTCACCAGGACCCTATGGACAGCAGCACACCATTCACACCTTGTGTCTTGTTGTGCTTATTCATAAGGTTTTCTTGGCAAGATAGTGGAGTGGGCTGCCAGTACCTTCTTCAGTGGACCGCGATTTGTCTGACCTCTCTGCTGTGGCCTGCCCATCTTGGATGACCCTACATGGTGGCGATCCAGAAGGGGCCTATATACTTAGTTTATGCTTAAAATAAACAGCCAAGCTCTTTTCTGACCTTTCAACTCACAATTTAAAGTGTACTTATTTATTTGTTTAACTTTCTTTCCTGTAATAATCTTGGGCTCTTGCTGTGCCTTGTTATTATTATTAATATTACTCTATATTTATAAAACACCAACATTTTCCATAGTACAAAACATTAAAGGGACTCTAGGAAGAAAAAAAATAATAGCTGGTAAAATGTTTGTAGCGATGAATTCATTTTACAATTTTTTTTTCTTTACTGGCGTCAGGGGCGGATCTACCAATGGTGCAGTTGGTGCAGTGCACCAGGTCCCTCCTCGCAGATCTACCAGTGGTTCAGTTGGTGCAGTGCACCAGGGCCCTCCTCTGGGGGAGGAAGGATAATGCTGTGTAATTTTTTATTCATTTGCTTTTCAATTTATTTTTTTTCTGTAGTGTAGGAGCCCTCTGGGGCCACTTACCCTGGCCCAACACACCATGGCCGCCCTGGGCCCCCTTGGCCGCACACACTCCCAGCCTGAAATTGGCTCCAAGTGGTGGCAGTGTGGATCAGTTCAGCACACTAGCGATGTGTATCAGGGAAGAGATGAGAGAGCAAGGGCTGCAAAGTGGCAGCAACGTACAGGGGATGAGAGGGGTTGGGTGCTGTGTGGGTACGGATGCTGAGAAGGGAAGAAGCCTTCATAGTAGAGAAAGGTCTTTATAAAATACACTATCGACTTGCCCGTCAAAAATGACGGCAATAACATTTGAAACCATGGGATTGCCGTTTTCCACACAATGTAAGGCTTTTGCTCCTCTGAGGACCTTCGGCGCTCATTGTGAGCCTATCCGCTCGTGTACTTCGAGTTTCCTCCTTTACAACGATCACCTTCGGCGCTCATCACGAAGACAGATATATAATTTCAGTGTAAAATATTAAACATTTTTAGTACAATGAATTAATAAATTAATATACTTTACCTATTTATATTTAATATGCAGCAATCAATATCCTGAAGAGCTAACAATCTATTTGTATTTTCCTGCATCTGAAAATGTACATTTGGACTGTTGATTACCTAAGGAGAAAGTGTCAGCAATGTGCCAAGTGTGCAGTGTAAATAGGCTGCGTGCGCGAGGCCAAACCGTTTGTTTAGGTGGGTAAAGCGCCATTTTAGAATCATAATGTTATTATTTGCAAGTTAGTGCTGTAAAATTGCGGCTTTTTTCTATGTGTTACTTGGCTCGTGAGCATTTTACGTCCCTTGTAATGGTATATTTTGTATCTCCTACGTTCCTGTCTAACTCGCACGTGCCTGGCAGTGATTTGCGTGCCTCAGGCTCCGTTAGCCTTGTTTTCATTATTTTCGTCTGCCATTTTTTAAATTTGCGTGCAAACTCACTCCCAGGCGTCCTGGCATTCCCCCCGTGCTGTGTGTGAGTCGCCTAAGTGCTCCGAGCTTGGAAGACTTCCATGCCTCAACGGCTCGCCTCGCTACACGAGGCTCACGGCAATAGAATTGTAAGGTAGGCAATGCTGTTTGGTACACAAAGTAAGTATTTTGGTTGTGTGAGTACCGTCGGCGCTGATTGCGAGCCTCATGCTGAGCGCTTTGACGCTCATTGCAAGCCTCTTGGTTGGTGTATGAGAGCTCCTTTGGCGCTGATTGTAAGGTTTGCACTGATGGCCTTTTGGCTGGCATTTTGAGTCTCTCCCCTGGTGTAGTTGTGGTTCTGTAAACACCGTTGGCGCTGCTTGTGAGGTGCGCGCTGATCGCCTTTATCGTTTATGGTGATTATGTAATTTTTGTATTTGGTTTTCTGTGTCTATGTATTTTTTAATGTAAATTAATTAATTCTTAAAGTTATAAATTAATAGTTTACCTATTTGTAATTAATATATGGAGAAAGCATTGTGCAGAAGAGCTGACAATCTGTTTTCATGTTGCTGCAGCATTAGTGCTGTGGAGCTGCTGTGTAAGCGTCATGAATGTGTGCAGTGTGTAGTGTAATAGTGTGCGTGCGCGAGGCAAATCCGTTAGGGTAGCACTTTGAATTGTGTTTTTGAGTTGTGTGTTGATGTGTAGTCCCATGGGTTGTAGGTATGATGCACAAGTCCTACGGGGTCGTAGGGATAAACACCTACGGCGCTCATCTCCACCCCAGCAGTGAGCGCCTTCGGGGCTCTCTGCCTAAGTCGTACGGTGTTGCAGGGATGACAACACCGCTCTTTGCCTGGCCGCAACCGATTTGCGAGGGTCGCAGTTGCTGCAGGCTCGCTTTGTGAGCTCGCTGTTTCCCTGTTGCGCTCGCAACGGATTTTGCTAAGCCCGGCTGCTTACAACTATATATGTGACTAAAATATTGCCCGTCAAAAAATTACGGCAATGAAATTGTAAGTGAGCTAATGCTGTTTGGTGTATGATAATAAAATAAATAATAGATTAATAAAGTAATATACTTTACCTATTTTTAAGTAATATATGCAGGAAGCATTCTGTTGAAGAGCTGGCAATCTGTTTTGATGTTGCTGCAGCATTAGTGGTGTGGAGCTGCTGTGTAAGTGTCATGAATGTGTGCAGTGTGTAGTGTAATAGTGTGCGTGCGCGAGGCAAATCCGTTAGGGTAGCTGTGTACTTCCGCATTGTAAGTTATTGTTCTAAAATGGCAGGTAATGTGTGGTATGCGGCTGTGGCTGATTTAACGTCCTTGTTTTCGGATGTCATGCGACTTTTTCGGAATATCCCTAGCTGTTTGGTGGTGTTTTGCGTTTTTAGGGTCCTTTAGCCTCGTTTTCGTTTTGTTCGACGGCCATTTTTTCTCTCGCTTAGGTGATTTTCGGGTGTCTAAACTCCAAAATTTGGAGTTAAATTGATGTGTAACTTCACCTGAAGAGGTCCTGGATGCACCACCTTGCTGGGGGTAACCTTTTTATGTGTTTATTGTGTGTATTTATTGTGTTTGTAATGTTTTTGGGGTCGTGCGGGTTGCGTCCTTGTTTTCGGATCCCGTACGTCTTTTTCGGGAAATCCGTAGGTGTTTGGTAGTGTTTTGCGTCTTTAGACTGCTGTAGCCTCGTTTTCTTTTTTTTCGGCGGCCATTTTTTCTCTCGCTTAGTGGATTTTGGAGTTTCTAAACTCTTCCTGTAGGTAAGCTTTTTATGTATTTGTTGTGTGTATTTATTGTGTTTTTCATGTTTTGATGTGCGAGAGTTTCGGAACGATTTTTGCGAGGTCGTAATGGGTCGTAACGTGTCTCGTATTTTACTTTCGTAACTACGTAAATGTTGCGAGGTCCGCAGTTACTGGCAACTATATATGTGATTGCTTAATTGCATATAACATGTAGTTAAAAGATGGTAGCTTTTATTTCTTTACATTCAGAAACATGTTGCCCATAATTATTCCAAAATCTTTCAAGTCAAGCCCTACATTGTCCTTTAAAGCACCACTGTAATGTTTTAACAGGTTCCCTGGTGGTCCTGTGGTTAAGATTTGGTGCTTTCACTGCTGTGACCTGGGTTTGATTCCAGTCAGTGGACCAAGAGGTCACACCACCTTGAAACAATTCAGGGTTGGGCCTGGTAAGAACTTGGATGGGAGACCATCTAGGAATACCAGGAGCTGTATGCTGTGACCCACTGGAGAAGGAACTGGCAATTCACTCCAGTATCTCTGCCGTGAATACCAAGTGGTTCAGCATGGTGTGTTACAGTCCATGAGGTCATAGAAAATCGGACACTACTGTATTATTTTTAGTTATGCATTGATCATTTATTGCATTGCTATTGAATATTTAAGTGAATTTCAAAGATCACGGTATCAGCCTTCAGTTGAGTTTGTCTCCATTATATACAAATAAAATATAGTGCCCATAAATATAATGCAATAAATGGGAACCAGATCTAGCGCAATTTACAGATACCACAGACCTAAAGAATGACCAGATGTCTCATATATATGAATCATTATCTCTTTGAGAAAGGTGCACCTTATATCTCACAGGAGTACCGAAGGGGGAGAGGGAGTGAGAGGGGAGGAGAGAGGAGGGAAGGAGAGTGAGGGGGAGGTAGAGAGAATGAGGGAAGGAGAGAGAAGGAGAGGGAAGGCGAAGGAAGGAGGGAGAGGGAGAGAGAAGGAAGGAGAGGGAGGGAAAGAGAAGGAAAAAGAGTGAACGAGGGGAGGGAGAGAGAGTGAGAAGGAGAGAGAGTGGGAGGGAGAGAGGGAGAGAGAGAGGGAGAGACAGGGAGAGAGAAGGAGGGGAGGGAGAGAGAAGGGAAGGAGAGTGAATGAAAGAGGGGGGAGGGAGAGAGAGTGAGAAGGAGAGAGAGTGAGAGAGAAGAGGGGGAGGGAGAGAGGAGGGGAGGGAGAAGGAGGGAATGAGAGAGAAGGAAGGAGGGTTAAGGAGAGCAAGAGTGAGAAGGACAGAGAGAGTGAGGAGAGAGAGTGAGAGGGAGAGAGGAGAAGGAGGGGAGGGGGGAAGAGAAGGAGGGAAGGAGAGAGAAGGAAGAAGGGGGAGGGAGAGAGTGAGAAGGAGAGAGTGAGAGGGAGAGTGAAGGAGAGAAGCAGAGAAAATGAAGGAGGGTGAGGGAGAGAGAGAGTGAGAAGGAGAAAGAGAGGGTGAGGGAGAGAGAGGGAGAGAGAGAGAGAGAGAGAGAGAGAGAGAAGGAAAGGGAGTGAGAGAAGGAAAGGGAGAGAGAGAAGGAGAGGGAGAGAGAGAGAAGAAGAGGGAGAGAGAGAAGGAGATGGTGTGAGAGAGAGAGGAGGAGGGTGAGAGAGAGGGTGAGAGAGAAGGAGAGGGAGAGAGAGAGGGTGAGAGAGAAGGAGAGGGAGAAGGAGAGAGAGAGAGGGCGCAGAGAGAGAGGGTGCAGAGAGAGAGAGTACAGAGAAAGAGAGAGTGTGTACACAGAGAGAGGGTGCACAAACAGACAGAATTTTTAAGATAATATTATGCCGTCATTTTTGACAGGCCAGTGACTAGTAACTATAATGGGGGGGGGGGGGGGGGGGGAGCGCACCACATTGTCCTAGTGTAGATCAATATAACACACCAAGGTACACAAATCATCAATTGTACATCATCAGGAGTGGGCACTCACATTTGATAATCCCAAACATGTGAGGTATGTGTATGGCTCATGTGGAGTCCTGTTCAGAGCGTAATCCGAGTAAAGTTCTGGTACTTTCCCCTGTGGGCCTCTGTTCTGGTCAGTAGTAAGTCATTTTTATTTTTTATCTGATGATACAAAATGTGTATCTGATATATGTAGCTATCATACAGCCCCTAGTTCCTTATAGGAACCTAAATGTACTTAAAAAATTAGATCATGTAGGACAAGATGGTGCGCTCTATCTCCCCCTCCCCATTATACTGTTGAGTTTGTCTCCATACTGCTAAAACCATTAAGAGGGGGTTTGCTGCAACACAGATCTTAAGAGTTTAAGACTGGATAAAAAGCCAAACAATCATTCATATGCAGTTATTATTCCAAGCCAATTAAAGACAATTTAAGTGTTGTCGATATAACTTTATGCTTGAAAATGTTGTATTGCTTGGTAGACAAAGCCACCCCCCCATATTGACATTATAGTTGGTGGATGAAATAAAGTTGAATACTGAATATTCTTTTTCATTGATCGTGAATTTTATTAATGATTTATGTTTTCAGCAGATAAAGAACCAATCCCACCTATTACATAGTAATTTAGGTTGAAAAAATACTTTTATCCCATCAAGTTCAACCTTTTTAGATCTCCTCTGATCTGCAATACGCAGATTTATTGTTAATTGATCCAGAGGAAGGTAAACAGAAAAAAAAAAAACATTGAAACTTTGCTAATTGTCTCAATAGGGAAAGAAATATAAAATTCCTTCCTGATCCCAGATACTGCCGATCGGATTCATCCCTGGATCAATACTACCTCTCTATTTATCCAGGATAGCCCTTAAAGCCCTTTTTAATTAAAAATATATCCAATCCCTTTTTAAAGTTATTAATCAAATCCGCTGTCACCACCTCCTTTGGTAGAGAATTCCACAGATTAACCACCCTTACTGTGAAGAACCCTTTTCTTTCTTTAAGGTGAAACCTTTTTACTTCTAACCTCAAGGGATGTCCTCTTATCAGTTGAAAACCTCTTGGCACAAAAAGTTCCCTTGACAAAGCCTTATATTGACCCTGGATATATTTATATAAGGTAATCATATCCCCTCAGTCTTTCTTTAGTCTTTCTTCATAACTTAGCCCCTCCATTCCCCTTATTAGTTTTGTTGCCCTTCTCTGTATCTTTTCCAGCTCTAAAATGGCCTTTTTATGAAGTGGTGCCCAAAACTGTACTCTATATTCCAAATGAGGGTGTACTATAGATTTGTATAGTGGCAGAATTATATTTGCTTTCCTTGTTTCTATACCCTTCTTATTACATGCTAATATTTTACTTGCCTTTACAGCTGCTGCTTGGCTTTGAGCACTGTTACCTGGTGGTTGTCCACAAGCACTCCCAAATCCCTTTCAATATCCGATTGTCCTGGGGTATTCTGTGTCAGATAAAACAGGAAAGTTTTTTCGGGACAATAATTAATTCACAAATATTTAATGTGAATAAAAATAAAATAGACACAACACAACATCAATACTCTGAGGGTCACAATACTGATGGGGAGCATCTAGACATAGGAAGATCTGGGAATACAAACTTATACAGACATGTGGTGCCGTAAGAAAGGAACTAAATAGTGACAGATAATTTATGTCACATTCGCCATATCAAGTAAGTCCTCTTTTAAATAATGCACTGCTCCATAGCCCCATCTAATGGCCAAATCTGGTAATGCATAAATACGTTTAATTTTGCTAGTTTTGTGTCCCCTGTTCATTTAATCTGAAGGGGGATTTGTCCCCACCCCACCAGTTCCTACGCCCCTGTCTGTAATGCTTAGGAAACTTTTTCTATTCACTACATGAAAGTCTTCCTTGACTTACTGATATGATAGTGTAAACCTTATCTATGGTCTTATCAATGCCAAGCTATGTTCATCTTATATGTACTGCAGGTGCTTCAGATTTAATTTGCTTTGAGGAAAAGGCTATGACCATAAAGCCTTACAATCCAGTTCTACTCATTTAGTCATTAAAAGGTACAATCTCCATTAAAACAGTTGTATGTACTGGTACTTTGCTGTAGGATTTTCGCTTCTATTGGCTAAATTATTCTATTCTTATCATCAGTTATCCAGGGATGCTGTAAACCCGGAGCAGGCCCTCTATAAAATAAATTGATGCCAATATCACTGGAATGTGTTAAATACTCTTGAGGAAAAGATTCAAGAACCAAAACCGATTCAATAAAATACTTTATTAATCCTTTAAACAACAAAATATCTCCTGAACAGGCCGGAACACACTCTTTATAAAGAAATTCATGCTGAAATCATTGGGATGTTGTTAAATACAATTGAGAATAATATTAAAGATACAAAACCCATCTGAAAGCATGCTTTATTAACCCATTAACAAAACAAAATATATATATTTTTTGTAAAATGAGCCAGAATAACAACTTCCCAGAAAGCCAGAAATACAAAAATCACCAGAAACATGTATAGGGATATATTCATCTCTATTTTAGAATTCCTTTTCTTTGACTTGTTATTATGAAAGTTCTATTTTAAATTTAGCTCCATTTAGGTATTATTATAGGGTACACTAGAGTGCTTTTATTTGATTCCTTTTTTTCTTTTGTTTCACTAATTATATGAATCCCATCTGGTCACGCGTATCTAGTTTCCCTAATAGCATTTTACATGAATCCCACCTAGTCATGTGTGTCTGGTGAATTTTGTATTTCTGGTTGTCTATGAAGTAGCCATTTTGGCTTATTTTACAAATAATTTATTCTGGCCCAAAGTGGGTACTAGAAACTAGTTTCTGTGGATCGTTTGACCATTTAACATGAATCCCATGTAGTCATGTGTCTTTGGTGAATTTTGTATTTTAAACCCTCTGGGAAGTCGCCATTCTGGGTATTATATTCTGGTCTGTAAAAGTGTTGATAGGGAATGTCTAGATGGTCAGCCAAATCCGACCAACTAGAGAAGAGATCTTATCATCATTGCCCCCCAAGACATTTGGGATTACTGGTGAAATGAAAAATGAGAATGTTTTGTTACAGTAACCCCCTTTGCCAAATATGAAACCCCCACTTCATATAAAACCAAAGCCCAATGAGTAACATGATGGACAGTCCTGGAAGTATTCAGCTGGCAATCTGGCTGGGTATCGGATAGGCACACATGTTTCTGATGAGCACAGAGGCTAATTCTAGGGGAATATGGGACAAGTTAATGTGTTTAAGTAATACATTCTCTTTAAATCATCAAATAAAAATATATTGCTCATTGTTGGGAAATGCATTAAAATGTCCACTTTTGCAACTGGCAGTTTTAATAGTATTGCTTCATAGATAAATATATAGGGCGTATATGTAAAGAAAGAAAACTTCCTTAGAAATAGTGCAAATATAACTGTCAATCATGACATTATAGGCTCTATCCAAGGTAAGTTTATTAATTAATATAAAATTGCTGTAATGTTTTTTTTTAGTAAATTACACTCTCACCATGGATAATGTATATAGATAAAGCATGGATTTTACTGCAATGAGTGTATGGGTTTCACTGCAGACCTCTTATAGAGATGTTTGTTGTACTAATTATTATTCCTAATAGTAGCTGACTTTTATGGTATTTTTTGAAAATCCATAACTTTGTGTTTTAGTATTACTCATTTGATGGTAAAACTAGCTACTGTAAACATACACAGATAAGAGGCTTATTGTGAGTTCTAGGTTAAAGAACCACTGTAATAGTATCAACTATTTAACATATACTGTTTTGAAGAAGTACACTTGAAAATATTCAAAATGTTTTTAAAATGGAAAATAAAATAAAGCGGAAATATTACCTTTATGTGCAATTATGCTGTTGTTGTGTCCACCATTTTGGTTTCTGCTGACCAACTTTCTGAGGTGGGAAGAGATTGATTGCTGAGGAAGTTTCTATCTGCACTGTCAGCATGTGCCAAATACAACTGTAGGCATAGGAGCTTGTCCATAAGCCTCTGAAATGTTACCAGAGTGACATGTAATGGCGGCTGGTGAAATGTTAAGTTGGTGGGGCCAAAGACCCACTCTCTTCCTCAGACTTTGAACTGTCCTCTATGTGGACTAAGGAAGATGGTGAAAGATGGAAGTAGTTGCCTCCTTAACATTAAGGTAGTCAAAAATAGACCTTACAATCGCTTATCTCTAACACCATCAACCAAATGTAGTATAACAATGTGGCATTAAATCGAGCTTACCTCCGAACATGGGCCCAACTGCTGCAGCCATGTCACAAGTACAGTCACAGGGAGGTGATGGGCTCAGTGTTCGAGGTGCCCAGGATATTTCTATATATATAGATTTTATTTTCCTGGACTCCAAGGTCTCCGCAGATGGTGAATGCAGCCATGAAATTAAAAGACTGGGGAGGAAAGCTATGGCAAGTCTGGGCCCAAAAAGCAAAGATATTAGGTCTGCATAGTTAGAACTATGGTATTACCAGTAGTAACATAGGGATGTGAGAGCTGGACCATAAAGAATTAGAATGGACACCTTCAATTTGTGGTGTTGGAGAAAACTGCTTAGAGTCCTTTGGACTGCAAGAAGACCCAATAAATCAAGATTACAGGAAATGAAGCCAAACTTTTCATTGGAAGATTTGATCATGAGACTGAAGCTCAAGTATTTTGGCCATATCATGAGAAGACAGGATTCCCTCTAGAAGACTCTGATGCCGGGAAAGATTGAAGGCACACAAAGAAGATGATAGCAGAGGGGACATGGGTAGATGAGGTAATTGAAGGGGAAATGAGAGGGGCAGTGGCTGACAGATGTGCCGAGCATATTGTGGACCACGGTATATAGTCCCATACATTATCTGCATATTTTACATTAAGATATCATGTAATAAGTGGAAAAGAGGGAAACCAGGCTGATAATATATGCATCTAAAAAGTGTTTACAGTCTGTGAAGAGAGATACTGGCTGAGAAAGGGATTTCAAACTATGGTGGATATAGAAAGTCTACTTATTGAAATTACAGTTTTTTGTGAAATCATGATCAATCATGTTAGACATTTTCCACCTTTAATGGGACTGTGCAACCAAGACTGTCCAAAAGAAAAACGTTATTAGGAAAATAAGTGAAATAAACTAACAACAGCCCCATAATGTAATACATTGTGGAAGCACCTTTCACATCTGTTACTGCAGGAAGTTTTTGCGAAGAAGTCTGACAATTTATCCCACCAAAAAAGTTGAAGCTCCTTCAGGTCATTCCACAGTTTTCTATGGGGCTGAAGTCTGGACTCTGACTGGCTTGTTATAAGACTTTGATTATCCTTTTTTAAAGCCATCCTTGGTCGACTTTAATGTGGGCTTCATATCCTTATGATGTTAAAAAAAGGTGAAACGCCTCTTCATCTCCCACCAGTTCCTATCCCTCTGCTCCTGACAGATTTTACCCCTAATGCATGCAGCATTGATGCTCTTTCCCCCTGTGAGATTTCAACTTTCCGTGGTCAAGCGATCTGGATCCATCTGGATAAGTAATATTAATTAAAATGGAGGTGCTGGGGCCTCTGTATATACAGTGGATATAAAACGTCTACACACCCCTGTTAAAATGTCAGGTTTCTGTGCTGTAAAAAAACGAGACAAAGATAAATCATTTCAGAACTTTTTCCACCTTTAATGCGACCTATAAACTGTGCAACCCAATTGAAAAACAAACAAATCTTTTAGGTGGAGCGAAGAAAAAAAAAAAGAAAAGAAAAATAATATGGTTGCATAAGTCTGCACACCCTCTTATAACTGCGGATGTAGCGGTGTTCAGAATTAAGCAATCACATTCCAAATCGTGTTAAATAGGAGTCAGTATACACCTGCCATCATTTAAAGTGCCTCTGATTAACCCCAAATAAAGTTCAGCTGCTCTAGTTGGTCTTTCCTGAAATGTTCTTAGTCGCATCCAACAGCAAAAGCCATGGTCCACAGAGAGCTTCCAAAGCATCAGAGTGATCTCATTGTTAAAAGGTATCAGTCAGGAGAAGGGTACAAAAGAATTTCCAAGGCATTAGACATACCATGGAACACAGTGAAGAGAGTCATCAAGTGGAGAAAATATGACACAACAAAATTGATGACACAAAATTGATGAAAATTGATGAAGACGAGAAGAAAACTGGTCTGGGAGGCTACCAAGAGGCCTACAGCAACATTAAAGGAGCTGCAGGAATATCTGTCAAGTACTGGCTGTGTGGTACGTGACAACAATATCCCGGATTCTTCATATGTCTGTGCTATGGGGTAGAGTGGCAAGACGAAAGCCTTTTCTTACGAAGAAAAACATCCAAGCCAGGCTACATTTTGCAAAGTCTCCCAAAAGCATGTGGGAAAAGGTGTTATGGTCTGATGAAACCAAGGTTGAACTTCTTGGCCATAATTCCAAAAGATACGTTTGGCGCAAAAATAACACTGCACATCACCAAAAGAACACCATACCCACAGTGAAGCATGGTGGTGGCAGCATCATGCTTTGGGGCTGTTTTTCTTCAGCTGGAACTGGGACCTTAGTTAAGATAGAGGGAATTATGAACAGTTCCAAATACCAGTCAATATTGGCACAAAACCTTCAGGCCTCTGCTAGAAAGCTGAACATGAAGAGGAACTTCATCTTTCAGCATGACAACGACCCAAAGCATACATCCAAATCAACAAAGGAATGGCTTCACCAGAAGAAGATTAAAGTTTTGGAATGGCCCAGCCAGAGCCCAGACATGAATCAGATTGAAAATCTGTGGGGTGATTGGAAGAGGGCTGTGCACAGGAGATGCCCTCGCAATCTGACAGATTTGGAGTGTTTTTGAAAAGAAGAGTGGGCAAATCTTGCCAAGTCAAAATGTGCCATGCTGATAGACTCATACCCAAAAAGACTGAGTGCTGTAATAAAATCAAAATGTGCTTCAACAAAGTATTAGTTTAAGGGTGTGCATACTTATGCAACCATATTATTTAATTTTTATATTTTTCTTCCCTCCACCTAAAAGATTTCAGTTTGATTTTCAATTGAGTTGTACAGTTTATATGTCACATTAAAAAAGTGGAAAAAGTTCTGAAATGATTTATCTTGGTCTCATTTTTTTTACATCACAGAAACCTGACATGTTAACAGGGGTGTGTAGACTTTTTATCCACTGTAGGTGGTCTTCCACAATATTGAGGCTGCATGGATTTTCAATACTACCCTTGGAGTTTATATTCAGTTGGACAGCACTATTCTATTCACCACTCATCAGAAGCACTATTAGACCAGTTACATAAAATTAGTGCCAACACGGCAATTAAACCTGAATACGGAGGTTTAAGTTTAGAAAAAACAACTCCTACAGTTGTCCGAACTCATTAACATCTTTT
Source organism: Discoglossus pictus (assembly GCA_027410445.1). Classification (NCBI taxonomy): domain Eukaryota; kingdom Metazoa; phylum Chordata; class Amphibia; order Anura; family Alytidae; genus Discoglossus; species Discoglossus pictus. Next base: position 55,037,568 of record CM050168.1, read on the forward strand.
GTTTTAAAAGAAGAACATAACAACAGAGAGTTCAATGATACAAACTTTTTTCTTACACGTTGTCTCTTACACCCTTCTCCCTCTCCCATTCTCCCTCGTCTCTCCCCTGCCCCTTATGTCTCCCCTTCCCCCTTGTCTCTCCCCCACCCTTGTATCTCCCCTTCCCCCATTTTTCCCTCTCCCACCACCCTCCTCTCTCGCCTCTTGTCTCTCCCCTCCCCCTTGTCTCTCCCTCCAGCCTTGTCTCTTCCTTTCTCCCTTGTCTCTCCCCCCTTGGATCATACACCCTTCTCTCTCCCCTCCCCTTGTCTCTCCCCTTCCTCCTTGTCTCCCACCACCCCTGTATCTCCCCTTCTCCCTTGTCTCTTCCCTCCATCCTTCTCTCTCTCCCACCCTTATTTCTCCTCTCTTGTACCGCTCACAATTGTCTCTGTTTTCTCCCTTGCCTCTACCCCCCCCCTTGTCTCTTTCCTTCCCTGTGTCTCTCCCTCCTCCTTTCTTTCCATTCTCTACCTCTCCCTTTTGCCTCTCCCCTCTCTCTCACTCCTCCCTTCTCTCACTCTCCCTTTTCTACCTCTCCCTTTTGCATCTCCCTCTTCCTTTCTCTTTCCTCTCCCTTCCTCTCATGTGCCTCTACCTTCTCTCACATCTCACTCTCTTACTTCTCCCTTTCCCTTCTGCCTCTCCCTATTTTCTTTCTCTCCATCCTCCCTTCTCTCTGCTTTCCTTTCTTCCTCCCTCCCTCCCTCTTCTCTCCCTCTTTCTCCGCTTATCTCTCCCCCACCCTTGTATCTCCCTCACTCTTGTCTCTACCCCCACCCTTGTCTCTCCTTGTACTTCACTATTGTCTCTCCCACCATTCACTCTCTCTCCCCCTTGTTTCTCCCCTCCCCATTGTCTCCCCCCTTGTGTCTCCCATTACCCTTGTCTCTCCCCCTGGTCTCGCCCACCCTGCTCTCTCTACCCCCTTGTTTCACCCAACCTTGTCTCTCCCATTCTCCCTGGTCTCTCACACCCTTCTATCTCTCCCCCACACTTCTCTTTCCCATTCTCCACTGTCTTCCCCCTTCTCCCTTGTCTCCCCCACCCTTCTCTTTCCCCTCTTGTCTCTCCACTTCCCCTCGTCTCCCCCTTCTCCATTGTCTCTCCCCTTCTCCCTTATCTGTCCAACTCCCCATTGGCTCCCTACACCATTGTCTCTCCCTCCACTCTTCTCTCTCCCCCTCTCCCCTGCCCCATATCTCTTACCTTCCCCTTGCCTCCCCCCCCCCCCCACCCTTGTCTCTCCCCTTCGCCTTTGTCTCCCTGCAGTGCGCGCGTTGCAGATCGAGGAGAGCGCGTGCACGGCGGCAGCACGCGGACACTGTCAACGTCTGTTCGCCTGTGCCGCGCGCGCACAGCCCTCCTTTTTTCAGTGACGGGAGATATATATATTACACACACCATTAGACTGTTTTCAAATCAATAAAAATAATGATCCTGAGAAAAGTAATATTACGATAATCCTTTAAGAAATAAAATAAATATTTGGGGGTGCAGTCACTGTGCAATGTTTTAGTTACACTACAGCCCAGCGCCTCCACCCTAAAAAGTGTTTTGGTATTATAAGGTGGGAATACATTTCCATATATACCATTTTCCTATCACCTGGACACCCACCTCCTTTATGCGGTCATGATATTTAGTTAGCAAGTTCCAGGGTCACTTGAGCTACAGTTATGGACAATGGCTAACAGACAACTGTTATATCCCTAAGCTACTGGATTACAATTGCAGAATAAAAAGTACAGACAAATAGTTAATTTAAATATATAGTATAAGGTTTAAATAGCTGAACTTGAAAGTTGGGTATTGTAATCATAACTTACCTGTACAGAACCTCCTTGTCTCTAAATTACCATATGTGGGGGTCATGAATTAAATCACTGTGGGGGGTTAATAAGGTAAAGGCGCTTGCCCAGCAGGTAAAATAAACTAACAAATGAACGTGACTGTTCTAATTTATTAATAAAAACATATAGTAGAAGGGCTAAACAGGTGAACTTGAAAATTGGGAAAGTTACAGGACCCTCCCTGTCTCCAACTTACCATATCTGGGGCCATTAATTTACTGCGGGGGTTAATAAGGGAAAGGAGTATGCCCAGTTGATATAATTAGGTATAACAGACTGACAATGTAACTTGAAAGCTAAAATTTATCCACCTGACATACTCTTCTCCACTGTAAGAGTTAATTAACAACATTAGATAAAGCAAGGGAGGTTCTGTATAGATAACATTCTCAGATAAATAAGCTTGAAAGTTTAGTATTTTAACACATCTACTCAATTTGAACTGAAATTCTATTTATATGGCACATTTTCCGTGTCACACTAAGTCCACACTACTGCTGGACCTCACCAATTGCTGTGGACCGCTTCTTGTCACATCTCAACTAAAGAAATAATCTTATTACTGTAGATAAAGTCAGAAGGACCAATGACAATAATTCACAAGACATAAGCAAGAACAGTTAGAAGAACAAAACAAACCACTTATTTGTCAGTAATACAGATTTATTTTATATATAAAAAAAAATAAATTTACAAACGGGTGAACTGTAGGGTTGTTTTACAAAATGCCAAGAATGATCTTTGTCAGACTATCCATCACAAAGCTTAAGATGTTCACATTCTTGATTTTTATCCATTATTCCAGATTTACCATGTCAGCCATTAATACAGAACACAAGGTCCGTGTGCAACTCCACCTGCTTGCAGGGCAGTTTCAACAACTCGTTAACACGATGCTGTAATTAAGACAACACATTTGTTGCATTTAACAGTTCAGCCTCTTAATAGCAACACTACATGCAAATGCATCCAGAGGCCTGATTTGGTCCATTTCTGTCATTCAATGTGCTAAAGAAACCGTGTACTTTCATCCGATATCGATTCACCAATCAAGGCCAGCGACCCGGATCTGGTTGCCTTAAACAAATCACCAAATTGTAAGCGAGCAGAGTATGAGGCGAGGCAATTTCCACCAACTGTTGCTGGATGTAACAAAGAAGTGACCTTAAGGGGCAGAAAATATATCACTGGAAAACCATGTCTTGAAGGACCATTGTAATGCCCTATCAAGAGGAGCTTATTGTCTTATTGATCATTAATAAAATTCATATTCAACAAATTATTATTTGGATATTCAATATTAAAATCAAATATCGCAGCATCAGCCTCTAGTGGAGCAAATTGTCTCCACCCTGATGCGGTCATCAAGGGGAATTTTGGCTGGGAAATACATTTAAAAAGGACTTTGATTAGAAAATAGGCCCCATACAGTCAATGGAGAACATTGTATTGGTATAACTTTGTGCCTGATATTTTAGCAGCTCTCTGCTAGGCAAAACTACCTCCTCAATTAAAATTACTGGTGGTGGTGGTGGAAAGCAGCAGCAGCCAAATCTGATTTATCAAAAGTTTAACATTGAATATTGCTTTTTTAATAGACTATGAATTGCATTAATGATCAGTGTCCAATTAAAACATCTACCTACTGTTAGGGCATTATAGTTATTTAAAGGGGCAGCACTGTAAGATCATAAACAAGAAGTAAGATTAATAAAACATTGTGGTTAAAAACAGAGTATACATATCTGACAAACTACTGGCACTGGCTGTGGCGTTAGTACTTTGTATGAGACTGAAACCTAGCAGCAGCACACAGTATACACAATGGAGTATTCTACAGTACCGATCTGTTGTGTCTACCTAAGGTAGGTCAGCACTTACGGCAAATACTGTCAGTGCCAACAAGTCATTATGAGCAGCAACTAATGCCAGCAGTTTATCAGACACTGAAATTACATTTATAAAAAAGCATAGCATCACATTTCAAAGGAATAATTTATGTTTTATTAATCCAGTTTTATTTGCACATGTTCTTACATCACATCAACGTCCCAATAAAGCGAAACGCATCAGCCCTCAAAACACACATTTTAAATATGTAAAGCAGGGTTTTGCAATTCAATATAGTGAGTCATTAATTGAAATCAAAATTAAAACCACTTCTTAATCAATCAAGCGGTGCTGCCCACTTTTTTCTATAAGCTATGATGGAGGCTGCCATATATCACTGTATTTACAGCAAAGTGAAACATGTTAGCCTGCATCAAAGCTTAGAGAAGAAAGTGGGTAGCACAAAATCGCTCAATTATTACTGTCAAAATATACTGTATCCAAGTGGCCTAAAACTTGTGACATATTATATCTGCAAAATCACCCTGTATTTTTTGAGTGCTACAAAAATGATCACTTTCAGTACAGTTTTAGTTAACCCTTTGTGCTACAAACATGGAGTGCATTTTAACAACCAGTCACCTACACATTTTTAAGAACATTTTGGCTAAACTTGGTATTAAAGTGCAGGCAACATGAATGTTTGCCTCAGGTAATAATACAAAGTTAATGGGAACCAGAGCAAATAGGGAAGAATAACATTTTTTTTTTTTACAGAAACATACCACAAAATTATATGTTACAAGTTGAATTTTAACTGTTAAATAAAAATTGCAAAGAAACTAAAAACACACAGCTCAAAATTCTACTCCTTTCTAAAATATACTAGAAAAATCAGATTTACTTTGGATATCTGCTAATTAATAAAATCAGCAGCAACTGGCAACCAACTATTGCTGTTTTCTAAATATATTGCAAGACGTCATTTGCTTCTCAAATGCTGCACCATTATTAAACAAATTTAGCTTGAAAGAGGTTGCCTTTGTGCATTTTATTTGTTTTTCAACAGCGCTTAACAATATAACTTCAAGGATTAGCTATTAATTAGCATTGGAAACATTGGAAGAAAACAAATCTTAAATTTCCAAAGGTTTAGGTGCTGATGCAGCAGAAACTTCTACACGGTCCTGAGAAATATTCTGTACAATCACTTTCACTGATATCTGGAGGATTGCAATTTAATGACCCAGTAGTTTGTAAAAATAACACATTTTCTTGTTGACCTTTTACTGAACTATTTGTCTTCAAATTTAATGGGGAACGAGAAGTTTAATAATGGTGCAATGGGATGTAACGGACTACTATAATACCCTAATAAGAGGAGCTACATGCTTTAATTATGGATCATTAATAAACGTAATAATGATGGACAATATCAATATTGAATATCAAATACTAATTAGTTTCAGACTCAATCTGGATTGCCTCCACCATAAAAAGGTCATCAAAGGGGATAAGATAAAAGACTAAGCAATCATTCATAGGCCACCCCAAAGCAAATGCTTGTTGCCAAGGGAAACCACTTCAACACAGCAAGTCACCAGCCAATAGAAAGAAGTGTGCTGATATAATGTTGAGCCCGAAAATTTTACACTGCCAGCTACCAAAAATGCATCCCTCATCGACCTTATTAAAAAAAAAAAAAAAAAAAAAAAAAAAAAAAAGAGAAAAGAAAGAAAAAGAAAAAGAAGAAAGAAAATCGATGGAGACCAGCAACATCTGAATTTGATCTTTCATATATATATATATATATATATATATATATATATATATATATATATATATATATATATATATATATATATGAAATATAGATTTTACTGATCAGTATTTGATTAAAACATATGGCTCCTGTAGTTGAGGCATTACAGTGCTCTTTAAACAGTGAAATGTTACAAAGTGATAAATAAATTGGGCACTAAATTGTATATCATGTATCCAAAAGAGCATGATTTCAAACATTAAATGTGTACATCTAAAGTCAAGCCGTTTTACACAGTCCACAGCACCAGGATTAGCTTTGTCCAGCAAATCTGGACCTTACAGAAATAACACTGTTAATAGGAACCTATGTACAGACTACTCCACTGTGAGTGGAGAGGCACGGTGCTCCATAACAGGCAAGTTACATCAGAGACTAGTAATAAATCATTTGAAAATGAAACACTAATATTTGTTTAAATCATGCTCTTTTGAATGCATGATAGCCCCATGTTTCTTTTAAAAACAAAGGGACATATGGGTTTATTACCGCTTTTGTAAAATCTCATCGGTGGTAAAATCTGGGCAGTCAAAATAATCAAAAAATTTGGAGTGTGGAAGTGGACCTATACACTGTAAAACATGGAGAAATAAATGAACCACTGCCTTCACCAGATTAACATAACAGGGAGAGATAAAGTATAGATTAGGAGGTTTGTTTCATTGGAATCTTTTGCTCTGCCAATATAGCCCTCTCTACAGTTACACAGCGGAGTTTCCAAATATGGTCTACTTTAAAACTATAGGTAATAGAGAGTACTTAACCAATTGATTATTGCTAATAATTGCAATTTCCTACAGTAAAATTGCACTAAAGTTTGCATAGTCAGCTTTCCTGATCCACCCACCAAGTACAACTTTAATGGACAGATAATAGCCGGTAATTACTCTCTGGTGCTCTTGATCGGCCATCTAAAGTGGAAAACCATGTGAACAAAAAACCTTTGCAAGCTCAGGGCCCAGGGAGTAACTAGGCTGATTTTAGGTTCTGAGGCCCTCATTCAATTGCAATTTGGCCAATTGAATAGGGATCTAAATAAGCACATAGCATATTATTTTTACATAAGTTTTTAGTTCGTGAAAAACTTGCTTTTGGATAGATGTTTACTAACTAAAAACTTATTTAAAAAAAAATATGTTATGTGCTTATTTAGAGCCCTATTGAATTGGCAAAATTGCAATTGAATGAGGGCCTGAGCATGGCCAGTATTTTTATATTATAATATACATATTTTCCACTGTATACAACAGATCACAAACTAAAGTTAGTAATTAGAAATTATTGGTGACGATCTACCACTAGCAAGATATATCAGTCTGTTCTTAGTAAGTGGATAAGAAAGGTTGATGGATAGGCAAGAAAATGCAAACTTCAAATGTAGGTTTACCATAGGCAAATAATAAAAAAAAAATGGCAATCAATAAGGTAATTGTTATTACTTATAGTTTTAAATCATTTGAACCTCTGTTGTGTTGCTTTAACGCCTGAAAATTAGCACGTTCAAGTATTTTGAGGGAACAGTGCCAGCCTGGAAGGAGTTGGCCTCTTAAAGCACGAGTGGTAGCTGGTGTTTCTGTAAGCAGACACCTGACCCATAACAAGAACAGCTAATGGGTACATGGAGAGAAAGTAACAAAGGATTTTAAGGAGAACCATATTGTTTTAACAAGCAAATTCAAAAACACAACTATCATGAACTAGAAAAAGTAAAATCATTTTATTTGCATTAGACTTATATGTGCACAGGTGGGAAGCAAATTGAAGTTATATTACTTTATAGATACACAAAAAGCTTAACAACGGTTTCCTACGGATACTAAAAGCAAGTTGTCAATGGATTTGAAAACCGAATAAAAAAAAAAAAAAAAAGGATTCTAAAATGAAAATACACTATACAACTGTGTTCCAACCACTGGATTCCTAAAAGGGGTTTGTAGAAGCCCACGCAGCATTGTGAGGCATAAGATTATTACAAAAGGTTTTAAATCATATGTCAAAATAGACCCTTGGAGTGCTGGCAAAGACCCCTTAGCAACTGGGCATGCTCTGACATTTAATCTAAAATGCAGTTTATGCCCCACAAACAGTACTAAAAGGAAATCTATCACTGCAAAAAGTCAGAGAATATTAATTGTCATTTTAATCATGAATTCCCTTGAGTGCTATTCCATTGTGGAAAAGAAAAAAAATATATATATATGATTTGTTGTGCACTTTGCAAACTTGTAATTCCTGTAAGAGATAGGTGGCAGGATAGACGATGCCTGGGCACGATTGTGATGTGTTCTGGAGGTTGACATCACCAGCTGAGTTTTGGAGGGCGCAGTATCACTGCATTCCTAATACACAGAGGGTCATAGTCTGCACAGTCCAACTTACTAGCAGCATATGATCGTGACCCAAGCACATCCTAGAACGGCTGCCTAATGGTGAAGAGCCAAGCTCCGCTATGCAACAGGAATTGAAAGAGTGCAAAATGCTTTATGTACAGAATAATTCGGAAGGTACTAAAACTCTCCCCCTGTCCACAACATGTTGGCACAAATTAACTCATTGGAGATTCTACATAACAAAATATACCAAGACTTCTGATTAAGATAGATTTCCGTACAGTTTCAATGGCCCATGTTAACCAAGCGGCATTACAGTATAAAGTCATCACTTGCCTCGGTAGCTCCGTTCCCTTGACTGGTAAGAGCTTCTTGGAGCACAAACAACTTGCTTAGCTAATATGGGCCACACAGCTCAAAAGCTTGTACATCTAGAGCAGCTTCATTTGACACTGTTAAAACGTAAACATAATCTCAAAGTATTTACCAACCACTATTAGAAGAAACCTAGCAAAGTAAGAGCAGATGCGAGGTAATATACAGGAATAACCACGTGATTAAGGCTCAAATTATCCTCTGTTAAAATGGTCTTTTAAAAAAGGCATTAAGTAGGTAATACTGAGTTTTAGTATTTAATAAATACATATTCAGAAACTGATTAACAAAAATCAATTAAAATATAAAAACAAAAAAACAAATGAAGGATGAATGTTTGCATATTAGCTGTTAACAGGAACTGAGAAAGCTAGAAAAGGATTTTTTTTTGTAAGGAAAAGTAGATATTTTTGTTCAGCTTCTGGTAAACGTGCTAAGCACAGCTGCTGAAGGTATGCGCGTGTAAAAGGTACACACACCCTAAGCGGTCAATGACATGTATGGCAATGTGCTGTTGTTTAGACAGGGTTTTCAAGGCTCAGATCTGCAGCCTGGGCTGTTAAGTTCTCCAAAGCAGTAGCTGTGCAAATTTCCTCTGAGTTATCTGTGGAGAGAAAAGAACACAAAGAGGTCATTGAAAGAATCAATAATAGTTAAAAAAGAAACAAAAAAAAAGCAAGAGTTGTCTACGGAGGTTGACACTGGAGACATATTTATGTTTTATGCCCCCCAAGTACCCTTCTCTCAACCCATTTTGGTGAATGCACAATTGTAGCCCATACTTACAATACGCTCTAATGAATAACTATAAAATGATAATGGGGAAAACGATTTTCGAATGCCTGCCGTGTTTAACAAATAAATGCAAATACTCCACATCAGGAGCTGCCATGTTGTTGCAATTAAAGGACCAGTGTGGTCAATTATTTTTTATATGGCTTTTTAAATAATTAGACATTATGATGGGTAAAGTAAATGTACAAGTTTGACATTGTTTGAATGTTTTATGCAATTCATGTTTTTGTAACATTCCATTTTTTCTTCTCCGCTGATTCGATCTGGTAATTTCTTAGGAGGGGGTGTCACTGTAAACATGAGTTTTCCCCATTACTCCTAGAACAGTTATAGATTTCAAACTTCCATATATAAAAGCTTCTTGTGCATTCAATGCATCCTCCACTCAGGAAGCAGATTAGCAGAAGTCAAAATGGTAGATTCCAGCAAAATTGCCTTTTAAAGATTGCTGCTCTGTTATACTTAAATAGCTGGTATAAAGTTACATTTTATTTGTACTTTCTAAAAAATATTGCATCCTTCAAAACAGAATATTGTAGATATAGTACTTAAGTCGTCCTTTTAAGCTCCTTATTTTGTTTCATCCCTTACTTTGCTTCATTTGTCCGTTCTTTTCTAGTCTTGCTTACACACTGGCTCTTTATGATACTTCGTCCCAGCTGACTGAACTTATTGCTTCAAATTTACTTCAGAAAGCATGAACTTACTTGGCCTATGTTTAAATAAATAACAAAAATTACAGAACATGGATTTACAAGTCATCATTTCCTAACTCCACAGGCCTGATTTGCAAAACTTACTTACTAAATAAAGTAATACAAGTCCTGACAAACCCAAGTATCTAAGAGCCAGTGGCTCTTAAGAACTTTGACTCCTAACTTTCCATGAAACTTAGGGGTCAGTGAGGAGCCAGTGAAGGGAATATATATTTATCACAATTAAAAAGTTAGAAGCTAGGGTTAAAATGCTAGGGCCCTAAATGTTGCATGTTTACACAAGATGTCTGCTGCGAGATACAGAGAGGGACATAAACTCTCAAACCCTATCCAAAAGATATACAGATCAGGACTGAACAGAAGAGCAGTTTAAGTGTTTTAGGAGTCAATGCAGGGGGTGGGTTATTTAAAATCAGGGTTAGACTTCAAGCATGGAAGATAGGTCTACTGGTTTAGCGCACACTTGGGCACTTCCTCTAGTCCTGAACGTAAAATTTGGAAGAGTAATTATCTTTCACAAATGATAGTGTAATATATCACCAGCCATTATCTGTTATCCACCACCTAACTGCCATTCATCTACTCGAGCCCCAACTTCCCGTTGTACATCCTAATGCTATGACAATTGAGAATCAACAAATTTGCTCATAAAGGAGGTACACATGGATTTGGACCCTTTACCCCAAAGAAAGAGATCATTTAAATTCTGACATGTAAACCAACCACACATGTCAAGTCCCAAGAGTGTAGTGCATTCAGTTCATGAGGATATAAAATCACATGGTATTTCATGGAGAAAAGCTTAATATACCTTGATGTATTGGCTGTCAAGACCTGCTGCCATCATACTAGCAAATAATGCTGCATTCCAAAAATATTGACATCTAATAAAGCCCTATAAATATCTAATTATACTGTGACAGATGCACTCTGAACTTTCAGTACAAAATCACTTTTTCCACACTAGTGAGGAATAAAGTTTCAGTAAAAAAAAAAAAAAAAAAAGTGTTAAATCTGCTAGAAAGTGCATATATTTACAAACCAGATAAGCAAAAGGTTCTCCACAGAGGCAGTCCTGTTAAAACTATAATTACATGTATGAGGTGTCCTGATAAACCTAAACGTGAATTTGCAAAGCAAAATACACACGGTGGCCAAATCATCCTGGGCAGACAAGAAGACCTGAACCAACATCTACTGAACATCCCCTGCCAGTTACAAGTCTAAATCTAGCACAGCCCAAAGAATGGGCTTGGCTTCTCCCCAATAAAAGCCGACCCATGAAAAAGGCTGCCAGACCGACCTGCTCGTTATGGCCATGTTTGAGGTCCATCTTTGAGTTTCTCATTGAACAGTGCAAGTTGTACAACACTGATCCTGTTTCTCAGGTAGAGAAGCATAGTTCATTTGCCTTACGATTTCAGCAAACAGTTCATCCACCATTGTCTTGCTCTTGGCAGAGGTTTCCATGAAGGGGCAGCCCCATTCCTGAGCCAGGGACCGGCCCTCAGCTGCCATAACCTCCCTCTCCGACTCCAGATCCACTTTGTTTCCAACTAGGATGAGGGGGACCTTCTCATATCTCTTAACTCTCACTATTTGGTCCCGCATGGGCTTGATGTCCTAATTAATAAAGAAGACAGAAGGTTAAAAATAATAAAGAATAAAAATATTTAAAAAAAGACACAGATGTAGGAGGTATGAACAGTTCTTTAGAACACAGTATGCAAACATTTTAGTTTGGGAAAGTATAACCTTAAAAAAAAAAATCATTAATACACAATATGTACAAATAGAAGATTGTATCTGAATTAAAGCAACTATGAGCTTGCCTACACAAATGAAGGAAAACGGCAGATACGAATTTAACTCTGGCCATATGGTTTATGCAACACACCTACACTTTTTAAATAAATTTGCATTTTTATGAACAATCCCACTAACAGAAGGAAATATAATACACATCCTAATATTTTTATAAAATCTATGTATTCCCTACCATTAAGCTAATTTAGATTTGGTAAATGAAAATACACCACTCCACGCACAAAAACAATAAAAAAACAGAAATATAACTGAGCACAGGGTTGTCAAATCTTTTACAGAGTGGTCTCAATTAAAATTTAACACTTAAAAAGGGACACAAAATGTTCCTATTATTGAAGAAATAAATAGTACACAAATAAAGAACATTGTAACTGGCTGAAAGTTAGAGACATGAACATGATAAATAATTAATGCATCTAAAAAAGGAGAATGTATAGTGTCTAAAAAAAAATGTTTGCATGAAAAAATTCAAACGTAAACAGTTAAACGGTTAGCCTGAAGTTTCCTGATTTTCTTGCGTTTGCAAAGTTTTCTCTCAATGTGGACACCCAGAAATTCCCAGGGATTATTAGCATATCTTATACAATGTTTCTTTTTTGCCTGGGGATTTACAGACATGCTCAGTTATCACCTGAAGTCTGCCCTACTGTGGGAAGTCACATGATGTCAGACACTTTCCTTTCCTTTAGTGTAATTCCTTCCTTTACTGAATATGTAAAGCTTGATATATTGAGCTCTGCAGTGAGTACTGTCTAACGCTGTGTTATTTCTTGTGTTCTGTCTGGGAGTATTGTGTAACGCGGTGTTATTTCTTGTGTTCTGTCTGGGAGTATTGTGTAACGCTGTGTTATTTCTTGTGTTCTGTCTGGGAGTATTGTGTAACGCTGTGTTATTTCTTGTGTTCTGTCTGGGAGTATTGTGTAACGCTGTGTTATTTCTTGTGTTCTGTGAGTATTGTGTAACGCTGTGTTATAATTTCTATAGCTGTCTGTGAGACTATTGTATAATTTATATTTTTTGAGTCTGTGACCATCTCAGCTTATAAAAACGTTTGTAATATACTTTGACTGTAAAATAAAAAAAAAAATATTTGTGTTTAACTTTTCTTGCTTTATCATTGTTTTGTCTAAGCATAAGCTTATTTAGAGATTTACGTATTTATTCAGGTCACACCTAACACTACTTATCAACCCCTCCCACAACACTTTTGCCATCCAGTGTCACAGCCGCTTGCTGATTTGCTGAAAAGTTAAAAATGAGAAATCCTTTATGCAAATCACAGTTGCTGGGGGTGTCTAAATCACCCCCAGCACATTTTTTATTATATTGCAAAAACGGTTTGCATTTTTTCATGCAAACTTTTTTTGCTAGGTGGGTTATGATGCATTCATAACCCACCTAACTTACATATACCTTTAAGTTAAAACTAGCTATACAGGACCTCACTCTCTCTCTCTCTCTCTCTCTCTCTCTCTCTCCTTTCAAGGGCCATTTATTAATTTCCAGTGTGGTGAAGATAAACGTGCAAAATTAGTATAAATATCTATAATGACACAGACTTTAAAGGACCATTGTAACAACAAAAGTTACATGTTTTAATAAAGCATTGACCTATAATACAATTCATATACAATGACAAAAAAAAAAAAAACAATATTAAATTTTAAAATTACCTTCAAAGATAAAACTCCACTGCTTCTGGTCTCCACCAACAATAAAGGTTAATTGGGAGAGCAGGGGTTGCCTAGCAGACAGTGCTACATTTTCAGGCACAAGGTTATACCTTCATTGACTTGGTGACCAACTTTTTGCTTTGGCTTTAATCTAATCAAAATTATTGTTAAAGTCCTGCCCCTCTGCCCTTATTAGGGAGGAGACAATCATTTCAATTAAAGGCTGATGTCCTCATTTTTTAAAGTGAATTAAATAATGAACACTTCTGTTAAAAAAATCCTGAATTTTGACTTTTAACAATGATCAATACATAGTTAAAACTAGCTTGTTAGGGCATTACAGTCACCCTTTATCAATTAAACATCTCTATGATTACATATTCAACTGGGCATGCTCCCATTGGGGAATGTAATTAAAGGTCCTTGACCAGCAGAAGTGGTAAGCACAAACAGAGTAAAGAAATTCAAGGAAGCCTGAAATAAGCATAAGGCCATCTTGAGGGTTAATTAACCCAGCATTTTAAGTAAATAGAAAAAGAAGGGAATCTATCCAGTTGTGCATGCGCAAGAAAATCGCCAGCACTGACAGCTGCGGTGCCAGCAAGTAGCCGCTGTCCGGTTTCAGGATAGGCCTATAATTATTTCCCCCTCAACGGCGCTGAATCTACAGAGGTCATCGATATGTTCGACGTGGGCACTCGGCTGAGCCTCTCACAGCTCAAGGCCTCTTTGTCAGCATGCCTTATATGCAATGTGCAGCAGTTTTCGGGAAAAATTGGCAGCACCATCTAGCGGTTGGTGGTGGAACTGCTGCTGCTGCCAATCTTTTGCGTAGTGGAAGAGGGAAAGGACCAAAGAAGCTTAAATATGTTTATTAGTTCTGATCAAACCTATGTATGCATGTATATATTAGTTTAACTCAATCCCATTACCTCCCCATCTCACCTGGAATGACTGCTGATTTACCAAGCTGTACACCAAGATGAAGCCCTGCCCATTCTTGATGTAGAGATCCCTCATGGAGGCGAACTGTTCTGTGCCAGCCGTGTCCAGGATCTCCAGCACAGAAGGTGAGGAATCCACCTCAATCTCCTTCCGGTAGAAATCCTCAATGGTGGGGTCATATTTCTCAATGAACGTGCCCGTCACAAACTGTACAGTGAGGGCTGACTTCCCAACTCCGCCACTGCCCAACACCACCACTTTGTACTCCCTCATGGGCACGGACTTGTGGGGTTACAGCACATACACCACAACAGTATGGAGGGTGTGAAGAGGGTGTTACAGTGATGTCTTGGGGTTCAAGGTGCTCATATCCTCCTTCAACCTTAGATGTTTCGTCAACAGACTAGTTTGATTACAGTTCTTGTTGATTTGGTTGGTCGGAAGAATAAGCTACAGAAGTGACGTGATTAGCCGCTTCTACTTTTCACTTTGTGAGAATCAAGCATCTGTCCCTCTCAGTCCAGTTAGACGATACGAGAGCAAAATGTGGGGGCGTTCTTAATGCCCAAAAGGTGGTCTATAAAGAAAAAACACAAAAAAAAAAAGATCAGAGAAAAATTTGTTCTTAAAATATATATTATCCTAGCACTCCAGTTCAGAGGCGATATACTGATCTGGTATGTGAACATGCTTAAACCCGAAATTCTACTTGTGATCCCAACAAAAAAAATTATTTCCATTTCACTAGATTTTATGAAACAATCCTCATATTTATCCACAAACAAGTATACTTGACTCTTTACTATTATATAGAGTTTAATAAGGATTAAACTTACTTTTATGCACGCTGCAGAACAGCGTGTCGAGAACTGCGCTCTAATGATGCTCTGCATCCCCCCGTGTCAGCATGCTGTGCTCTGCTCTACTAGATGACCTGACTGGGAGAATCTGAAAAAGGGAAGCCTTGCTTACGCAGGGCTGGGAACTTGCTGTAACTTCAGTCTCATTAAAGGGATTTGCTTGCTGGCCTCTTCTCAGCAGGTATGAAAGATATAGTATGCACTGCGCTCCAGCCTTCATGCCTATGAGTGTGTATAATGTGACGTAGAAGAGGCCAGCAAGCAAATCCCTTTAACGAGACTGAAGTTACAGCAAGTTCTCAGCCCTGCCGGAGCAAGGCTCCCCTTTCTCATCTAGTAGAGCAGAGCACAGCATGCAGTCACGGGGGGTGCAGGTTGGAGCGCAGAGCGTCATTAGGGCGCAGTTCTCTGCGTGCTGTTCTCCAGTGCGCGAAGGACGTGCCACCCATTCCTTCTGACAAAAACTTGAAATAACTTTACCCACCAAGAACTAGAAAATATTTTTGGGTCAGAACATTTGTGACAAACTTAGATCAAACTTAGGAGCCATTCAGATTATTGAGAAGTTGCCAATACTTTGTAGGAGCCAGGCAAGTGTGTATGTAAGTATATAAATAAAATGAATACAGATAATAAAAATATATTCTGCTCAATTTACTTGTGGTCTATAAGTATTTAAGCAGGCATAGCAATAACAAATAGAGATGGAGGGATTAATTCTAGTACAAACAGCCAGGACATGATCCTGTTTTTTTAGCTAAGCCAGCCAGTAGAGGGTGCAACTGATTTTTCTACCCAGCTCCATAACTCCAGTAGTGCAGTCAGGACACACCCTAGTTCCAATTAGTCAGGAGGAGGTCCTGATTTTATTTTGTAGAATTTGTACTATGGAGGAAAAAAAAATCTTTGTAGTGTTTTAAACCTTTTAAGGTTTAAAAAGCTCTTTAAAAATCGTGTAACAGAAAATACACGAACAGCAAAGGTCTCAGTTATTGCAGAAATGAAAAGAACATAGCTTTTGCCTCGCTCCAATAGACGATCCTTCTGCCTCAAAATCTTCAAAAACATACTACAAAATACATCTGTTTAAAGATACGTATCACCTTCAGACTTAATATGCACAACGCATCTATCATCGCCCTGTACATCACCAAAACCCCTTAGATCTGGTGTCGGTGCTTTAGAGAAAGTACCATATACACCCTATACCATATACAGTGGATATAAAAAGTCTACACACCCCTGTTAAAATGTCAGGTTTCTGTGCTGTAAAAAAATTAGACAAAGATAAATCATTTCAGAACGTTTTCCACCTTTAATTTGACCTATAAACTGTACAACTCAATTGAAAAAGAAACTGAAATCTTTTAGGTAGAGGATAGAAAAAATATAAATTAATATGGTTGCATAAGTATGCACACCCTTAAACTAATACTTTGTTGAAGCACCTTTTGATTTTATTACAGCACTCAGTCTTTTTGGGTATGAGTCTATCAGCATGGCACATTTTGACTTGGCAAGATTTGCCCACTCTTCTTTGCAAAAACACTCCAAATCTGTCAGATTGCGAGGGCATCTCCTGTGCACAGCCCTCTTCAGATCACCCCACAGATTTTCAATTGGATTCAGGTATGGGCTCTGGCTGAGCCATTCCAAAACTTTAATCTTCTACTGGTGAAGCCATTCCTTTGTTGATTTGGATGTATGCTTTGGGTCGTTGTCATGCTGAAAGATGAAGTTCCTCTTCATGTTCAGTTTTCTAGCAGAAGCCTGAAGGTTTTGTGCCAATATTGACTGGTATTTGGAACTGTTCATAATTCCCTCTATCTTAACTAAGGCCCCAGTTCCAGCTGAAGAAAAACAGCCCCAAAGCATGATGCTGCCACCACCATGCTTCACTGTGGGTATGGTGTTCTTTTGGTGATGTGCAGTGTTGTTTATACACCAAACATATCTTTTGGAATTGTGGCCAAAAAGTTCAACCTTAGTTTCATCAGACCATAACACCTTTTCCCACATGCTTTTGGGAGACTTCAGGTGTGTTTTTGCAAAATGTAGCCTGGCTTGGATGTTTTTCTTCGTAAGAAAAAGCTTTCGTCTTGCCACTCTACCCCATAGCCCAGACATATGAAGAATACGGGAGATTGTTGTCACATGTACCACACAGCCAGTACTTGCCAGATATTCCTGCAGCTCCTTTAATGTGGCTGTAGGCCTCTTGGTAGCCTCCAGACCAGTTTTCTTCTCGTCTTTTCATCAATTTTGGAGGGAGCTCCAGTTCTTAGTAATATCACTGTTGTGCCATATTGTCTCCACTTAAAGATGACTGTCTTCACTGTGTTCCATGGTATATCTAATGCCTTTGAAATTCTTTTGTACCCTTCTCCTGACTGATACCTTTTAACAATGAGATCCCTCTGATACTTTGGCAGCTCTCTGTGGACCATGGCTTTTGCTGTGGGATGCGACTAAGAAATTTTCACGAAAGACCAACTATAGCAGCTGAACTTTATTTGGGGTTAATCAGAGGCACTTTAAATGTTGGCAGATGTATGCTGACTCCTATTTAACACGATTTGGAATGTGATTGCTTAATTCTGAACACAGCTACATCCCCAGTTATAAGACGGTGTGCAGACTTATGCAACCACATTATTTTTATTCCCTCCACCTAAAAGATTTCAGTTTGTTTTTCAATTGAGCTGTACAGTTTATAGGTCTCGGTCTTTGTCTCATTATTTTACAGCACAGAAACCTGACGTGTGTAGACTTTTTATACACCCTATACACACCCTCTATACCATATACCCTCTATACCATATACCCTCTATACCATATACCCTCTATACCATATACCCTCTATACCATATACCCTCTATACCATATACCCTCTATACCATATACCCTCTATACCATATACCCTCTATACCATATACCCTCTATACCATATACCCTCTATACCATATACCCTCTATACCATATACCCTCTATACCATATACCCTCTATACCATATACCCTCTATACCATATACCCTCTATACCATATACCCTCTATACCATATACCCTCTATACCATATACCCTCTATACCATATACCCTCTATACCATATACCCTCTATACCATATACCCTCTATACCATATACCCTCTATACCATATACCCTCTATACCATATACCCTCTCTTCTAAGCTCAAAGACAGGACACTCCATTCTTTTGCATTGTGTTAATGGTTTTGCCTTTTACTTAACCCATGTATAGCGCTACAGAATATGACAGCGCGTTACAAATAAAATACAATTTTTAATGAAAACAATTTACAAAAAAATATAAGTGGAAGTGAGCTTGAGAGTTGAGTTTTTTAGACCTACAATATATATATATAAAAAAAAAACATCTCTCTAATAATGACCAATACAGATTAATTAGCTCCCACAAGTGCATCATTATACAACTAGGCATGTGTTTTATCACCCCTCCCTTTGTCTAAGGATGGGGGTCACTTTCTATCTTCAGGTTGTTCATAGTACCAGGAGTGGGTCTCCCTGGGTATCAGCAGGTATCAAAGGATGGAGAAGCATCTCCCGAGTGGATAGCCATCAGAATGGATGGGATCTCCCTTGGTATCACAAGCAGTTTCAGGATGGACGGAAAGACACAGAGTAACACGGTGCAAGGATAGGGCCCCCTAGTTACCAGGATAGATAGGGGTACCCCAAGGTATCTTAAGGCATCCTAGCATGGAAGGAGTGGATCTCCTAGGTACCTGGAGGTGGTATTCTCCCTAGGTATTAGGGTACGAAGGGTGTATGTTTGGCTATCAAGCGGTGTATCAAAATGAAAGGGGGTCTTAGGGTGGTGTTCTTAGGGTGCAGTTTTTGCAGAAATGAAAACAACATTAATACATATAATTGTAAATTGTTGTCATTAAACATTTTAAGCAGGAGTGTTACATAACAAAGCTTGGGAGTTGGAAAATTAATCATAAATTATATTTAAAAAATCCTCCCATAATCCCTAACACGGGAGGGTCTTCCGGCGTATCTGGAGGTGTTGCGGCGTGGAAGGAGAGGGTGTCCCGGGATATCTGAAGGGAAAGGAGAGGGCAACTCTCCCTCGGTATCAGAATGGTAAGGTAGGGCCAACTCTCCCTGGGTATCGATATGGATAGGGGTAAGTTCGGGTATCAGGGTGGAAAGGGTGCTCTCCCTGTGTATCGAGATAGATAGGAGTATGTGGGGGGCCTCACTCAATCACAGGGTGGAGGTCTTTTAGGGTATTTGGAGGTGACTATGGGCGGGAGGGGTGTCGCTGGGTTTCAAGATAGAAAGGGTACCAAGAAAGGGTACCAAGAAAGGGTACCAAGAAAGGGTACCAAGAAAGGGTACCAAGAAAGGGTACCAAGAAAGGGTACCAAGAAAGGGGGGGTTGGCTTGTGGCATGGAAGGGTAGGTTCTCCCAAAGTACCTGAATGGAAAAGGAGGAGACTCTATGCATCGAGATGGATAGGGGTATTTTTGGGCACCAGGATGGAAAGGGAGGGGGACTCTCTTGGTACGTTTTGGTACCAAGATGGAAAGGGAGGGGGACTTTACATAGGTATTATGATGGATAGGGGTATGTTTGGGCAGCAGGATGGAAAGAGGGGGACTCTCCCTGGGTATCCCGATGGACAGGGAGGGGGGCTCTCCCTGGGTATCCCGATGGACAGGTGTACGGTTGGGTACCAGGATGGAAAGGGAGGGGGACTACTCCGTCTGTATCCCAAAGGATAGGGGTGTGTTTGGGCATCAGGATGAAAAGAGAGGGGGACTCTGCCTGGGTATCCGAGGTATATTTTGGTACCAAGATGGAAAGGGAGGGGGACTCTCCCTGGATATCACAATGGACAGGGGTACGGTTGGGCACCAGAAAGGAAAGGGATAGGGACTCTCCGTGGGTATCCCGATGGAAAGGGGAACTTTGGGGGATTGAAAGGGAGTGGGACTCTCTCTCTGGATATCCTGATGGATAGCGGTACATTTGGGTACCAGGATGGAAAAGGAGGGGGAGTATCCGAGGGTATCCCGATGGATAGGTGTATGTTTAGGTGTCAGGATGGAAAGAGAGAGTCCCTGGGTATCCCAATGGATAGGGGTATGTTAGCTTGTAAGTTTTCAATCTTGTGTCAGTGCCTTAGAAACAAACTCAATGTACATTTGATTCTAAGCTCAAAAACAGGGCCCTCCATTCTTTATAAAATGTTCATTTTGTTTTTGCCAAGTACTTATCCCCTGTAAAGCGCTAATGGAATATGTTGGTGCGTTCTAAATAAAGATGATAATAATAATAATAATAATAATAAAAGGGAGGGTGACTCCCTTGGTATACAGAAGGATAGGGTTACGTTTGGGTGTAAGGGTGAAAAGGGTTGGAGGAATCTCCCTGGGTATCCAAATGGATAGGAGTATGTGGGGGTCACGGGGTGGGGGTCTCCCTGAGTCCCAGGTTGGGGAGGGGTCTCTGGGAGGTTTCTTCAGTTCTGTACACTTTCAGGGATGATGTACAATTGAATCTTAGGAGCCAAACATTTACCAGTAGCCAGTGTCTGGATTATACAGAGTAATACATATATCATAATTACAATGTTTGGAGCAAGCAGTGAAGTTTTAGGAGCCGGGCTCCGGGTTTGTGGAGCACAAAGGGTAGTCACTGTAAATCTGTCCCCATGGGGGTCTCCTATCAGTGCTGTCTTGGGGCGGTGCTCAGTATCAGGGGGTGTCACAGCTCGCTGTGTATGGTGCTGTCTCGGACGGGGGGGCCTCAGCTCTGTGTCTCCATCTCCTGTCCCAACCACCTCTCCTCTATGTCCCAGTCTCCCCTTCCTCTCCCCGGTCCCCTCTCTCACCTCCCAACTCAGGGTGGGTCCCCGATCCGCCGCCCGAGTCCGGAGCCTCCGGAAGGAAGTGGAAGAAAATCCAAAAGCGGAAGACATCACCCGGAAGTGGAAATACAGCGCGTGAAACAACTTCCGGTGCGTCACTGAGATCTTCACACAGAAGAGACTGAGAGTGGAAATACATGATAAATACTAGAAATAACAACTAGATACTCTAGTCTATGATAATACTGGATATAACAACTAGATATAACGTGGCACCCACCTCTGTACTGCAGTGTCACAGCACACTTGTTATCCTTATTATTGGCCATCACCAGGCAGCTCCCCTCACTGGGAATCTAATAGCTGGACCTGGCTCCTAAGTTAATATATTATTTATGACAGAATATTTTAGGAGCAAAGCGAGAGGCTGTATACATATTACATTTCTTGGAAATATTAACAAGTCATAAGCAAAATGCTTAGGGAATGAAGTTCTCAAGAGTTTTCCAAACCAGATGTTTGTGTGTGAGTGTATATATGCATATTGTTGTTGAGTTGTGCCCGATTCTCACTGACCATAAGGACACATCACATCAGACACATCTGTCTGATTCTAGTTATGTTTTATCCATATGATTGTATTGGCAAAGATACTGGAGTGGGTTGCCAGTTCCTTTTTTTGATTCATCTGAACTTTCTGCTATGATCTGCCCATCTTGGTTGACCCTACATGGTATACCTCACAGCTTCACTGAGGTACACCACAACGATCCAGAAGGGGATATATATACTAGTTATTTACCCATTATATAATATTACATGTGTCTCTCCCCCACCTCTCCTGTGTCTTTTTCCACTCCCCTGTTTCTCTTCCCCCTCCCCTCTGCCTCTCCTGTGTCTCTTCCCCCTTCCCTGTGACTCTTTCCTCTCCCTCCCCTGTGACTCTTTCCCCTCCCCTGTGTCTCTCCCTCCTATCTCCCCTGTATCTCTTCCCCCCTCCTCCCTCCCATGCGTCTCTTCTCCCTCCCCTGTGACTCTTTCCTCTCCCTCCCCTGTGACTCTTTCCCCCTCCCCTGTGTCTCTCCCTCCTCTCTCCCCTGTATCTCTTCCCCCTCCTCCCTCCCATGTGTCTCTTCCCCCTCCCCTGTGTCTCTTTCACCCCATCTCCCTCCCCTGTGTCTCCCCCTCCCTTGTGTCTCTTTCCCCCTCTCCCTCCCCTGTGTTTCTCCCCCCTCCCCTTTGTGTATTAATGTTGCAGATACACACTTTCTGTAGGGCTGGATGTGCAGTGTAATGTCCTAGCCTATCATGGACCATGTCTCAGAAAACATGCTGCTAAAATGTGGTTCCTGATAGACTAGGAAATTACACTGCACATTTAGCCCCATGGACTGAAACACACATTACTAGCAGGCAGCAGTGTTAGCTCAGCTGCTATACATGTACACACATTTTCTAGTCGCCGCCCACTATCATATTGCAGTTGTAACATGTCCCCCTGAGCGGCTCCACTCCATCCCCTATATTTCATTCAGATGGTGGAGAGAAATGCAGCTTAAATGAACCAATGTTTATGCATTGTGATGGGTTGCTTAATAGCACAGTAAAGGTTAATAAAGGTTTTGGATCTATCCTGTTATATTGTCGGGACAGGTCGTCCGCTGCGGTGCGGCCTCCAACTGCTAGATGGCTCTGTGGATATTTTGCGGCACTGCCGATATATGAGAGAAGTACTTAGCTTATAATGTTAGCCTAACCATTGAACTAACCCCAACCCTAACCCTAACAGTTTAACTAAGCCTTGACTATGATATAGCACCGGACTATACCGCCACTGCGGCTGCCTTGTGCTGCGCCAGTATAACAGGATAGGACCAAAGTTTTTATCAAACCCTACTTTACTATTAGACAGCCCTTTATAAGACCTCTAGTGGTTCCAGTATGGGTAAATTAACAGAGATAACACAGTACTGACAGGTGAAGACAATCCTAAATCTTGTACTGTGATAGTGAGCAATGTTTTACTATATGAAGTATGGATGTTGTGGTTCCACGTGAGGCTTTTTGTGGTCACATTGGTGTTGTGTGGTTCTGTAAATACCTTTGAGCTCTAAAAAGATTTAATGGCTGAAGTATTTTTTGAAACACTGCCTATTAGCTTTTGCATATTAGTAGCATATTAGTCTGATCCTCCAAAATGCCAAGCAAGATTCCAAGAATGGAAATCCCAGGAATACTTTTTGGTTTCCATGGGCCCTGTCAGCAGGATGAGAAAGAGGTGCACATCTTGATTACTATCACAAGGGGATATACAACAAGGATGTTTTACATTAAAATGCTGGAGATTCTCAACTCGACAGGCACAGCTAAGCACTGTGATTTGCAGACATGTTAAACTAGATGAATGAAATATGCTAAATGTTATGTCGGTGCCCATTTCAGTGTCTCAGAATTCTTAGCTGCTACTGTTACTTATAGGGAGCCCAGATTTATCCTGTTATAGTTATGGCACAGGTCTGCCGCTGCAGTACCGCAACCAACCACTAGATAGCGCTGCCGATGTTTTGCAGCGATGCAGATGTTAGAGAAGTTCTAAGCTTAGAATGGTAGCTTAACCCTTAAACTAACCCTCACCCTAACCCTAACAGTTTATCTAGATGGCATGACTTTTGGGCGAAGCACACTTCCGCTACGCCATGTATGCGCCGAACAATGCCTGAGAAATGAGCGCACCCTCCTTCTCCAGCTCTCCGACTAGTCTCCCTGTGTGCCAGAAGGGTGGCATGACTAATCACCCTCTCTGTATTCACCTGCATCTCCCAGCCTGCATCTGCCATCAGCATTTGCCATCAACCAGCCTGCATTTCACATCTAACCCAGGAAATATATAATTTAAAGTGACAGAAACTTAAATATAAATCAGCTTACCCTAGTCTTTAAGTAACTCACTTTAAATTATATATTTCCTGGGTTAGATGTGAAATGCAGGCTGGCTGATGGCAGATGAAGGCTAGGAGATACAGGTGAATACTGAGAGGGTGATCAGTCGTGCCAACCTTCTGGCACACGGGCAGACAAGTTGGAGAGCTGGAGAAGGAGGGTGAGTGCGCGCTGGGATGGGTGTGCGCATTTGGCAGTGTGCAAATGAGGTTGCGGAAGTCTGCTTCTCGCTAAAGTCAGTGTGTCGTTTATCTAAGCCTTGACTCTATGCTTTGGTACTGGAATATCGCAGCACCATCTATTGGTTGGTCACTGCACTGCAGCGGAGGACTGGTGCCGTAACTATAAAAGGAAAGGACCGGGAGTCCAATATGAGATGTGTTGTTGTTCAGTCATGTCCAGATCTCTGTGATTCTATGGACAGCAGCACGCCAGGCACATCTATCCTTCTTGGCACAAACACTGGGTTGTCAGTTCCTTCTCCGATGCCTGTGATTTGTCTGACCTCTTTGCTATGACCTGCCCATCTTGGGTGAACCTACATGGCATAGCATTGAGATACACAAGTCCCTTCCCCACGACAAGGTAGCGATCCAGGAGATATGATATGTAAATGTCAGCAAATATTTATCTATTTTAATTATCAAGTCACACCATCTGAGATATAAGCATTGTACATATCTATCTATCTAAAATGCTGTTCTGTTTCAACTATAATCAAGCTCTGTAAAGTGTAAGCGGGTTTATGAGCTTTAATGGACTGCAACTTTGCTAATGCTGATGAATATTTAATATACTAATTGGCTACACAAAACCAATTATCATTAATTATTCTTTTGTTTTTTCTACTTAGGATTTTCTGTATAAATGCAAAGTAAATAACATTGATTGATATTTTTTGCATTTTCTTGACATATTTTGCAAGACTTCCTTATTTGTTGTCAGATTTTCCTTGGCAGTTGATCGGTTCATGTTCCAGTTTGATGATGAGTTGCATGCTGGTTGCAGTTAGAGATGCCTTTTCTTCACCTGCATGATGTGAAATGATTTGAAACCCCATAACATGCTTCTCTCTGAAGTACCCCTTTATCTACCATTCATTCCAAAGAATATCATTTCATAAAATATAGTTATAATAATAATAAAGTACAATTTTAAAAGAAAAAAAGCAAGGTGAGTTGTTTCTTCCTCCTCTTACACTGACTTGTCGCATGATACAAATGAAAGAATATTTGTCAGGTGACCAAACATTAATATCTCTTAGATGTTAATTTATGGCCACCCCCAAATCAAATTGTTTTTTTCCCCCAAGTTATTCTTAAAGAGGGTGACAAACTGGCCCTGTGTTGTATTAGCCATTTTTCCCAAGGTTAACAATTCCTGAGATTTATAATTGTTTGCTCTTTATTAATGTGCAAATGAGTGGCAATTCTAATTAGATGTTTTCATGTGCTAGTCAGTGTCACAGTCTGTCTCCACCGTGGCCAAAAACCATGCCCCCAATGTTATCATGCAGTTAGATATCCTCCCCCACCCTTAACGAAAACTATGAACTGCAAATTAGCATATTGTGCCTCAAAAGCAATGCTGTTCATCTCAGTGATTGTTTACGGTAGATAAAAATGGCTAATACAATGTATAGACAGTGTTGTGCTCTTCAAGAGGTTGGGGTGACCGTGTCTGATTAAAATCCTTGTGATCATGCAACTGACCAAGGAAACATGGGTAAGTCACAATTCCATTTAACAGGTCAGGGTAGGGAGGAACAAACACTTTCTTCTGCAACTTTTTTGTTTTGCTTTAAAGGACCATTGTACAATGAAGAAATTATATATATATATATATATATATATATATATATATATATATATATATATATACACACATATATTTGTTTGAAAACTTTGAGTCTGCTTAAGAGCATATTTAGCAGGAAAAAAAATCATAAAGCTTTTTTTAATAAAAAAAAATAGTGCCTCTGCTGCACCCTGGAGGAATCCAAAATACACTGGTGGAAGTTGTGTGTGCGAGAAAAGAGTCTATATTTGTGGAGATATGTGGTTGCATCTATTCATGCAAACTTCCTGCTCCGGGACCTTTAGAGCAAAAGAGGTGTGGTGTCAATTTCACTCTGATCCAACAATCTAACAAATACTATTGACTTCTTCCAGCTTCCTCCTCCCCCACTCATCCTTCCACTGATACATATAATCACCCTTGTGGTCCAGGTCTGAGGATATGATATAACAAACACAAAATGGCTTCCAGTCTTAAAAAATTCAGTTTTTCTCAAAAAAATGTTTTTATGTCATGGTTTACACCGCTGCTAATGTTATTAGTTTATTGCATACGTCACAAATATGTGTCCTTTTTCTTGAACTACAGTGGGCCTGTAATGTTAGTTTTGCACATTTTAAATATAAAAATGACTTTTACAGTAGATAAATTATGTTTTTTTAATCGCATTGTAGAATTGTCAGGACAATATTGTCCCTTTCCAGTAACACAAGTAGCTCATTTCACCCAGCTGGCAGTAGATGTCACTACAGTACCCTTGGCAAGTGCTGCCAGTCTCTATCTGTTTTGCACTGTGTGTGTGTCTCTACATGATAAACAAATGCATGCAGTGCCTATTTTATTAAACAATGATTAAGTTAATTAGTTGATGATATTATTATTATTACTAGGGAATTAGGAGCTTATTGCGAGCCTCTCCCATCGTGTATGTTACGGTCGGCGATCATCGTGAGCCCGGTAATGAGCGGCTTTGCTGCTCATTGCAGTCCTCTTCATGGCTAGCAATGAGCACCTACTCCCCACTATCTGACCCCTGTTTCTGTTTGCCCCCTCTCCCTTCCATATTTCCCTTTCCTCTCCATGTGTCTCTTTTTTTCCCCTCTTTCCCCCGTGTCTTTTTTCCAGCATGTCCCCCTTCTCCCTCCCCTGTGTCTTTCTCCTCTCTCTCCCTGCGCAAGTCTAGTCTTTCGACCCTCGCAATGAGCGCCTAAATGTTACTGCCTTGTTTTTTTTTTTTCAAAGTGTACTGAGCCTTGTGTCGCGCGCCTAAGTGTTACTACCTTCGGCCTAGTTTTGAGCCTTTTTTGAAAGATTTACGTTTTTCCGGCCGCCATTTTTCTCCCTGCATAGCGTATTTTTCATGTCTTAAAATCGGCTATTAAAGCTCAAATTAGCTTGCAACCTGACTCCCAGGCTCCCTGCCTTTCCCCCTGTGTATGAGGTTTTAAGCAATTTTTGCATGTGTGTAGCATCCTGGGGCAAATAGGAAGTATGACTGGCCAGAGGTCCATTAGAGGGACACTGGAAGGCCACAGTTGCAGCAATGAGCGCCTATGGTGCTCATTGCAGCAAAGTGCTACGACCCTTGCGATGAGCGCCCGCGGCACTCGTCGCTTGGGCTGCAATAAGCACCTACAGTGGCGGCTTTTCTGTTGTCCAGTGAGGCAGCAGGATCCATGCACATGTGGTGGTCACTGTCTTGATTGCATCTCTCATGTCAGGGTGGTGGCCTTGAATGGATGGGTTTTCAGGACGGAAGAGTAGGGGAGAGTCTGACAGCAAGGTAAATAATTCCACAGGGTGGGAGCTGCACAAGAACAGGGAGTGTGGAGCGGGTGGGTAAGGGAATATCTGGAGTTTAGGTTCCATATGTAGAGGGTATAGTGTTTGTAGGTGAGCGTCAGGATTTTGAACTTCGTTCTAGGGGGTATGGGAAGCCAGCAATGGGATTGTCAGAGTGGGGCAGCAGATAAGAAATGGCTGGATATAGGAGCCAATCAGAGACATTTAAGATGCATTGGAGAGGGGTGAGTTTAGTGAGGGCAAGGTTGGTTAGGAGTGAGTTGCAGTAGTAAATGTGGGAAATGATCAGATAATTGAATTAGGTTTTTGGTTGTTTCTTATGTGTGAAAAGGTCTTTAATATGTTTATTTTAGATTGTAAGATGTGATCTAGGAGGAGATGTTTGATAGGCAGGTGGTGACATGTGTTAGTAGGGAGGGAGACAAGTGAAGAGAGGAGATGTATATTTGGGTATCATCAGCATAGAGGGGATACTGGAAACCAAGAGAGCTTATTAGTGTAAGGAGGTAGTGTAGATGGAGAAAAGCAAGGGACCCAAACAATGAGTGGTAATGGTGATGAAGTGGAACCCAAATGTATAACACTAAAGGAGTAGTTAGATAAGAACTAGAATATTGCAGTGCCAGAGAGGCCAAGGGAGCTGAGAGTCTGGAGAAGAAGTGAGTGGTCAGTTGTGCCAAGGTCAGCGGAGAGGTATCAGTAGAAAATAGTGACCTTTTGCTTCGGCCGTCAGGTGGTCATTAGCCAGTTTAGTTCTGTCAGAAGAGAGTTGCACACAGAATACAGAGGGTGAAATGAGATTGATGACAGAAAATGGGTTAGACAGTTATAGACTTGTGTTTCTATTAGTTTGAAGGCAAAGGAAAGCAAAGATAAAGAGTGTCAGTGACAGAGCATGGATGGATCTAGAGAGAGTTTGTAAGGATTGGTGCAATTACAGGGAGTGCAGAATTATTAGGCAAGTTGTATTTTTGAGGATTAATTTTCTTATTGAACAACAACCATGTTCTCAATAAACCCAAAAAACGAATTAATATCAAAGCTGAATATTTTTGGAAGTAGTTTTTAGTTTGTTTTTAGTTTTAGCTATTTTAGGGGGATATCTGTGTGTGCAGGTGACTATTACTGTGCATAATTATTAGGCAACTTAACAAAAAACAAATATATACCCATTTTAATTATTTATTTTTACCAGTGAAACCAATATAACATCTCAACATTCACAAATATACATTTCTGACATTCAAAAACAAAACAAAAACAAATCAGTGACCAATATAGCCACCTTTCTTTGCAAGGACACTCAAAAGCCTGCCATCCATGGATTCTGTCAGTGTTTTGATCTGTTCACCATCAACATTGCGTGCAGCAGCAACCACAGCCTCCCAGACACTGTTCAGAGAGGTGTACTGTTTTCCCTCCTTGTAAATCTCACATTTGATGATGGACCACAGGTTCTCAATGGGGTTCAGATCAGGTGAACAAGGAGGCCATGTCATTAGATTTTCTTCTTTTATATCCTTTCTTGCCAGCCACGCTGTGGAGTACTTGGACGCGTGTGATGGAGCATTGTCCTGCATGAAAATCATGTTTTTCTTGAAGGATGCAGACTTCTTCCTGTACCACTGCTTGAAGAAGGTGTCTTCCAGGAACTGGCAGTAGGACTGGGAGTTGAGCTTGACTCCATCCTCAACCCGAAAAGGCCCCACAAGCTCATCTTTGATGATACCAGCCCAAACCAGTACTCCACCTCCACCTTGCTGGCGTCTGAGTCGGACTGGAGCTCTCTGCCCTTTACCAATCCAGCCACGGGCCCATCCATCTGGCCCATCAAGACTCACTCTCATTTCATCAGTCCATAAAACCTTAGAAAAATCAGTCTTGAGATATTTCTTGGCCCAGTCTTGAGGTTTCAGCTTGTGTGTCTTGTTCAGTGGTGGTCGTGTTTCAGCCTTTCTTACCTTGGCCATGTCTCTGAGTATTGCACACCTTGTGCTTTTGGGCACTCCAGTGATGTTGCAGCTCTGAAATATGGCCAAACTGGTGGCAAGTGGCATTGTGGCAGCTGCACGCTTGACTTTTCTCAGTTCATGGGCAGTTATTTTGCGCCTTGGTTTTTCCACACGCTTCTTGCGACCCTGTTGACTATTTTGAATGAAACGCTTGATTGTTCGATGATCACGCTTCAGAAGCTTTGCAATTTTAAGAGTGCTGCATCCCTCTGCAAGATATCTCACTATTTTTGACTTTTCTGAGCCTGTCAAGTCCTTCTTTTGACCCATTTTGCCAAAGGAAAGGAAGTTGCCTAATAATTATGCACACCTGATATAGGGTGTTGATGTCATTACAGAGATGCACATCACCTAATATGCTTAATTGGTAGTAGGCTTTCGAGCCTATACAGCTTGGAGTAAGACAACATGCATAAAGAGGATGATGTGGTCAAAATACTCATTTGCCTAATAATTCTGCACTCCCTGTAGTGGCAGTTTGAAGGAGAGATAAATGTGCCTGTTGGAGGAGAGGTTGATGAGGTGGTGATAGGATAGACGAGAGGCAGGGAATGAGTTGTGAGTGTATAGGGTCAAGTGGACATGTTGTTAGAAGTTTACTTCGCTGCTGTAATCTGGTTTTGATACCGTCTTTACTCCAGGCTTCTAACTGAGCTCTTAGCACTTGGATTTTATTACTACAAGATCTCTTTATATCAGGTGATGTTAACAGGAAAACTGGTGCAACTCTCACAGCTCAGAACTGCAAACTTCATTGGCTTTTGAATTGACTCTTGACCCTTTGAGCCAATCAGATGACCCAGGGCAGTATTCTAAGTTTTAGAAACTTAAATTTTTTTTTTTTTTTTGCTTCAAACAGTAGCTGTCTCATCAAACACGGGGCAATAATTGGCAAACTGAACAATTTCCATAGCACTTACAGAGATGGTTAATGTTCTCTAGGCGTGCTCTTTTATATAAAATAATCTTACGTTTAGGTGGACCTTGCCCTTTAATGTAGTGATAATCTGGTGTATTGCAAAGCTTATCAAATGTAGAAGATTGTTGCCATGTAAAGATCAGAAGACTAGGCATGATCAGACCTCAAGGAGTGAGTTATCAAATCAGCCCAATTATGCCATATGTTCTGAGCACGCCAAATGTTTTCAAAGCAAATCAGAAAGGAATATCATAGACCGGGTAACAAAAATCTTTGGCTTGAGGTGTCATTGGCCCTTTAAAAGGCCACTGGGACATTTCCTGTTGTGTTCCCTCCAGCAGTGGCATGCAGCGGCCACTAGGTGGCGCAGCGCTGAGACTTTGTTTGATTTGCTGTTAGGTGAAGGGGTTACGGCACAGTACAGCGCACCACTCATTTGCTATGTAAAGCCTATTATTTGCCACTACCATAACCCTGAACTACAACCCTAAGTCTAGCCCTCACTCTAATAGCAAACTGCACTCAGCGCTGCGTCACCTAGTGGCCGCTGCACGCCACTGCTGGTGAAACAGGAAAGATCTAGCCACTGTATTCATTATTCCTATATGGTTTTTGAATATTAAATTAGATAATAGGCAAAAAATAAATAACATTTACATTTTTCATCTTTTATATACAAGTGGTAAGTGTGTACTCTCCCCCCTCCCCTGTGTCTCTTCTTCCCCCCTCCCTTGTGTCTTTCCCCCCTCTCCCCGCCCCTGTGCCTTCCTTCCTCCTCTCCCCTGTTATAGTTGATTATGCAGGGCTCTATTCTTTTATTACATGATTCTCTCCCCTCCCCTGTGTATCTTCCCCCCTGTCCCCTCCCTTGTGTTTCTTTCCCCCCTCCCCTTTGTCTCTACTCCCCTGCCCTGTGTCTCTCCTTCCCTCCCCTGTCTCTTCCCCTGACCTCTCCCCTCCCCGGTGTCTCTTCATCCCCCATTTCCCTCCCCTCCCCTGTGTCTCTTCTTCCACCCACCTCTCCCCTCCCCTGTGTCTCTTCCTCGCCCCTCCCCTGTGTCTTTCCCCACCTCTTCCCTCTCTTGTGTCTCTTCTTCCACTCCACCTCTCCCCTCCCCTGTGTCTCTTCTTCCACTCCACCTCTCCCCTCCCCTGTGTCTCTTCTCCCCCCCACCTCTCCCCTGTGTCTCTTCTCCCCCCCACCTCTCCCATGTGTCTCTTCTCTCCCCTGTGTCTCTTCTCCCCTGTGTCTCTTATTCCCCCCCAACCTCTCTCCTATGTCTCTTCTTTACCCCACCTCTCCCCTCCCCTGTGTCTCTTCTTCCCCCTTCTCTCCCTTCCCCTGTGTCTCTTCTTCCCCCTTCTCTCCCTTCCCCTGTGTCTCTTCTTCCCGCTTCTCTTCCTTCCCCTGTGTCTCTCATTTCCCCCCAGCTCTCCCCTCCACTGTGTCTTTTCTCCCCCCCCACTTCTCCCTTTCCCTGTGTCTCTTATTCCACCCCCCACCTCTCCCCTGTGTCTCTTCTTTCCCCCACCTCTCCCCTCCCCTGTGTCTCTTATTCCCCCCACCTCTCCCCTCCCTTGTGTCTCTTCTTCCCCCTTCTCTCCCTTCCCCTGTGTCTCTTCTTCCCCCTTCTCTCCCTTCCCCTGTGTCTCTTCTTCCCCCGCCTCTCCCCTCTCCGTGTCTCATATTCCCCCCTCCCCTGTGTCTCATCTTCCTCCCTCTCCACTCCCCTGTGTCTCTCTTTCCCCCTCCCCTGTGTCTCTTTCCCCCTCCCCTGTGTCTCTTTCTCTTCCCCCCTCTCCCCTGTGTCTCTTATCCCCCCCCCCACCTCTCCCCTGTGTCTCTCTTTCCCCCTCCCCTGTGTCTCTTTCCCCCTCCCCTGTGTCTCTTTCTCTTCCCCCCTCTCCCCTGTGTCTCTTATTCCCCCCCCCACCTCTCCCCTGTGTCTCTTCTTCCCCCCACCTCTCCCCTATGTCTCTTATTCCCCCCACCTCTCCCCTCCCCTGTCTCTTATTCCCCCCACCTCTCCCCTCCCTTGTGTCTCTTCTTCCCCCTTCTCTCCCTTCCCCTGTGTCTCTTCTTCCCCCTTCTCTCCCTTCCCCTGTGTCTCTTCTTCCCCCTTCTCTCCCTTCCCCTGTGTCTCTTCTTCCCCCGCCTCTCCCTTCCCCTGTGTCTCTTCTTCCCCCGCCTCTCCCCTCTCCGTGTCTCATCTTCCCCCCTCCCCTGTGTCTCTTTCCCCCCTCCCCTGTGTCTCTACTGCCCTGTGTCTCCTTCCCTCCCCTGTGTCTTTCTCCCCTCCCCTGTGTCTCATCTTCCTCCCTCTCCACTCCCCTGTGTCTCTTTCCCCCTCCCCTGTGTCTCTTTCCCCCTCCCCTGTGTCTTCCCCCCACCACTCCCCTCCCCAGTGTCTCTTCCCCCTTCCCTGTGTCTCTTCCCCCTTCCCTGTGTCTCTTCCCCCTTCCCTGTGTCTCTTCCCCCTTCCCTGTGTCTCTTCCCCCTTCCCTGTGTCTCTTTCTCTTCCCCCCTTCCCTGTGTCTCTTCCCCTTCCCTGTGTCTCTTCCCCCTTCCCTGTGTCTCTTCCCCCTTCCCTGTGTCTCTTCCCCCTTCCCTGTGTCTCTTTCCCCCTCCCCTGTGTCTCTTTCTCTTCCCCCCTCCCCTGTGTCTTCCACCCACCTCTCCCCTCCCCTGTGTCTCTTCCTCACCCCTCCCCTGTGTCTCTTCTTCCACCCACCTCTCCCCTCTCCTGTGTCTCTTCTTCCACTCCACCTCTCCCCTCCCCTGTGTCTCCCCCCCCTCCCCTCCCGTGTCTCTTCTCCCCTTCCCTCTCCCCTGTGTCTCTTCTCTCCCCACCTCTCCCCTGTGTCTCTTCTCTCCCCACCTCTCCCCTGTGTCTCTTATTTCTCCTCCACCTCTCCCCTGTGTCTCTTCTTTCCCCCGCCTCACCCCTCCCCGTGTCTCATCTTCCCCCCTCTCCCCTACCCTGTGTCTCTTCTTCCCCCTCTCCCCTACCCTGTGTCTCTTCTTCCCCCCTCTCCCCTCCCCTGTGTCTCTTCCCCCCTGTGTCTTTCTCCCCTCCCCTGTGCCTCTTCTCCCCCCTTTCCCTCCCCTCCCCTGTGTCTCTTCTTCCACCCCGCCTCTCCCCTCCCCTGTGTCTTTCCTCACCTCTCCCCTCCCCTGTGTCTCTTCTTCCACTCCACCTCTCCCCTCCCCTGTGTCTCTTCTTCCACTCCACCTCTCCCCTCCCCTGTGTCTCTTCTTTCCCCCCCTCTCCCCTTCTGTGTCTCTTCTCCCCTCACCTCTCCCCTTCCGTGTCTCTTCTCCCCCCACCTCTCCCCTATGTCTCTTCACCCCCCCCACCTCTCCCCTGTGTCTCTTCTTCCCTGCCTCTCCCCTCCCCTGTGTCTCCCCCCCCCCTCCCCTCCCGTGTCTCTTCTCCCCTTCCCTCTCCCCTGTGTCTCTTCTCTCCCCACCTCTCCCCTGTGTCTCTTCTCTCCCCACCTCTCCCCTGTGTCTCTTATTTCTCCTCCACCTCTCCCCTGTGTCTCTTCTTTCCCCCGCCTCACCCCTCCCCGTGTCTCATCTTCCCCCCTCTCCCCTACCCTGTGTCTCTTCTTCCCCCTCTCCCCTACCCTGTGTCTCTTCTTCCCCCCTCTCCCCTCCCCTGTGTCTCTTCCCCCCTGTGTCTTTCTCCCCTCCCCTGTGCCTCTTCTCCCCCCTTTCCCTCCCCTCCCCTGTGTCTCTTCTTCCACCCCGCCTCTCCCCTCCCCTGTGTCTTTCCTCACCTCTCCCCTCCCCTGTGTCTCTTCTTCCACTCCACCTCTCCCCTCCCCTGTGTCTCTTCTTCCACTCCACCTCTCCCCTCCCCTGTGTCTCTTCTTTCCCCCCCTCTCCCCTTCTGTGTCTCTTCTCACCTCTCCCCTTCCGTGTCTCTTCTCCCCCCACCTCTCCCCTATGTCTCTTCACCCCCCCCCCACCTCTCCCCTGTGTCTCTTCTTCCCTGCCTCTCCCCTCTGCGTGTCTCATCTTCCCCCCTCCCCTGTGTCTCTTTCCCCCCTCCCCTGTGTCTCTACTGCCCTGTGTCTCCTTCCCTCCCCTGTGTCTTTCTCCCCTCCCCTGTGTCTCTTCCCCCCCCCATCCGTGTCTCTTCCCCCCCCCCCTGTGTTTCTTACCCCCATCTCTCTCCTCCCCGGTGTCTCTTCCCCCTCCCCTGTGCCTATTCTCCCCCCTTTCCCTCCCCTCCCCTGTGTCTCTTCTCCAACCCCGCCTCTCCCCTTCCCTGTGTCTCTTCTTCGCCCCCTCCCCTGTGTCTTTCCTCACCTCTCCCCTCCCCTGTGTCTCTTCTTCCACTCCACCTCTCCCCTCCTCTATGTCTCTTCTTCCACTCCACCTCTCCCCTCCCCTGTGTCTCTTCTCCCCCCACCTCTCCCCTATGTCTCTTCACCCCCCCACCTATCCCCTGTGTCTCTTCTTCCCCTGTGTCTCTTCTTCCCCTCCCCTGTGTCTCTTCTTCCCCCCATCTCTCCCCTCCCCTGTGTCTCTTCTTCCCCCCCACCTCTCCCCTCCCCTGTGTCTCTTCTCCCCCCCCCCACCTCTCCCCTCCCCTGTGTCTCTTCCCCCCCCCAACCTCTCCCCTCCCCTGTGTCTCTTCTCTCCCCTCCCCTGTGTCTCTTCTCTCCCCTCCCCTGTGTCTCTTCTCCCCCCCACCTCTCCCCTCCCCTGTGTCTCTTCTTCCCCTTCACCTCTCCCCTCCCCTGTGTCTCTTCTTCCCCTTCACCTCTCCCCTCCCCTGTGTCTCTTCTTCCCCTTCACCTCTCCCCTCCCCTGTGTCTCTTCTTCCCCTGTGTCTCCCCCTCCCCTGTGTCTCTTCTCCCCCCCACCTCTCCCCTTCCCTGTGTCTCCTCTCCCCTCCCCTGTGTCTCTTCTTCCCCCCCCCACCTCTCCCCTCCCCTGTGTCTCTTCTTCCCCCAACCTCTCCCCTCCCATGTGTCTCTTCTTCCCCCCCCCCTTTACCTCCCCTTCCCCTGTGTCTTCCCCCCCTGTGTCTCTTCTTCCACCCCACCTCTCCCCTCCCCTGTGTCTCTTCTTCCACCCCACCTCTCCCCTCCCCTGTGTCTCTTCTCCCCCCCACCTCTCCCCTTCCCTGTGTCTCTTCTCCCCCCCCCACCTCTCCCCTTCCCTGTATCTCTTCTTCCCCTTCACCTCTCCCCTCCCCTGTGTCTCTTCTTCCCCTTCACCTCTCCCCTCCCCTGTGTCTCCCCCTCCCCTGTGTCTCTTCTCCCCCCCACCTCTCCCCTTCCCTGTGTCTCCTCTCCCCCCCCTTGTGTCTCTTCTTCCCCCCCCACCTCTCCCCTCCCCTGTGTCTCTTCTTCCCCCCACCTCTCCCCTCCCATGTGTCTCTTCTTCCCCCCCCCCTTTACCTCCCCTTCCCCTGTGTCTTCCCCCCCTGTGTCTCTTCTTCCACCCCACCTCTCCCCTCCCCTGTGTCTCTTCTTCCACCCCACCTCTCCCCTCCCCTGTGTCTCTTCTCCCCCCCACCTCTCCCCTTCCCTGTGTCTCTTCTCCCCCCCCACCTCTCCCCTTCCCTGTATCTCTTCTTCCCCTTCACCTCTCCCCTCCCCTGTGTCTCTTCTTCCCCTTCACCTCTCCCCTCCCCTGTGTCTCCCCCTCCCCTGTGTCTCTTCTTCCCCTTCACCTCTCCCCTCCCCTGTGTCTCCCCCTCCCCTGTGTCTCTTCTTCCCCTGTGTCTCCCCCTCCCCTGTGTCTCTTCTCCCCCCCACCTCTCCCCTTCCCTGTGTCTCCTCTCCCCTCCCCTGTGTCTCTTCTTCCCCCCCCACCTCTCCCCTCCCCTGTGTCTCTTCTTCCCCCCACCTCTCCCCTCCCATGTGTCTCTTCTTCCCCCCCCCCCCTTTACCTCCCCTTCCCCTGTGTCTTCCCCCCCTGTGTCTCTTCTTCCACCCCACCTCTCCCCTCCCCTGTGTCTCTTCTTCCACCCCACCTCTCCCCTCCCCTGTGTCTCTTCTCCCCCCCACCTCTCCCCTTCCCTGTGTCTCTTCTCCCCCCCCCACCTCTCCCCTTCCCTGTATCTCTTCTTCCCCTTCACCTCTCCCCTCCCCTGTGTCTCTTCTTCCCCTTCACCTCTCCCCTCCCCTGTGTCTCCCCCTCCCCTGTGTCTCTTCTTCCCCTTCACCTCTCCCCTCCGTCTCCCCCTCCCCTGTGTCTCTTCTCCTCCCCTGTGTCTCCCCCTCCCCTGTGTCTCTTCTCCCCCCCACCTCTCCCCTTCCCTGTGTCTCTTCTCCCCCCCATCTCTCCCCTTCCCTGTGTCTCTTCCCCCCCCCCACCTCTCCCCTCCCCTGTGTCTCTTCCCCCCCCAACCTCTCCCCTCCCCTGTGTCTCTTCTCTCCCCTCCCCTGTGTCTCTTCTCTCCCCTCCCCTGTGTCTCTTCTCCCCCCCACCTCTTCCCTCCCCTGTGTCTCTTCTTCCCCTTCACCTCTCCCCTCCCCTGTGTCTCTTCTTCCCCTTCACCTCTCCCCTCCCCTGTGTCTCTTCTTCCCCTTCACCTCTCCCCTCCCCTGTGTCTCTTCTTCCCCTTCACCTCTCCCCTCCCCTGTGTCTCCCCCTCCCCTGTGTCTCTTCTTCCCCTTCACCTCTCCCCTCCCCTGTGTCTCCCCCTCCCCTGTGTCTCTTCTCCCCCCCACCTCTCCCCTTCCCTGTGTCTCCTCTCCCCTCCCCTGTGTCTCTTCTTCCCCCCCCCCACCTCTCCCCTCCCCTGTGTCTCTTCTTCCCCCCACCTCTCCCCTCCCATGTGTCTCTTCTTCCCCCCCCCTTTACCTCCCCTTCCCCTGTGTCTTCCCCCCCTGTGTCTCTTCTTCCACCCCACCTCTCCCCTCCCCTGTGTCTCTTCTTCCACCCCACCTCTCCCCTCCCCTGTGTCTCTTCTCCCCCCCACCTCTCCCCTTCCCTGTGTCTCTTCTCCCCCCCACCTCTCCCCTTCCCTGTATCTCTTCTTCCCCTTCACCTCTCCCCTCCCCTGTGTCTCTTCTTCCCCTTCACCTCTCCCCTCCCCTGTGTCTCCCCCTCCCCTGTGTCTCTTCTTCCCCTTCACCTCTCCCCTCCGTCTCCCCCTCCCCTGTGTCTCTTCTCCTCCCCTGTGTCTCCCCCTCCCCTGTGTCTCTTCTCCCCCCCACCTCTCCCCTTCCCTGTGTCTCTTCTCCCCCCCACCTCTCCCCTTCCCTGTGTCTCTTCTTCCCCCCCACCTCTCCCCTCCCCTGTGTCTCTTCTTCTCCCCCCCCCTTTACCTCCCCTTCCCCTGTGTCTCTTCTTCCACCCCACCTCTCCCCTCCCCTGTGTCTCTTCTTCCACCCCACCTCTCCCCTCCCCTGTGTCTCTTCTCCCCCCCCCACCTCTCCCACCCCTGTGTCTCTTCTCTCCCCCCACCTCTCCCACCCCTGTGTCTCTTCTCTCCCACCCCTGTGTCTCTTCTCTCCCCCCCACCTCTCCCCTTCCCTGTATCTCTTCTCCCCCCCACCTCTCCCCTTCCCTGTATCTCTTCTCCCCCCCCACCTCTCCCCTTCCCTGTATCTCTTCTCCCCCCCCCCACCTCTCCCCTTCCCTGTATCTCTTCTCCCCCCCCACCTCTCCCCTGCCCTGTATCTCTTCTCCCCCCCCACCTCTCCCCTGCCCTGTATCTCTTCTCCCCCCCCACCTCTCCCCTGCCCTGTATCTCTTCTCCCCCCCCCACCTCTCCCCTTCCCTGTATCTCTTCTCCCCCCCACCTCTCCCCTTCCCTGTATCTCTTCTCCCCCCCACCTCTCCCCTTCCCTGTATCTCTTCTCCCCCCCACCTCTCCCCTTCCCTGTATCTCTTCTCCCCCCCACCTCTCCCCTTCCCTGTATCTCTTCTCCCCCCCCCCCACCTCTCCCCTTCCCTGTATCTCTTCTCCCCCCCCCCACCTCTCCCCTTCCCTGTATCTCTTCTCCCCCCCCCCCCACCTCTCCCCTTCCCTGTATCTCTTCTCCCCCCCCCCCACCTCTCCCCTTCCCTGTATCTCTTCTCCCCCCCCCCACCTCTCCCCTTCCCTGTATCTCTTCTCCCCCCCCCCCCCCACCTCTCCCCTTCCCTGTATCTCTTCTCCCCCCCCCACCTCTCCCCTTCCCTGTATCTCTTCTCCCCCCCCACCTCTCCCCTTCCCTGTATCTCTTCTCCCCCCCCCCACCTCTCCCCTTCCCTGTATCTCTTCTCCCCCCCCCACCTCTCCCCTTCCCTGTATCTCTTCTCCCCCCCCCACCTCTCCCCTTCCCTGTATCTCTTCTCCCCTTCCCTGTATCTCTTCTTGCACACTTACCACAATTATTATAGTTGATTATGCAAGGCTCTATTATTTTATTATATGATTCAACCTGTTACTTTTTAAGTAGGGTGTGTCCTCTTACAATAGTAGCATTCCATCAGACCTAATAAATGCGCTAATAATTGTAGATGCCATATTTATATTGTGCAGATCAGGGGTGAATATTTCTGGGGGGGGGGGGGGGGGTGGATACAACTCATTATATACACAGACCGTAAAATTGCTTATACATACAAACAAACATAGGTACATCTGGGGAGGATTTGTCCCCCCCCTACGCCCATGGTGCAGACAGACTCTTCCTTTATAGTCTCCTCCCACCTCATGAAGTAGAGCAGCAGAAACAAAATGATAGATTCTGCATCCGCATAATTGCATAAAAAGTTACGACACACACACATTTATTTTAGGTAAAAGAAGTTGTGTGTGTGCTGTGTACAACATTAGCCTTTAATTATAAACTGCCTATAATTAGCCCTGTAATATGCCTGCATGGATAATATCACAGTCAGTGGTAAGTGATGAAATCTCATCCGCATCCTGTTACAGGGTTATCAGAGAACATCCCCAGGGCTTGTAGTGTGCAGTGACTGGAAATGTCAAGGGTTAAGTGGTTAATGTTATTAGCAGTATTCCCTGCCACAGATTACCTTTAAATATTAATGCAGAGCTGATTCAGCACAGCGTGGGACACTGTAATGTGTGTTATACAAGGAATCCTTACACAGGGTGGGGCTGCCTGTCATATGGTATAGGGCTTGTTTTAAAAGGGCACTGTGCTCATCCATTTTAAATATTCTCTTTTAAAGAACTAGGTAACATGTCATTAGTACAAATGTTTTCTGCCTGCCAGCAGTGGCGACTAGAGGAAATTTTTAGGGTTAGGGTAGTGGCAGATGATAAGCTTTACATAGTAAAATAGTGGCGCGCACAATGACTTTTACTTTGTAGAATTTATTATCTACCACCGCTGTGGGCAGAAAACAGGACAGATCCATACCCCTCCCCTGTGTCTCTACACCCCCCTCTGCGTCTTTTACCCCCTCCCCTGTGTCTCTCCCCCCTTCCTCCCCTGTGTCTCTTCCCCCCTCTTCCCTCCCCTGTGTCTCTTCCCCCCTCTTCCCTCCCCTGTGTCTCTTCCCCCCTCCTCCTTCCCCTGTGTCTCTTCCTCCCTCCCCTGTGTCTCTTCCCCCCTCTCCCGCCCCAGTTTCTCTTCCTCCCTCCCCCGTGCACCAGAGCCCTCCTCTGGGGGGCAGTGTTGTGTAATCTTTTTTCTGCAGTGTAGGGGCCTCCTATGGCCTCCCCTGCCAGGCCCAACCTACCATGGGCCCCTTTGGCAACACAAGCCCCCCCACCCCGTATAGGATGTCGCTGGAAAGCAGTACCTCAGTACAGGAGCTTTGCACAAGGGTTTTGGGGGCTGATGTTATGGTAACCGGTCTTAGGGAAAGGAGCTGTTATGGGGAGGGGCACTGAGTGAGTTGGTACAGGTGGGCGGGGGGGGGGGGTCCAGTGCAAAAAAGATTTTACACCTTCTCCACTCTTTGGCCCCGCCACCGGCTAGTGCTGTCATTTGGACTAATATAGAGCTTAATACCTTACAAGGACACGCCCTTTTAAGACATTAGCTGCAAGAAGCAGCCTAGAAAAAAATGTAATCCTGCAGAAAAAATAATAGCATTTAAAATAAAAAAAATGATGTATTTGTTTATTTTTTTGTGTTCTAAAATAATTTTGCACAACCTTAGTTATGTAAAAGACCAAATAATAGAGATTTAATCACAGTGGCCTTTAAAATAGTAAAAGTCAGTGTATAATTAGGGTCAGTTAGGGAGATGTCAGAGGGATGCATTCATCTGAGACTTTATGTAATGAAGGATAAGATCACACTGTTAGTTAATGGGCCGCTGTAGATTTTATTAAGCAATTACTCTTTACTGTGCAGTTCCACTTTATATTCTGATCCTGTTTGCTACAGTCATATGAAGGTGTGTCTTTATAAACTATGGAGCTTTGCATTTGTCCTGTTGAGAGCACTGGCAGTTTTAGTGGACACATTCCCATTGTGCATATTGAAGCTTCCTTTTCGTTCAGTCTCCCTCAACCTCAGGAAAGGAACCTAATCAGTAGATTTTACTGCAGCATATTTCTATATAAAATGTAATAAATTAGAGGATATGTAAATGTTATTTCCTTATTTGATATCTAACTCCCTTTGCCTGTTTTCCTATCTTCAAACAAATATATTTTAAATACAGAGCCACATTGATTTGTTAAGACATAGTTTTGATGACCGGTATTTTTGCTATTTTTCTATATAATCTAGAAGCGGCTGGTCCCTCGTTTCTTCACATTACAGACTTGAGAGCAGGATGATGATATTGCTGCTTAGGAGAGAGGTTTCTATGGACAGAATATACTAATTGACCAACCAGTCAGTAACCTCCCACCCATCAATAGCCTGGAAGGACACAGGGCAGGTCTCCTTCTTTCTGATGGTGCTGTAACTAAAATGACAATACCGACGTCAATTGTTGATGATTCATTTAAAAGCATAAACGTTTCATGCACTACTACTAAAATAACATTATTTTTGTTAGCAAAATGTCCCTGAATGCCCAGACATTAAAACCTGAGGTATTAATGTTTGGGTAGACAATGTGGTCAAATGTGAGGAAGAACAGTGGCCTTCTCCATTACCAAATCTTAAAAAAAAATAGATGTTTTTATTGCACTTAATAACAATATCCTAATAATTATTTTTGTGTTTCATAAATTACAGGTTTATACTTATTAAAGACTATTGGAGACTGGAAGAAGTCTATTTGGTTTAGATGTTTGTTTTTATAATTCAAGAATAAAAAAGGTTTGTAGACATTGTGGCTTGTTCTTGTAAAATAACATACAGTGTGTACTATGTTCAGTTATCCCGGGGCAATAAGGCCCGGGACCTCCTCGTCAACCTGCTCCTGGCATTAGCCAAATTGGCTATATATAAGTCCAGGAAGCAGTGTTTGATAGGGGGGGGGGGGGGGGTTCCCTTGTCACCTGAGGCCATGTTCCGGGCACTGGTGCGCTCCCGTATCCGGGCAGAGTACCACCTGGCTTTGTCCACTGGGGGAATGGATGAGTTTGTCTCCCAGTGGGCTGTAGATGGTGTGCTCTGCTCGGTATCCCCCCATCCGGTTTCTTTTTCTCTCAACCTCCTAAAATGATTTTTCTTTAGTTTACAGAACATGTTTTCTCATCATTTTAAAATACACTATGTTCAGTTATACATGTAATACACTGTGTTATTTAGCATGTTCAGTCTCTGTAGAGTCATCATTCCCACGCCATATAGGTAAATACATGGGCCTAAGTGTCGTACAGGGTCTACATGCTTTGACTTGGTCAAATGTGACTCAGTATAACCAATACTTACTGGTCTTTGCCTCATATGTATACAATTGTCTGGTGGGTCTTGAGGAGGGGTTTGGGAACCACTGGTCTATTCGAATCTCAGTAAGTTGATCTACTGAAAGCAAAATGGCATATTCCAAAGAAGCATCACTGCATGTAATAAATAATATATGAGAGGTTGTGTTATTTTTCATTACATGCTAAGAATTAACTACGGCATCATTCTTCAAAATGGTGTATTTTAAAAATATGATAGTGGTCCTTTAATTTCTTTTTGTTCTGCT
This sequence comes from Discoglossus pictus, assembly GCA_027410445.1. Taxonomy (NCBI): domain Eukaryota; kingdom Metazoa; phylum Chordata; class Amphibia; order Anura; family Alytidae; genus Discoglossus; species Discoglossus pictus. The sequence continues at coordinate 55,079,999 of CM050168.1, forward strand.
CCTTGGTGCTATAAAGCAAAAGAGAACATTTATAGACAAGGTAAAATGGGTGGCATGTCCTTTGCGCGCAGCTGAATAGTGCGCCGTCATCAGAGCGCACAGAACTGCGCTCTGATGATGCTCTGCGATCCAGCCTGGTGCTGTGTGATCTGCCGCTGTCCGGTGCCCTCCATTAAACAAGACACCTCCAAAGAAGCTCGGGTGCCTGTAAAATGGGAGGCAGTACTATGCCTGTAAAATGGGGGCAGACATTTATGTACATTTTTGGAATTAGACAATTTTGACTTCTCTTGCTCCATTTAAGACAACAAGAAAAATAAGCAAACTGTCACAGATTAGAAATCATAGCTGTAATCCATTTGGTGTATTGCTAATAGCAACTGGCTGCTCCTTCTTTGGGTCTGCTTGTGTTGCTTGTGGATGACAAAATAATTAACAAAGATCAAAGTCATAGACAACAGAATGAGAATAAATGTAAATCCAGAAACTCGGTGTAACCAAGAATTTGATATACTTTATTAAAAGATCAAAAAATAAACAACAATATAGAAGTAACATACTAAAATGAGTAGCATTATGCACATTTCTAAAGCACATACAAGCACTACAGCGATATAATCTGGCAAAAAAAGAAAAATTCATAAACATACATCCTGTCAGTAGTAGTTGAGGGAATGAATTGTTACATTCTAGAGGTTAAAATACTGAACCTTAACTGAGATGTCTCTAAATTACCCAGACTGGAGATGAAATATCCAGCCTTTATTTACGATGCTCTTACAAAATGTGAAGAGTGTGAAATAGCAACTGAAGAAGATTTCTCATGAACTGGAGTAGAATAGACATGGCTAGATATGGTCCCATTGGCACAGCTAGTTCTGCCCATTTGCAACTATGTTTAAAATTGATTTGCTTCAATTACTCCATGAGTCTGGTCATCACATTTGCTGAGAAGATATTTGTATTTATGATTTGATATTTCTGTAGTGACATACCTTCAAGCGTTTCAAAGAGGGACACAATTTTGAAACCTAATTAACTATATAATTTAGTGACACTGCCATTAATTAATCATGAAAGTAGCTTGAACAAAGTGTTCAAATAGGTACCCACTGCTCTCTTTTATATATATATATATATATATATATATATATATATATCGAGGCATTTGTGGGCACATTTGCATGTCCCAGCTTAGCTTCCCAGAATGCAGTGTAATAACTGTTCTCTCAGAGCTCTGAGCTGGAAGCAGGTTTTTTAACTTGCTTTAGACATTCAAATGTGAACACAGATGTACTATTTATTTACTGTACTACTGTACGGTGGAGGCTTCTATCGCTCTTTTGCCACCATATATTAAATGATTGTTGTGGTGAACTACCTACTCATAAGGTCCAGCTCCATGCTGATGATAGCCAGTAAGCTTGCAACAGCTGTACATGGATAGGATACTCAGCCTGTGTTTAATCCAACCGTGGCTTTGCATTAAAGCTGTGTAATACAGCATGCATAAGCTTAAAGGAAGCCATGTTTGATAATGGCTATGGATTGAAGAGCGAGGCATTTGTGGGCATATTTGCATGTCCCTGCTCAGCTTCCCAGAATGCAGTGTTATAACTTTTTTTCTTGGAATTCTGAGCTGGAAGCAGGTTTATTAACTTGTTTTAGACACTCAAATGTGAACACATATGTACTATTTATTAACTATATATATATATATATATATATATATATATATATATATATATATATATATATAACAATCACACTCTTGGAGTCTATATTTCTCTTGAAATATTGTAGCAAACAATCAGTGAACGTTAGACACTATCAGACTTGTACCGATGTTGGACTCTCCCTTCAAAAGAAAGACATTCAAGAGGGCTAGGGGTGTCTCAAAAAAGAAAGGCTGTCCCTCCAAAATTCAGGCAGTTGAGAAGTATGCTGTTGACCAGTGATAGACATTGTAATTTAGTTGAAAGGACAAGAAGTCCCCAAAACAAAACTGTTTTTGCTGAATATACAGAAAACTAGGCAGGAAGAGTGAGTTGAATTATGAGGTAATACAGTGCTACATAAGACAGGGGCGAGACAACATTATAGGGTACTTATGAATGTAGATAATAACCTTATATGAAAAGAGGCATGGTTTATTCCAATGAGCAGGATGTGGGCAGCATCAGGGGCCACTAGATGATTTAGTAATGAGGTCTTATCAGGATGTTTATGTATGGGCCTATCTTATGTCTTATCTTGTGTGAATAGTGATAGAACATCATTCTACCTAACTTTTTCTCAGCTATCTTATTTAGTCTTTCCACTGCAATATATTACAAAGCTTCTAAGAACATGCAGAGGCGGGTAAAGGATGGGTAGATAATTTTATGTTATTTTATTATCCATGTCAGAGGATGTGATATAACGTGCAAAATATATTTTTCTAATAAAAATACTTTTCCTTCCTGGTATGTTTATTGTCATCATATATTACTATTACATTTTATTTATAGAGCACTACCAGATTATTTAGCACCAGGGGTACTATAAGCACATGCATACAATGAGGACGGTGAAAGTGAGACAAGATAGCACATTTGTGCATACATAACGGTATAGGAGGAGATGATGATCCGATGGATGGATAGAATGTGTCAGATTGGAGGGCAGACTAGATGTGCCAAACGGTTCTCACCTGCCATTAATGTCCAGTAGCTCATTGATGTGAATAAAATGATCAACAGGTTTACCAAAATAAATTCTATTTCTTTCGGGTAAAACGGACCGATTTATCTACAGCAATGTGTTCTACGCCAAATGGCATAAAAGGGATTTTGCGGTAAAATGATCCAGAAATTACATTTTTTGATTTCCACACTTGGTTGTAAATGGTTAAATGTTTTTGTATGTGAATATAATAACTTGCATGACTAATACATTGTATAAGGAGAGAACACTTTCTGTACGACTATTGGTTCAGTCATTCCCTCATCTACTAGGAAACAAGAGCCATGGCAACAAAATCTTTTGGCTCCCATTACTATCGTAGAGCGTCTGTGTACAGTAGAATTGAACTGGAACCTTGTGAATTCTGTCAGGTTATTTCTTTCTGTTGAGTGTGTGACAAAAATAAAATAAAAAAACAAATACATTGAAGCTTTATTTCACAAACATGTTGTTTCTGCGAGTTCCGTAATACAGTTAGACATCCAAGGAGTGAATAGTGTCGAAGATCACTAGCAAAACTCTATTGGTAACATTAGTGCAAAACGATTGTCATATGTTGGGAACACAAGTGTGTGCAAGTTTTCACAATGACAATATATCTCTATATAAGTAACCTGTTATTAAAGGGCCACAATATAATCCTTTGAAGAACTACACTTGATATCTTGCAGAAGAGAAGTAGAAATAATAACTCATTTATGAACATATCTATGAGCAGTAATACTTTCCTTTGGGCAGCCATGCCTTGTTTAAGCTAAAGTCTCAACAGGGAGAGTCTGTAACAAATGTGATTTTCATTAGGCTTATGTAAAGCCAGGTTTCAACTGTAGCAAGTGAAAGCTTCTGCACTTTCCGCATAATTGCATATAATAGTTTGCTCATTAACAAGTATAATTCTTCAAAATCTTCTAAATATGGGATTACAGTGGCATTTAAACTAATTTTCTTAAGGAAAATGTCTGTTTATCTGTAAAAGCAAAACAAAAAAGGTAGAGGCGCTCAATCTGAGAACGAACAACACCTAAGTAGGTTTGCTCTATATGCCCGGGTTACCTACTCGGAGAGAAGCCTCTCTTCATAGGGAGAAATATCATGTAGTATATCAGTCTGGTCTAACTGTGCCTTGGGGAGTTCTGCTACACCTTACTGACGAGGCCCAATCAAGGTGGAAACGTACGTCTGGGGTTTGTCGTTTCTCCTGGGTAGAATTGCCTGGTATTTTGGGGATGGGTCACTCTTTTGAGTGAGACCAGACTGATATACTACAGGATATTTCTCCCTGTGAAGAGCACAAGTGGCTAAAAGAGGTTGCTCTCCGAGTGGGCTATCATGTCCATAGAACTAACCTATTAAGGATACTTAATTCTCTGTTTGAGCACGTCTACTTTGTTTTGGTTTTTATCTCCAAAATCAGTCACTAGAGTTATTTCTATATACTCTAAAACCAGAAACAAAATGTAATGTTCCCATTTGTTATAAGGATATAAGTATATTAAAATATGCAGGAAATAGCAATATGTGGCCTACATTCTTTAAAATTGATTGTAAGAGCTAAGTTCACATTTTCCCACAAGGATCCTCCAGATTGAGAGATATTCTCTAAAGAAGTTTATTCTCATTTAAAGGAAAAATACGTTGAAAAATTATTGTCTGAACTTTACCAGTAAGAGGCAAACTCCTTACTCTACTCCATAAACCAGCAGCATAGTAAAATATTTGCTAGTGATCTTCTGACACTTCTGGTTCATAACTTGCAGTGAGGAAGCCTTCTGTAAAGGGACAACTGGTCAATGACATCAATAAAGTGTGACAGTTGTCATCTTTTCTATGAGAATTCAACTTGGGAGGAGGCTGGCAGGATCTACTTTTGCTATAATGATCTAAAAAAGCATTATAAGGTGGTGCAAAGATTGATAACAAACCTTATAGCCCTGCCTCTCTGGATTTCTCACAGCAAAGTGAGCTCCTGTTATATTCCACCAACCAACCCATTTTATTTGAACATAGTCTTACAATGTATTGATGTATCAGAGTATCAGAGTCCCTTTAATTGGAGAAAATAAATCAGCCGTTTTAATAATTTGGCTAAAGACTTCTCCAATACCTAGAAAGCAACCTCAGAGCATCCCAAAAAAGGGCCTCTGTGCTGCAGGGTCTGCATATTAAACTATGGCAAGCTACAAAGCGTTTTGCAATGGCAAAGCAACATCATGCTTTCAGATAAATTTTAATAGCAAAATGCCTTCTTTTCAAAGCCTCAGTAATACCTATATCTTTTACAAACATTTCCTGTGTTTTTTTTTATGGACTTTTATATTCAAAATATGTTCCAAGATTTTTTTTATCATTTTCATGGACTATGTACATAAGTGCAAAAAAGGTTTGTCTCACACAATCGTACACTAACTGAATCAGTTTCATTTGCAGCATATTGATATCTTCAACACTGTTGAAGCCTCATTTCATGTTCAGGGAGAGAGAGAAAAAAATCTGTCCCCATAAAAAAATAAAACATGCAGCATTTTTATAGTTATACTGAGTATCTCTATATTAACATTATTTTCCTTTAAACAAACATTGCTTATGCTGCTGAAAACCCTTATCATTTCTGCCATGCACGTGACAGATTAACTTGTCATACTCATTACTGCATTACACTGCAGCATGTGTAGTTTCAAAGGCAGGGGGATTCTAAACATGAAATGTTGCTTTAAGAGGTCATTCCACATTATTTATGGTTTACAGACTTTGCTTATATAAATTAGTATTAAAATATCCCAGCAGGTTCTTTTATTTTTTTTTAATTCTCATTTAGCAGGCAGAGCAAGTTGTCAAAGTGAACCCACGTAATGATAATGAACATGAAATGATATTAAGGCCTGTTTAAAGTTCTCTTTTAAATACCTGTGGAATAACCGCAACCACACAATGAATATTTTTTACAAGCTTTTAAAAACCTGACTTGAAACCCCCTGCTCGGCTTGGAATGGCTTTTCCAGCAATCCATTCATATCACTTGGAATTGATTACCCCCTAGCACTGTTGAAGGCCCTTGGCAGCATTTAGACTAAGGGTCTGTTTTTGTGTTTGTTAAATCGTTAAGTCTTCCATCGTTAGATACTGCAGAGATGTTGTCATCTCTGGCAAAAGGACAAAAAGGGAATTTTTAGACATTTGATTTTGTTTTATATAAATATTTTACCTCAAATAATTCTATCCTCCTTAGTGTAATTGTCATGTTAAATTCCCATTTCACTTACTTTTAAGAAGTCCCCAATGTGACAGATTCTCAGCTTCTAGAACTGCCTCTTTCTTCATGTTAATTTTGAGGAGACTGCCATGTGTCACATGTGTGGCATAATACCATGTCTCTCACACTACTAGTGTCCCCTGCTGCTCCAAACAGTGATATACTGTGTGTCGTAGCAGCAACAGAAACTGATATTATGAGTGAGATGTGAAAGATAACATGCACGAGAGTCAACAGTAAGAAAGGGGGAGGTCCCAGAGCCTGAGAACATATTACTTCTTAGATGCAAATTAAGTATACATTTTCTATTAAAATTGCATGTAGGAAGATAAACTTATTTAGGCAGCCTACGTAAAACAGAAACATTTTACCAAAAGAGTCATTTTAATTTATCCTTTTTACATTTCTATAGCACACTTGGAATCTGTGAGTCTCCATACTGAAGAGTACATATGTTTTTTTTTATTTACTATGTCAGATTCAATTCTGTGGTTGTACGTGCAAAGTAAGTGAGTATATCAAATAAATATCAGGATGACACAATATTTTAAGACTAGGGTAGGCAATGAAGAACCTGGAGTGTTGAATTTGTGCCAGGCTTTCAGAATTACCTTGTTCTGCACAGGTGAGACAATCAGGCATTCAGGCAAATCCTGAAATCTAGGACTGTGTTTGGCACTCACTTAGATGAAGGCAACATCAAACTCTATATTGGAAAATAAGATGCAGGCTATTTTTACCTTGTAAAAAGTGTGTCTTACATAGTATTTGCTGTACTTAGTAATATTTTATCGAACCAACATTAAATGTTAAGATGCAAGTGTTTAAATTGTTATCTTCTGTCAAATCTAAAGTACTCCTGAGCAGTTAGTAGAGCCAAGGAGCTAAATTGTATGTGTAGTTGTTTAGGTGGCAGGGAGCTAAAGTTATTATAGTATATATATATATATATATATATATATATATATATATATATATATATATATATATAATTATGCTGGTTCTCTCATTTAATCCCCGTTCTTTGTCTTTGTAATGCCTAATTTAATATTTCAGGAGCCAATATAAAACCTGCAGATCTAGCAGTAACATATTGTGTTTTATTCACAGAAATCTATCTACAAAGAAGACAGATAAAGGATTACCTGAAGAACCGAACCAATCTAAAAGATGCCCTACAGGGCTACTGGAGAGTCACAGATTACAAGTATGAGCAAGTATGCAGGTTGGTTTCATGCTTCATTTCCAGCTGTGATGGTAAAAGAAAATCTTAACACAGCATTGTAAAATTCCTTTAATTCATCATCAGTTTATATAGGATTAAAGGGATTTCATAAAATATATAAACAAATATTTTAAATGTTCTGAACATAATGTGAACGACTTAATATATGCTACCTCCTCTCCTGTCACTTCTGTTTCAAAGTGAAAATCCTATTTTTTTTTTTTTTTCAGAAAAGACATCCCAGGATGCAGCCTGCCATTGGCTGCCAAACAAATGTAAGGTTTTCATTATAATGGAAAACTGACAGGTGGAGTAGGCAAGATATGTTTTAGTGCTCACTGTATAAAACATTTTAAAAAATATTTAATTTATATTTGATAAATGTATTAATAAGTTATATTAGATTTATGATCAATGGGAATTCATTTTTTAATTTTCATTTGACTTTATGGCATATTGTAGGCAACTTTAATTTGTAACCTTAGACACAAATTCCTACAGAAGGAATATTGGTCTAAGATGACATAAAATGCCTCCTTAGCACCAGTTTCCATAGGGAGCTTTGGAATTTAAAAAATAGTCAATAATTTCTCTATTTAGCAGTATCAAACTGTACCGTTATCAAGCTCATACTGATACACATCACTTAATTACATGTGAAAGATTCACAAATAATGTATATAAAAAGGTAGCCATGTTGTGGTTTTGTTGCCATTGCAACAACTTAATATAATTATGTGACAATGAATCTATCATTGTAGGAGTTTAAATACAAAGTTAATTTTGTTCTTACTCTGTAAATGATGCAAACTATTTAGAGATTGTTATCTATACTGTATCATGCTTCGGTATGAACCTTATAGTGTTACTAAATTGAATTCATATATAGATATATGTATGTATTAAAACTGAAAATAGGTCCAATCCATCAAATGTAATTTTATTAGTTACTTAAGATATCAAAAATGGAATATAACGAAAAGAAATATCTCTTAAATCTAACAGCAAATGAAAATGTGTCATGTATTACCTTATTTATGGCTAACCGTTATGCATTTGTATATTCCATATATTTGTTTATTTACATTGGAATCAAGATAAAACTACAGTTAAGTTAACATTTTTACTACAATTTGCATTGACTTAATAAGAACAGCTTATTTATGGATCAAATACCGTATTTTATTGTGCAAATTTGGAGTAAATATGTTTTTAAACTATTAAATCTAATCTTTCTTTTATAAATATTTTTTTTTATTTTATAATGTTATATATTTAGGGTTTCTTTTATTCAGTATTGGATTTTTTTTTCTAATTGTATTATTTTAATCCTACAATACTGGCATTCATTTTACCAAGTTTACTTTTTAGAGACATTTGCATTATATGCATTTCTAAATTAGCTGTATTTCCAGATTTTCTAGGGCATATTGGTATATCAACAATTTTTTCCCCCTGAAAAAAAAAAAAATCATAAAGAGTAACTTACTTGGGCCAAGGACATTTTGGTGTATCAACAGTTTTACTCCATAAAGTTTAATATTTATTTTTGTTCGGAAATACGGTATATAAATTTATCTTAACCTAAGCCAACTTGGCATTGTTATCTACCAGTTATTTGATGAATCCAGATGTAAATTATTGGAAATAGTTATCAATGAAAACATAAAATTAGAAACCCAAATATACATTGTGATCACTCCAAAACAACTATCTCCATTCTGGAATTTGTCACTTATTATTCACTAATATCACTTTTTTTTTATTTGATGAAATGAATTAAGAGATTATTAAATTAAAAAAATAGACTCCAGTTTCTTAACCTGTCTTTTATCCTAGTATGTTCCATAGCCTAAACTAAAAATATTGGTGCAATTATAAATCAAAATTACAACTAAAAAAAAAATCACATGGCTGATTATGAAATCATATTTCACAAATTAAAAACACGGTACTTAAAAAAAACATTTTTTTTTCATTTTCTATTTTTCTGTATAATATTTAAACGCACTCCCTCAAGTCTACTTACATTTTCATTCAGAAACAAACAACTTAACCAGACTTTAAAAAGCCCTAATAAGCTAAGCTCGTAAGCTTTCATTATTCCCTCCAAGAGACCCGTTTTATCCATATTTCAGCGTTCTTGCATATTCTTTGCATAAGGCTGAGAGAAATGGACAAACAGAAATAACTTTGGATAAATAACAAGAGGAATAAAACAACATAGGAACATTTAAATGAGAGCTGATTTTTTTTTAAAACACATAGCACTTACATGTCCAAAAATATTTTTTTTAGAGTCACTAATCTTGTGACTTTAAGGAAAAAAATATAATAACATGTTCAGGACGTTTATTGTCCGGCGACATAATTTTGTTTCCATGAACACAGAAAGTTCGAGTCATTGCACAACTTTATAGTGCTACCTCAAAATGGCATTTCCATTTGCCTCGATTGTTTTGAATTTGGTGAAGAATTTAGTGCTTCAAGCTTTTGATTTTTAAATTTACAAAAATCAATTTTTAATTTCTGCCAGAAATATATATATATAAAAAAAAAGACAACTTTTTTGATTCCTGGTAAATTTACCCTGAATATCCCTCATTGAAGCTGTTCAGTTCAACATGATTTATTTCAGCACCTCCTTGACTTTATCTCAGTGTGAATTAGGCCTACAGGGAATTGCTTCTCCATAAAGGTGACTTCAGTCTTAGATGTAGTAAATAAATATATTTATATGCAATTATATGACTCCAGTTTTAAATATAAACACTGGAATCAGGTAAAACCCAGGACAAACCAAGTGTTCAGAGACACTGATACCATTTTGATGTTGACTTCCTATTGAAGGCCATTTTGTTTCCTTGACCACAAATTTGACACTATGACACTGAAGAGTTCAAATATGAGTTTCCAAAATCTCCAAATAGTGCAGTCCAACCCTAGGAAAACCAACAGTTCTGATATTTAAAAAATATATTAGTTTTGAGAAAATATTTTGGATTATCTCAATATTAATGCAATTCTAAGAGTGATGGTACCTTTAAAAAGAAGCAGGAAACTAAGGGGGCATCCACTAAGCTCAGAAATTGTCAACTCACTATTAACCATTGTTAACTTGTAATCGGAGAGAATGACCATTGCTGAATAATCCTCTATGTTTACATTCTACATACATCTCTGCCAGATGTTTAATATATATGTATATATTTATATATATAAAAAGATTACAATAAGGTGTCAGATATACAAAAAAAACTATTTAGCACTGAAAAAAATAACTTCCAACATCCCTTAAATTCATAAAGCCATATACCACATGGATGTGTCCATCTGGGTCAAACACATCTCTTTCTCATAGAGGCACTGGCACCGGTTGTGCAAAACTCATTTTGATAACAGAAAACACTATAATTAGTCCACTTTTTACAGTAATTGTGGTAGTATCATGGAAAACTGGAAACAAAGTGATTGAAATTAAAGGGTCTAAAATAAATGAAAATGTGAAAAAGCACATTTATGTCAACACTCCTGACTTTTCATAAAGCTTTCAACAATTTGAAATGAACTTATCGGTATAAATGTTGCATCATTTTTCAATTTAAGGGGTAGACAGTGAAGGAAGTCATCATATATCCTGATAGGCAGCATAGTGATGGAGAAGATAATGAAAGACTATGCATTACAAAAGGGGGGGTTGTCCAAAGTCTATGTTTATCTCCTTTTTAGAAGGTGATGAAGCCATCTTCCCATTGTAAGTCTTATTTTCTTGAATGGTACCTATTGCCATGTCAGTCCCAAAAAAAGCAAGCTGTACATAATTGGTGGTGCCATTATGTGACCAACAGAACCAATCTGTTTTTGACTTTGTTAACTACGTCATTTTCCTGTTGAAGTAGGAAACAACTTGATTATAATCTGACTGCTTACTTACTGACAGCTTTTCTGATCAGACACTCATAGTAGTAAAGAAAAATGGGGCTATTGTGAGGGCTCATTAAGACTTTTCGGTAGACAAGTGCATGAACAGACTATATAGGCCCATTGATTCATCAAAATGTATGTCATTGGATGATCGGTACTTCACAATTATGTTCCACTTACATATATTCATTTATTATTTATTTATTTCCTTTATTTGTAATGCGCCAATATATTCCGTAGATCCAATATTCATTTGAATTGACTTTGTTCTAAGATACAGCAAGAAAGATAAATATCAAGCATACTGAAGGAAGATGTGGTGGAGTTTGCCATTAAAAAGGACATGGTATAACGCCCCTTCAATTTCCAGGCACACTTATGAGCCAACTCCTTATTTTTTACAGATTAAAATGTATTTTCTTTATAAATGACAATATATTCATTCATTAACCTCCTTTCATAAAGGAGGGGTGCCATGGCCCTATATATATATATATTTTAGACTCATTTTCACACCACCTTGTTTCCGGTTGTGCATAGTACCACAGATATTAAAAAAAACAAAAACAAACAACAACACGTTATAATCACAATGAGAAAAAAAGTTCTTGGGTATACTTGATAATGATACATAAAAATTAATTGACTACGATGTAAACAAAACATTTAGATAACACTTTAAACATGAATCCATCAATAGTATGCAGTAAACCAAGTGTCCACCAAGTGTACACATTAAACATGGTACACGTAAAATGATTACATGTGTTAAAAGTAAATGTTATAAAAGTCTATTATAATATCCTACTTGTATAACTGTTTTAAGAGAGTTGGTTGTTTTTTCTTTATTTATTTTTTTATTATTTTTTTTTTATTTCATAGTGCTGTTTTCAGACATTCCATCATTTTTATTTTTTTATTTTTTTGGTTAACATGTAGGCTGCAGCACGCTTACTGTAGCGGTGGTCGAGGATGTCAGGAGAGAATATTTACAGAAAGGCCAAGTACAGCTTCCCACGGAAACATTCTGATGCTCCACAATTCTGCTGTTCAGAATTTCAACATGGTCTACTAGAGAGGAAGGAAAGAACAGAGAGAAGATGTTAAAAACAATCATTAAAAAGAAACAAATCACAAGCCCCAACCCTAAAGGTATTTCTGAAAGAGAATCCATCATGGATACCTCATCTATAAATCTATAATTAATTTAATTTAAACCAGATTATTTGGATTTTATCTTTCTAAGCAAATCAATTCATATTTTACATTTGATTCTACCATTTAACAAAATGAATACAGGACATATTTAAAAATAGTTGAGCCTAAAAACGTAGGCTTTCCATTCAAAAAGGAATGTTAAAAGAGATTTGTAATATTAAAATATACAACTAAAGGCTTAAAGGACCACGTAATAGATGTTACTTTCAATCTCAATGTAAAGTAGAGTAATGACAGTAAAAATGAAAGCCATATTTGCCCATCCAAAACATTTTAAATATTTTAGCCACATTTGTATTGTTAATTTGCTTGTATGGGGGTAATCTATGTTCAATGTCTACCTGTTGCATCCTCCTAGCATGTCATAATCTGCTGTGTTATTTACTAGTGGTGTTAGGGAGCTCTTCTTCTTCCTGGAGGAGTTTGGGACCCATTCATTATGCACGTTTACATGCTAGAACCTGCCCACTCCATAAGTAAACATTCAAGCAGATAATGAAGCACCAGGAGGTAGGAAAACAGGCAAATATGGATTACCCCCTCGAGACCAGCACATTAACTATAAAAAAATGGAGTAAAACATTTACATTTTCCTGAGGGAGAGGGGAAATGTGGCTCTAATACAATTATTATGCTAAATTACATTTAGAATGAAAATAGCTTTTACTACAATGTCCCTTTTAATGATTAAAGACAAGTAAATCGTGAAACAAAAGCTGTTAAACATTGAGTCCAATGTGAAGCGGAGTCTCACTATATATGATAATTTCCCTTATTTACCCGGAGAGCACTCATACTGGATAAATACTGTAACAAGGCCAAAATATGCTCACAATATGAAAAACTACACTTATTTGAGTACTCTCCCGGTGGCAATTGGATGTGGCTGATAGACTGTCAAGCTGCTGGCTTCCTGGCCCAACAGCAAATCAGTTTATTTAACATATATGACCTGGCATTGTTCCACTGGGTATATCTCATGCATAGAAGCAGTAAGTTAGTGGAGCTTGAAGTCAACAGATTGCCAGTCTCTTTAGAAATGTGATTATTAGGACAGCTTGCCTGTTTAAAAACACAGTAGTACTATATTTAAAATACACTTTTTGAAGAACTATAATTAATAATGGGCAAAATGTTTGCAAAGTATAACAATAATACACTTTCATTTATTATATCTATTTATACTGTAGTGGTAACTGACATTTTGGTTTCTGTTAATCAACGTTTAAAGGTGTGGATGTAGAGGATGTTTTCACTGACCAAATGAAAATGTAGAGCTAAAATACCATAGGACTAATGAAAAGCTCTTTATTTAACAAGGACACTCTCTCCAGACACAGCACCTGATAAAAGCAGCTCAGTCAAGTACATGGAATCACACAGTAGAGACTCATTTTCAGCTTTGTTTATTCTTCTTCTATGTATTACGGTATTTAGCTTTCTAAAAACAAGTTGCCCATTATCAAGTTTAGTTATTCAAAACACAAAGGCTTTTTAAACAAAATTTCCAAGCATGAGGTAAGGTTAGTCTGTCAATCAGCTTTTTGATCCTCCTACCTAGGTCTGTTCCTTAGTCCTACATAATAATTGCTAATTCCTCCCAGTGGGGTTGCAGATTGTTGGAATGAAATGGCAGTAGAAATGCTGGATATTTTTTTTCATCCCAAAAATAGTTCCTGCAATCATTCTGAGAATGTGTAACCTCCCCGGGAATAATTAGCAAGGATTAACCTCAACAGGAGCAGAGCTTGATGGGTGGATCAGAAAGTCTCACACAATAGAGCTTCATTTGTTTTTTTGTTTTCTTCTTGTTTATTTAAATTAGAATTTGATAAAACATGAATTCAATGTAGATTTAAAACTTTTGAACATACAGTTATGTTGGGTGACTAGAGAAAAAGGAGCATTGATCCAGGGAGTAATACAATTGTCAGTATTTGGGGTCAGGAAGCATTTTTTTTTCCTTTATGAGACCATTGTCAATGATTCAATGTTTTGTTCTTTGTGTTCCTCCGGATCAATTAAGAATCAATACTTAATTCAAATATTAGAAGGTTTAGAGGAGATAAAAAGCGTTAAACTTGATGGACTAGTAGAGCTGCTTCTCTACCCTTTATTAGGTGTCCAATGGGGTTGGAGAGGATATGCCCAGGAGGCTGCCATAATATCTTCCATACTGTTCTGTGTTTGCTTGCACTGGCCACAATCTTTGTACTGCTCAAAATCTTTGTCTGTAATAATACATGATCTCTCCCACCTGTGATCTAGAGAGGAGCAGATCTGCTGCAGTCTGATCCATTAAAGTTCAACTGTATGTTTTAAAAGCTACATTGACATTTATTTCTCCAAACTCTTTTTTTTACTGCTAACCAATTACTAAATCAGCAAATAAAATCCTATTGTATGAGCACTGGTACTTCTTCCCTTTCCTCTTCTTATTATTCTAGTTTTGTTATATATTTTTATTGTTAAAAAAGGAAAATGGTTAATGGTAATACTCACTTGTAAATTAATATTATATATATTCGGGCCATATTTATATTTTTTATTGTATCTTTTACATTGACATTGTACATGCCATGACGTGTTACTGATATCATATTGTTTTATCTTACATTTACTTGTGAGCCAATAAAAAATATTGAAATTAAAAAAAAATAACATCCAACTGATAAAACACTTGTTGACGCCTAATGCTTGAAATTATACTACATTTGGAACTTTTGCCATGTTTCCTACTTGCAAAAGTATATTAATCCACATTAAAAGAGAACTTAAATATTATATTGTTAATGCTTTTGATAATTAAACCATGTGATCTTATATATGTACTAAAGTGTCCTGTTGAAGTTATTACAATTTAATAAATCAAATATTCAGCTAAATCAGTGTATAAAACAAAATTTAATAGACAAAAATATTTCACAGGCTTGAGACAGAATTGGACATCTTCGAAACATCCCAGAATGTATAGAATACAACATCTAAAATCTAGAAAAAGATACTCAACATTTACATGGAAAGCAACATAAAGCAACGTAGTATGAAAGCATCATTTTGCAATGTTCTGATAAAAAAGCAAACATACTTGTTGCAATTTTTAAGCCAATCATCCTGCTGGAAACACAAATATATTGGATTTCCTGCAATGCTTGATGGGTATATCAATGCAGGTTTTATTTTGGGTTGGGGGAATTCTAACCCTTCCTTGCATCTTTAAAATTTCTGTAAATTATTTATTTTTTAAAATGCTACTATTTACAGAGATTTTAATATAATTTAAGCTGATTTACCTTTTCTTATATTTCTACAGTGCAGAGAAATAATGAATAATGTATGTATGATTTTGCAATTGAATTCCTTTGAGGATGCCATAATCTCCTTAAATGGGCAGTAATGCCTAAATTTACATTGTAGCCTGATATTTTTATTACAATATTTGAAAGAACTAGTATTGATAATGTGCAAAAATGTTTTGGTGAGATAAAAAAGTAACAAAAACAACCTTTAAATGCATTACCTGTTTATTTTGCGGTCAAGGTCATCTCCATTGTTGTCTTATTAGGCCACTATCTGTGAGTATGTTTCTTGCCAAGTATATGACACAGAAGAAGGTATATGCAATCTTTGGGGCCTCAGATTATGGATTATTGGTTAAAAGCATATCTAAATTCATCTGTTTTTACCTTTTTCTCATCTAACACATTCTGCTTATATCAGACACACACATTACATGGAATCATTCTATGCACATACAGATTTATTTTATTTAAATGTAAAACTTGTTTTCCACACCCCCAGAGCTGCTTACATAGGCACAGTGAACCTCCCAATAGAAACAATGCATTTGGGTACATATTTTAACCCTTTACTAGCCTTCAAGTCAGCAGCAGCTCAATAAAGAAATCTACAGATCAGTGTCTGACTCCTACTTCCTTCTACAGGGAGACTACACATCTTATGATTCCTTCCTGCACAAACTGCCATCATTGATTGTAACATTGTATTAAAATGTATTATCTGCCTGAATAGAATAAAATGAAGTTTATTCTAATTTTAACAGGGATTTTCAGGGGTGTCAACTCACAAAAGCTGCTGCTTGCAAACGTAAAATATTTAGCAAACATCAGGGTGAGTTTGTAAATGTTTATTTTGGTATTTTTTCATGCAAAAAATATTTTCATACACTACTGATTCTATCAGATGCATTCATAAACCAGGAAACTTAGATATGCCTTTAATTAGTACTTGCAAGCAGGAATGAGCCTTCTAAATTGAGACAGAAGTCAATGGCAATGACCAAGACTAAATATTATGTCATGTGGTAAATAAATGGTTGCTTTTTTTTTTTTTTATTATTTTTTTTTTTTTTTTATATTTTGTCTATTTTTAATTCTAGTTCTTTAAAACAGAGCATTGAAAATATGGGACTACATAGTGCCTTGAAAATTCTCTCATAAGAAAGAGGACACTGAGAATTTAATTGACGTGTGTTAAGATAAGGGTTTCTATTGCTTCAAGAAATCTGTGTTCGAGAAGGCAGACTGTGTGCGTTTTAGGAGGGGCTGCTAATTAAATGAAGCAAACCAAGACTGGTTTATATTCTCAGCTGTATTCTGATTGGCTTTTTTTGTCTTTTCAATGAATTGTCATGCATGAATTCAAACCAGCTGCAAATGAAGCAGATTTTCTGAAGCAGCTCAAAGCAAATTAACAAGCTCAAATATTATCTGTGTGCTCTTTCATATAAAAGATATTTATGAAGACACCACTCTTAAAAATACAGATGTGTATATTGTTGAGATGAAAACTAAAAAGAAACTTACTGTTCTATCGGTAACGTCTACATCTCTGATACACACATGGTGCTATTCAGCTCATCTACTGATAATTGGAAAATCTACAGTGGGAAAGATTTGAAATTAAAATGATTTTCTACAGGTAATTAGTTGATGACGGCTTTCCAGGGCAGTGCGCTGGAACACATGTCTGCTTTGGAAGTCAGAGGTACGTAGATTTCACGTTTGAGATGATTGTGGATAATATTATGCAAAAGCAACTGCTACGAGCAGGAATGGGATTAATCTAGTGATAATCAACTCTAAATGTCCATGTTAATAGATAAATAGTTTTTGCAAAGTTAATATGTCAGGTAAATACATGCACTTTAACCCTGATAACCTAGGTGACATTTTCAATGCCATTATTCAGGCTTTCCTTGAATCTGCTAGCCCTTGATTTTTTTTCCATTGGATTATAAAGAAAGCTCCGTCTTGCCCTTGTGAGGGTGCTTGCCATCTCATGCAGTGGATTTGGTAAAATGCTTTGAGAAACAAATTAATTAAATAGACACAGGGGAGGTTCTAAATCTGATATAGTTTAAAACTATAGATAATAACAAGTGCTTTATCTTTTGATTGTTAATCAACAAAATGCATTTTCCCACAGTAAACATGCATTGTGCAATTATTATCTGTCAGTTAGCCTTTCTGATCCAACCAATATCTATTATTAATTGCAGATCATAGCCAGGTATGGATAATTACCCCCTGGGTAACTGGGATGTGTTGTATTCAGTGTCACAAGACACAACAAAAGACTGGACCTGCTTAGACCCCAAGGGATAACCATGTTGATTAGATACATTACTTTCTGGGGTCTGAACATGCCCAGTGTTTTGTTTTGTACATATCTTAAAAGGCAGAGGTAGTAATCAGTAATTGTACACATCTTACAAGGCAGAGGGAGTAATCAGCAATTATTGGTAATGATGTGCAATTATTAAGATATACAAATAGGCCCTCATTCAATTGCAATATGGCCAATTGAATAGGGCTCTAAATAAGCACATAACATATATTTTTTAAAGAAGTTTTTAGTTAGTAAACATCTATCCAAAAGCAAGGTTTTCACTAACTAAAAACTTCTTTAAAAAATATATGCTATGTGGGTATTTAGAGTCCTATTCAATTAGCCAAATCGCAATTGAATGAGGCCCATAGTCTTTAGTGGGTAGATAAGAAAGACTGACAGGCAAAACAATTGCAAACCACTGTAAATTCATAGGAAAGGCATTTTAATAGATTTCAGCTTATAAAATATTTGCTATTAGCCATCATTTTACATAATACCATATTTGGAACCCCTGCTGTGTAACTTTAAGCTTAAAAAAAAGAGTGACAGAAGCCTTCCACCTTAAAAAGTGCAGCAAGCAAAATTATACACTTGTGGGTTCATTTGCATGTCTAATACATCAGAAAACATGCTTCCAGCTCAACTTCTCAAGAAATTACTTTTTTTCCACTGGGTCCAGATCCTTGTGATTACACACACGACTGAACAGATTATAAGGGGGCATTCTCAGAGTGACACACTGACTACATTGAAACCAGTGAGATTATTATAAACATAAAAAAAAACTGAAATTCGAATGGAGGAGTCAGTTGTGTGCCCCCTTAAATGATCTACTTCTCAGAGATTGTATTAATGGGCCACTGTAGTTCAAGTCTTTCTGTTGTGCATTTGCAATTTATTAAACATTACAAACAATCCTTGCAATAAACATGATTGATCTATAATATGTGAAAGTTACATTACAGTGAGCTGGGGTAGGATTATATTCTCCTCCTCTTGACACGACTTATAATAGGAAACAGTGGGGCAAGGAGCTTTGTGAATCTCTGTGCTACAGTATCCATGTGTTTTATCTGCATTCTTTTTAATGTAAATCAAGAAGATAAAATAGCTAACAGGCTATCTATCAGGTGGATCAAACATATAACTATTTCTTGTTGGTTTAATATTCATTTTGTTGTAACATAATTTGGATCTAGCGTGTTTCATACATGCCACAGAGGTCGGAGTGAGAAGTGCTGTACAGCCCTCCCACTTGTCTGTTACAGGCTCTGCCCACTTAAGGTGGATTACTACAGTTCCAACAATGATATACAAGTAGAAAGAAGATTGTTATAGGAGATCAGAATGGGGGACCTGAGAGGAGGGGGGGGGGGTAGGAGATCAGAATGGGGGACCTGAGGGGAGGGGGGGGGGTAGGAGATCAGAATGGGGGACCTGGGGTTGGTGGGGGTAGGAGATCAGAATGGGGGACCTGGGGTTGATGGGAGGTAGGAGATCAGAATGGGGGACCTGGGGATGGTGGGGGGTAGGAGATCAGAATGGGGGACCTGGGGTTGATGGGAGGTAGGAGATCAGAATGGGGGACCTGGGGATGGTGGGGGGTAGGAGATCAGAATGGGGGACCTGGGGTTGGTGGGGGGTAGGAGATCAGAATGGGGGACCTGGGGTTGATGGGTGGTAGTTGATCAGAATGGGGGACCTGGGGGGGGGCAGGAGATCAGAATGGGGGACCTGGGGTTGGTGGGGGGTAGGAGATCAGAATGGGGGACCTGGGGTTGATGGGTGGTAGGAGATCAGAATGGGGGACCTGGGGGGGGGGGTAGGAGATCAGAATGAGGGACCTGGGGTTGGTGGGGGTAGGAGATCAGAATGGGGGACCTGGGATGGGGGAGTAGGAGATCAGAATGGGGGACCCCCATTCCGATCTCTGACCGCCCCCCCCCCCCCCCCCCCAGGTCCCCCATTCTTATCTCCTATAACACTCTTTCTGCTTGTATATCATTGTTGGAACTGTAACTGTCACTAGCTCTGTCCACTTAAGGTGGATTACTACAGACGAGTGGGAGGGGTGTACAGCACGTCTCACTCTGACCTCAGTGGCGTGTATGAAACACGCTAGATCCCATAATTTTTTCCATGCCAAAAATGTAATATATAAAACACCTTCTTTTAAATGCACTATAGAAATTGATGGACTTCAGTGGCCCTTTAAGAGTTGAACTTGAAGAACTAATATACAGTATATTTTCTTATTTTACTAAGTCTTCTATTGCTCTACAATTATCTGGCTAAAAGTATCTGGTATGCATTGAAAATATACAAATAAAAGAACATTCTGATGTGACCATGCCATTCGAAAAACGATATACATAAATTAAAATATTTGCACAGTATAATGATTTCACATTAATGGTTCTTGTGGATATTATCTTTGCTCCTCCCAGCACCCGAAAGCCTACATGTTGTGCATGCCTGCGGTCCTGACCTTCTCTACTGGCTCCTTCATCTTCTACTCTTGAAACTATACCCGATTACTTATTACTTCCTTCAAGTTTTTTTGCAAGTGAAAATGTTACGGGTCAATACAAGAACTCAAGAATTTAGCAAACCTAAGAATGTGACTGCTAGTTACAGATAGGAGCGCTAAAGATATTTTTTTTAAAGGCCCTTCATAGTACAATATACTCAACAAACTATTTCATAATGTGTATTTATTTCTCCTGTATTGGGATATATGTATAGATGTGGCACACACATTTAAAGAAACATAAACGTACAGTATTGGAATATTTATTTATATAATTTCTACTGTATAAAATATTTTTTTAATGAATGTCCCTTATTTGTAGCTTCTCTCTCTATCCAGCAGGCAACATTGCATATAGCTCAGGTCCTGTGCGGCCCACACACGTTCTACTTCCAAAAATCCAGTAGGTACTGTGAATACAAGCTAAGTGTAATTATTCATATATTATGACTTCAAAGGCGTTATAACATCTAGCCAATGTTTTTTTTTATTTTGTGACCGACTCAATATGTCAAGTACATTTATGTTCCTGGTCGAGCGTATCCATAAGGTTTTCTTAGCAAAGATACTGAAGTGGGTTGCCAGTTACTTCTCCAGTGGACCACAATTTGTCTGACCACTCTGCTGTGTCCTGCCTATCATGGGTGTCCCTACATGGTATACCTCACAGCTTCATTGAAGTACACAAGCCCCTTCACCATGAACAATCCAGGAAGGGATTTTTGCCATTAGACTGTCTCAAAGGAAGTTAACAAGTCTTTAATGGGTGCTTGTACTCTTATGTTAATTATTATTATTTATCCAGAGCCCAAGTTTTGTATTATCAAATAAATATCTTTGGGCACTTATTGCTGGCCAAACTACTGAACTTAGAGAACTTCTGTAACATAGAAGACTGTGCTCTGGAGATGCTTTATATTATTAGCTCCTGACTCATTGAAGTTATTATCCATACTGTTTGACTTTTGTAGTATTTTTAAAAGAACCACTGTAGTTTGGGAAAAGCTTGTGATGTATGTAACAAACTAGCAACATTCACACCTATATAGGCCATGAGCATAAATGCATTTTTAGAGAAAAGTCTATATTATAGTTTTATTTTAGCAGACTGTTATTGTCATGGGGTTTCCATCTTGGATTATGAATCTAACTGTAGGGTTACCCTATTGGGGCTTACTCCTCTATTGTCCTATTGCCAAGTGACTATACTGTAGTTTCTTTAAAATTAACCTTATCTTAATTCATAGTTCCTCAGATTCTTCCCAGTTTTCCAATCCTGTTGGGACCAACACAGAATACAGCAGTTCAAATTAGAGACTGTATTTATTTATTTTAAACATTTGAAGATTGTTTACACAAATTATAAATGTAAAATTTTAATGTCAAACAGTAGCAATCACATGTTCATTTACCCCAAGGACAATTTCACCCCTAACAGCTAAGCCCTCTTGTACAGTTTCAGAAGTCTGAGTGGCTTCACAACCCCAGGAACTTGGGCATGCAGGCTTGCACAAGATGTAGCCACAAGGTGCCAGCAATGTAAACATACATTATTGTTTACAGATGAATTCATTTAGTATATCTTCACCCCCACATGGCAATGTCACTTTTACACTAATGGAGGTATTTTGGTACCTTTGCTATTATGTACCCACCAGCGGGTGGCTCGCCGAGACTTTGTTGAATTTGTTCTTAGGGTTAGGGGTTAGAATTAGGATTAGGGTTTACGGTTAGGATTAGGGTCGTGTCAGATGATAAACTTTACATTGTAAAGTAGTGATGCACTGTGCACACCAACACTTTACTATGTAAAGCTTATCATCTGCCACTACCCTAACCCTAAACCCTAACCCTCACCCTAAGAACAATTCAATAAAGTCCTACTGGCAGATGCACAACACTTGCCTGGCAGGGACCTAACAGGAAAGGTCTGAATTTTGTTACATTTTCAAATGTAATTCTATATGTTATATGTTCCTTCTCAAGTATCCAAATATAAATACTGATTTGTGTGTACAATAGGTCATGTTTCTACATGTGAAATAGAGCTATTGAAAGGGCCAAACCTGATTGGCTGTAGCTGTTGCAGCGAAGGGCACGCTGGTGGCAGGTGTTGTTGCTGCAGACACAGTGGAGGGCGTAGCACCGTGCATCATGGGTACTTTCAGGAGGGAACCATGGAAGCGACATACAGGAGGGTAGAGGGTTAATGGTAACCATAGCAACACATGGTGGGTTGGAGGAGCGTGGTATCGCAGCAGCAAGTCATGTGACATCGCCGGGAGCAGCATGCAATCACAGTGCCAAGCAAGACAGCGTTATAAAAAGAAAAAAACAAAACAAAAAAAAAAAAAAGAGAAAAAAAGGGAAAAGCTAATTATAATTAAGGAAACTAAAACATTTCAAACACAATACATTTATAAGCACATGAATGGTGTGTGCAGCACTGCGAAAAAACAAGAGAATTAAATTATCCTAACAATCTTTATCTTTATTAACACAAAAGTGGCTTTTTACAGTGTGATTTTAAATTTAACAAAAGAACGGACCTTACTTAATTATAATCTCTCTCCCCTCTACACATATAAATATCTTTATATGTAATATGTTTATATACATAAACATAGGGGTGGAAATGTTCCATCTTGGAGTGCGAATCTAACTGTAGTTTTATGCTATTGGGACTTACGCATCTATTTTCAAGTGACTACATGTTAATATCTTTAAAATTAACCTAACATCGATCTTATCTGAATCCAAAGTTCCTCAGACTCTTCCCATGTTTCTATAGATACAATATATGTTTCCTAAATACAATATATATCTGTAGGGCTTCCTTCCAGGCTCCTACAAAATATAATATATACATTCTTTACATTCTTCCTGACTCCTAAGCTTTAGATATTTTTGTACAACCCTGAATATATATATATATATATATATATATATATATATATATATACACACACAAAATGAGGCACACACGAAAATTACTACAGTGAATACCTTAACAAACATAACGGAAACCTTCTACATTTAGCATCATTTTCAATGCTAAGGTAACAATTATGAATAACAGAAAATATTCTTTTATCTGCGACTCTATGTTGGAAGAACTATAGAAAGTTCTGATATCATCATGGCTGATATATCATTAAAACTACCTGTACATTGCACCATACAAGAAAATGACTACATTATTTGAAGTATATGAAATCCCTGTTATAGGGGCTATTGCTCCCCTCCTCATAGTGAATTATGGGGTAAAAAATGTGAACACTCAGCTTCAGGTGGTAGCATGGAGTAGTAGAACCTGAGCTGCTAGCCATATATACACACACACAAACACTTTCTAGTCGCAGCCCCTTACTATCATACCGCAGTGTGACATGTCAATTTAGAGAGCACTTCCCACTGGGGGGCTTAGTTTAACCCCCAAAATATCAGTCAGGTGGAGAGAACTGGACATTTTACAGCCTGAAGGAATCATTGAAAAATAGTAATTAATTTTTAATGGCAGATTGAAAGTTTAATAAAAGCTGTTTTCTTATCAAGCCTTATCTTTAGAGACCTTTATGAGAACACTAAAGTGGTCTTTTAAGTCGCCATATGTGCTCTACACCATTAGGTAGAGAGTGAAAAAGCATATGGAAAAAGTGCCTTCCTTTTTAAAATTGCTGCTAAATTTAATGGACTGTGGCATGGCAAATGTGTGACTTTAATTATTTTATATAGTAATTATCATTTTGGTCACAAGCTAAAACTGAAAATATATTAAACTGTAAAGTGGGGTATGAGACAAGAGGAGTTATAATGCTTTTTTAAATAGTTATTTAAATAAAAAAATATTAAAGTAAAAAAAGAAAAATTGGAGGAGGAGGGATAAGACTAGGAGCCTACAGATCTAAATCAGTGGATTTTACTCACTGACTTTTACTCACCATATCTGTATTTTAAAAAGACGTATAGAAATCAATAATGCACAATTAGAATCAGTGTGGCAGCTGAAGCTCATTATGTAGGCATTTCTGGCCGGGGGCTTCAGGGGCTATACAAGCAATAACTAAAAATTACAATATCTAAATCAATTAGAGATTAATTAAAAAAATTAAACAACTATTTTTTAGATTATTTTCCATCCTGTGTCCATTTAAACTATATAGAAACGTGGAAACTGCAACTATTTAAGATTCTTTATAGTAATACAATAAGTTATGTGCACACAGTGAGACTATAATTCAAATTATCCCAGCTGTGTAACCTTAAGGAAAAAAGCCATTGTCCCATTACAAATTAATAATTTTCTAACAGCAGCGTAACAGTTGTTATTAAATATAATGTGTTGTTTTAAATCATCTAAATAAGCGAGCAGGGACCTTGAAGAACAAGTCAGGGGCATCTCCTGTCTCAAACTAGACCAATAAATCAGAGATAATAGCCGCAGTGTTTTTTTTGTAAAGGGTGATAGATAAATATTTTGTTGATTTTATTAATGCAATATATTGGAGAAGCCTTGTGAAAAATGCATTTGCCCTTCATTCCATTGCCTTCCACAGAAAAAAAGTACTTGACCCTTTTCTAACAAAACGAATATTAAACTAAAATTTTAACGGGGTAATCATTTTATAATCCACAAGTTACAAAACATTTTTGTACAAATGAAGTATTTTAGTATGAGAGCATCTTCTAAAATACCTTAAAGGTATATGAAAGTGAGGTGGGTTATGAATGCATCCTGTAGAATGCATCTTAACCCAACTAGCAAAAAATGTTTGCATGAACAAAAGCAAACATTTTTTGCATAAAATAAAAAAAATTGCTGGGGGTGATGTAGACACCCCCAGCAACTGAGATTTGCATATTGGATATCTAATTTTTAATGAGATAT
Source organism: Discoglossus pictus (assembly GCA_027410445.1). NCBI lineage: Eukaryota > Metazoa > Chordata > Amphibia > Anura > Alytidae > Discoglossus > Discoglossus pictus. Next base: position 55,105,392 of record CM050168.1, read on the forward strand.
CCAATATGCAGCACATGCGCATGCTGATTGGCTAAAGGAAAGGAAAGTGTCTGAAAGCATGTGACTTTCAACAGTAGGGCAGACTACAGGTGCTAACTGAGCATGTCTGCACAATCCCCAGGCCAAAAAGAAACATTGTATAAGTTATTCTAATTATCCCTGGGAATTTCAGGGGGTGTCAACATTGAGAGGAAACTGTTTGCAAATGCAAGAGATTCAGCAAACTTCAGGTTAACAGTTTAAATGTTTACTTAGAATTTTTTTCATGCAAACAAATTTTTTCAGACACTATAAATTCTCCTCTATTAGATGCATTCATAACCCAGCCCACTTTCATATACCTTTAAATAAAAAGAAAAGCTTAGTTTGCTAACAAAAGCAAATGGAGTGCCCCAGGCAGGTTACTGGAATGTAAAATATTTGAATGATTTTACATTTGTTTTCATACACCGTCCGTCACATTAATGGACCAAAGTATAATGTACAAATATATATTTGTTGAAAAATAACAAGCCCTAATGCGGACTAATAGTTTATGTAAGGTGGCATGATGTGCTTTTATTATGCATTGATGCCAATCTCATCAACTGATAGGAGTAGGTAAGAATATACAATGCCAGGAGTGAGAAGTGATAAGCTGTTTAAATATATAGAAAGGGAATCACAATGGGCCTCATTCAATTGCGATTTGGCCAATTGAATAGGGCTCTAAATAAGCACAGATCATATATTTTTTAAAGAAGTTTTTAGTTAGTGAAAACCTTGCTTTTGGATAGATGCTCACTAACTAAAAACTTCTTTAAAAAAAATATGTTATGTGCATTTTTAGAGGCCTATTCAATTGGCCAAATCGCAATTGAATGAGGGCCAATGACTTTAGAAACGTCATTTGATCTGGTTATTGCAGCTGGTTCCTGTGTGAGCTTTCCATCTCCCATCTATCAGTGCTGTTCCTTAAAGGCATACTGAAGTTACCATATATACTCCGTACCATCAGAAAGAGTGTGGCAAAACATGTAAAAAAACAAATACTAATTCCATCTCAGATTTATATACTTCTATACACCTTGCTTAACATACAGAGATGTGGCGCTGTGTGTATAATAGTGTAGTATATATATATATATATATATATATATATATATATATATATAGTTAGGTTGTGGAGGGATTAAAACCAACATCTGTCATTATGGAGTCCAGGCACTCTACCCCTGGCCTATGTATTTCCATGCTAAGCAGTGATGAAAAATAACAATAAAAGTAACATAGAACTATTTTAGGAAATATAAGACTATGTGCATTACTATACTCTTATTTGTCGTATATGACTTCTTCTTTAAAGTTTTTAGATATTGTCAACTTTATCTTGTGACCAAAGTAAAAATAAATAAACAGTTTTGGTAGGATTTGAACCCAGGTCTTCAGCTGCAGCTTCTTAACCACTGGGTTTTAAGTGTGCATGGATTGTTACAGGGAAAATAGAACTGCCTATCTAATGTAGAGCTAACATATTCAAATTGTAATAATCTCATCAACATTACGTTAAAGGGACAAGGAACACAACAACTATTTTTTAGAAGAATATGTTTTAAACATTTTTTTGCTTGAACAATATTAAGTACAATCTTTATTTAAGGTATCAGAACATGATGAGAGCATTGTTTAGTCTGTGAATCTCATTGGCTGGCAGAGGGCAAGCCCCCAAGACCAGTGGAACTTCCATTTAATGGTCTGTGCTCATTATCAAATACCCTCTATCTGATACAACAAAGAAAACAAATATATGTCCCTTTAAGTTCTAATCACCAGTTCAGCCTATTATGTATTGTGAGAATGGAAGACCTTATTAGAAGCAGCTGAAAACATCTAACTTCAAACACTCATAACTCGGTCAGCATAATGTTTAGATACTCCTATATATGTGTATACAAGAAAAAAAAATGATCCTAACATGATTAGTCAAAAAAAGAAAAATGACTGGAATTCCCACAATGCTATGTGTAAAATGTTGTTTATTAAAAAATACTTGTAAGGTATAGAAGCAGATAAAAAAAGATCCCAGGCATTCTGCCAAACCAGAGAATATTAAACACTGGCGATTCATCAGAATAATATAACAGTAATTATTACATTGCCACTTATGAAAAGGACATATTTGCTGGAATACACAGCAAGGAAGACTTCAATGTATCATTATTAGCTTTTCTGTAATTACACCATATATTGCTAGATTTCGTGTTATGGCGGTAACAGAAACAAACAAAGTCATTGGAGGGGTGAAAGCTCACTAAGAAATAACTAGTAATTCCTTTGTAAATTTTATATAAAAAATTATAAAAAATATTGTTTTGGTGAAATACCTACTCAAAATATACACTATACAAGCTAAGGAACCGGCCCCACGCTGATGGCAGTAACCTTGAAACGGTTGTACGTGGGTGGGATTCCTAGCTTGTGGATATTCCAACCCTAGCTTTGCTCAAAGCTGTTTGATGTAGCGGGCAGATGCTTAAGGGAAGCCATGTTTAATATGGTTACGGATTGCAACAGCGAAGCATTTGTGGGCACATTTGCATGTCCCTGCCAAGGTTTCCAGAATGCAGTGTAATAACTTTTTCTTCTTGGAATCCTGGACATGAAACAAGTTTTTTAACTTGCTTTAGACATTCAATTGAGAATACAATTGTACTATTTATTTATTTACTAACTATATATAAACTATATATATATATATATATATATATATATATATATATATATACACACACACACACACAGTAGACCCTCGTTTAACCCGGCACACTACTAAAAGAGGCCTAGATGAGCTGCACATAGGATACTCTGCTAAGTATATTTGTCAGTGAGGGCTGTTCTAGCAGCAGCAGCTTTCACTCCTCACTTACACACAGGTACGTTCAGTTCCAGGGTGCAGTGCTTAATCCAGGGAATGTGACGCCAACACTGCCCTGGCTCAGTCACTCACGCCTGTCTGCTTCCAGGTAACACTGAATTGCAGAGACTTACAGTCAATAAAGTCTAGGTGTCTGTAAGTATTTTGTGGCATGACAACCTGGCTCTTGGCATTTGCTGAGCCCTGTAAATTTGTAATTTTATATAAAGTACAGTATTATTTTTTTTTCTGGTTGTTTGAGTTTTGAATAAACGAGAGTTCTGGATAAATGAGAGTCTACGGTGTGTGTGTGTGTGTATATATATATTAATAGTAACTCTGAGTGTGCACCACCTTAGAGGAAACACTATGCAGACAAAATGGGTTTGGACTAAAACCATCATCTTCCCTCTTCCCTCAGAGCTAAAGTCTGGGCAGGTAAAAAGTAAATATCCAACTGAAAGGGATACCTACTGGCAAAGTTGATCCCCCACATTTAAAGGGGGCCAGATTAATTAACGGGGTTGCTTTTCCCAAACTACAGCTCATTAAAGATGTAGAGTGGGAGGAAGGTTAAAGTTACAAGTCAGTTCAACTTCACAATAAAGACAGTGATCAACCTCCTTTCAAATATATAAAAAGGCTAGATTTGTTCTAGGTTCCTGTTCAGTGATTCGTTGTGATGCTCTAAGTGATACGGCTGACTTATGTTGGTCACACTTCAGAGGACAGCACAGCTCAAGAAGTCATGTGACTGAAGAGAAGTACAGCTGTGGGACCATTAAGATGCATTTACCAGGAAGATACAGATACATTTTAATAAAACAGCTAATAGGTAATTCAGTCTTTTAAAGGTATATGAAAGTGAGGTGGGTTATTAATGCATCTGATAAAGAAGAATTGATAGTGTCTGAAAAAAATTGTTTGCATGAAAAAATTCTAAAGTAAACAGTTAAACCGTTAGCCTGAAGTTTGCTGAATTTCTTGCATTTGCACGAAAATGCACCCCCTGAAATTCCCACTGATAATAGGCATAACTTATACAATGTTTCTTTTTGGCCTGAGGATTGTGCAGGCATGCTCAGTTAGCACCTGTAGTCTGCCCTACTGTGGCAAGTCACATGATATCAGACACTTTCCTTTTCTTTAGCCAATAAGCATGCGCATGTGCTGCATTTTGGATATCTCATTAAAAAATAGATATCCAATATGCAAATCTCAGTTGCTGGGGGTGTCTACATCACCCCCGGCACATTTTTTTTTTCTGCAAAAAATGTTTGCATTTTTTCATGCAAACATTTTTTGCTATGTGTGTTATGATGCATTCTACAGGATGCATTCATAACCCACCTCACTTACATATACCATTAAGTTACCAGTGTCCTGTCACTGAAAATGTTCAGACCTGTAGGGCCTTCTGGATGGTAGCTGAGGTTGTGCATTTACCAATAATTATTTAATGTAGGTAATGTACAACTTGTGGTGATTACTAACCTATAACTGACCTTATCTATGTCTGGATAAAAGGGTAATCCATATAATCCACAATGCATTTTAAAGCGCAATTGTTTTTGCATTTTATGTGTTTATTTGCAGTAAATGTATCTAAAGTTTACTAAATGTAAACTCTATAGTGTTATACATGGTCTATTAGGGGCACGATAATGTGGTAATAAAGAAGGAGGATTGAGGACTGACAAACACAATATTTCATCATCAAAATAAAATCTAACGTTATTTTAGTGCCTTACCTGTAGGGATAAATGTAGGCTGTTGTAACTGCATATTAGCTAGAGCTTGTTGATAGTGGAAAACACTCGGGTTAAATACCGTGGTGGCTCCATTGCTTTTTTCAAGTGCTGGCCTCTTTGGTAAGGGTTGGAGGGCACCAGGCTGCAGAGCCTGTGGAGGAAGCATTCATTACATGTAGGACAAGACAGTGAGAGGAACAAGAGATCAGTCATGCATAAGTATTATACAGTCTGATATACAAAATCACCTGCAATTGTATTATTGTCCCAAGACAGGGAAATAAAAGATCAACTAACATTATGGGAGCGGGAAAAATAACCACAAAAATGATTATCGAGAATTAAAAAGAGCAGAGGAATATGGAAAACAGAAGAAGGGAGGGAAGGTGATCACACACAGGACAGAGGTACAAGCTTCAGTACAACACAGAGATGTGGGCAGCAGAAATTACAGAAAGTAACATACACAGTCAGTGACTGTTATTATTTATCAAACTGGACATGATCTTCTCCTTGAGAATGAATAGTCTTAGATAAAATAACTTATATGGATGGAGGACCTTTTCAGATAGATCAGTATTCACAGTTTCCCTGAGCCTGCCATCCTACCATGCCACTGCCTCTTTCATTCACCCTTCTCTCCTGAACTCAATTAATAATTCCCTAGAAGGGAGACTCACTTTACAGCTCAAGACCCACCTGTGCTCAAGCAGAACTTTTCTGGTTTGGCCTGTAACTCAAAGACTAGACCTAGGGGGGTCAGTACTTTTCACTCTATAGAATGGGTGAAAATCTGAGCACCATGAAATCTAGTCTTACTGCACTTCACGGTATAAAATACACAAGAAGATCCCAGTGCACTAACTCCAGAAAAGGATCCAGAATGTACAATATATTGTATAAATATCCTGCTGCCCACAACTAAACGGGTTTGTAATTCTTAAAAAGGTCTTCAGTAATGGTCCAGCTTTAATTTTGCAAGATGAGCAGAGATGACTTTTGATTTTATTGTGATTAAAAAAGTTATTGCCTTTTTTTTTTTTTTTTCTAAGTTCATACTGAAAATTGCTGTATTTTGCCCTAATTTTTAGGCTGGCGCTCTGCCCCTCTGTCTTGTCCATGAGTATGCAGCACATTCTACCACTAGTGATGCAAATGAAATATGGGAGAAGCTCCAGCCTAATAATTGTGCGAAACGGAGCAATTTTCACTTAAAAAAAAATCACAAAAAATAGCTACCTTAAAGTTATGGAAGCTGGAACATTGCAGTGACCCTTTAAGGATAAGCTGGCACGGAAATCATTAAAAACACTTTGGAGGACATAGAGGAAAAGAGATGCCAAGAAATGAAGCAAAGACAATCTACAGCCTATCAATATGACATGTAGTTTGCAGCTCAGTGCCTTAAATGACAGCCGTGTGACACATCGTCCTGGAGAGGGGACGCCATCTTTACACAATCTACCCCAGACTCATGTAAATTATCTCAGCCCATAGGAGCAGCTTATGGTTATCATGCCAAAGCCATAAAGAGACTCGAACGCTCTGAAATTATGTTTTCATTTAAAGATTCATAAAACTGGCTATACATTGTACTTCGTTTTTTAGTAAATTGGCATTATTTGTACTGCATTATTATGCAATTATTGGCTACCAGATACTAAGAAGCTGATTTGATGTGATAATTAGTGACACAATATGCTTGTTTGTTTTTGGGCTGTCGAAAACAATGTCTATTTTTGCTTCTAATGATATCTGGTCATGCCTCTACTTATTACAGGAGGATTACAGAAAATGCGGCCTAAAAAAAGTGTGGTGATACTGGCCTTTGAGCACCAGAGCTGGGCAAGCTTACTCAAGGCCAACCTTGATATGTCAGAGGCACTGGCTGCAAACCAGCAGTTACCATGAAATGTAAGTGGGCAGGTCTCCATGCACATTCAGATGGTCACATGCAAAGCAAGAAGGTCAAAGGTCCAAGTACCAGGTCAAGGGTTGCCTTGTGGGGTCGCTTCAGTGATCTGACAGCTGGCTGAGTCTTAATTAGCAGGCAGGGAGCACATGATGGGCAATGGCCAAAGGGGTCAAGCACAACAACAAAAAACAGCAAGCAGAGGTGCATCGTAAGGAGAGCGACATTGTGGACAGGTGAAAAGAAGAAAAAAAAAGAATGCATTATACAATATATTAAGGCTAGGCATGCACACACAATGGCCACTGGTATTAATTCAACATAATACAACTAACGTGCTTTGTATGTACCCCAAAAGCAGCGATCCCTCTTACCCAATTATGTTTTCCTTCTTCCTTCACTTGCAAATGCTTGAACTAATTCTTGGATATTCATGACCCAATATCTTTCTCCTTTTTTTTGTAATTTATATGTTTTTCTAGTGTGTTGTTGGAAATGAATATGGCTGCAGCCCAATGAAATATAGTGATATCATCAGAGGATGAGGAGGCCACGTTCTATCAATCATCCTCAAAGTGGATGTTTAAAGAGCTGACTATACATCATATTAGCCATTTTATAGATATTATATCATGCCTGAAATATACAGCATTGTTTATGTGCACCCTCTATGCTTATGGGCAGCTCAGTATGCTTATTTGCTGCTCAGAGTGCTTGATATGGGTCGGGGAGGGGAACTAACTGTATGATATAGTTGGGGGACATTTTTTTTAACCACCACATAGACCAAAAAGCATACTGTGATACTAATTAACACATTAAACCAGCTAATTAATTTTTATGAGCTGCTTATTTGCATATTAATGCAGCTAAACAATGCTAAATGTCTCAGGACTACCAGTTTAGAATGCTCTTTAAGAATTTCAGGTTTGTGCGACAGTATCTCGTGAACTGGGCGGTTTGTAATAAGATGATGAGATCTGAAAGGTCTTTAGTCCCAACAAAGGAAGAAAGTAATTCGAGGAAGAGAGAGAGCTGCTTTAAATGAAAGTAAAATGCAGTTTGAAATACTTATGAAAAGCCATCTGGTCTACACAAACATCAAGGTTAACATCTGTGTTAGAAAGTTGGCTGCTTCAGATGCGGGAAGGGCACATTCTTTTGAAATGTCTCAAAATGGATTACCAAAAATATAAAAAAAGAGAACTTACTTTCTATAAAATAATTTATGAGATTTCAAAAAACAAGATTGGTTCTGCTTCAAGAACATTAAAGGTAATTCTTGATATATATGCTCTTGTCTCTCCATTTCGTATACTAAATAGTAGCACGGTGCGCTAGCGGTAACGTCATGGTCATTTACAAAACAGAAATGTTATACAGAATAATGTAAGGCCAATTATATAAATTAAATATAAATCATATTTTCCTCAGCTTGCTTCTAATAGTACAGACTCCATATGACTGTGTGGGGAACAAGGGAGACGCTGACCATGCTGTATGCAGTAGAAGCTGCATTATGGAGATTCACAGATTGCTACACTCCAGCTTCAGATACACAAGGTTAGTTTCCTACTCATCAGGGAGATTTACAATGAATACACTCTTTGAGGAGCAAGACATTGTGGCCCTCATTCAATTGCAATTTGGCCAATTAAATAGGGCCCTAAATAAGCACATAACATATATTTTTTAAAGAAGTTTTTAGTTAGTGAAAACCTTGCTTTTGGATAGATGCTCACTAACTAAAAACTTCTTTAAAAAATATATGTTATGTGCTTATTTAGGGCCCTATTCAATTGGCCAAATTGCAATTGAATGAGGCCCTGTGTATATAACTACTATAATCATAAATAATGAAAAGCACAATGATGAAGAAACTCAGGGTAATGGAATTTGGATTTAAAATAAAAAATTATATTGGAAAGAGGGAAATGAACACTTGGATGAGTAGACAACTAAGAATGGTAGATCATTTCCTCGCCAAAACATATATATATATATATATATATATATACATATACCAAGTGCTACTGGTTACCATAATGCAGAAAAAGTGCAGATATATCAGTAATTATCTATCTGGACAATATAATAACATGGGTTATAATATATGTTTTGTTTATTAGTTATAGTATTAAAAACAAAACTGGTATAGTTTATGGACTAGTTAGTATAGTAAATAGCCGTATTTAATGTTCTTTAAAAAGAATCCAACCAGGGGATAGGGACATGGGATACTCAGTACTGCTCTACACCATCAAACAACACAGGAAATCATGTGACAAAAAATTTGAATTTTTTTAATTGATGCATATTACACTGTTTTACAGTTGATTCTCCCTCACTGCTGTCTTTAGCTTCCTTGACTCTGCATGTTCGCAAAAGACCCAAAATCACAAGCTCCCTGCAAGTGCCAAAGCACTTTGCTTGCTGTAACAACAAAAAAAAACATCAGCAGTTTCCTTTGGTTTCTTCAGACATACTAACCCAACATGTAAAAACTGAATTGTATTATCCCAGTGAAAATAATATATACTGTAAGTATCTATAGGGAGCTTGTAATTTATGGTTCTTTCAGGAAGCATCAGCAAAAAACTATATACAGGGAGTGCAGAATTATTAGGCAAGTTGTATTTTTGAGGATTAATTTTTATTATTGAACAACAACCATGTTCTCAATGAACCCAAAAACTCATTAATATCAAAGCTGAATATTTTTGGAAGTAGTTTTTAGTTTGTTTTTAGTTTTAGCTATTTTAGGGGGATATCTGTGTGTGCAGGTGACTATTACTGTGCATAATTATTAGGCAACTTAACAAAAAACAAATTGATACCCATTTCAATTATTTATTTTTACCAGTGAAACCAATATAACATCTTAACATTCACAAATATACATTTCTGACATTCAAAAACAAAACAAAAACAAATCAGTGACCAATATAGCCATCTTTCTTTGCATGGACACTCAAAAGCCTGCCATCCATGGATTCTGTCAGTGTTTTGATCTGTTCACCATCAACATTGCGTGCAGCAGCAACCACAGCCTCCCAGACACTGTTGAGAGAGGTGTACTGTTTTCCCTCCTTGTAAATCTCACATTTGATGATGGACCACAGGTTCTCAATGGGGTTCAGATCAGGTGAACAAGGAGGCCATGTCATTAGATTTTCTTCTTTTATACCCTTTCTTGCCAGCCACGCTGTGGAGTACTTGGACGCGTGTGATGGAGCATTGTCCTGCATGAAAATCATGTTTTTCTTCAAGAATGCAGACTTCCTCCTGTACCACTGCTTGAAGAAGGTGTCTTCCAGGAACTGGCAGTAGGACTGGGAGTTGAGCTTGACTCCATCCTCAACCCGAAAAGGCCCCACAAGCTCATCAATGATGATACCAGCCCAAACCAGTACTCCACCTCCACCTTGCTGGCGTCTGAGTCGGACTGGAGCTCTCTGCCCTTTACCAATCCAGCCAATGGCCCATCCATCTGGCCCATCAAGACTCACTCTCATTTCATCAGTCCATAAAACCTTAGAAAAATCAGTCTTGAGATATTTCTTGGCCCAGTCTAACGTTTCAGCTTGTGTGTCTTGTTCAGTGGTGGTCGTCTTTCAGCCTTTCTTACCTTGGCCATGTCTCTGAGTATTGCACACCTTGTGCTTTTGGGCACTCCAGTGATGTTGCAGCTCTGAAATATGGCCAAACTGGTGGCAAGTGGCATCGTGGCAGCTGCACGCTTGACTTTTCTCAGTTCATGGGCAGTTATTTTGCGCCTTGGTTTTTCCACACGCTTCTTGCGACCCTGTTGACTATTTTGAATGAAACGCTTGATTGTTCGATGATCACGCTTCAGAAGCTTTGCAATTTTAAGAGTGCTGCATCCCTCTGCAAGATATCTCACTATTTTTGACTTTTCTGAGCCTGTCAAGTCCTAACTTTGACCCATTTGGCCAAAGGAAAGGAAGTTGCCTAATAATTATGCACACCTGATATTGGGTGGTGATGTCATTAGACCACACCCCTTCTCATTACAGAGATGCACATCACCTAATATGCTTAATTGGTAGTAGGCTTTCGAGCCTATACAGCTTGGAATAAGACAACATGCATAAAGAGGATGATGTGGTCAAAATACTCATTTGCCTAATAATTCTGCACTCCCTGTATTGGGCAGAGCAGATGAACCACATATAGCATTCAAAGTAGGTAAATACTTGAAATGCTGTAAAAGCTAAAAGTATTTAAAAACAATGATAAAACAGTAAAAGAGCATCAACTGAAAAACTTCTTACAGGTTATCCACTTGATTTTGATTGCTCTACAGGATGATGCAGAACATTGACCATGAGATCAGAGTCCATTTAAATAAATGCAAAAACAAGGTCAGAGGCGCTTATTCAGAGAATGAACCAACCTCAGTGGTTTTGGACATGATAACCCACTCAGATATCTTTTTTGCTCATTTGTGCTGCTCACAGGGAGAAATATCCTGTAGTGTATCAGTCTGATCTCATTCAAAAGAGTGATCTAGCCCCGAAATACCAGGCAATTCTACCCTAAATGAGAGACATAGCATATCCCAGATGTACGTTTCGGCCCTTTGGGCCTCATCAGGGATGTGCAGCTGTACTCCCTAAGTGAGCAAGGAATCCATGGGTGGAATTACCTATGACCCTTAGGGAGACCAAACCCCAAGGATAATTTGCATGTCAGAGGTGCTCAATCTGTGAATGAACAAACCTAAGTAGGTGTTTTTGCATCCATTTAAATAGACCTTGATATGTGTACACATATCATCTGTACGACACAATGCAGCAGCCCATTATATATATATATATATATATATATATATATATACACACATGTGAATTTGTGGGCACATTTGCATGTTCCTGCCCAGGTTCCCAAAAGGCAGTGCAATAACTGTATTTCTTGGAATTCTGAGCAGGAAATATTTTTATAATTGTTTTAGACATTCAAATGTGAGAACAAATGTACTATTTATTTACTGCACTACTATACGGTGGAGGACTTCTATCGCTCTTTTGTCCACCATATATTAAATTATTGTTGTGGTAAATTACCTCCTAATAATATCTACTACACAAGCTAGGAAATGGCCCCATGCTGATGAGAGGCAGTAACCTCGAAACAGCTATCCGTGGGTAATTTTCCTGGCTTGTGTATAATCCATCCTAGTGTAGTGTGCCTAAAAGGAGCCATGTTTATAAAGGATATTGGATTAAAGAGCAAAGCCTCTGTGGGCACATTTGCATGTCCCTGCCCAGGTTCCCAGAATGCAATGCAATAACTGTTTTTCTTGGAATTCTGAGCAGGAAACAAGTCTTTTAACTTATTTTTGAATGCTAGCACAAATGTTTTATGTATTTAAATATTATGTCTGCTAAGCATAATATTATATCTGGCTAAAATGCAAATGCTGTAACCCCCAAAAGGCTAAATACAATTTAATTAGCCCCCAGACAGTTCCAACAAGTCCCCCGAGTCCTCAGCAGGCCATGCCCTTACCATAGCAGCGGCGGCTGTTTGGTTCACCTGGTGCTGAGCTGCCTTGATTTTGGCTTGCAGGTGTGCAGGGGGATGAAAGTACTTGCATTTCTCCCTAGAGCATCGGCCTTTGATGTAATCCATGCAGACTGTTACAGTGTTCTCATTTGTGTCGATCATGGCCATATCGATGGGGTGAGCGTAGCGGCAGTCGTTCTCACCTCGGGTGCAGTTACCACGCTGGAACTCTCTGCAAACCTGAGACATAAATGGAAGATTTTCTTAAGGTCTTTCTATAGATTCTGTATGCTTAACCAGCATTAGCCTGATTAGTGATTTAATCAAGTTTAGGAGGAATGTCAAGGACTCTCTAATGTTAGCTAGGTTACAGATAACATACTAATAATAAGCAGCCACATTAAATTCGAAGCTCGTATGTGCAACGTGAGACCCGCAACGGCTGCAAGTTGACATTTTGCTGATTTACAGTGCTATTAAATTAGAACATGCTGCGAGTTACGGGCTTGAGAGATAAACCCGTAAACCAGTTTTCGCTCGTCGGATGTGCGGCCGTGAACGTGATCAATTAGTCAAACTCGTATTTACGTGTTGGGATGGAGTTAATGGCAAAAGAGATTGTCAGAAATACGTCACTGAAAAATGGAGGTGGGATGGAGGAAAGTCTTACGGGGTTCAATTACGAGTTACGATCGGACCCACATTCGAGATATAAAGCAATATTGACAAAGCCGTAAATATGATATTCTATTACATGTGAGTTCCAGTATATGTATTAACACATTGATTGCCGGGATTGATATAACACGGAAAATAAACATGAAATAAAGTATTTTTCTGGGCTGATTTGCGGGCTTGAGAATGTTGTGCTGTTAATTCTAAGACCTAACATCACTTTGCCTTTTTATTATATATACAGTAGTGTGTGTATATTTGCATTTACAGTATTACGGATTAGACTTTACCCCCCTTGCGGGTCCTCTCTAGTACCGGTTGGCTTCTTGGCTCCATTTGCGAGTTACGGGGTTGAACGACAGTGATTTTGAAGCAATTTAATAGCTCAATTGGAACGTAACAGTTACGGACTAGGGTTTTCTCGCTGATTTAAGAGGCTAATTTAATAGCCGTAAGTCTTGCAAGCTACGTTACGAGCTACGTTTTTGCACATTAGGGGACTTTAATAGGGCTGAAGGTTGGAGATTGACTAGTCATGAGTGGCTGCATGTTGGAGGAGCTCCTGAAAATTAAGTTAAAAAAGTTTTTTAGCCTCACAACTCTGGCAAAAATAATTTTAACCAATTATATCAGGTAGTTACATCTTCCTGACCTGGCTGGAATCACTTTAGTTTAAATTACAGGGGATTCCTCCCCAAACTTTTCAGCCAGTGGCAGCCCGAACAGTATTCCCCTGGACAGGTATAATAATAATAATAATATAATAATAATATACAAATCTATGTAATATCTATGTAAAATATATTTAAACTATGTATTTTTGCCCATTTTCAAGTTTAGTTTTTCAATTAGGACTTTAAGAAGAGAAACGCCTAACAATTAACATTTTAGTTGTCATGTTCGCTTCTTTAATCCTCTCCCTTATATTATTCATTTATCTTTTGAGTACATGGCATGTTTGGAAACGTTCTACTAAAAAAGGGTCATTATGGCATATTTATTGGTCCAATGCAATAATCTATACTTGCAGAGTGCATTTTATTTAGGAATATTATATCGACCCACTAAATCGCATCACAAACTGGCTTTAACAAAGTACTAATAAAGGAATTAGTGCTGGAAAATGATTTTATTGGTATTGATCACCCTGTTTGAATGGCTTTATATCCAGGCATTTCCTCCGCTCTGTGCATTACACTTGTTTTATTGCTGCCTTTGGGAGTCATCACTCCGACCCTCCAACCTTATTGCTCTGGAGCAGTGATCATAACATGACTCAGACAAGCTGCTGCATCACTGATGTCGATTAAATGGGAGAGGTCAGTTGCTTGTGTAAATATTATATTTTTGGCATAACCATGATGTAATCTGACATTTTAGGAAACTTAAAGGAGTACTGTACAATGCAATATATAGATATATCAATGTTTGATTTTGTCTAAAAGTATAATTAGGTAAGAAAATGCCAAAATGCTGGTTTATTTTATTTTTATCAGCTTCTGCAGGTCCCTGGAGGCATCCACAATACTTTGGTGAATGCTGTGTTTGCGATTGCTGGAGAGCAGGGCTTGCAATTATTGTTGAGAGCTGCCAACTTAAGGTCAAATGATCTAACAAATCCTTCCCTACCCTGATTAGCATAGTGCCCGGACTTCAAGTCTTTGTATATAATCTAGAAATGTATATCCTATACAGGTGCTAATTTTCATTTGGTTTTCTTGAACTGCAGTGGTCCTTTAAATTAAAGGGGCATATTTTTACAATCTGACAGGCAGACTGGATCATAACTGTACCAATGAACAAGCAATCTCTTTATACACTCTGTGCAGTTTAGGGGAATCGATTAGGATTTGGGCACCACCTGGCCACTGTATTGCTTCTGGATTTCTGGAGTGTAGTCTAGTCTACAGTAAAAGATAAACGACTTTGCAATATACATAGAAAAAATGCAATTTCCTTAGCTTGCCTTTGTCTTCTTTTTAACTTCTCAGCACATTAGTTTCTATTGGCGTATCAGGTTGTATCATTGGCATAGTGTGATAACCAAGAATGGAGAAATAGGTAGTATATGATGTTTGTTGTACCTGGCTCTCACCTCTGTGCTGCTCTGTAATACATTTTTTATATATATTTATATATATGGGTTTTGCTTGGGATGGGCCATTTTTTTATTTTTTCAATTGGACCTTCTATTTACTAACTCTGCCACTGATGAGAACATATATCTACAACTACATATATCTACAGCTCTGGGGTTACCCCGTCTCTTTGAAAATAATAAATATTGCAAGACCCACACAGATGAGATCCTAAAGAGTGCTGTTTGTGGTTATGTTGTCTACCACATGTACACCCATACTGTGCTGAATAACAGCAGGTATAAAGAAGCCATGTTTAAAATTATATTGGATTTAAGAGTAAAATGCATTGTAGGCTCATTTGCATGCCCCACCCTATTTCCCAGAGTGCAATGCAAACACTGTTTCTTGAGATTCTAAGCAGGAAATAAGTCTACTAGCTTATTTTTACGTATGGAAATGTACACACAACAGTAATATATTTAAATCGACACATTTACACTTAAAAGGTTATTTGTACTAATGTTTAGAGCTGAATCTTACAGTGGCTCTTTAACATACTCCTGAAGTACCATATTTATAGTATGCTCTTATGAAGAAATTGACTTGATAATGTGCAAAACATTATACAAACTTTAAAATAAATAGAGTCTAAATCTTTAACTACTCTATTCAATTTTGGTGCATTTGTCCCTAGCAGGATTAGACATCTGTGAGGATTTCTTGGTTTCATATAGTATTTCTATTACATTTTTTTTAAAGACTGCCACTACAAAGTGGCAACAATGGGATTGAATATCGAACAATCCCCTGTAGGATAACACCCCATCGTTTAAGTGGAAGTCTCCATGACACTGGCAGATCTGCTACACTGAAGGTTTTCTGTAAAAAAATGCTTTTAGGTTCATGGTTTACATAGCTGCTAATATTTTTAATTTGTTCATAAATATGTTTTTTCTCATCCTATTGTTGTCAGGAAATAGACAGGAAATAATCACATTACATGTTACAACTGGCTCGTATTTATATCATTTATTTTATGTTAGATTGTTATTGTATTAAATAGAACTCCAGTTTCTACAAGGAAGGCCCACTCCTGGCTCCTACCCACTTACCTCCAGTTTGTCTGTGCGCACCAGTTTCTGCCCAGCATTGCCCCCGGGCACCGTGACAGCCGGATTCCCAGAGACCAGGACAGGTGTATTTGGTAGAAGCTCTGCAGGGACCAAGCCCATCCCTGGGGAGACGTGACTTAGGTATGGGCTGAAAGCCATGGATGTGCTGGTAGCAAGAGATGGAGTCACAGGGAATGTGGTCTGGGTGCAAAAAAAGAAGAAAATATTATAGTACAAACATGCAGTATATGTAATTTGACATGTAGAGACACTGAAAGGGTCCAAATTGTTGCAAGAAGTCTAAATAAGCAAGTTTCCAATACATCATGTATTCTCCTTCTGTCAGCAAGAGCCACTTAATAATAACTATGTTTGGAGTTGCAGGTATGGCGCTTGTTGCTAAAGTAGCTATGGGGCAGAACTATCCATACCTGCAGTCCCCGCAGATCTCTTATTAAAGGGACATGGAATGCAACATTTTCTGTCATGCATTTAGAAGAGCATGTTTAAACATTTAAAAACATATATTTTTTCAATATTTTGTAAAACTTTTATTTTATTGGAAACTAACAGTAAAAGCAACAGGAAATAACTCTATGTGAGCAGAGACTGACTCATAGGCAGATATTTATGACTCATACAGCTATATTGCTGCACACTGACTGACAGGCACAGCCCCCAAATACAATTATACATTCTAAGCAGTTTATTCTGCTCCAGGAACTTCATGTTCAAAACTGTTCAACATTATCAAATGCCCACTTTTAGATGCAACAAATAAAAAAAAATGCCCTCAATGGCCCTTTAAGCAAGACAAGAGGCTGACCAAGAAGGGAGAATTCTTAACTTACTACAAAATATAGGTTTCCCAGTAATGTTTATGGCATTAGATTTACTTTTTCATAACAACAATAACTTGCAAACATGCTTGTATTTAACTATCTTGCAGGAATCAGAACATTATTAATTTTAGTCTAATTTATAATCTGAAGTGTATCATTATTTTAAAGGGTTGATTTTCCAGTGTGAGATTATATTTGTCCAAGGTTGCCTCTTTGTAAACAAATATTTTATATATATATATATATATATATATATATATATATATATATATATATATATAAAAGCACACACACATATGTGTGTTTATGTATGTATATATATATATATATATATATATATATATATATATATATATATATATATATATATATACACACACACACATACACATATATACACACACACAAAATTACCAAGAAGCATGTTTTAGCAGCTAATTCTAACTGTAAGTTCTTGGGACAAAGAGGAGATGATGATGTGAGTTTCCATTTATCTACTTGCCAATTTCAAGACACCAAAAATAATAAAATTCTAAATTTTATTGGTTTAACTTGGAACAGCCAAGTATCTGCTGCCCAGAACATTCAGTTTTTGACAAAAAAAATTAAATACATTTTGGGCCACATTTTTTACTGATATATGATTGTTTTCTCAATGTAACTTATTTTTACATTTATACTTTATATGGTTCTTTATTTTTCTTATTAGTAATTGCTGCCATTTCCTGTCTACTTCTCGTTTTATGGCCTGATGATGAATCATTGCATATAAAATGTAATGTATTATTCAAGCGCAATAAACATTATGCCTGTCATGCTTTTCGGAGCATATGTTGCTGACTGACTAGACACTTCTTGTAAGTAGCTTATACATATTTATTCTTTCTGAGTTTTAGCATCTTGAGTTTCTTTTCATTTTGATGTCTAAAATATGCTTCTATGCATAAAATACATATTTTTGCAAAGAAACATTGATATAATTTTGGAATAGTTGGTAGGAAACACACAGATCATATTAAAGGGGACATTTTAATTCCATATGTCCGCTGCTCAATTTTAAAGAACTAGAAATAATAATATTAAAATGTTTTTTGAATATAAAAATATTACATTTAATTAATTTAATTTTATGCAACTATATGGAATCTCTTCTTCAGGATCGCTACCTTGTCGTGGTGAAGGGGCTTCAATGAAGCTGTGAGCTATATCATGTAGGGTCATACAAGATGGGCAGGTCATAGTAAAGACAAATCACGGTCCATTGGAAAAGGAACTGGCAACCCACTCCAGTATCTTTGCCATGAAAAGCTTGTGGATAAGCACAGCCAGAGACATAGATAAATGTGCCTGGCTTGCTGCAGTTGATAGGGTTACCCAGAGTTGGATACAACTGAAGGATTGAACAACAATATGGAATCTGCACTTATAAAGACTTCCCCTTATATTTTATGTCACAACTTCCCTTCCTGATTGAAAGGCAGATAAGCAACGTCAGTTGTTTGTGGTATGAAAATGAAAATAGCGTTTCAGTAAGAGTCAGTGAGCTGATCTCTCCATCATGGTTCCCACCTCCCTGACCAGAAACATTTACTTACAGATAGGAGTATATGGGCAGAATGGAGATGGCTGGTCATCATACAATTGCATAGATAGGTAATACATTTACATTTACAGCCTGTTTTAATTTCTTAAACTTACTAAACTTACATAATAACCTTGAACCTTCGAGCAGGCCCTAGATACATCCTGAGATGCGGTCACCATGGATACGAGATTCTGCTGGATCATTACATGGATACACACAATGATGAGTTAGTATTTATTCAGTTCTCTTTCACAACTGATGCATTGTTTACAGATTTAATACAATGTAATAGCTATAGGTCTAGGACACTATAGTGTGGATAGATGTATCAACAGCAACAATAATGTACGTTGAAATCTGTGGAGTCTTCTTTTGGGTTAAACTGTTGGCAAATGCATCCACAGTAATGTGATCCAGGCCTCAGACGTGTGCCATATCTGTTCATGAGATTGAACCTTCTAAGGAAAATGTAAATACTAGTTAAATATTTGAGGGGAAAAAAAGAGATATAAAATGGTTTACTAGGTTAGAAAAATATTTCACTATATATAATGATTAGAGGACAGAAGGGAGGGGTAACAGTTTGATGTAGGAGGCAGGGGCAGATCTATCAGTCGAGTAGGGATTCCCTTGGGGCCACCACACCCTGGCCCAACTTGCACACACACCCCAGCCCAACCCGAACACACACCCCCACAGCCTGAAATTGGCGTGTGCCTGTTTAAAAAACTGAAGCTCCAAGAGATGGCAGTGTAGAGCAGTCCAAGATGCTGGGGATGTGTATCAGGGAAAAAGGTAAGAGAGCAAGGGCTGCAAAGTGGCAGCAAAGTACAGGGGTCTGGAACATGTGAGGGAGGAGCAAAGGAGATATTGATGGGTCTTATGTGAGGTGGGTACTGAGAGGGCATATCTGTAGAGGATGCGGCAGGAAAGTGGTGCTATGCTGCAGGCAGGGGAACTTTGCCATGCAGGAGGTAAGGGTAGGGGAGCAGCTATGGAAAGGGGCCTTGGGGGGGTGGATCTGCAATGGGTAAGGGTCTTGGGAAGGTTTGCTGTTATGGGTAGGAGTCTTCAGGAGGGAAGAAGTTATGGGAAGGTGTCTGGGGGAGGAGCACTGAGTGATTTGGTCGCCGTTGGTCCCAGCGCATAATTTTTTTAAAACAACTACATGGGGAAGGGGGGGGGGTGTCAATTTATTTATTTTTTGCACCAAGGCCCTCCATTCTCTAGCTCTGCCACTGGTAAGAGGGTGGAAAAGGGGTCATATACAAAATACTACTTTATAGAAAGAATAGTAGATAAGTGGAACAGCCTTCCAGTGACTGCTATAGGGCTTAACACACTTAAAGAAACATTATAGTACCAATGCAATACAATTTAATTAATTTTTTTACTTAATAACGGGTGAGCAATAAAATCAGTAATTGAAGGAAACAAATTTAATATAAGTTTTAAAACTTACGTTTGAAGTTTAGTGTTTTAGACCACAGACCTGCTTCTGTTTACAGGTGTCTAAGATGTAGAAGAGGATCTGCTCCAGAGTTTATATCTGCCTCCTGATAGGAGCCTTTATTTGCCTCCTTCCATGCAGTGGCTATTCAAAGCAAACCTACACAGGTCAGAAATAAATTGGGACAGCCTCCTGGATGACTACAATGAGATGGATAGAAGCAGCTCCGATAGACCCAGGAACATTAAAGTTCAAATGTAAGCTTTATTATACACCAATTGTACAGAAGATGTATAAGTTACACAAGCATATGACTTGGGAATGAAGCACAAAATGCCAACCTTCAAACCCTGTCTGTACAGTCCCCTGGAAGGAGAGGGAGGTGGAAGATCAGTTCTCTATCAGACATATAGGCACCATCATGATTAATGGGCATCCCCAGAAATCTTTATATAATGAGGTACAAACTTTATATCATTAAAGTGACACTTCCCTGTTAAGGAACAAGGGAGCAGTGTCTGAATATCCCAGGTATGTTATATGAAGCTGTAAGGAAATCCTTACTTCAGATTGTATTACTGTACATTATATTGTACTATCTTGTTTAAGTACTCCAAGTAAGATATAGAAATTCCTACCTTATACTTAGTACTGCTTAATACTGCAGGTTTGAGGCTTTAAAAGCTCCATCAAATGTATTTTCTTGAAATACTGATTTTGTTACTAATTCTTTTGGGGCTTCATTTGTTTATTTATTAACCAATTAGTATCAAAATAAGTATTTCAATAAAATACATTTGATGTAGCTTTTAAAGCCTCAAACTTGCACTTTGCATTGTAGCTTCCCACAGATGCACTTCCCTTCTATCCTATGTGTCCAAGGGGTGAACGTGGATATGTCCAGGAGGTCGTCCAAATAATTTTTTTATGACAGGTGTATGTTTGCATGAAATATCCAATGTAAGCGAATGAGTCTAGGCTGGTATGAGGACAATAGATAAGACTCCTATCAGGACAGTCCTCTGGGCTGAAATTCATATTAAAGTTTTTAGTTTTTTATCTATATTGATTTTATTGCTAACCAGTTATTAAATAAACAAATGACATCCTATGATATGAGCTCTGCACTAATCATTTAAGTAGTTGCAATTCTAAAGTGATTCAATTCCAAATAACCTTTTTTTGGTGCATTCCTGTTTTTTGCTACCACACGTGCATCTGTTATGTGCACGCACACATGCTGCACTGCCCTGTGCAGATGAAGCTGTCTCCTTGTAGCCGGTAGGTTTACAGGGCTAGGGCCGGGCAGGGATGTAGTGGGTTAGGGGCTTAGGGACTTAGTTTTAGGGGGTTAGGGTTAGGTTAAGAGGGTTAGGAGGTTAAGGCCACCAAGGGGGTTAGGGTCAGGGGGTTAGATTTAGGGTTAGGGCAGGCAAGGGGTGTTTGGGGTTAGGGGCATAGGGAGTACATTGGGATGCGGGACGCAAGCGCACCCGGCAACAGGAGGCTTCCAGTGCCGTGCATGCGCGCGTGCTAGCATAAAACAGGAAAGGTCCCATTTTTTTTGTTATATCCTTTCCACGACAAACAAAAAAATAGCACAGCCTTATTTCTCACCTGAGCTCCTCTAACAATCCTAGTCACTGTATACAAATACTTACAGCCCAAATCAGACATCTACATCCAGTTACGAGGGTGCCTATATCAGGTTCATTTTATCTGTGCTGTTAATAAGAAAACATCATAAAGTGTATTTTGCTGGGCTGTGTAGTATGTATATGGCTAGCGGTGCAAGATTTTGGGTCCCCTGTGGCTACCATTCTCAAGAATTAATAGCCTGCTAACAGGAATGTTGTAGGGTGTTAACTTGTTGTATCTCTACCCCACTACACAATAAAGGAATGATGGATTTTTGAACCAACACATCACCCTTTAGTATATCTGGCCCACTACACTGTAGCTTTCATGATCACATCACTAATAACTTTGTAAGGTATGTGTCAAGCACAAGTGGAACAAGTAACTCCATTGCACCTTAAATGTATACAAAAGTTTCCTTTTTCTTACCCTTTTCTAATCTAACACATGCTGCTTATATCAGAAACATACATTACATTAATTTGTTCTATACATACAGTTTTATTTTATTTAAAAACAGAATTATCCCTCTGCAAACTGCAATCGCAATCATGTACATTTTACCAGTTGCATAAAACATTTGGTCATGTGTGTAACAATACAAACATGTGAGCTCCAAGCCAGATTACATTGAGCTGTCATGCTATATTTCCCTCTTATACCACTGTATGTGATTAAGAAATCTCTCATACAGATAATTCCTACTTTCTTAAGCATTTCTGAAGAGGATGCACTTGTCTACAGAACAGCCAACCACTTTAGTTTTTCTTAAGAACCTAAAATTTAATATAAACATCATATTCTCAATTCTGGAGATCAAAATGTGAGATGTATTTACAGAAATCAAATTTAAACAAAAATGCAAAGTATACCATTTCTGCAGCGTCTAAAACGCATTCAACTGTTGTTAATTGCAGTCGCACTGTATATTTAAATCATCACTTAGTGACATTATCTTAAATTGCTGTCTCTTTTATGGATCCCTCTTTTGAGGTCTGATGAGCTCTGAGTGAAGTATTTAAAGATAATAGAGGCTGTTTTTAGGGTAAGTGGAATATCTCCACACATGATTATTCAGGAGAGATACAGGTGCCATAAAATGATATCTGTTCATTTATCAAGCTCGGCTTACCTACCACCAGGCAGAGCTACATGCCATGATAATTAAATATACATATTTATAGAACTATATTATGGAGCCATATGGCTTAGTAACTGATGGGGAAAGCAAATTCTATTTAAAGTGGATCAGTCATGAATGAGGGTTTTACATCAACAGCAAAAACTGCTTTGTATTATTAATATTAGGCATTTGTTTAAATAAATATATTATACCGCTCAAGTCTGTACATCTCCCTATTGAGGTACTAATCTGAGGGGATCAGTCACTTTCTAGGCAGAGGTTTTTCATGCACCTGAGGCAGTATGAAAGCCTTAACAGACCTATATTAATCTCCTCTCACTCATCACTTCCATAGATTGTCATTACTTGAAATGGAGGATGCTGAGCAGATTTGTAACATGTGACCACGCAGGTTAGTGTAACATGATCTATCATCCTTGAGATGTCATCCCTAGATACAAACCAGATTGAGCTTCTCTGAGAGGGGGAATTAGAAAATAATATATAGGATTCGCATGTTTGGTAATGCATAAGAAGGTGTGGAAATTCTTTGTTATTATTATTCTATTATTATTATCATTTATTTCTAACGCATCAACGTATTCTGTAGTGCTGTACATGGGTTAAGTACAAGGCAAAAATAATTAACATTGCAAAGAATGGAGGGCCCTGCCATTGAGCTTAGAATCCAGTGTGCATAGTTATTTCCCTAAAGCACCTTACAAGACTTAAAACATGCTTTTGAAACAAAGATGTCGGCTTGCTTTAGTAGTGCATCAATGTAACTTTAAAATGCCTTAATTATGCTTTTAGCTAAAAAAAAAAGTATTATGAACCTAAAAGAACTACACTCAACTAAAACAATATGGTATCACAAAGATGCGATTCTCACAATTGAATAGGGCTCTATATAAGCACAGAGCATATTTTTTTACAGAAGTTTTTAATTAGTGAACTTCTATCCAAAAGCGAGGTTTTTGGATAGAAGTTCACTATTTTTTCTGTAAAAAAAATATGCTCTGTGCTTATATAGAGCCCTATTCAATTGGCCGAATCGCAGTTTAATAAGGCTGTAAGCCTGTAACTGCACTGATATATTTAAACAGTTTTCCTTGATCATTTATTTAAAATACAACATAACCTAAATCTTAATTAATAAAACAGAAACCAGCACTTTTAATATTAAAGGACCACAGCAAAAACATTTAAAAAGTGCAGATTTCTATAAAGTAAAGCTATGGCTACTTACAATTGGCTGTAGCTGTGCGCCGGGGAGCATGAATTGCATCTGCTGCGCCAGCATGGCGGCGGCCGTCTTCTGCTGTATAAGATTGTTCCGTCCATTGATTTCAAGCTGGGTTTTTAAGTGCGGGGGAGGGTGGAGATATTTACAGTTTTCTCTAGTACATCGACCCTAAAAAAAATAGAGACAAAAAATGATCAGTTCACAAAACGCAAATTTTCACATAAAGTTATAGATGTTTATGGCAAAGCACACACAACTTAATCAACAAATTACTCTATTTTAGGCTTCGACTGGTAACCAATCCTGAAAAACTCCAAAACTATTTTGAATCCCTTTATGGTTTTGGCATTTACTAAATCTACTTACTATTAAGGGTACGCACAAGCCCCATATGTGACATATAAGTTGTTTCATTTTTAATTGAACAAGAATTGAGTTTGTTGTTGTTTATATATGGGAGTAGAAGGCACAAAAAAATTGGGGGGATAATTCAACTCTACTCCCAGAACAGGAAGCATGGGCAAATTTCTTCATTTAAATTCTCAATGCATTCCCCCCCCCCCCCCCCCGAATATGATACGTGCACATAGAAATAATATCTACACACACACATATATATATATATATGATAAACTATTGGTCAAAGCTTTTAATTCAGAAGACATACTGCTTCCAAACTGGTAATGCATAATTAAGTTTAAGTTTGCTATTTTTTATGTCCCCTAGTCATTTAATCTGGGTGGGATTTGCCCCCCCCCCCCCAGTTCCTCCGCCCCTGTGTTTATAGTTATTGTTTGTACAGCGCTTGAAGCCCCACAAGAATCTGCAGAGATAATACGTACGTTTTAGGCTGTGATTGCTACACTGATTCTGGTTTAGCTTTACTGATTTCTATACCTCCCACTTTACAGTTTATATATATATATATATATATATATATATATATATATATTATACTTCATCTGATAAATAAAACAAACATTTCTAATTAACCAAAAATCGTGTAATTTCACAGACCATTCGGTAACTCACAGGGTAAGACTGGGATTATAAAAACATAATAAAATGGTAATGATGCATAAAAAGGATGTGCCTGGATGCTAGATTGTATGATGCATAAGTGAATGAAGTTGTATTCCAATATATCACATCACATTATAATTTCTTAGAAAAATCAATACGTGGTCCACAAATACCCCCTGCACTATTTAAGTGGTACGCTAATTTTCAAGTGTTCCATCAAAAGACAAGTCTGAGAACTACTGCACTAGACCAGAGAAAATCAGGGGCGCTCAGTCTGAGAACGGACAACACCTAAGTAGGTTTGCTCTATAGGTCTGGTCACCTACTCAGAGAGCAATCTCTTTTAGCTCACTTGTGCCCTTCACAGGGAGAAATATCCTGTAATATAGGAGTCTGGTCTCACTAAAAAGAGTGATCCAGGCCCTAAATACCAGGCAATTCTACCCTGAGCAGGAGAAGCAGCAAATCTCAGACGTACGTGTCAGTGAGGTGCAGCTGTACTCCTTAAGACACAGTGAGCAAGGAGTCCATACGTGAAGCCCCCTATCACCCTTAAGGAGACTAATTTCTAACGGTCATTAGCACCACTGCACTATTCTATGACTTTAGAGGAGTAGTAAGGAATGAAAAAGAACAATATACCTAATATAAAATTAATTAAGCGTTTGCATAGCAACCTGCACACCTGGTACAAATGAACTGGTGCTACTCATTAAGTACTCCGCTATTACAGGAGAGTGATGGAGGTAGCCTGAAACCAGTAGCTAATTAAGCTCCTCTCTCAAATATTTAGCAACCATTTTAAAAAGGAAAGCACTTTTTTACAATTTATATCTGGCGGTAAAGAGTACATATAGTAACTTTAATGTCCCCTGGAAATACATTTTGGAGCTTTGAACAATGACTTTATCTAACAAGCTCCCGGGAGTCAATATGATCATAAACTGGAAATAATTTAAATAAGTTCTTTCTGAATGGATTCAGTAACACGCAGCTTTTGGCTCCCCGGCCCTCCTCAGTATTACATCTTGGCCAAGCTCCTTGGTGCAGATTGTAATGCTGAGTACGAGGCTATAATTGGTTGGCATCTGATGTTGGACTGAATCAAGAATCCTGCACTTGGGAAAACAATAGCACTTCTGTTTTATATGTCAGTGTCCTGGAAAAAGCTGGAAGAGGAACGCGACTGGTTAACTATTTCAGGCTTGAAAAATCGCACTGCCCTCGCTGGGCTTCATCACATTAATGTGAAAAATGATATCATACGTTTTCTACACTTTAACTGAAATTGCTTTTGAACCAGTCCCCGAACAAAGACAGTCTCTGCAAATCTTCAGACGTTCCTTTAACAATCTCATCTAGTTTCCATAAACGTAGCAGGTGAACCAAATCGCACAGGCATTATATTAAGTTTGATTTAAAAAATGGATTCCATTTATCCTCTGGAGCAGGGGTAGGCGAGTTCGGTCCTGGCGGGCCACACACAGGCCTGGATTTGAGTATGACTCACCGGTGCACAGAAAAGACAATCAGGATGACTGAAGAAACGATAGTCTCGTCGTATGTACACCTCAAATCCTGGCCTGTGTGTGGCCCTCTAGGAACAAACTTGCCCAACCCTGCTCCGAAGGGTACATTTAGGCCACAGAAAACACAATCTTTTTTTGTGCTGTGGTCTGTCAAGGTTTCTGCCTGTAGCAGACTATAGAGGTATGTGAGGCTTGAAATAAAGGAGGCTGCAAGAATCTGATGTAATATGTGATCACTCTGCTAAAATGAAAACGTTGCTGAAAAATTAGCACAGGCTTTAAGTGGGGAAAAATATATGTTGGTAGATAATTTCCACACAGTGTTTAATCCCCCTCCACCCAATAGACCTATCACAGGGCCACTCCTAAACTCATAAAGTGCACAAATGTAATAAACTGGTTTTCTACCAGGCTCTATAATGACCAAACTGGTTAAACTAGTCTAATTAATGTAATTAAATTAATATAAAAATGTATCTTAGCATTCACACAATAACTGATGCTTTAGCATATAAATTCATTAACCTCACGCATTATTAAACTGCAAACATCTGAAGTATATTCCAAACCAATAAGATCAGCCGCTATGCAATCTATGGTATAAAACCATTTTGAAAAAAATATCTGAATTTTTGCAGACTCTGCTTGTGTCTAGAGGTTTGTCCATATCCTCTTTAGTACTGCGAGTTGGCTTGGAGTCCGAGGTGTGTGTGCAGTTCTCTGGTGGTTCACAGTATCAGTTCATTTTTGTTTCTGTAGTGTAGGGCTCACCTACCCTTCCCATGCCCCCCTTGGTCCCCCCTCAGCCTTACCGTATCCCTCGGTCAGCCAAGCCTGTCCGTCACAAACATTAATCTGCAACAACTAAGATTTTATTGTATGTTCTTAGTTTACAAAGCTGCTAACATTATTAGTTTGTTACATACTTCACAAACATATGAAGATTTTCTTACATGTCACACTGGCATCTCAACTTCAAATTAATACAATCTCACTCCCAGAGCAGACAATGCTACTTAATAGAAAATAAAATTCATGTACTGCCTAAACCCCATTTAATTAAAATCTTGTAAGGCTCCCTTCTACTTCACAAGAAAGATAAGCAGTGCTATCTGTGCTCTGGGGGGAATCTTAAAGATAATAATGTTTCTACAGCTTAGTATATAACTTAAAGCTTGTTTTTATTTTTAAACTTTCTATAATAATATTGCACTTTATCAAACCAATTCTAAAAAACAGTAAGTTGTCAAGGGGGTTCTAGACGTATGGATCCTGCTCTGAATCATTATGTAGAGAAGTCAAAATCAAGTAAAGAAGCTGTAAAATATTTGTTTTTCATTTCTTTATGATTGTTCTTAAATGCTACGGTGTTATATTGAACATGTGCAGAAAAAGGTAAAGCTTTAAGATCCTGAAGGGACCATTGTCACAACCCACTGCTACTGTTGGGCTCAGAAAGATCCTAGATCAATCTCACCCAGTTGGTCATGGGGTTCTTGGATTATCCCTGTTAGCAGGAATGAACCCTAGTACAGCATACAACCACCACCAGTACCCATGAAGCTTAGGAAGCACGTTCAGCAATATTTCCAGTGGTTAAAATTATTATATTTCCTCAGAATAAACCATACACCTTGTTTATGTACCTTTAAACTGACAACTCCTTTATCGATGAACACACAGCACATATTTATAGTCACAGTGACATTAACATAACTGGGGAGTGAACACTTAAAACCATGGGGGGGCGAGGGTCAGTCCCAGGCCTATATCAGAAATTTCCTTCACTATGAACTTGGTAGGGGTCAATTAGTCCCAGCATGGGCAGAGACAGCGAGCCTGGTTAATATTAATAATAATAATCCTAATCATATTGGAAGCCCCACATAACCCTTTTAATTAAAACCCCCAGGGAAAATCCTAAATTTCAAGACTAAACATGGACACAATAACATAATCCTTCGTAAAACCAAATAGAGAGTTAGCTCTTTGAACAAGTTATTACAAGCATGGGAAAAATATTTCATAGCACAATAGAATAACATGGCACGCAAGTTAACCCTATCATTCCTGCCACAGCCCTGATATGCATGTGGCCATGACACCAAACTGGGAGAAAGTACATACTGATATATTTTAAACTATATTAAATATTGCCAGCCCAGGGCCCATGTCAGTCTCATAGTCCCAAATATTCTTAGGGTATCCCTAGGCATTACAGCCATAAATTATAACCACTCTTTAATTAGTTATAAAAGATTTGCTGAATTCTACACAGGAATATGCAGGGACCTTTTAGTTTTTAGTCCATTCTGTGCCTGAAAATATAAAAAAAAACTGCAGTGAGGGAAGGCAGCTGGTGCAATAACTGGTTTATATAATTTTTTTTACAAAACTTAAATATGCATAAGCGCAAAATATTTTTCCACGTTTTCGGTGCTGTGTTTGCTGATGCAGAGCAGCTTCGATTGATTAAACATACCTTTTACAGCAGTTCAGTGCCCCTTTAAAAGGCATATACCACTATAGAAATATTATTTTCTAAAGTTTCAAGAGCAAAACACCCAGCAGAGGAATCTAACACATTTTTTACACCCTGGAGATTCCCAGCTACTAAGTAACTCACAGCAAGATTCAGAAACTAATGAAGAGAAACATCCCTGAGAAACACAGAATCAGATGCGAGTCCCAAAAGACAAGGTTATTATTCAAAGCAAATTAAACAGAAAACAAAACAAGTCCGGGCAGTGTGGGGTCCCTACTAAACTGGGGGTTACACGTCACCTCGGCTGTCATAGTTTTCTACACAGTTATTGGAATTACTAAACGTGATAATAAATAAAACAAAACCATTTATTGACCCATTCTGGGATTGTACTCTATTCGTCGTACATAGTTCTTATTAGACTCATTTCACCATTAACTCATTCAGCTGCTCTGTAGAGATTTTTTTTGCTTCGTTCAGTTGTGTCCGACTCTCTGTGACCTCAAGGACCATAACACACCAAGCACATCTTTATGTCCATGGTCATGCTAATCGACTTTTCATGGTAGAGATAATGGAGTAAGTTGGCAGTTCCTTCTCCAGTGGGCCACAGCATAAGGCTCCTGTTATTCCCATCCAAATACTGACCATGCACAAACCTGCATGGATTCAGGGTGGTGTGACCTCTTGGTTCCCTGACTGGAATCAAACCCAGGTCACAGCGGTGAAAGCACCAAATCCTAACCACTGGACCACCAGGGAACCCTCTGTACTGGCTGCTCAAACAAGGAGAAGTTTAAAACAGGGCTCCTTTGAAATTTTGATTGGTCAAAACCAAAAATGTATTTTTACCCAGTAGTCTCAAATATATATTTACTATCATTCAGTTTTTGTACATTTTAGATCATGTTAGCACAACAAAGCAGTAATTGTCATTTTCATTTAAAGGGCCATTTATTCCACTGTAAGTGCTCTTGACGTCAAGATTGTATGTTAAAATGATCTAATTACACTAATAACATTATACTAAATTACACTAATAACATAAAAAAAAATCACAAGTTTTAAGCCTCTGTTTACATGCAAAGTGTATCCTGCCTACTGGCTGTTCTATGAGTAATACAGATAGCCGAGCAGAAGACCGTGATTGATAGCAGTGTTTCCCTGCACTCAGGACTGCACTGACCAATTAACCCATAACTGACCTTTTTAGTCCATCCCATGCATGCACAGATAGATTTGTTAACTAACACCCTCTACCCCTTAGCTGTTCTGTATTGTTCAAGTTCCAAAGAGGCAAGTGAGCAGAAACCTGAATTTTCTGCCATAAGAAATTACAAACGTTATGAGTTCTCTTCCCAACCTATAAAAATTAGCAGTCTTACCATTGACTTGAATGGGGGACACACCCTGGCAACCAAAAAGTATTTCAACATCCTTATCTTTACTGTGATCTTTACTGTGATGCGATTCAGATTGTGCTGCATTATAGTCATGGTGCTGTGTGTATGAGTTTGGTAATATTAGCATGCTAACATAACAACTGGAAAGTAGCAGTTTTTCAATTCGGAGGCTGCAAGTTAGGGAATGTACGCCTCCTCTAAGCCCGCAGGAGGCCCGAGTTATGGTGCTATTCAATTCGGCAGGACTGCAAGTTATGGGCCAATAGCGAAATTCAGAAACCATACCATCGCATGTAGCATTTGAGAGCTTGAACAGATCAATTAACCAAGGATGTAACTCCTGAGATAGAAGCAGCTAATGGAAACAGGGATTGTCATCATTATATCAATGAAACATGGAGTTTGGATGTCAAAGTCTTATGGGCCTCGATAACGATTGGACCCACATTCCTGATATAATGCAATATTGATAAAAACCGGGAATATGATATTCTATTAAATGTGATTTCCATTATATGTATTAACACATTGATTGCCGTGATCGATATAACACGGAAATCAAACATGAAATAAAGTATTTTTTCGGGCCGATTTGCAAGCTTCAGAATGTTGTGCTATTAATTCTAAGACCTAACATCACTTTCCCATTTAATAAAAGTACAGTATTGATTTTTTATTTGCTTTTAAAGTGCTCCAAACATGTCATTAAGCTCTTTGCGCGTCCTCCTTGGAACCCCTGACTTGTGATTCGACTTTTGCCATTTGCAGGCTTGACGTCTTGCTTTGCGAGGAGGAATGGTACCAATTGAATAGCGATTTGCCAATTTTAGCGTTCGCAACTCTTGCAGCAGTGAAAGATCAAAGGGCCATTAACTTGCAATGTGAACCATCGAGGGGAATCGGAGGCCGGAGCCCGCAAAAAGACACCAATTGAATAGTAAAATAACTTGCGGGCTACATTTCCAAAGCCTGGATCTCCCGAAAGCTCAATTGAATGAGGCTCTATGTTTGAATCTTGCCCACTGGTCACAATCATACATTCCATGATACTTTGGTAAAGGTTGCATATGTGAGAGGGGATTTACATTTTTGCATGAACAGGGGTTTTAGTTCTATTTTCTGCCTGCTTCTGGGTATGTGCAGAGTAAGGGGTAGATATGAAATTCCAAAATTAGTTAACAAAGAGTTAACAAATCACCCTAACCTTTCCCTCTTTCTCCCTTCCTCCATTGTTATTTTAAGACAAGTCACAGCAGCTGATGACTTTCTATATACAAAACCTAACATTTTCTTAAAGGTATATGGAATTTTTGCCCGTTTTTAACTTTTGATCTATACTGTTATGTTGTCGGGACAGGTCCGCTGCTGCAGTGCAGCCTCCAACTGCTAGATGGCGCTGCCGATATTTTGCAACGCTGCCGATATGTGAGAGAAGTTCTAATTTTATGTCAGCCTAACCCTTGAACTAACCCTAACACTCACCCTAACCCCAACCCTAACCCTCACCCTAACTGTGTACCTAAGCCTTGACTCTATTATATGGCACCAGAATATCGGCAGCGCCATCTAGCTGATTCTCACCGCCACTGATGCTGCCTTGTGCTGCTCTACTATAAGAGGATAGGACCTTATCTTTTTCTAATCTAACACGTGCTGCTTAGATCAGAAACAGACCTCACATTGAGTTATTGTATACACATAAAGATTTATTTTCTTAAGAAAATGGTTTCCACTCCCCCAGAGGTACATACTAATCATACTAACCAACAGAAACACTACAATCAAGAACATCTTTAACCCTATACTAACCTTCAAACCAGCAGAATACAGAAATCAACAGCAGCAATGTCTGAGCTCCTACTGTCTTCCTTATTGTGGGGGGGAAATACTATACATCCCATGATGCTGTGCAGAGACTGCCTTCCTAGAGGTTTCAACCATGTTGTAGTTGCCTGTGATTGGCCAAAACAAATGATACATTGTAAGCTAATTTCGTTTTAATTTTTCAGGGGCGTTCCTTGTCACAATCAACTGTCAGAAAAGTAAAAGAAAATTTCAGGGTAAGTTTATTTTAGGATTTATTTCATGCCAAATTTTTTCATACACTACTGATTCTCTTCTATTTGATGCATTCGTGACCCAGGAAACTTAAATATGCCTTTAAATGTTTTTTTATGTCCATATGCCAATATTGTTAGTTTCTTACATACTTCACAAATATGTGTGTTTCTAGTAAAATACAGCGCTCATTTCCTGCAACTTTGTCCCTGAAATTGTTGCCAGATTTCAGGCAGGAAATGGGTTTAAAATGCAGATGCCTAATTAATTATTCCACAGAACTGGCCATTAATGATCAGGGAAAAAAAACAACAATGCAAGAAAAACTATGTTAACCCCTTGCTGCCACAGACAGTTGCGTCTGGCAGCGAATGTATCTGATTTTTCATCACCTCCTGGGCCATATTATAATATATAATTGTGGGTTAAAGGAGATTAGTTTCAGCAAACTGAAGGGTAATTAGATTTTTTACTTGATACCATCTGCCCTGAATTTAAAACCCTCAATAAAGAAAATTCCTTCACATTAACATTTTATAGATTTTTTTAATCCCCATTTTTCTTCCGTCTGTACTAGCAGCGGCAGCCTCCACCTTGTCTGAAAGTAAAAGGAACGGCACAGCTGCATGTGCAAGGGCTATATGTGACGTAGGAGCAGATGGCCCTGCTTACAATGCAAGTTATTATTAGCCAGACTATTAGCGCTAATAAGGTCACTGCGAGTTTAATATATACGTTTGGCTGACTGTGAGGGACAAATACACGTCGGGATGATGTATGTGTGAAGGCCACAGGACAATGCAATAATCACCATACAGTAAATAGTTACAATACAATATATACAGATTATATCTCAGCTTGCAACACTGAAACAGAGAGAATTCTGACAGTATGTGTGTGTTTCTGCGTTGTTCAGTAGTGTCCGACTCTCCGTGACTTCATGGACCGCAACACACCATGCGGATCCACTTGGTATTCATGGAGTGGGTTGCCAGTTTCTTCTCCGTTGGGCCACAGCATACAGCTCCTGGTATTACTAGGTGGTCTCCCATCCAAGTACTGACCAGGCCACCCTGCATGACTTCAGTGTATCGTGACCTCTTGGTTCCCTGACTGGAATCCAACCGAGGTCACAGCGGTGAAAGCACAGAATCCTAAGCACTGGATCACCAGGGAACCCTCTAACAGTATAACCAAGTATTAAAGGGACCTTTAAAGGTATATAGAAGTTTCATGTATTATGAATGCATCTGATAGAGGAGAATCAGTAGTGTATGCTAACAAAAATTTGAATGTAAAAATCCCAAAACACTGATTTTGAGAAGAAATACCCCTGAAAACACTAGCTAAATTAGCGTAATATTCATAATTTGTTTTAGCCAATCAGAGGCAGTTACAACATTGTAGCAATGTCTGGAATGTGTAGTCTTTTGTTCCTATTAACAGCAGTCTTATTTGATATCCCATTCTAAAAGCATTTACCATATATTAAAGTACATGACCATGGTGGTATTTTAATATCGCAAATGTTCGGTCAATCATTTAGATTGTGTTTTAAATATTGCAAATGTATGTCCCCATATTACATGAAAAAGGAGTGATCTAAAATGAAGGAATACTTTATGTTATCTTCCAACAAATGCATGTTTTTGCAGGGTCTGTGGCAAATGCCCCTCCCTTTCCAGTCTCTAAAATGGGGCGTGGCTGATCCACAGTACTGTGACCAATAAAAAGCCTGTCTGTCTGTATACAACTGGCTTAATTACAAAGATGATTTGTTATATATGCAAAAGTTGTGCAGATTCTGATTGGCAAAGAAAAATGGTATCAATCTCCATGGCAATTTAAAATTGAGGGGGAGTGGAGCTGTGTTGCAGGATAAAATGTCATAGTATATGAAATTAAGCACTTGCTATTTCATGCAAGAAAATATTACTCTAATATTTAGAAAATGACCTTATTAATTCATCACACAATTTGGGACTTTATGTCTAATTGGCCACTGTACTATAAAAGTAATGGCTGGTAAAATGAAAGTCCCCTTCTGGATTGCTACCTTGAAGGGTGAAGGGGCTTGTGTGCCTCAATGAAGCTGTGAGCAATACCATGTAGGGTCACCCAAGATGGGCAGGTCATAGCAGAGAGGTCAGACAAATAACGGTCCACTGGAGAAGAAACTGGCAACCCACTCCAGTAGCTTTGCCAAGAAAAACATAAGGATAAGCACAACCAGAAATACAGACACATGTGCCTGATGTGGTGTATCCATGTGGTCACCGAGAGTTGGACATGGCTGAAGGACTGACCAACAACAAAAAAATTAATATACATGCATATGTATATTTTATTTATAATGTTTAAACTTTGTAATGCTAGTAGTTCTACTTTAAAACTCTTACCTTTATAGGTTTCTGCCTGGCGTGCTGTGGTGCTTAGCTACTCTTCAACAAGTATATATATATATTTGTAATGTTTAAAGTCTGCTGCTTAAGATGCCTGAACAAAGCTCAGATCTCAATGATATTAAATTTAAATGGCTCAGTGTCTGTTGTACACTGAGATTTCACATCATAAAGAAAACACATTTTATAAGACGCTCTCCACCTCCTGAGAGCTGCTATTACTGCACACAAATAAAATCTTTAGACATTTACAGGCTAATAAATTCTCAACAAGTTTGTTTCTGCTCATAGAATGAGATCACTTGTAAACACCACTAGCCTGCTGTCAGTTTGCCTCCAGGACCTGTTTAGCATATCAGTTAGTGAGAATTTAGTAACTTTACGTTTTAAAATTACTATGAGTTTTCAGTGAAGAGAACATTTAAGTACAGAAAATAATATGCTAACCCCTACAAACATCACTCTATATATTCTAAACAGCTCCATTCCTATCTTCTTCTGGACGGCATAGGTAATGAGGTTTAACATACCCAACACTACATATTTTTGTACATATGGACCACCATCTTCAACTGACATCACAAGCAGAATTTATTCCTTTATTTTATAAAGATGTAACAAGCACACTTTAAAATGGTGGATTTTGCACAATTCATAAAAAAAAAAAAAAGATCAGTAATTGGGTTTAGAAACCCCCAAAATAAGCTGATATTTTAGGTTGCAACATACAAGTTTTAGGGTGCTTGCCATTTGTAGTCCTTTCAGAACCTCAATCAAGGAAGTTCCATGCAATAGTTAGGGAGATTAGGTAAACTAGAGTCAGTTTGTAACTTGGTTTAAAGTCTGATAATATAGAGCAGTATTTCTAAATTCAATTACCATTCATGACCCAAGTGAGGTTGCCCTGTAAGATGGAATATTTGCTCATCATCATAGGTGACCTCAGTTTTTTTGTTCATCCCCCATATATCTGAAACTGCACTATAAAGAGCTGCAGGATATGTGGAGGTTTCATAAATATTTAAAAATAATAATCACATTTATTTAATAAATATTTACCAAAAACAAGAAGTACAAATAAAATAGTTAAAGGGCCATTTACCTCACCATAAGTGCTCTTCATGGTGTGAAAGAGCACAAGATTCTATGTTAAAGTGATCTATTGTTTTTTTTTATGACACTAATAACAGCTAAAAATCTGCAGTCTTAGGTCTGTTTACAAACATACTCTTGACTGTTCCATGATTAACAACATCTGCCGATCCTGTGAACACAAGATTTATGGTTTTTCTCTGCATTCAATGTAATCATCCATCAGTTAACCCTCAAGTAACATATTTAGGAGTTTCCAGCAGTCATTTCCCTACACAGATGAATTTGGGAAGGGTTAACCCTCTTTCTGCTCTTGCTGTCAGTCTGCCTGGGGGCACTTGCCAGAGTAAACACACACTTCATTTATGATTTTTTTTCTGTGAAAAAAACACCTATTTAAAAAATTCAAAAAATATTTCAATATGTTTTTAGGAGTATTTTACAATGGCGTGCTTCAAGTTGTGCTGAATTAACTGGCCCTTTAAGGCCAAAGAAAAATTGGAGGATAATGTGACTTTTTCTATCTTTTTCTACTCACTCAACACTCGAGAAACACAGTATAATTTTGCCTTGTTATTGCTAAACACAAAGATGTCCAATAAAGAAATATTGGATTTCAAAAAAATCTCACCCAACTTGCTCTGGAGAGGATCCAGACACATGTAGGTGCAGATCCAGAGAAAGGCCTACAAGTTCTATGCTGTGTGTGGGAAGATGCCATAAAGACTGTGTGTTATGGAATGAACAAGAATACACAAATGCAGGGATCCCCAGAGAGAGTCTTCTGGGAGCCACAACAAGGTTTCAGGGCATCCTTAGCTTTTAATATTAAAGTAAACTACCCACCTCTATATTTAAACATCATTTAAAAAAGCAGTGCCTAAAACTATTTTTACTCACTGAAACCTTCCAAACAGTCCCTGCAGTGGTCTGCCCCCTGTACCCCATATATACAATATGTCTAGTATTATCCAATCATATTCTGTGTATCTGCAATATGTTAGTAAAATGCTGCTGTTTACATACAATCTCTACTGCCTACTGCCTGCTGCATGAGCAATAAGGAATCGCCAAGCCCGCAAGGCTTGGTAGCAGTTTTTCCCTGGACTCAGGACTGCACAGACCAGTTAACCCATAACTGACCTGTTTAGGTGATTCCGGCATGCCATGCTCTGCACAGATAGGTTTTGTTTTCACTACACAAAGCTGGGTCTGGCAGTAGGCAGTTAGGGACACATGTAAACACATATTTTATATTATTTATTTCTCAGTGAAAAATGCAAGTATTTAAAAAATTCTAAAAGTATTTCAACATGCTTTTAGGAGAGCTGTACTGTGATGTGGTCTAAATTATGCTGAATTAATTGGCCCTTTAAAGTTATCACACACAGAAGCCAGGTCTCTTCTTTCTCCATAAGCCTCACTAACCCTCTAGATCCTGTAATATATCAGGTCAAAGGAGGAGAAAACTCCTATAGACCACTTATTTTTCATAAAAACACATTTCGTAAAGTTTAAAATATGATATTGTAAATGCATGATAGTATTTGTTGGACTCTACTGGCACTTTACATTATACATCAATCAGAAATTATTCTGTTTAGCATGTGACCAGTATCACTTTGTTTTTTTAGCCACCCCATTGTTGTGTGTCACCAATACACTTTAAAAATGGGAGGAACAGCTCAATTGTTAAATACTACTAAAAACACCAGTATGAAATAATGAACTACAACTATTTTAAATAATTTAAAATTTAAATTGCTTCTCATGATCTGCACGCTTAAAATATGTGTTTAGATCATCTTTTTAATGGTGGATTGCATATAATTGTTAATAGTCTGAAAAGTTAAATGCTGTTAGTATTTTATTCTAAAACGTGCTGCCCATCATAAACTATAGTTTGTCAGAAGAACATACTGTAAATATGGGCCGTTAATATGGCTATGATACCTCAGCATTAAATAACTGGCCTACAGGCTGTTCTGTGTCACTATAATTTGATTGAAAGTAGAGGCCATGGCTGTAACATGCTGCTCTGCTGTCTCACAGCACTATTGTAACTATGGGCCCGCTTTAAGGTCACTTTGTGTACTCACACGTGTCTTTAGCTGCGAGCTGTGGACATCTAAGATACTTATTATCTGGGTTCTTGATATTAATTGCGACTCACATGCAACTTCTGCCCTGTCTCTACTTAGTGAGAATGCAGTGTTGGTATTTTAGCCAATCACACACCATATCCTTGGATGCTTTTTCTCCACTACAACCATTATCATTTCATAAATAAAATATTCCTATTCACTAAGTGGCAAGGCTTGTGTGTGAGAGATGCCAGGGCCTGTGCATGTATCTGATGGGAAATGTTGATTTGTTTAGTGTAGTATTATCATTATTTCATGCTGGCAGAGTGCATGCACAGTTTGCTCAGAGGCCGTGCCCATCTGATTTGTTCTGTGAACAACTTGCTCATAGGCACATGCTAGCAAATCTTCCATCATTTCTAGTAAGATAGGAGTTCTACATGAAACATGTTAAAGAACTGTCAGATCTTTGGCAGTGACATTTCATTGTGAATATAGAGGCTCCTCTGCATTTAAACTCCTCCTACTTTGGTAAATAGAGCAGCAAAAAAACAAAATCAGGAGATTCCACAAAAACATAATTCTATATAACAGGTAAAAAATTAGAATTTGTATACATTTTCCCTTTTTTTAGGTTTAGTTCTTCAAAACATGATTTTATAATCATATCACTACTCCATTAAAACATAATTGGGGGCACTCTTAAGCAGCAAATCCACCCCTGATGAGTAGAGGCAAGTTGCCTCACGAAACGTGCGTCAGGTCCTTCCTACATCAACTTACAACAGCAGTAGCACAGAGTAAGCCATCAGACACTCCATACAAAGCTCATAAAAGAATAGAGTAATCATGTGATGGGGTAAAAAATAAGAAATAACTAATACAGATTGTAGTCTATTACAGTCTCTGGTATAATAATGGCGGTTATATAGCACAAACACCCATGAGGTCAGCATTGTTGACTAAGGATTTATATTGCTTGTCTGTTAAAGGCAGAAATGATTACATAAATTATTTTATAACCCCAATACTTTTATTAGTAACTATTAATGACAATTATATCAGATAACAAATAGCATTGAACTTTTTAATAAAGTTGCTCAGCAAAACTGTACCTACAATACAAATTGTGTATCAAGTATATCCTAACAACGAATGGTATAAGTAGCAGGTGGATTACACATTCACCTCTAAGGCAAACAGAAAGATAAACATGGAGTATGTTAAATAGCAAACATTAGATCAGTTTGCTTAATAAGGTAATAATGTACAAAACTACGAACATTATGTATAATTTCATAAAATAGTTCAAGTAAAAACATTTGGAGAATACATAAACTAGTGGGAACCATATACTATAAGACAAGAAATAATTATTCTGAGGATATAACAATTCACAAGTATTGCAGGCACAGAAGTAATTCACCAGTAAGATAATCAAGCCAGAATATAATTGCATGTAATAGTTCCAACCAAAGTGATCATCATAAAATATTTCAGGAAATGTAAACACAGTGGGCTTTGTGTAAGCTTAATATTAAACTGCTGAAAACATGTACTATTCATTTTCAGCAATATTCAAAATAATGGAAGTATATTACATCTTAAAAAACTGCATACAATAAAAGATTGAATTGGTATATGATTTTCTAATATTATAAACAATTTGTGACATTTTGCTCTTTTATATTTTTAACCATTCGTATATTCACACATTTTTAACAATGAAGTACAATGTGTATAAAAATCTCAGCACAATTATTGTTTGATATGCCAAAAATGTGTCTGTTTTACTGGATCCTTTATCCAGTTTATCTGTTTGTGCTATACATATTAATTAATACATTACACCTTTGGCAGTGGCGGAGCTAGTGCATAGGGGGCCCCCGATACCCCCCAAAAAATTGGGGACCTGCGGGAGGTCAGCAGGGGCTGCGGGAGGGCTGCGGGGGCCTTTCAGGAGCCAGGGGCCTCGGTGCCTTGAACCGGCGATAGCTCCGCCTCCGACTTGGGACATTTTTACGTAATTTGGCTATTTGTTTTTCCTTCAACACATATTCAAACCTCCTAGGTACAATGTTAGAATACAGTTTCATGAAAAAGTATTTTCCTCCTTCCGATTTTCTCTTACTGCATATTTGTCAATGAATGTTTTCGGATCTCTAGACTACATCTAAAATTAAATATATGAAATCTGTGAACAAGTAACACATTATTTTTACTTATTTCATTTATTTTATTAAACAAAGTTATGACCTTTACGGTTATCTCCTCGCCAGCAGTGGCAACCTGCAGCCACTAGGTGGATTAAATACGGCTTGATGAAACTTTCTTTAATTTGTTCATATGGTTAGGGTTAGATTTAGGGGTTAGGGTAGTGGCAGATGATAAGCTTTACATAGAATTTTACTATGTAAAGCTTATCTGCTGCTACCTTAGCCCTAAACCCTAAATTGAACAAAACCTTGGTGAAAAAATGTTGCGCCACCACTGCTGGAGGGGAGATCACAGGAAAGATCTCTAAGTTATCCAACACCCCTATCCTTTGTGTGAAAAAAGTTATTATCCCCTTAAATTTAATAACTGGTGAGTGATCGTCAGCTGCAAACTAAACCTTCCTATAATTCAATATAAGTATTTCACTTCCATTTTAGACCACTCTTCCTCACAGAACTGCTTTAATTCACAAACATCGGTAGAATTTCAATTCCTGCAACATCATTTCTATTGGGTTTAGGCCTGAACTTTGACAAGGCCACACTAAAAGCTCTCACTGTGGTTCTGTTGAGTCCAAAGGCCTTTGAAATGGCTTTGTAGCACTCTCCAGAATGATAGATATCAACAACCTTTTTTCTAATCTCTGTAGACATTTGATTGTTGCATAAAAGGCTTGTTAGATCTTTGTTCTGGCAAGTTGACTCTGGTGGTAAGGGTCAAAGTAAGTGAGTTTATATTCACTGCCAGTGGCTCATGTAAACAGGCACTTCATTTATGATTTTTTTCTGTGAAAAGGGCAACTATATAAAAAATGCAAAAAGTATTTCAACATATTACTAGGATAACTTTATAGTGGTGTACTCCAAGGTGTACTGAATTTACTGGTCCTTTAATCAGCTGACTAGTTATCCCTTTAGTTGGGTTGATTTAACTAGAGGGGATTATTTTTTAACACAGTATCAATTGGTGTTGGGCAATTGTTCATTAAATAAATAAAATAAGTAAACAATTTGTTTACTCAGTTTCGTCTAATATTTGCTGTTGTCTAAAGATCTGGAAATATTCAGTGTGGCAAATATGCAGTAAGAAAGGGGAAAATATATTTTTGCAGCATACTATATAGTATACAGTCATATTTCACATAAAAGCAGTTTCTAGATGGTGGAAATTTGTCATTTATGATTTTCCATATTTCTAGACTGTCTCACTTGGACTCCTCTGTGACTATTTGTCCTTTATTTGTCTGTTTTTAGCTGTAACATGTGGAACACAGATTCAGGTGGTCACCCGTTCCTTCAAACGTCAGCTCTAAACACTGCCTTTCCCGGCATGTTTTATTATTTATAATCTAGGGCATTGGTGGGCAAGTTCTCCATGATCCCCCTAAATCAGGGGTGGCCAAGTTCGGTCATGGAGGACCACACACAGGCCTGGATTTGAGGATATCCCTGCTTTCGCACAGGTGAGACTATCACTTCTTTAGTCATCATGATTGACTCATCTTTGCACAGAAAGGA
This sequence comes from Discoglossus pictus, assembly GCA_027410445.1. Classification (NCBI taxonomy): domain Eukaryota; kingdom Metazoa; phylum Chordata; class Amphibia; order Anura; family Alytidae; genus Discoglossus; species Discoglossus pictus. Next base: position 55,147,039 of record CM050168.1, read on the forward strand.
GATCCTAAATCCAGGCCTGTGTGTGGCCCTCCATGACCGAACTTGGCCATCCCTGATCTAGGGGGATCATGGAGAATATCATCCCAGAACATGACCAATGATTGGCTCATTGTAAAGAAATGGCAGAATGATGAAGCATTTAGTTCTGCAGCCCTATTAAATTTGAAGCCTGTAGCGGCATCAGCAAGCCCGCAAAGGCTGCGGGCTTGAAATTTGGCTGCATTACAGATCTATTAAATTAGACCATGGTGCGAGTTACGGGCTTGAGACGCAAACCCGTAAACCATTCTTGCGGCTGTGAACATGATCAATTAGTCAAACCCGAGGTTAGCTGATACATTTGTATTAAACTATTGGGTTCCTGTGTTGCAAAGCAGCCTGGGATATGTAGTATCTCTTTCTCTATCCTTGTGCTCTGATTCAGCTGTGAGCTCAGACCCCACCTGACCATGTGATTCCATCCTGCAGCAAATACTTCCTTTTCCTGCCTATAACTTTGTAAGTACACTGAATCTTTCTAGATTACACATATTTTTCTTATACTCACTGCCTGTTTCTTATCAAACATCTGGAATCCAGGAAACGTATATATACTTTTAAAATACAGAAGATTAGAAGGTGTTGTTGCAAGTTATGACTTAGATATATTTTTTGTCACAAATCTGAAAAAGATTAGAGAAAGCTGCTAACTGATTGTCCTTTCAGGACCTGAGAGCACAGTATTCTGGGTAGTGCAGCTGAACCAAAGATAACAGCCAAGATAAGTAAAACTTTGAGTGCATTAAACACTAAAATGCTTCAGTTAATAATTATAGAGCAGTGAAAAGAGCTTCAAATTAAGCAGTTTCTACATTTGGTTTTGTCTGCTCTACATGATGGTGCAGAGCAGAATCCACAAGTTCAGAGTCTCTTTAAACTCTATGCAAAGAGCTTTATGGCTGAAAAAAAAAATCACCATGGTGTAGTAGATATCGGTAATGTTTTATACAGCATATTAGCGCAGATAAGGTTTAAATAGACTGAGCGCTATTAATGTCCCTTCAGTTCCCTAAAGCACATTATTTAGTAGACATGGGCCCCCAGTAAGCTCTGTGTTTAGGGCTTTCCTCCACTAGTGTGGGAAATGAGAAATAAACCGACAGTAAACATCTGGTCCTCATGGTCTGACTGTGGCCTCCACATCAACACGTGTCTGGTATGCCTTTTTCTTAAAGACATACAACCTTCTAAAAGCAGCATTACGTTGTGGTTGCCATGACAAATATTCCTTCAGTATTTTTTTCAGTTTTGTAGTATGTGTGTGGGCAGTATGTAAACAGCATATGTTTTATTAATATTAAATACTGTAACATTTATATTGCAATTTTCTGAGTTTCCAGTCTTGTTGGGTGCTTTAGGGAAAGCTCTATGTACATTAGATTGTAAGCTCATAGACAGGGCCCTCCATTCTTTGCAATGTGTTCAAATTATTTTTGCCTTTTACTTAACCCCTTATAGCGCTACGAAATATGTTGGTGCGTTACAGATAAAGGATAATAATAAAACATGTGTATCAGTAGGAGCTTCTAGCCCCATCCATTGTATTCAATAAAGATTGCATAGGTTATACAGCAAATACATACATTTAATGGGAATGTTTTAATAATCATGCTTTATCTACACATCTCTCTTCTCTTTTAAAGGGACTCTGTCATCCCACATTTTAGATTATTCTTTAAGAGCATGAAAAAACAGGATAGATGTTGTATTATCCATGTTTTCTATGGTAAATCAATCCTGAGAAATGTCATGTTTTTGTTTATGCCTTTATATGCAAATCTGCAGCTGACATATATTAATTAGCTGCAGTGATGTGTTCATTAGGATTTCAGTCTGCTTGTCTGTGTCTCTAGTAGCCACAATAAAGGCCTGCAATATTATCTGGCAGTCAGACCACTCTTCCACCCATACCGCAAAGACCCTCAGTTGTAACCAAGAGGTTTGAAAAGATTCTAAGTGGACCATCAGAAAAAAGTTTGAGAACCACTAGCTTGGAGGATAAAAGGGGAGAGACAGAAATCTTTAAATATATTAATGAATGTAATACAGTTCAGGAAAGAAGTATATTGAAGAAAAATAGAAATGCAAGAACAAGAGGTCATGATCTGAAACCAGAAGATTTAGTATTAAATGTGCTAAAGCACTATGCAACATAATTTGGTATATTAGTAAGAAACACAGAAATAGAAGCATGTCTGGGAGTGAAATACTATACATAGCTATAGTAGTACAGAAATCCAGTCATTGCACTGCACTCTGGGAAACTGGACAGGTACACGCAAATGAGATCACAATGCATTCACTCTTTATCCAAAACCCACTTTATATATGGTTACTTTTAGGCATATGCCCACTGTATTACACAGCTTTAAACATAGCACAGGATGGGTTATTCACAAACCAGGAGACCTACACACATTATATATAGGCTCGCTTTCTCTTATGATATGGATATCTAACAATGGATCTTGTAGGGTTTTACAGCCTTTATTTAGATGTTTGTTCTGGTCTATACTCATTGGTCAATAAAAAATATAATTCCACATACGGACAAAGCCTAGAGACCTGCAAATCACTTTCAAACAGTAGCAAGATCACTTTGATTCTCTGTGGAGGAAGTTTGAGATAAAGACACAGCGATGACAAGCAACAAACATGCTCTATCGATTTTTAAATGGAAGCTATTATATTGGGGGCATATGATGCTAAAGTGAGAGCTTCTAGCCTGGTGCTGGCAGAGCACTTCCAGATTTCTGTATCTGTATGAGGGAGAGTGAAATGAAATATTCATATTATGCATTTGTTAAAGCATGTTTTAGCTATCAAATAAATTATTGTAATCTATGGTTTAGGAAAGGACACTGAAAAAAAGCCACAAAGTGATGTCTATGCTCCTCCCCTAATCTGCTTCACTGCTGAATAAGGACGATAGTGGGAGGGGCTGAAAGCCCACAGTCTGATAGACTGTCAGCTTCTTCAGAGCAAGTTTTCAAAGGTGTCCCCTTAAATGGTAAAAGCAAGTACAAAATATTATAATATTTATGAAATATTTATTTACTAGTTTAGGCAATTTAATCTTCAGTATTTATTAATTTGGGAATAATTATACTGATATTTTTTACTTTAGTTGAATAAACCGAGATAATTTGTAATGGAGGGTCAATAGTTACTGCATTTATTTACTGAAAAACAGAACTAGTCAATTACTGTATATCATTTATTCATATGGCTTTAAATTAAATTAATTGGGGTACAGTTTCTATGTGCCAATTCCATGTTTGTTTATCAATACCAATTCTCCATTAATAAAAGGCCACCTATTTTAAACTATTATTATTATCATAGTTAATGTGTAAAACGCCAACATATTCTGTAGCGCTATACATAAGTTGTGATCAAGGCAAAACCATATTAATACATTACAAAAGATTTAGGGCCCTGTCCTTGAGCTTAGAATCCAGTGCTTTCCCCAAAGTGCTGTGCAAGACTGAAAACTCACAGACTTACAATCTAAAGGACTGCTCCATAAATGCCAAATTTAGTGTTCAGGCCACTATGGAGCAAGGCAGGAACGTTATTTGCACTGTAACAATCTGGAAAGTACCCCATACACAGCTTTATTCCTGGGGCATTGTCTGTTTTGCATATCAGATTTTAAGGCTGCCGAACGCAAACTTTATTTCTACCGTCAATGTATTTGGAAAATCCTTAAGTAAACCAATTAATCTTTTTCCTTTGAAATTTTTGAGTTTGCGCTGGATGCCGATCAAAAGTTTCAAGGGCAGAAACGGAGATCTTTTCAGTGCTGTTTTGCAATCAAGTCCTGGCAGCCAATGTTGTTTGCTCGCACAAAACTAAACGAGCTTTAAATATCATGTACAGGTTGTGCACAGATAGGAGGCTTCGGGGCCTCGTGTCATAAAGACAGCTCTTGTATTCTGCATATCCTGTTGGCAGACTATCTGGGCCATATAATGTTTGTCTTATTTAACCCTTCTACTGTTTGGTCTCATTAACATACTTTATCTAGTTAAAGGACAACTACTTTAGCAAATTAACGAGTCTGCAATGAAGTAACATAAGCATATAATCATGTGTTAGGAAAAATCTGTAACTTTTAGCAAATCCTGCTTGTGTCTAGGGGCTGCCATGCATGTGCTCCTTCCTGCGCAGGTTGCAAGCAAGGAAAGAAGAGATTCCATTCTCTACTGCCTAAATTGTGCACCGGTCATCCTCTTCACACTGCGGAATAAAAGAAAATACCAACGCACACCTCATTCTCCAGGGGCCTCATTCAATTCGGGGCCGTTACTTGCAAGTAAATTCCCGATTTGCTACTTTTGAGCTGCGTCCTCGTGTTGCTCTACTCTTACTTTGCTATTCAATGGGCCAGGCCCGCAAGTTACTCCACCTTCCCTATAATCGGAAACCATGCTATCGCCAGTAAGCATTTGCCGCTTAAAAATTATCGTGGCCGCAAGCCCGCAACTCGTGGTTCAAGCCTGCAAATATAATGTACATACAAATATAAAATCAATACAGCACTATAAAGCACTGTAAATGATGGAGAACACAATGGGTGACATGAGGATTAAAAGCACAACATTCTCAACCTCGCACATCGCCAAAATACAATACTTTATTTCATGTTTAATTTCCGTCCAAAGTCCTACGGACTTGAATGACCTCCAAGCCTGTAACGCCTTATTCAAGCCCGTAGGACTTCAATGAAATATGAAGGTTGGATTCAAAAGTCATACGGGCTTGGAGGTTGCACCCTGTAGGATTTTGACGAAAATTGAACATGAAATAAAGTATTTATGAATGCCGATTTGCGAGCTTGAGAATGTTGTGTTATTTATTCTAAGATGGCTTTTTTATTTGTTTTTACAGTGCTAAGATTTGTAAGTAAGACCTCCTTGGTCCGAGTAACCTGTGGTTCCTGTTTAGCCATTTACGGGCTTGACAAAAGGTTAAATCAGGGAAATTGAATAGCAAATTGGGATTTTTGCGGCCGCAACTCTTACGGCCGTGAAAGATCAAAGCCTTTGAGGGAAGTAACTTGCGATATTTAAGAATAGTAATGGATAGTAGCGCGCAGTAAGTAACCCGAACGGGGCCCGCAAGTAGGAGGCATTTGAATAGCAAAGTAACTTGCGGGCCCGGATCTCAAGTAAGTAGCAATTGAATAAGGCCCCAGGTCTGTATCCTATGCTGAAAAACCACAATATAGCAGTTCCAAGACAATAGCAGAGTCTGCTTAAAGTACAATTGTCTCTGAAATGTCTTCTTGCTCAAGTCTTACTTAGATGCTAATGATGCTAGTGTGTTATATACTTTACAAACAGGGAGCGTTTTTCCCGAACTACAGTGGTCCATTAACTAAATAAAGTGTCTGCCCTACCCAAATATATAAAAAAAGGACACTGAAAAATCACATTGCATGCTCCTTGCTCTTACAACTACTAAGAGACCATTAACCAAATTAATTTGGTCAGTGGCATCAGCAGAAGTCCCACCCATTCATGCCTTGCAAGTGCAGAGAACAACTGCTGGTGCTAGAAACTACCCCTACTTAGCATGCTACATTAATGAATATATAGTGTTAAATAAAGTAACAGAGATTGACATTGTATCTGAAACTCAGGAGCCAGGCAAACTGGAGAGGTATTTTAGCAGCAAAGCAAGGGTATATGCATATAGATGAACGGTATGTAGAGTAACCCAAAATGTTAGGAGCTGGATGTAAAATTATATCAGTAATGGCTCCCAGTATTTGTCCAGACTTGTATTTAATTTTATTACTATAACCATGGGCGAAAAATTCTGAGAGGCGAGGAGCCAAGATTCTGAAAATTTTTGTTTTGGAATAGTTGATGGAGCTATGTCACCTACACGTTTTATCTACATGACTTCTTCAGAGTTATATATATTGATATATAGTTGCTAGATCTTATCCTCAACTGGCCGCTTCCATGCTACATTATTATTTTATTTATTATTTATTTGGAGATACTCAAATGCACCACAAATGACAACTGCCAGGCTTGCGCCTCACCTCCTTCATTCCATACACCCATAGAATATTTTTTTACTACCTCCCAGCACACCTCTGCCACACAGCTCTTTGATTTTGCTTGTTCCCCTTAATCTCTCACTCAACGAATTCCTTTTATCCAAAATAGTTTTAATTTGCCATCTTAGATTTAGTGGATTTGTTAAATTTAATTAATTAAATAGTTCAAAATCTCATCCTAGGACATCATAACCCAGAAATCTACCAATGACGTCTCAAAGCACACCAACTACAGAAACACTTTGTTCTGCTTTTATTATGAATTATCGGGTCAAAATGGAAGCTCGGAAACATAGAGTTAAACTATTATTTTACTTATATCACTTCTAAGTCAATTTTTTTTATTGATACAAATTATATTTCAAAATATATAGTATACCAGCAACTAGCATTCAATACCAGTCAATGACAAGGATTAATATTTAACAAATTACTTTGTTTTGAATAGACACACCCGTATATAAGTAATATTTATTAGCAATTGGTGTCATCAGATTTCTTTAATGGACATAACAGAGCAATTTCTATCTTACTATTGGCAACTTATTAAGAATATATCTCTGATTGTTCACTCAAATCTCATTATGAAATTAATTGTCGTTAATCACATTTATAGTTGTGAGCATGCGAGCGCTCCTTGCCAGCAACTGCGACCCTCGCAAAATTTACGTCGTTATGCAAGGAAAATACGAGACACGTTACGACCCATTACGACCTCGCAAAAATCGGCCGCAACACGCGCACATGAAAACATGAAAAATACAACAAATACACACAACAAATACATAAAAAGCTTACTTACAGGAAGAGGGAGCATCCAGGACCTCGAAAACTAAAGTTACACCTCAATTTAACTGAAATTAAAGCAGTTTAGACACTAAAAAATTCTCTAAGCGAGAGAAAAAATGGCCGCTACATGCGCACATCAAAACATGAAAAATACAACAAATACACACAACAAATACATAAAAAGCTTACTTACAGGAAGAGGGAGCATCCAGGACCTCGAAAACTAAAGTTACACCTCAATTTAACTCAAATGAAAAGAGTTTAGACACCAGAAAATTCTCTAAGCAAGAGAAAAAATGGCCGCCGAAAAAAACGAAAACAAGGCTACAGCAGTCTAAAGACGCAAAACACCACCAAACACCTACGTATTTGCCGAAAAACAACTACGAGATAAAAAAACTAGGACGCAACCCGCGCAACCCCAAAAACATTACAAACACAACAAATACAAACAACAAACCCATAAAAAGGTTACTCACAGCAAGGGGGTGGGGGCACCCAGGACCCCTGCAAGTGAAGTTACACCTCCATTTAAGCACAAATTTCAGAGTTTAGAGGCCCGAAAATCACCTAAGCGAGAGAAAAAATGTCCGCCGAACAAAACGAAAACGAGGCTAAAGGTCCCTAAACACGCAAAACACTACCATAAACACGCAAAACACCACCAAACAGCTACGGATATTCTGAAAAAGTCGCACGACATAGAAAACGAAGAACGCTAAATCAGCCACAATATACACACCAAACACCCTTAGCTCACTTACAATTTCATTGCCGTCATTTTTTGACGGGCAATTCGCTAGTATGAGATAACAACTAACACTCTCAATTAGCAATTATCCTATATAAACAGGCTTGTTAACATTAGCAATTAGTTTAAAAGTATTAATAAACAAGGGAGATTTGTTCGATCCGAAGTGAAGCTATTGTATGGTTTTAGGACGACTAGATCTGCTCTCAGTATTAGACTTTATACGTAGGCCTTGGAGAAGGGTGGAGGAGAATATCTAGGGACATAAGAAGGTGCCAGTCCAATCAGGAGACTTCATCAATTGAGGAGTATGATGATACTCTGAAATCATTTTTAATATACATAAACAATTTGAAACATTGCCTATGGTGGAATATCTTGTCTTGGCCCATTTGGAGTGGGTCACCAATATTTAGACAATCAAGTGATTTACCACTAGTGGTTAACTCTGGATCAAGGAGGGGCAGCCACGTTAACACCGTTTGTTGTATGACAGATGAAACAGATCCAATCAGCACAAAATGTTGAAATTTGCACGTACCTTTAAAGAGTCAAAGCAGGCAATGACTCGGCCATTTTCCACGTGGCAACTTCGAGATGGGTGAGCAAATTTACACTCTGCATCTGATCTTGAGCAAGTGCCTCTCTGGAACTCCCGGCACACTTCTAGAGTCAGCCATTTTGTGTCACGTACCAGGGATACATTGACGGCCATATTGCAGACAGGTTTCCAAATTCTCAGAGAATCCTTTTGTGATGTACTTCACTCTTTCTTCTCCCAAAATAAAAAGGAACAAGGGGGGGGGGGAGGGGGGATTCAAGTTTAAGTTAATGGACTAATTTGAAACTTTGGTAAAAAATTAAAATCCGAAAAAAAAAACAAAAAAACTTGTCAGCACTTTTATTTTTCTTTTTTTTAATATAAAGTCAATTTGTGTTTTTTTTTTTTTTTTGGAAACAAGAAGAAAACATAAAAATCCAATCGTAAAATAGAAGTTTTCTCAGGTAAATTGGAAATAAAAATAAAAATTTACGAAGAGACCAGCTCCTAAAAAGTGCAAATGTTGAATGTGTTAACTTCTGAGCCAGATCTGGGATGTTTCTGCGCTCTTGAAAATAAAAGTCAGATTTTTCTTGGGTAACAGCATCAGCCACTGGCCGGATTTCAGTTCTGCGATGATTTTTTTTTTTTTTATGAACAAATAATATTAAAATTGGGCACTGACGTGATAATTGCAAAATGATCAATGCTTGTTTTGTTTCCCTAGTAGCTAATACAATTGAAAGTTAAAATATAGATTGGTTGCTGTTGGGGTTTGGCCTGCAAGCAACGACAAACTTAAAAAAAAAAAAAAAAAAAGGGTAGGGAGAGGCAGCACTATAAAGCAATCCAAGCGCCGTTGGCTTCGGGAAAGGCACGTATCAGCAACCTGCAGGAATAAACGGAATATGTGATCAGACAAAGCAATAACGGGATGCCTTTTTTTTTTTAACTCAAGCTTGCATCCAAAGTATGTTAGTTTATAACAGGAAAGTGTCGATACTGGCAGCTCGGCACATTGCAGTCAGCCATTGTAGATAAAGAGGGCATTTCCCATATGAAGCTGCGCATGGAGAAACATAGCGGCCAATCACATTCGCTGTAGCAATAGAGACCTGGGCTTATATCCAATGAAAGACTCTGGCTCATATTGATTAATTTGGCAGGCGGTGGTCTATATCGTACCCAAAGCATAGAAAAAGACACAGCACCTCTGGAGTGAATGTTTTTTTATTTTACAGAAGGCCGTGGTCTCACAAGGAGAGCACTTTGATATACAAGAGCTGCGAGGGCGTTCCAGTGTGCGGCTGGTGGCTGGGTGCCACAAGGCGGGCGTACAGTGCAAGAACGCTGCGTATTAACCCTGATGCTGCCAAGACTGCTCTGAGTGTACTCATGGACATGAACAAACACTCCAAAGACAGGACAGATAGCACACATCATAACCAATCGGTCCGAATAATAACACTTAATCGACTCTGTGACTATTAGTATATATCCATCCGGACATATCACCCACTCACTGTGAAAGATAATTAATCATGTGAGACAGAGTCATTAGGAGAGATAGAGGGCCTTTTCATGTAATTGATGCTTAAAATACCCAACTTTCAAGCTCAGTTATCTAACACTCCCCCTCATTTAACTTAAATAACAAGCAATTGCAATTGTAATTATTTATATGTTTGTTTTTCATCCCTGCAATAACTTGGTCTTGCTGTGATACTTTAATCTAAGCTGAAGTATCTCCAATTATTATGTTATTCTGTAGAGCCTATTCAGTAAGAAATTACGAATCTGAATATGAGTCCTCATAGTCTTGTTAGGACCTTCCATCTTAGGGGCCTCATTCAATTGCCATTTGGCCAATTGTATAGGGCTCTATATAAGCACATAGCATATTTTTTTACAGACGTTTTTTTATCCAAAAGCAAGATCTTCACTAATTAAAATCTTCTGTAAAATAAAAATGCTATGTGCTTATATAGAGCCCTATTCAATTGGCAAAATTGCAATTGAATGAGGCCATTAGTGAATAAAGGAACTGAAGCACTAATATGAGAGCAATTCCAACATTAATTTATAGAGCCTGGTTTTCAAGATAATATTATTATTTTAATAATATTTAAATAATATTTTAGTGTGTAGCCTACATTGAATATCATAGGAATTGCGCCTCTTAAAAAGTAATTGTAACCCAAAAATCAAATCAAAAAAATCAAACACACATTAGTTTTTATACTCTAAAATGAATAATTCCAGAGATAATGAGCATTGTTTCTGAAGTATTCTTATGTAAATTTGCTTCAGAATTATAACTGCTGGCTTTTATATGCTAATTAGGACTAAAGTCAGCTTCTGTGGTGGTGAAAACAATGTCCCCTAAGGATTTCATGCAGTTAGATCATGCTCCCATCATTAACAAGCACATTCAGTGATGAATATCTCAAGAATCCGTTTAATGAATACAGGCCCTCATTCAATTAGAATTTGGCCAATTGAATAGGGCTCTAAATAAGCACATAACATATTTTTTTAAAATAAGTTTTTAGTTAGTAAGCATCTATCCAAAAGCAAGGTTTTCACTAACTAAAAACTTATTTAAAAAAAATATGCTATGTGCTTATTTAGATCCCTATTCAATTGGCCGAATCGCAATTGAATGAGGGCCATAGGCCATAACATTTCCAGTACATCTAAGGATTCTGGGTAATACCTTGGTAATTACATTTACTGTACATCTCAATATAAATATATGTGTGTTCTGAGTTTCCATTTCTTTGTTTTTGCTGGTCCCATGGAGACATATAACCAGAGGGTTCATTTAAATAATTCACAACTAACGGAACAACGCCACACAATTATTTTTTAGCTAAGAAATTTGAGTACACTTTGTGTTGCTATCCAATAGGATGAGGTGGCAGTTTCTCATTGGTCTTAAGTGGCGGCCATTTTAATATTTGTAAAATAACAGTAAAAACTGACGACGGAACTAAAAATCTCAGCACACTCTGGGTTAATCACGATTTCTACCACATAAATAAATATATATATAAATATATATATATATACACACACACACACATATATATTCAGTAGCCCTTTAAGTAGCACCCTTCCTAGTCACTGCATTAGTCAGAAACCATTTTTTACATTAATATCTATAATAAAACAGAAGTCACCAACATTTTAATTGTATAATAACTGCCACATCCCCACGGTTTCCTGTGCCAGGCGCTGGCAGTGATCTCCAGGGCAGCTGGACCCAGTTCACTTTACTTGTTTGCAATTTCTGTTTTTACGCTAAGTTACACAATTCTGCTCTGAGGAATCCACCATATTTGGCACAGACCATCAGAATGTGTCAGAATAAAACGGTACTCCTACTTAACCCTATGTGGGGAACAATACAGCAGAGGGAATAGGGAAAATTGCCCATTAGTACTTAATTGAAAGCAAATATTTATTTTAAAGGGGCACCGCCAAGATTCCAAATACAGTATTATTTAAAACTATTGGGTACTTTATCAATCATAGGCTATCTTTTTAAGAAATGCATGTTTCTATCATAAACTTACTTCCTAATCCAACTACCAATTGTTTGCTTTTATCTGTGTGCTTAATTGTTATCACTGCTATTCAACGCTAAATATTACACATGAGTTTTCACACACACAAATGATAGATGGGCATTAACAGGCAAAGGGAATAATCAGCAAAGATCAATTATAATTACTTTTTTAGCAGAGAGATAACAGCAAGGGCTTAATGGGTGGATCATAAACAGGGGATTTGCCAGTGCAAAAAAAAATAAACAAAAAAATATTAAATATATATATGAACTACAGTATACGTTTAATGTATGAAATTTCAAATAATATTAAATAAATACTTGTTATTGTCTATTGTCTGCCTGGTCATAGACCCTCACAAAGCCATGAGCCTCTAGCAATGTTTAGCTAAACGTAGATAAAGATACACAGCCTTATTCAATTGCAATTCGGTCAATTGAATAGGGCTCTATTTAAGCATATAGCATAATTGTTTTGAGGTTTTTAGTTAGTGAAGACCTTGCTTTTGGATAGAAGCTCACTAACTAAAAACTTCTGTAAAAAAAATATATAGAGCCCTATTCAATTGGCCATATTGCAATTTTAATAAGGCTGTAAGTACTTGAGAATAGCATATTTGGCTGTATCTTGCCCTAAGGGCAGGCCAGGACCAAAATGCTAGACAAATGTCCTCTGCACAGGAGAACCAGCAGACCCTCGGGCATACATTTCAGCCTTTGAGGCCTTTGTCAGTGAGTTGGCACAAGCTCCATAGGCACACTGAGTAATGGGTCCACTTCTGAAGTGCCTCATAACCTTTAATAGACCCACATTTTCTCTAAAAAAGCTCAGGTGTAAATGGGAAATGTACATTATAATGTTGATTTTTATACTCCTACCCTGGCCATGAGGATATTTAGCATGGTCTTCCTGTGTCTACTGAACCAGGACAGTGTGTGCCCTAAAATAAAGAATAACTAGACAATGCACTCTAGTTAGTCTGATCTAGCATATAAAATAAATCAAAGAGTCCATTAGGTCTCAGGTATCTAGGAGTCATCAGATTTTATTGTAGTTCCATATTCATCGCACTTTATATAATGTCTGATGACAGTGTCCAATTAAACCTTGCAGTAGCATTGTGTGCCCTTGTTCCCTGATCTATCGTGTCCCTCAGGTAATCCGCTGCCAAGTCTGGTCATACACAACAGGAACAACAAAACTAATTAGTGCTGCAAAACTGGTTTTTCGCTAATGCACAAAATAGATTCGTATTCGTTGCCAGGACTGCTAAAAACCAGCAGCTTAACTTAACTCACAATTCTGAATCCCTAGGGCCTCATTCAATCGCGATTTGGCCAGTTGAATAGGGCTCTAAATAAGCACATAGCATATTTTTTTTACAGACATTTTTTATTTAGTGAAGACCTTGCTTTTGGATAGAAGTTCACTAACTAAAAACTTCTGTAACAAAATATGCTATGTGCTTATATAGAGCCCTATTCAATTGGCCAAATCGCAATTGAATGAGGCCCTTAGTATTTATATGTTTTGGGAATTTATTTAATATACATCTCAGCTTCTTAAAATCACAGTACAAGGATTGGCTTTTTCATTAGAGTTTTGTTAATTTTATTAATTTATGAAAATGCTGAAATACATTTCAAATCGCATTAAAGAACATATTAAAATGTAATAGAAAATCTTTAAGTATGGAGCTAATTAAATAATGTTTGTTAGCAAATCAATGTAAGGTCTAGTATGGGGTGGTCAGCAGGTGGTCAAGGCTCTAGATCAGGAGCTATTGCCTGTTTCTTCTTGCCCGAGGGGGCCCATTATGTTTACAAAGTATCCCTCTTGAAGCTTCAAAATCTTAAAAAAAAGTGTCAGTTAATTCCTCTATGCCTTGTAAAATATATAAACTTCTTCCTGTACCCTTTTCAATGAAGTTAAATTAAAGGAATTTTTCTATTTCATGGATTATGAATGCATCTGATAGAGGAGAATCAGTATTGTATGAAAAACAATTTTTGTTGCATGAAAAAATACCAAAACAAACATTATTAAATTCACCCTTTTGTTTGCTAAATCTCTTGAGTTCACAAGCAGTTGCTTTTGTGAGTTAACGCCCCTGTATATACAATATAAAATTAGGAAAAAAAATCACAATGCATTTTGGCCAATCACAATAGTAGTTTAGCATACAAATCACAATGCATTTTGGCCAATCACAATAGTAGTTTAGCATACAAATCACAATGCATTTTGGCCAATCACAATAGCAGTTTGTGCAGGAAGGAATCATGGGATGTGTAGTCCCCTGCAAAAAGAAGCAGGAGGAGCCAGACACTGCTGTGTAGATTTTTGCATTGAGCTGCTAATGGCTTGAAGGTTTGTAAAGGGTTAAAATCTGTACCCAAGTGCAGTGTTTCTATTAGGAGGTACACTGTGCCTATGTAAGCAGCTCAGGGGGTGTGGAAAACAAATTTGATTCTTAAATAAAATTAGTTTGTGTGTATATAGAACGACTCAAGATAATGTGTGTAATGTGAGTGTGTTAGATTAGATAAAGGGGAAAACAGGGACAATTAGATATACCTCTAAAATACTAGTTTGCCTGTCCATCAATATACCTCAATACAGACCTTGACTTCATTTTTACAAAAACATTTGGACCTTGAGGAACTTTGTGAGATATAACTGACCACTCCTGCATCTAGTATTTTGCACTTTAAGTTATAATGTGCATTATTTAGTAAATATATACATCAAATAAATAATCTTCCAGCTCAGCAGTACTTTGCATTAGTATCACTGCTGTAAATATTCAGGCAGTGACTATACATTTAGGTCGTGGATCAGGGATTATGGATTAAACACTTAATGTATTAAAATATACTGTCCCACCTAAACAGGTGAATTCTGCTTGTGTTTTATAAACATGCTCACACACGCATCTTAATAAAACCATGACAAACTGTGATCCTGGGATTACAAGCAGCTCTCTTATACATTCAAGGTGCACTATAAATTAGAATCAGTATTACTCAATCATGTCCACCTTAAATAAAGGAGATCTTTCCTTACTAGCATTCCACTCACTTGACTCTCCGCAATCAGATCCATCTTAAATGCTTCTATTAGACTTCTCTATTCACTCGCAGCTCCTCGTCTGCTTCTCCTATACTGGCATCTTATACCCACTACTACTAGACCCTGATCTATAAGACCTTAACAATACAACCGCCTAATCTCTTCTCCAAATATTGCCCTAAGTGCCTCCTAGGCTCACCACACAGTTTCATCTTCCTTCACTCCTCTATACCTCCTCGCAATCCTATCTACAGCAGTTCTCCTTGCTACCTCTACTCTGTGGAATTCTCTTTCTTGCTTCATTAGACTTACCTATTTTTACAGATTAAATGCTCTATAAAACATATACATTCAGACAGATTTGCAGTCTTGCCCCTAAATATACAGTATAAAAACCTTGCTGACACAGTAAATGTCTCATTTACATGGATTGCTGCCTGACAAGACCATTGAGCGTAACCTCGCTTTGAAGCATATTCCAGGCATGCTTTAATTATTTTATTGTTTGTCCCTACCACTTCCACTGGAAGGCTGTAACTGGATACAGTGTATTACGCTCAGTATTTCAGACTGATTGGCCTTATATAGGGTCAGAAGAGACTGGTCATCAATCTACTAGCTGGTAATGGACGAAATTGTAGGGGATGAAGAGATTTAAAATAAATGAAAATCAAAAAAGGAGGGCGAGTGGAAAATGTTCCTGGTGGGAGGATACGTAGGAGAGGACTCCATCTACAGCCCACTAGGACATCCTCCCATTCTAGGTGAGATCTGACTAGGGGTCCATATAGTGACATTAGTGTCGACCTTTTTCTGCTTATTCCTCTTTCAATAAAATCAAGTGTCCTACTGGCTTTTCCTGCCACTCTGTAACATAGTTTGTCTACTTTTAAGTCAGTCAATATAGTAATTCTCAAGTTCATAGTGTGGTTATCAACTTACCATTAAGTATATATTTTATTTTGGGTTTTTGTGCCCTCAAAAACCATTCATTTTTTGATCCCCCATATTGGCCATAGCGCATCATTGCACTACATTTTTTTTTTTTACAAGAAATGTCCAACTATCACAGATTTTCTGTCATTAGTAAAGAGGCAAACAACTCCTGGAAAAACCCATAGGTAACATCAGTAATAAATATATCAAGCAAAACAGGTAACCATCCCTTCGTCTAACTCGATTCCATTAATAATAACTGGGAGTAATAGGCTGACTAATCGCACAGCCTTATAGACTTATAGATTAACAGACCTTTGTCATTACAAAATCAAATTCTTGGTCCTTTCCCTCTTCCCTTATGTAAAACATCACAAAACATTGGCAGCTGCAGTGCCGGCGCCAACCGCTAGATGGCGCTAACGATTTTCCGACATTGCTACACAATGTATATAAGGCGCACTGACAGAAGAAGCCTTGAGCTATGAGAGGCGCGCACAAAGCCCATGAGGGCCGAGTGCCCTTGCCCAAACATAACCTTGCTGTTGATTCAACGCCATGCCGGAGGAGGGAATAATTTTTGCCTTCCATCAAACCGGATGGTGCCATGTAGCGGCTGCTTGATGGCACTGCAGCTGTCAGTTCTGCGCTTACACAACGGGATAGATCCAAGTTGTTTTTTATCCTTAAACAGGATAAAAAACTGGCTTTATATTGCACTACCAATTTTTTCTGAAGTGGTTAATTATGTGTATTTCTTTTTTTGAAAAACGACCCATGCAATGGTTAAAAATTGAGTTTTAACCCCTCTACAACCTACCTTTGTAAACGTGTAAGATTCCTTGTTTAGAATAATACTGTGTGAAGATATCTAGAAGGTTATTCATATATATATATATATATATATATATATATATATATATAATATATATATATATAATATATATATATATATATATATATATATATTATATATATATATAATATATATATATATATATATATATATATATATATATATATATATATATATATATAGCTAAAAACTGGCAGAATACTCTTATTAGACAATTTCCCCTAAATGGGTGTTGTCTGGTTTTACTAAAATTCTGGGCACAGTACAGAGCGCTGGGTCCAACCAAAGCCGCCAAAATCCCAAAAGCATAACGAGCCCCATGTGCTTTAGGACTGTGTTGGAAAACTCACACAATCTAAACATATGTTGTCTATAATCAAGTGAGGAGCTTCAAAATCCCTTAAACTTGGGGTTGTTGTTGTTGTTGTGAAGGACTCAGCCCCTGTCATTGCAATGATCCTAAACCAAGAAGCAGCTTCAGGAGGATGTTGAATAAAAAGCCTTTGGTGGATTCTGTGCCTGGAGGAGGTTTAATACAGAGTCAGAGTCTTAGCTGTACTTTGCTCGAAGCTTAAAGCCTCATGTAAATCTGAACAAATCTTTACAAATTGCCTTAGTAAGTGATCTTATCTGAAGGATGCAAAGCAGCTCTCTGTCTGTAGCTTCCTGTACATTATGATATAGGTCTGTGGTCTCCAATGGGTAATTACTGGAAGCAGTGGTGGAGCTACTGCTGGTGCAGCCCCGTGGAAACACAACTGGATAGGGGCGCTATGCTACTAGTAGAAGCTTGGAGTCTTTTATTAAGGAAGAGAGCCATATACTTATTATTATAGATAGAAAGATGATCTGGTCACCTAAGGGGTGATCTAACCATCAACATATATTTTGGGCTTTTTTATTACCCTCTGCAGGGTGTATAGAGAAGTTGCAAGGGGGCCTCTCAATTATTTTGCACTTGCGCCCTCCACTCACTAATTCTGCCATTGACTGGAAGCTCTCACATGCCACTCATTAATTCACAATGGGGAGACAATCCCACCATACACCTACATAGAGCAAAGGAGCTTGCAATCTATTTTCAATGCACATTTCTCCAAGAAATTGCTATCTGTTTTAGCTATATAAGTTTGGCCAAAGGAGCGCTGCTCTGTTATCCCTTTAAATACATACGTATGTTTTAGTAGAGTGTAATATTTTTCATAAATTAATTAGAATCAGTTTTAAACTTCACCCTAGAGCACCTTACAAAGAAGCAAATGCCATTATCTGTTAATAATTGGAGATGCAGCCTTAAAGGACCACCTTAATCATATAATTAAAACATCCTCTTTTGAAGAACTACACTTGAAAAAAAAAACGTGTTGAGAATGTAGGCAAAATGTAAAATTTATATTAGAATCTACCGCTTTGGTTTCTGTTAATGAACTTCCTGAAGCAGGAGGAGACTTTGCACAGATAGCTTATATTGGCCCAGTGGGACTATGGCATCTAAAACTGCTTAAAGATATATGAAATATTTACTCTTTCTAATCTAACACACACATTACACACACAGATTTATTTTATTTCAAAAACTGGTTTCCGCACCCTATACTAACCAATAGGAAAACTGCATTCAAGTACACTTTTTTTACCTTATACTACCCTTCCAGCCAGTAGCAGCAGAGTGCAGAGATCCAGAGTAGCATTGCTGGAGTTGCATCAATTAAGGATGGAGAGAGATGTGTTTGGAAGGAACAAAATACTACAAACCCCATGATGCTTTGCTGCAGAGACTGAATACCCCTACTGCTTCAATGTTGTAGTTGCTTGTAATTATTAATTTGATGGTGATTTAGCTTAGATTTTCAGGGGGATTCCTTTTCAAAATCAACTGTCAGAAAACTGAAAACATTTAGCAAACTCAAGGGTAAGTTTATTAATGTTTGTTTTAGGATTTTTTTCATGCAACAAAAATGTTTGCATTCACAATCCATAAAACTCATATATGCCTTTAATTGTTAATCTTGAAAAAGGGCATGCAGGAAAAGTCTTGTGTGATTTGACTAGAGTTTTAAGAGAACACAATCGAGACTTGGAAAACGTTGCAGTCCAAGGAATGTAGTGACATGGGATGGGCAGATCTCTCACACCTGCTATCGAACAAGAGAATAGTCTGGTATAATCCCAAATCACTTGTGAGTACTGGAAATGCTGGAATTAATCTTCCCTCCCGTCCCACCTATCCAACAGGAATATACTGAGACATCTCCATCCACACTTGTGGAAACAAATGAAGCTTCTCTGCAAGTATCTGCAGGTTATTTGGGTGGGGTGACTCCATGCTGAGAAAGTCTGGATTGAAATATATGTAACAATGAGGGTCAAGAGGGACATTTACACAAGTAGGTCACATCCTGTGAGCTGGTTGGGTAAGAGGTTGAGGTCAGTGTTCACATGCTGATCCATTTATAGTCAAGGGACAGACAGGGAGTAAGGTCAAACCCAAATTGTCTAGTTAGTTAGTTAATTTATCTGATTTTCCAGTGAAACAACTGACCAATCAGCTCTCACTCTGAGGATTGTTGGACCTTTCCAGTTATCTGCCGGCCAGCAGTGGTGGCCAATGGCTTTATTCAATTTCCAAGTGTTAGGATTACAGTTAGATTTAGAGGTTAGGTTAGGGTTAGGGTAGTGGCATATGACAAACTTTACGCCATTGTTTTATTATGTAAAATGCCACTACCGTAATCCTAAACCCTAACAGCCTTATTAAATTGCAATTCGGCAAATTTAAAAGGGCTCTATTTAAGCACATAGCATATTTTTTTTACAGACGCTTTTAGTTAGTGAACTTCTATCCAAAAGAAAGGTCTTCACTAACTTAAAACGTCTGCAAAAAAATATGCTGTGTGCATATACTGAGCCCTTTTAAATTTGCCGAATCGCAATTTAATAAGGCTGTAAATCTCACACTAACAAAAAATGTATTAAAATCTTGGCCGCGCCACTGATGTTTCACTAAGAAACGTGGCTTCTATCTCACACTGACAAAATACCACAAAATATTTGGGATTGTTGTTGTGAACCCCAAATAAATGTAGCACTTTTATGTAGAACAGTTACTTTCTTACTCTTCTCAGTAAAACATAAAAAAAGAAGGAAAGAACAAACCATTAGAACATATTTCTAACATATGTGCCCAGACACTGGTTTTAATAGACTATGGCCCAATCTCCCTAAGCTTCGCTGCAATTAAGTTTTCTTTGGGGGAAAAAAAATGCTATAGTGACCTCAATAAGGCACCCCGACTTTAGCACGCCTGACAAATGCACAGACAAAAGCGCGTCCGGCTATAGAGCGCCCCGACCTCTGCACGCTGGTCTTACAGACTGAATGGTCCAGTCCAGCTGTATACCGAGGCAAGGAGAGTCTGAGATGGGACTGTGATACAAGGGCCGGGGTACAGGGGAGGGGGCTGGGGTACAGGGGAGAAGGCAGGAGGCTGGGGTACAGGGGAGAAGGCAGGAGGCTGGGGTACAGGGGAGAAGGCAGGAGGCTGGGGTACAGGGCCAGGGGTTCAGAGGAGAGAGCAGGGTTCTAAGGTACAGGACAAAGGGGAATGGGGCATGAAACTGAGGTGCCGGGTAGGGGGCTGGGGGCTTGGATACAGGGGACTGGGGTGCAGGGGGAGAGTCAAGAACTGAGAGATTCTGTCTGACAGGAGAATGGAGTTTAGGGACAGAGAGAGATAGGAGACGGACACGACCTGGTATGGCCCCCAGGGGTACTTAGAGGGAAGTACGGGGCCGGGGTGGGTTTAGATCAAATTGAATGGTTCTGACCAGATATATACCGAGGTATGGAGAGAGGGCCCAGTGCTTGAGAGATGGGGAGACAGCAGGGAATAGGCGGTGAGGAGGGTAACTGGAAAAGGAGAGTTCAGGCCCGACTGAAGGGGGGGAGAACGATGACTTCATCCACATATGTGTCCTGGGGTGAGAGCAGCAGCTGGGGTAAAACAAACTGGTACTGAGATGAGAGGATGACAGGGTTATAGAGGCTAACAGGGTCAACCTTGGAGATTGACAGGTCAAGCCATAGCTGTGTAGTGAGTCTGGGGTACAGGGGACATCTGAAAGTGTATGGATGGCAAGAAGAATGGATGAATGGATAGCAGGATGGATGGATAGCAGGATGGATGGATAGCAGAATGGATGGATAGCAGGATGCACACAATACAGTAACAAGTATTGTGTGCAGAGGACCGTGTTCAGTGGGTCAGTCCCTAGTAAAAGCCCTGATTCGTGGTCAGTTTGAGGCTTGGATGCAAGTAACGTTTGTCTGGTACTTTATACAGGGACACAAAAAACAAAACACAATAAGCAAACACCTAACTCCTGCGAGCAGATGTCGGGTGCTCTATTGTCGGGTGCACTTTTGTCGGTGGGGGCATGTGTCGGCGCGAATTTGTCAGGCGCGCTAAAGTCGTGCTACCCCTCAATAAAGCTTGCTGAATTTTGGCCAATGTGATTACACAGAAAAGGTTAATTAAATGAACCTTCTGATAATATTAATGTTGGTCCATGGATTCTTATAATTGTCCTTGTTTTCTTGGCTCTTGCATGAAATAGAAGTTCAGATATATACACTGAATATTATATCAAATAAAAGTGCTATTCACATTCTGGCTTTGTATTTATATCATTTACAGAGAAATTGAATTGATAATATTAAAAATGCTTTTACAAAGTATAAGATAAATACAGGCTTTGGTTTGAACTACTGTATTACATTTTAGTGTAATGGTAGCAGACATTTTGCCTTTGTTCCTAACAGAACAAAATATATCTTTGAAAAATCGGTGAAACCTTGGATTCTGACAAGATCTCTATTCAATTATTTTGAAATACTGATACTGCAAATAGCCACTTGACAACAGACCTATATAGAAGAATAAGCCCTAGTAGGTTAACTCTACCCCTCAAACTACTGGCAGAAACCAAGGAAGAATCCCCTATAAGACAAGAAGTCAGTTCAGATTTTCTTTAAAAATGCTTTTCTTTGCTTAAAATAGTTGCTAATTTTTTTTCTAATGACTTCAGAAATATGATTTTTTTCCCAAACTACAGTGGTCCACTGAAGTCCCCTAGTACCTCCCTAACTATACTCCTGAATGCCTGTAAAGCCACGCAAGGGGTGTTTCCAGGGACACATACTATCCAGGGTGTGTGTTTGCGTCGTACAGTCATGTCTCCGTGACTGGAACACACCATGCCGATCCACTTAATATTCATGGCTGAGATACTGGAGTGGGTTGCCAGTTCCTTCTCCAGTGGGCCACAACATACTGCTCCTGGTATTCCTAGGTGGTACTGTCCAGGCCCAACCCTGTATGGCTTCACGGTGTTGTGACCTCTTGGTACCCAGGTTGCAGCAGTGAAAGCACCAAATACTAACCACTGGCCCACCAGGGAACCCTACTATCCAGGGTACAAAACTCAATTAGTGGACTGCCCACTGGTGGTCTACTCACTCTGAATGCTATCTCTAAAATAGTAAAAAACCTGTATGTGCCACAAACTGGAACCAGCCTGTACAGGGAGGTGAAATCTGGGCGCAGTATCGTATGTCTGATATCAGACGGCAATCGAGAAGCAGCTCAAGGCTGGTACAAGGGTAAAGCTCAATGTACTGGCAGCTATACAGAAGGAGACAAAGCCATTACAAGCGGAGGCACAGAGGAGTAATATGAGAATGGTAACGTTACATTGGGACAGATAACAGGAACACTGAGGCATCTAAAATGGAAAAACCTGATATCTAGTCATTTACCCAATTAAACTGTTATGGAGATTCACTATTCCCCAAATTATAGTAATTGCATCACATGGTATTATATGCCCCTAGCCACAGATTAATGTAATCAAAAAAATAATCCCTAGATCAGTGGTGGCCCTCAGATACTTGCCATTTGGCCCCCAGTGTCCTCTCTAAACTGGTAGAGCATGCCCATCTGCTACAACATAAAGTGCATTTTATCTCTCTAAAAATAGCAAATATCACATAGCTGTCCTCCTTAATACTTATCTTCATTATCTATACCAATGTCACCAATTAATCCACCTCTACTTCTTCCATACCGTTTAGTTATGGGTAAAATAAAAATGGTTCCAGCACTGTGTGGCCCTTTTAAAGTCATCGGGACCATGTGTGAAATGATAGAGTTTGCCAATCACTGCAATAGATATTCAACCCTGACAAAAAAAAAAAAACACCTCATATTGATTTATCACTGTATGCAATATTAAAAGAGTTCTAAAAATATATTGATAAGTAGAACTGATATATGTCAGAACTGATTAAAGGGATTTATATAACTTACACATTCTCACTCTGCACAGAGATGCAAGCGCTGACTGAGCTGATATGAAGCAGCCGTTTGGATGCTAAACACAAATACAAATTTCAGAATGGTTTCTTTAGGCAGGTTGGACATGTCAGTTATCTAAACTATTTTAATCTTGTTTTCTATTACTGACAGACTGTGACAACACCCTCTACCAATCAGAATGTGTTTTTGTCCAGAAGTGACATCTGTCAGAGCCATGTGCACAACCTGAGGCAGTCATAGGCCTAGACGGCAGGTACAAGCCAATGGGCCCGTCTGATCTGCCATTCTTCTATCTACATAAAAATCTGAGATATAGATCTCAGATTATAAGTTTATGTATAAATATGGTGTGCCAGAAAGTGTAATTTACAGACAGACATATCATTACAAATAGAGATGGCCGGATTACCCATTAGGCAAACTAGGCAGTCGCCCAGAGGTGCCTCCTTGTGAGGGGCACCACTTTTATTTTAAATGGTTCATGGCTTAAAAAACACTGAAATGCTGCAGTTCATAGACTGGCTACTAGGGGGGCCACCTAGAACAAGAAAGTTACAACAGGAAAGGGAACTTACAAGTACAGAAAAGGAAAAAATGTGTCCGTGCATAACTTGCATACTCACTCGCATGGGCTCCTCCACTTCACTGCCTAGGGGCTCCAAAAGGATAGATCTAGCCCTGCATATAGACATATCTGTACATTTATAAACATATTTTAATGTACTGCATCTTTAACATGCTGATGCCCCCTGAAAATGTTACATAGTTACATAGGCCCTCATTCAATTGCGATTTGGCCAATTGAATAGGGGTCTAAATAAGCACATAGCATCTTTTTTTTAAAGAAGTTTTAAGTTAGTAAACATCTATCCAAAAGCAAGGTTTTTACTAACTAAAAACTTCTTTAAAATAAAGATGCTATGTGCTTATTTAGACCCCTATTCAATTGGCCAAATCCCAATTGAATGAGGGCCATAGTATTTAAGGTTGAAAAAAGACTTTCAGTCCATCAAGTTCAACCTTTTAAGATCTCCTCTGATCTGCAATGTGCTGCACTAGGCCCAGGCCTAGCAGTCCCTGACAGAAAAATACATTTTTTTTTTCTAAATACAGGAAGGAGTCACCCTGGGACTATCAGTGGGGATTTCCATACAACAATGTCAGGAATGTTCACTGACCTTAGCACAAATACCTTAAAGGCGTACCACCTAACACACGCTGAGTTTTTAAGACTTAGCTCACTTACACATGTATAATGTGTGTGAAACCTATGGAACGTGTTTTGTTTTTACAGCTCATGTTTGAAGAGACAGACAGCTGCCATGAATATGTTTTACCTGCTGTAGGTGTCATGGACATTAGAATTCACAGCTTATAATATTGCTGTACTTGGCCAATTAGATGGGTTCAACCCAGGAAAAATATACTGTATTTTATGTTGTATTACTAGGAAAGAAATTCCAGCATTCCTGGGACACACATAAGGCTATTATGAGATCATTTTAGGGCAAATCTATACAGTAGACTCTCAGTTATCCGGCACCCACAGGGATTTGTAGATGCCGGATAAATGTAGTTTCTGGTTGCTTGAGAGTTACTATAAAAGAGGCCTAGATGAGGATGCTCTGCTAAGTATATTTGTCAGTGAGGGCTGTTCTAGCAGCAGCAGCTTTCACTCCTCACTTACAAACAGGTACGTTTGGCTGGAGGGTGCGGTGCTGAGCCCGGGGAATGTAACGCCAACACTGTCCAGGCTCAGTCACTCATGCCTGTCTGCTTCCAGGTAACACTGAATTGCAGAGACATACAGTGTATAAAATTTAGGTACCTGTAAGCATTCTGTGGCATGACAACCTGGCTCCTGGCATTTGTTGAGCCCTGTACATTTTTATTTTTATTTAAAGTACAGAATTCATTTTATTTTCTGGTTGCTTGAGAGTTCCAGTTAACTGAGAGTCTTCTGTACATCTGTTTTTGATTTATTATATCAGGTAAGTAACAATATAATTTACCAATGGTATGTAACAATTTAGTGTGGAACCTCTCTATTCATCCGCTCCTACATTCATCAAATCCATTATTAGTCATATTTTGTTAGGCACAAAATGCTCATTTATTCTTCCAAAAATCCAGTATTAGTCACAAAAGTGTAGAACCAGAAAACATTGGCAAATTCTGTTGGAGCCATGTGCATAATCTACGCATGGCTCCAACAGAGTGGGTTGCCAGTTACTTCTCTAGTGGGCCACCGCATACAGCTCCTGGTATTCCTAGGTGGTCTCCCATCCAAGTACTGACTAGTGCCAACCCTGAATGACCTCTTGGTTCCATGACTAGAATCAAACCCAGATCACAGCAGTGACAACACTGAATCCTAACCACTAGACCACCAGGGAAGTTGTTTCCACTGAGCTTAAAGCTGTGACTCTTTAGTCTTATCGACAACATGCCCTCACGACCTAGCATCAAATTTATTTACATGAAGCAGGTTTTACGTGTTACAAGTGACCTTTTCTGAATGCTAAAAGGATATTTATTAACCAACAAGGAATTCATTTTGTGCAGGTTAAAGAGGATGCATTAGTGTAAGATATCTAAATGTTTTTAAACTTGTTTATTCAATACTATATATTTAATGTTTTAACATGCATTTTAAAATGTCATATTTATCTAAGAATAAACATTAAAAGTGGTGACTGTACAAATCTTTCAACCCTAGTCCTGATCTATATAAAAACGTACTCATAGTTTCAATATTTATTAGCAGCTTATTAAAATTCAGCATATTTCACTTCTTGTATTTCTTGTGTTACATTTGAAATGTTTTTTCCCCTCCAATGATTTAGACTATACATTATTATGAGGCTGTTAAAAGTTAGTTTCACTTCTCTAGCAGAAATAAATAGTTTTGCAGGTGAATTTGCCTTCAGGGTTCAGTTTTTTCCTGTATTTTAGACCTGTTGTGTGGGTTTGCATTGTTCAGTTGTGACCGACTCTCTGTGACCTCATGGACAGCAACACACCATGCTGATCCACTTGGTTTTCATGGCAGAGATACTGGAGTGGTTGCCAGTTCCCTTTCCAATGGGCCACAGCGCACAGCTCCTGGTATATCTAGATGGTCTCCCATCCAAATACTGACCAGGCCCAACCCTGCTTGGCTTCAGGGTGGTGTGACCTCTTGGTTCTCTGACTGTGATCAAACCCAGGTCGCAGCAGTGAAAGCACCGAAGCCTAACCACTGAGATTATTGAATTGTCTACATATTGATGTGAAAATATGTATTAGGGCCCCTATTGTAGAATGCTAAAGAAAGGTAGTAAAGGTCACTGCAGTTGTATATGTAAGATATACTCATTCGAAGAACTACACTAGAAAATAGGCAAAATGATTTAATAATACAGTCTCTTAATTTATTACATTTAATATGCATTTATGCTACAGTGGCGTCCACCATTTTGGTACTGCTGATATGGGAGGAAACTTTGAATGCGTAAGAAAGTTATATTTGCACAATGATTATGTGGCAGCTTAAATTGCTAGTGCTTTCAATAGAATCAAATGAAAGATAATTAGTTCAGCACACCCTCCTGAGGAAGTAGCATACAAAATGAGCAGAGATAAACAATAGATCTATTGACTATTTGCCATTTTTCCACTTCTAGAGCAATCTCTCCTGTCTATGATGTATTGCTAGTTTTGGGAAGCTGTAAATGCATTTGGTTTCACAGAATCTCCCACCACAAAGTCTCTGCCCCCTGGGCCTTGCTGTGCATTACAGTTAGTTCCCACTGAGCTAGATTACAATGGGACCCATCAACGTCTGAATACTAACTGGAAAAATAATGTCAAGGTTCACAAACTAATATACAGGAATACCCCGTTTAGCGCTATTGCGGGGGGGGGGGGGGGGGGGGGGGTGGGAGCGCTAAGCAGGGATTTAAAAAAATGTAAATGCGATTTGGCGCCAAAAGCGCTATTGCAAGATTTAGCACTTAGCAGGGAATTTGAAAAGGAAAACGCGCTATAGCGAATCAGTGCTATGCGGGGAAGCGCAAAGTGGGGTATACCTGTATATATACTAGTCAATTGCCCATCACAAATGGTGGGATAATATTAGATTTTTTCTTTCCCCCCCTCCCCTGTGTCTCTTTCCCCCCCTCCCTCCCCTGTGTCTCTTTCCCCCTCTCCCTCCACTGTGTCTTTCTCCCCTTCTCCCTCCACTGTGTCTTTCTCCCCCCTCTCCCTCCACTGTGTCTCTATCCCCCTTCTTCCTCCACTGTCTCATTTCCCCTTCTCCCTCCCCTTTTTTTTCCCCCCTCCCTCCCTGTGTCTCTTTCCCCCTCTCCCTCCACTGTGTCTCCTTCTCCCCCTCCACTGTGTCTCCTTCTCCCCTTCCACTGTGTCTCCTTCCCCCTTCTACCTCCACTGTCTCATTCCCCCCTCTCCCTCCCCTGTGTCTCTTCCCCCCTCTTCCTCCCATGTGTCTCTTCCCCCCACCTTTCCCTCCCATGTGTCTCTTTACCACTCTCCCTCCACTGTGTCTCTTTCTCCCCTTCTTCCTCCACTATGTCTCTTTCTCCCCCTCTCCCTCCACTGTGTCTCTACCCCCCTTCTTCTTCCACTATCTCATTTCCCCCTCTCCCTCCCCTGTGTCTTTCCCCCTCACTCCCCTGTGTCTCTTTCCTCCTCTCCCTCCGCTGTGTCTCTCCCCCTCTCCCTCCACTGTGTCTCTCCCCCTCTCCCTCCACTGTGTCTCTTTCCCCCTTCTCCCTCATTCCCCCCTCTCCCTCCCCTGTCTTTCCCCCCACCTTTCCCTCCCCCTGTGTCTCTTCCCCCCACCTTTCCCTCCCCCTGTGTCTCTTCCCCCCTTTCCCTCCCCCTGGTGTCTCTTTCCCCCCTCTCCCTCCCCCGTGTCTCATTCCCCCTCTCCCTCCCGTGTCTCTTTCCCCCTCTCCCTCGCCTGTGTCTCTTCCCCCTCTCCCTCCCCTGTGTCTCTTCGCCCCCCCAGCACACAATCTCTCTCTCTCTCTTCCCTCTTGTGTCCTCCCTACCTCTTCTTCCCTCTCCCTTGTGAGCCTCGCAAATTTCGGCGCCCATTGCAAGCCTCTGAATGCGCAACCTGCAAACCTTGCAATATATATATATATATATATATATATATATATATATATATATATATATAGAGAGAGAGAGAGAGAGAGAGAGAGAGAGAGGAGAGAGAGAGAGAGAGAGAGAGAGAGAGAGATGTACATACAGATATCAGGTAAGTTTCATATTCTTTTAGTAGACATGATTTAAATATAGTTTAAATAGTATATGGGATGAGATGCTTAGACCACAATCTATCCAAAGTAGCTTTAAAATATATGGCCAATGGTGCTTGGTTGCAGATATTCTGGATGAGAGGAAACTAGTTACAACTTCCTGACTCTGGTCTATTGTTTGTAAATTGCTATTCAGTCTAAAGTGTACACAGGGAGGATTTATTTTTCATGATTCTTTTAACAGTGAATTTGCCTGAATGAATAAAAGACTTTTCTCACATTATTGTTGGGTATGTCATTTTATTATGGACAAAAAAACAATGTCAGATGTGCTCAATCAGAGAACAAACTAACCTAAATAGGTTAGTTCTATGGACATGATAACCCACTCTGAGAGCAACCTCTTATAGCTCTCTTGTGCTCATTTACAGGGAGAAATATCGTGTAGTATATCAGTCTGGTCCCACTCACTAGAGTGACCCAGCCCCGAAATACCAGGAAATTCTACCCTGAGCAGGAGAAACAGCAAACCCCAGACGTACGTTTCGGTCTTCATTGGGCCTCGCCAGTGAGGTGCTGCTGATATCTCCCTATGGCACAGTGAGCAAGTGAAGGGCACAAGTGAGTTAAAGGAGGTTGCTCTCTAAGTAGATAACCAGCCTATAGAAAAACCCACTGAGGTATATTTTGTGCTCAAATGAGCAACTTTTTTTGTTTAGATTTTCTCTTATGGGTGATAGGGGGAACCAGACGGGGACCCCTTGGTCACTGTGCCTTAGGGAGTTCAGCTGCACCTCAGCGACGAGGCCACAGAGGCCAAAACGCGTCTGGGGTTTGTAGTTTCTCCTGTTCAGGGTAGAATTGCCTGGTATTTCCGGGCTGGATCACTCTCTCTGAATGGGACCAGACTGATATACTACAGGATATTTCTCTCTGCGAAGGGCACACGTGAGCTAAAAGAGGCTGCTTTCTGAGTAGGTAACCAGATCTATAGAAAAAAACCCACCAAGGTATTTTTCATTCTCAGATGAGCACCTCTACTTTTTTTGTTGTGATTATATTATGGATGATAGCCTCTAAAACACTTTTTACAACTGATCAAATCCATGGGTTCCCTGGTGATCCAGTGGTTAGGATTTGGTGCTCTCACTGCTGTAACCTGGGTTTGATTCCAGCCAGGAAAACAATTTTGAAGGAGGAGTGGTAATATTTTACAGAAAGGCTGATAGATAGGAAGGAATTCCTGGAATGTGCATTTTAATGTAGACATAATAAGAAATCTGGATGAACCTCCTGTTTTTTTTTTTAAATCCCCATACAATTCCCTGCTCTTATAACCCTAGGATATTAGACAAAAGGGTGGATCTCATATTATGGGAGAGCTCTGCGTTATTTCTTGCAGCAACATGTGACTGAGTGCCACAAGAAAGTAAATCAGCAGGGGCTGAGTGAGAGGATCTGTAGGTGATGGGTGACCAGGCAGAGGCTGAATGACTGGTCATGAGTTGTGATCATGGAGTGGGAGGATGATCAGCAAGACATGAGGATCTGTGATGGGGTGGAAAACAAAAGTGAAGGCATAGGTCAGTACCGGTGTTGACCTTTAGACCAGCGGATCCCAAACAATGTTTTTAAAAAAAATGCTTTGTTGACCACATGAACATTACATAGGGTCTTGGCAGACCATTTCATCATTCATCTGTCTGATGTTAATAAATAATAATGCACTCTGCTCTACTGGAATATTTCAC
Source organism: Discoglossus pictus (assembly GCA_027410445.1). Classification (NCBI taxonomy): domain Eukaryota; kingdom Metazoa; phylum Chordata; class Amphibia; order Anura; family Alytidae; genus Discoglossus; species Discoglossus pictus. Next base: position 55,177,065 of record CM050168.1, read on the forward strand.
ATGCATTATAAACAATAAAATCAAGCATCTAGGCACTTCTGTAAGTCGTGTGTGTGCAAATGTATTCATTTTATCTGTTATGTTTTAGGTAGTCACAGTGGTTATTTGAATAAACCCCACAGATTACTGATAGACCACAGTTCTGGTCTTCTGCCCGAGAGGAACGCAATGTAACTTTTTATATTTGATACATACACATTGCCGGAATACCCATTAGGCCAACTAGGCAGCCGCCCAGGGACGCTTCCCTGTGAGGGGCGCAACTTCTTAAAAAAAATGGTTCCTGACTTTATAAAAAATGTTGCAGTTCATAGACTGGCTGCCACAGGGTAACCACCTAGAACAAGACACTTAAAACAGGAAAGGGAACTTACACGTACAGAAAAGGTGATAATGGGTCCGTGCATACCTTGCATACTCACTAGCAGGGGCTCCTCCACTTTACTGCCCTAGGGGCTCAAAAAAAGTAGATACGGCCCTGTATATATATATATATATATATATATATATATATATATGTGTGTGTGTGATTTAAAAGTGTCACTTAGATATAGTCTGAGTTTTTATTTATTGCACAAATCCGTTTCGCCATACTCCTGGCACATTTGTGCTCTTTCACCATGTTGCACACGTTTTATGTAATTCTGGGCTGTGATGGCTTCATGTCTGGTCTTTCTGTGAACTTTCTGCCCTGACTTTCTTGGACTGATACAATATTAGTAACAAAATACATGACAACACCTTGTGTTCCTAATTAAACAGACATGGAAAGACTGTCTTTTCTTTGTGCATCAGATAGAGGGTTACATGTATATGTATTACAGTGCTTTCTTTTTTTTGAACTGATGCTCTCAAAGCACAGTAAATTGACTCATATGTTTAATTGCTCTGGGATGCTTGTCCCTGTCAGCCAATGAGCAGTAATTCAGCTGTATATTAGTCATTATTAGTCTTCCGATGACACATACATACTGTAATATGCTCTGAGCATGTCCTACTTGTCTTCAAGGACATTTGAACAGGTTTACTATTTTCATGCAAAAAGTAACTTTCATCCCAGATTTTGAAAAGTGCTATTAATGGCTATGAGATCTAAACATATATTTGCTGGCAAAATGCCTTACAATGCTGATGGGAACTGCTCAGCCGATCAGAGAAATTGATGTGATTGTCTCTTTGCAGCAGTGACCCCACCCAGCCTAATTTACATTATCAATTATAGCTCCACAAGTGATAGTTTTCTCCTCACAGTCTTAGATTGTGTCTACATTTTATCCCTGCATGATGTAATACCAGAATATTTTTTCCATTTTGGAGACATCATCTCTGGAGAATGGCCATGGCATTCTTCATCCAGTTGAGCACAATCTCTAATTAGTTTCCAGCAATAGTTGCATATACAGTAAATTAAAAGGCTGCATTGGTTATTAGGCTGCATTGGTTGGTTATTAGGTTGCATTGGTTATTAGGTTGCATTGGTTGGTTATTAGGCTGCATTGGTTGATTATTAGGTTGCATTGGTTATTAGGTTATATTGGTTATTAGGCTGCATTGGTTATTAAGCTGCATTGGTTGGTTATTAGGTTATATTGGTTATTAGGCTGCATTGGTTATTAAGCTGCATTGGTTGGTTATTAGGTTATATTGGTTATTAGGCTGCATTGGTTATTAAGCTGCATTGGTTGGTTATTAGGTTATATTGGTTATTAGGCTGCATTGGATATTAAGCTGCATTGGTTGGTTATTAGGTTATATTGGTTATTAGGCTGCATTGGTTATTAAGCTGCATTGGTTGATTATTAGGTTATATTGGTTATTAGGCTGCATTGGATATTAAGCTGCATTGGTTGGGTATTAGGTTATATTGGTTATTAGGCTGCAATTAACAAATACTGGTTGGTAAAACTATCCATATTATATATTCTTGTAATGAAGTGTAAATGGATGCATACCTTACTCCTAGCACAATACTGTAGACATTCTAACACAATGATGATATATTTATTGAGTTCTCTAAACATATGAGCACATAGGGTTCTTAGCGTTCACTTGACTTTAATTTGAAGCCAGTCTGTCTGGGAACTCTACTGATCAAGCCTCCACATAAAGAAAAGTGTAATAGTTACTTGCTTCTCTTAACTCTCTTTTTCGCTCTCTTGTTCTCTGGCTTTGCTCTGTCTCTATCTTTCTAACACAACCCTCATAGATCCTGCTCTAGTTGTCTCTCTCCCAGATTGTTTCTCAATCTCTCTCTTTGTATGTCTCTCACATTGTCTCTTTCCTTACCCATCGCCCCTCTGTCAAACTCTCCCCTGCATTTTTCTTCCTATTGCCCCTTTGTGGGTATCATTCTGCATCTCCCCCTCTCTCCTGGTGTGTCTCTCTCTGTATCTCTCTCTGTATATAGTGAATTTTATTTTATTACCAGACATATTATATCACACAAACTTTCACCTGCATGATGTCTTTAACTCTAATCCAAGGCCGTATGGAATAAGGGAATTTACTGTGTACAGCAATGAGTTTCAGCTTCAGTCCTGGAATAAAGTAATTCCCTCTTATTTATCAATATAACAAATCCCAATAAATATAGCTGTAGACTACAAGGGAATGTGACATCACCACCAGGGAAAACTCAGCTGTTTACAAATGATGTAGATAAATAGTACGTCTAAAGATACGTTAAAAAAAAATGTCATGCTCAGAATTCTTAGTTATTACACTGCACTCTGGGAAACTGGGTGGGAACATGCAAATGAGCCAAAATGCACTCCACCCTTTAATCCAATAACACTTTACACATGGCTCCTTTTATGCATATGCTCACTGTATTACACAGCTTTAAAGCATAGCATAGGATGGATTATGCACGAGTTAGGGGACCTACCAACAGACGACACTGTTTCAATCTTAAATGGATGTCATCAGTGTGGGGCTGGTTCCTAATTCGTGCCTAAATTTTGTGGGAAGGCTGTTAAACCCTCTTTTGCCCACCATAAGTTAAATGATGTAGAGTGTGAAATATAGGTGCAATACTATTCAAACTGCCTTTCATTTATTTTTGCCTAAATGTTATTATTGTGTGTGTTATGCTTAAAGGCATATCTAAGTTTCCTGGATTATGAATGCATCGAATAAAGGAGAATCAGTAGTGTATGAAAACATTTTTCCATGAAAAATACCAAAAGACCTTAACAAACTCACCCTGATGTTTTCCAAATCTCTTGAGTTTGCAAGCAGCAGCTTAACCCCCCATGAAAATTATCATAACATTCATAATTTGTTTTGGCCAATCACAGGCAGCTATACATTTTAATACAATGTAACAATCAGTGATGGCAGTTTTTGCAGGAAGGAATCATGTTATTTGTAGCCGGCCTTGCAGAAGGAAGCAGGAGGAGCCAGACACTGATCTGTAGATCTCTGCATTCAGCTTCTGCTGGCTTGAAGGTTATAAAGAGTTAAAATCCATACCCATATGCAGTGTTTCTATTGGGAGGTTCACTGTGCCTATGTAAGCAGCTCTGGGGGTGTGGAAAACAAGTTTTATTTTTAAACATAATACATGTGTGTGTGTGTATAGAATGACTCGGTGTAATGTGTGTGTCTGATATAAGCAGCGTTAAATCCTATTAACCTACCCAGGACAAGTCAACCTGTTTCAAATAAAGGGTTATGGTCCTCATAAGAGTCACACATTATGCCTAACCCTTTTATTAGATATATAACAAAATTTGGTGAATAGGGTGCAGCACAAAACAAGCAGTCACTTAAAGACTAGTAATATTTGTGTACATTGTCTTTACTACTTATTACTCCTTGTAGAGCAGTCATATTGAGAAACCCAATGGCCATGCTGAATAGGAAGGCAGATAACCACAGAGCGTGGTGTTCTCTGCAGACTCGCTTGACTTTGACTCCCTGACCTCTTTCATACATGAATGGACAGGAACTTGCTGTGAGAACCTCTCCTGCTGCTTATTACTGGGCTGTGAATGAGGCGAGGACACAAAATACAGGTTTGGAGCTTTTTATGTGAAAAGTTCAGAGAGTCTGAAACCCCCCCCCCCCCCCCCCCCCCAAAACTAATATCAAAGTGCATTATATTAATTTGCGTGGCTGAGCTGAGAAGAACCTTGTAATAAGCTTTCCTTGTCTACCCAAGTGATACACCATTATGAGGTTATGCTTTACTTTAAACGTGTACACCTGTGAACACCTTTATATGAGAAAAGTATATTCAGTCAAAAATAGGATTGGGGCAACTTAACCTCCCTGGCGGACTGGCCATGTCAGTGCCCCTGAGTGATAAAGCGGTACACCCGGGGGTACTGACGTGACCAGACCACCTTGTTCCACCCCCCTGCATCGCCTACTCACACAGGGCCGGGAACTCGGAAGACAGATCCTGAGCGTGGCTCGGGGTTGCCGCTTTAGGTTCTGAACATTAACCCCGAGCCATGCTCAGGATTACTGCTAAGGCGGTTAAAGGACCACTGTAGTGCATTTACAAATAAAGCTTGTATGTTTGTTTGCTGGGCATAAGCAAATAAAAACAGTATGCAGCTTAAAATAAAATACAATTATTTTTTTCTTATCTTTTAAACTGCCTGTTTCTCCTCCGTCAGATCTCCTAGTACATCGCCAACCCTTCCAGTTTGATGGACCAAAAATAAAGTCTGGCCAGTCTAGGTTCAGCTTCACAGTCAGGCGCAGGGCTATGGGGCTTATGCACTGTCAGTGGAAGCATGTACAATAGAGCTGTTACCTCTATGTAGGCAGTGGGGGCAGAGCGAGTGATGTAATGGGGCAGGCCAGCCTTCTTCGAAGCAGAGCTGGTCACGCCCCTGATATGCACAGGTAGGAGGAGGAGGAGATATACAGCTCTGCTTGAGGAGAAAACAAGCAACTTAAAGGCTAAGAAAAAAAGTTAACCTTTATTCTCAAGTATGACTTGACATTAAGGATATTACTATAGACCACAGGTAATACTATCATCATACACCAAACTGAGGTAGACATATCTCTCAAACAAGGTCTTGATGAAATCCTTGAAGAATAATGTACGGAACTTATGGTCTAGCTTTGAAGTCTTTAATCTAGGTCTTTAAGGACCATCAAACAGTCCATGCTTTCATGATATATATACCTGAGCATGGTTGGTTCAGTGAATATAAAAAATAACACAAGTGAAAACTGCCTCTTAAGAATCCTATGAGATGGTACCCAGTCCATCTATTTCAATCAATATTAGCCTAATTGTTTTCACGTAAAGTTATCCTTAACTCATGGTATCTGTGCAATACTCAAAGCCTATATTGGAGAACCCCTAGTCTAGATAAGGTATGTCTAACCTTAGCAGCACACTAATAGGCCAGGATTTCAGGAAAGTCCTACCTTAGCATGATTGGTTCACTCAAAATTACTGACCCATTGTCAGACATAAATATGCTGAAGCAGAGATGTCCTGGCCTGGTGGTGTACTATTAGGTCTACGGTATAGAAGATAATATCTAGGCTGTCCAATATTCTGTTAAAACATTAACCCATAGAAAATAGCAGATGTCATTTTTTAACTGGTAATATATTTCATAATAGCATCTGTAACATTTACATAAAGAATAAAATAATGTATTATTTAAATGTTAATGGACTTGTAGAAAGGCCAAAATACATTAAGTTTATTTAGAGATAAAATCGTTCCAGCAGAATAGTTTTTAGACTAGAAAAAAAAAAATCAATTTCTGCAAATTAAAATTGATGTAGAACTTATATCATGACATTACACCTTGTTTAGATATTTAGAGATCAGGAGCCTCATTCAATTGAGCCCTCGGGAGATGCGGGAGTCCATAAGGGAGCCCGTAAGTTATTTTGCTATTCAAATGGCATCTTTTTGCAGGCTACAACCGGGTTATGGGCTCCGGACATACGATTCCTTGCAATGGTTAACATCGCAAGTTACAGCCTCCCGAAGCCTTTGATCCTTCATGACTGCAAGAGTTACGATCGCAAAAATCGCGAATCACTATTCAATTGCACCGATTCCCCAAGCCCGCAAATGTTTTCACACCAGTAAACGGCGAATGTAGAACATTATACTACTAGTGCTAGAGATCACCCGCAAAGGGGTTAAAGACATATCCGTAGCACTGTAAAAGCAAATAAAAAAAATCAATATTGCACTGTAAATAATGGGGAAAAGGATGAAAGACATTATAATTAATTGCACAACAGTCTCAAGCCATCAAATCGGCAATGCTAAATCATTTATGTTTCAATTCGGGTATCAATGAGTTAATACATATCAGGCCACCCATATGGACTAGAACAGTATTGGCATTCATTGTCATAATTCTTTATTTTGCGGGTTTGCGAGTCTGTTCGCGTATCGGACCCCTCAAACCTAATTTATAGACATGTAACCTCCATGTTTTACTGCCATCATAATGACAGTCTAATTTTCTATTGGCTGTTTCTAAATCGTGAGTTACGGGCTTGCTTAATTGATCATGCCCCCCCTGAAATGCTATGTACGAATGCATGGTTTATGGTCTCTGCTTTCGGCCCGTAACTTGCGGGCTTGATCAATTGAATAGCATTGTAACTTGAGTACGCTGCCTGCCCACAGCAGGCCCACAGACATATGTCCTATATCCTGGAACTTACAGAGGCCGAATTGAATGAGGCTCCAGTTTTTTAACTGCTCCCAGCAAACAATGCTTGCATATAAAGATAATAATTATAATATAATATTTAATAAAGGCCATATTATTTAAATTTCTAAAAATATTATATGCCTATTATCAAATGCAGTTCCATAATCGAGCCTAATAGACATAAAGAATTATAGTGGTGCTTTACATTTCCCAAAAATGTATGAAAATAAACTTTTTCCATTGTGTTACAAAGGTGTATTCAGTGGGATACAATGACTCTTCAGCCCTTATCCTATTTGCTATCTATATTATATATTTATTGTTGCGGTTTGTCAAGGTTTTTTGTGTGTTGTGTTGCCCTTTTCTTTATCTCTGTGGTATTTATATAAATAAAATATTAATATATATACCGCATAGCCTTGGGCAAAAAGAAAATGTTTTACTTTCAGTGAAGCTCCAAACACAGCATAAAAATATGAGCAATGAGAGAGGACATGGCATCCAGGACAGGATTAACCACTTCATGCCCAGCGCATATGCAAGGGGGAGGAAAGAGTGAACGGACAGAACGAAATACTGAGACACAAGGAAGTGAGACTGAGCCACCCAGCTGTGGCCTCTCAGCACAGCCCACATGTGCACGAGAGGCTCTTCTGCTCCTACTTAATGTCAGGCCTCACTTCCTTCTGCCGAATCTGAAATGAAATATCTAACAACGACTCCAAGTAACACTTGCACTGAACAATGCAGAACTCTCTCCTTGTACCTTCCAGTGCTACACTACAGGCATATGGCATGGAGGGGTTAACATCCCTGGGATAAACATACATGCCATGCAGTGGATGAAAAATGTACTTAAGTAATAATACGGCCAGTTCAAAGGAAGGGTGTGTTTCTGTCTAGGCCCACGAGGCCCAGGCCTAGGGCAGCACATATTCAGGGGGCAGCAGTGTGTCTGAGGACGTAGTGCAGTGCATTGAAATATGTTTTATATGCACACAAATGTCTATATGCAGTGATATCTCTGTCTGTAAAAGACACTTTCTGACATTTATATATATATATATATATACAGTAAACTCCCCGTTATCCGGCACCTATGGGGACTCCCTATTGCCGGATAACTCTAGTTGCCAGTTAATTGGGAGTCCGCGAATGTAAGGAGCTAAACAACCCTTAAACCCCCCATAACCCCTCAAAATGCCTTTAAAAAGGCATTAGCACTTAAACTGGGCCATTTAGGGCCCAAAAAAACAATTCGAAAAATGTTAGCATTTTATTTTTCAAACTGCTGGATAGTGCTGGTTATGCCGGTTTAGCGGGAGTTTTTTGAAAATGGTAAATTGATGCAGGTGCCGGTTGCTTGAGAGTGCCGGTTGGTTAGGTGCTGGATAACCCGGAGTTTACTGTGTATATATATATATATATATATATATATATTATATATATATATATATATATGTATTTATTTATATTTATAATTTTAGAAATAGAAAGGAGAAGCTGCAAGTGGGGTGTGGGGGTAACACAAATTTGATTAGCCCAGGGCAACTTAAAACCTTAATACATCCTTGGTTCTGACAATTTGAATCTAAAACAATACTACTGAATGACTTCCACCACATGCGTAATATCAAATTTGGGAAATGTAAATTATTTAGGGTTATATGAACACCTTGTGTGTGTGTATATATATATATATATATATATATATATATATATATATATATATATATATATATATATACATACAATTTGCGTCTCTAGAAATAAATAAAAAAAAAGTTTGTCCAAAAAAATCATTGTATACTGCAATACTCCTATTTTATTTTATTTTATATTATTATTATCCTTTATTTGTAACATGCCAGTATATTCCATAGAGCTATATGTGGGTTATGCACATAGAAAATACAACATTAAACACATGGCGAAAGAGTGGAGCGTCCTCTCTTTCAGCTTAAAATCTTATGTAGAAAGTGCTTTATCCCATGGCACCTTACAAGAATCTCGCAAACTCACTATATATATATATATATATATATATATATATATATATATATATATATATATATATATATATATATAAGAGAGAGAGAATATATCCGATGAAGCATAGTTAACTCACACACTGGATAAAGTACCTCATTTTCTTTTCGTCCTGACAGCTCCTCGTTAACCAGAGTTGCATTCTCTAAATCTTTTCCCACTTAGAACGACAGCCGATCCCCTCCCCGCTCCTCGATTGTGTTTCTTCCAACAATAGCGCACACAAAAGAAAAGTAAAATATATAAATATCCTCCAAGGTAACACAACCCAAGAAGAAAGTGTCTGTCAGGAAATTGTTCAGTCAGAAGTGCCGCCAAAATGTGAGCCCTTTCTCAAGAAACCCCTCCCCAGGACATGCTGCCAATCAAGGCTGGGTCACGAGTCCTATTGACACAGACTGTGTGTGCAGGAACAGCTCAGGTTACACATGGACTGTCGCTGGGCTCAGATGGACGGCCGTAAAACACAACCTTCCCACAAATACGTGTTTAAAGCCTTCTGCACAAGTAGCTTTTGTGAGTGGAAAACCGCGCAATCTCCATAGCGACAAAAACACTTTACAAAATATTTCACAGAATTTCAAGAATAGTTGTTACTTATTAGACTTATTATCTTTCATTTGTAAAGCACCCACATAGTTTATAGTGCTGCACAAATATTTATTTTGTTGTTGTTTAGTCATTCAGTTGTGTCCGACTCTCCGTGACCTTATGGACCATAGCACACCAGGAACATCTGAGTTCCATCAAGCTCAGCAAACATTTATACTAATGTGAAATGATATATATATATATTAAAAAGGTATGCAGTAGTTCAAATAAATATATATATATATATATATATATATATCACATATATAGTTCTCAGCAATACGGGTTGTTGCTAACACTTGCGAGGGCCGCAGTTGTTGGCAAGGAGCGCCAAAGGCCGAAGGCTCATTGCAGGCCGCAAATGCAAACCCTTGCAAAGCAAGGGGCCGCATTTGCGGAGGTGGAGGCTCTATGCCGCCTCACAAACGGTTACAAACGCCCACAGAAGCGGGACTTGGAAAGAAAAAAAAACATGCAATGACTAAATGCCTACTTACACAAAAAAAAATTACAACCCGCGGGACTTACAAAAAATCCATTACGGACTCGCAAAAATACGACCTTAACGGACAACCCGTGCACAGCGGAAACCATAAAAAAAAAACTAAATACACACAAAAATAAAATAAAAACCTTACCCACAGTAAGGGGGCCACCCAGGATGTCTGGAAGACAGGTTACACCTTGATTTCAGTCAAATTTACAACGTTTAGACACTCGAAAAAGAGAAAAAATGGCAGCCGAAAAAAATGACAACGAGGCTACACGACCCCTAAAGCCACAAAACACCGACAAGCACATACGAATTTTACAAAACCCATACGACCTACAACATACACATTAGCAAGGACGCTAAATCATCCACACCCGCACAATATCGCCAAAAACCACAAAGACCTTCAAAGCGCGCCTCACAAGGAGCGCCAATGGTGCTCATAGGACACAAAGTACACCAGGGCTTGTGCAAAAGCGCCTATCATTACAAAAAATACACAGAGGCTTGCAATGAGTGCCAAAGGATTTAAGACCACCAAAACACTTACACTCTCTCTGCCAAACAGCATTACCTGCCTTACAATTTTATTGCCGTAATTTATTGACGGGCAAGTCGCTAGTTATATACATATATATATATATATACTGTATATAGTACATTTGTGTCCACATTTGAATGTCTAAAACAAGTTAAAAAAACTGCTTCCTGCTCAGAAGTCGGAGAAATACAGTTATTACACTGTATATATATATATATATATATATATATATATATATATATATATATATATATATATATATATATATATATAATAAAAAAAAAAAGATATATATATATATATACACACATATACACTCAAAACGCTCAGGTGCAGTGCGGTAGTTATAGACCGATCTCATTGATCAACACGGACCTCAAACTATATTCCAAAATAATGGCAAACAGATTGGCCCCATTGTTGCCGGACATGATCCATCCGGACCAGGTAGGCTTCATCTCAGGTAGAGAAGCACCCGACAACACCAGGAGAATCTTTAACCTGATAGACTTGGCTACCAGAGAGGATATCCCGCTAATGCTCCTATCTTTAGACGCCGAAAAGGCATTTGATAGGATAGACTGGACTTTTATGTGGAAAACATTGGCGAAGTTTGGTCTGGGGGACGGCTTTTTGAAGGGCATTATGCCTTTATAAAGCGATCCCAGAGCATGTATTATATATCAGGGATTTGTGTCCAAACAATTTAATAATACTAGGGGAACTAGACAGGGCTGCCCACTCTCCCCCTTGCTCTTCGCCCTTAGTCTTGAACCATTGGCAGCGGCAGTTAGAAATTGTCCAAACATTAAAGGAGTGCAGATTGGCCCTAATGAGCATAAGCTCAACCTTTTTGCAGACGATATCATGCTGTCACTTACAGATCCAATACCAAGCCTGCCTAATTTATTCCAATTGCTCACAGACTTTGGCAGAGTGTCAGGGTTCAAAATCAACACTAACAAGAGCATAGCCCTCAACATTACACTACCCCAAACGGTGAAACAGAACTTAGAAAACAGCTTTCCCATAAAATGGGCACCCAAACAGATAACTTATTTGGGTATTCATATTCCACGGTCTATAGCGTTGGTATACGAGGCAAATTTTCCTCCTGTCTTTAACAGAATCAAGGCAGATATCTCCAAGTGGTCCTTCCTTAACATCTCATGGTTGGGCAGAATAAATTCCATCAAGATGAATGTGATTCCCAAATTATTATACCTATTTAGGACAATCCCAACCCCGATCAGGTTACCCGACCTTAGAGTGTTGCAAAAAACACTTTTTAAGTTCGCATGGAATAACAAGAAACCAAGAATTAATAGAACCACAATGTGTGCGCCTAAACAGAAAGGGGGGCTAGCCTTCCCTGATCTAATCAAGTATTATAAGGCCACTAGATTAGCTCAAACCACGACCTGGTTTAAAAAAGAGGCCATACCGGTGTGGGCAGACATAGAGAGGCAACTTCTAGAAGACAAGCATTGGGTACTATCGCAGGTTTTATGGCTTAGCTTAGGTCGGGACCTACGAACAGGAGAGTTACCAATTTGTATTAGCCACTCTTTGAAATTATGGAAAGACCTGAACAGAAGGGTGGACCTCCTGAGCGTGGGTTCTGGCTTGATTCCACTATGGCAATCACACAAAGGTCAGCACCTCAATAAATTTACCCAGATGAAATGGTGGATAAAGAACAAAATAACAATTGTGGCAGATACCTGGGTGACCTCACAAAGCAACACATCGTCAATTATCACTGACATAATTCAGGTGCCACATAGAGAGTGGCTTAATCTGATGGCAATTAATGAGACACTAACACACTCTACGAAAATCAACAAATATCACACCAAATCTCCCTTTGAGAAATGCTGTATCAACAATCCCGGAGGTAAGGCCAATATAGCCATCATTTACAATCAGATGGTGTCTCTCACCAACAGGGTTAAACCACATTACCAAACTGCATGGGAGGCTGACTTGCAGGTAACTCTAGACGACAGCCAATGGAATAAGATCCTAAAACAAGCCAATACCTCTTCACTAAACGTGACACTAAAAGAAAACTCTTTTAAGACAATAATGAGGTGGTACCTTACACCAGCAAGACTCCATCTTCTGAACAAAACACACCCTGACACATGTTTTAGGGGCTGCACAGACACTGGTACACTGATTCACATGCTGTGGGAGTGTCCGAAAATAAGACCCATATGGACAGCAACATACGACCTATTAGAAACACTTTTGGGGACAACAGTAACACAAAAGCCTGAGGAAGCTTTGCTAGGCCTTCCAATTACGGGGCTATTCAAATCAGAACAATGTTTAACAATACAGATATTTTTGGCCACGAGATGCATCATAGCTAAACACTGGAAACTTACCTCCCCTACTCACATTGAAGTACTTCACAAAATCAGGTTCATTCGGGCTATGAGCTCACTTTCAGCTGAAATTGATGAAAGATACCGTCGATGGGCCTCCTGCTGGGACTTATGGACTCTACGAGGTCCACAATAAGGTTCGTGTGAACTACTTTTATGGGTTGACCTGATGTTTGATCTATGGTTTCACCTTACTGTACCTCCTAGACACATGTCTGCTTTGAGGAATGTATATATGTTCAAGACCTTGTGTGACTTTATATATATGTTTTACATGTTCATGTGTTATTCTAACCAAAAAAGAAAAACTTTGAAAGAAACTTTTTGATACATCTTGTTGATACTTTAGAGATTTGTTATATGATTTGCTGAACTTACGATGTTCTATTTGTTTATTCTTTCAATAAAAAAGTTAATTATAAAAAAAAATCGCTCAGGTGCAGTAAAGAAAAAAAAACATCTCAATATCCCGTAACATCTGTATGTTTAATTGTCAGAGAAGTATAACTCGTACAGCTATATTACTGCTCATTTGCTAAGCTTATGGTGGGCAAAAGAGGGATAGACGCCCTCCACCGTATGGAGTACAGTAAATAAAGTACTACAACTACAGTAAAGTACTTTTCTGTTCCAATTGGGATGTATAAAAACAAGTTGACTTCTTTTTAGACATCCAAATGTGATCACAAATGTACTATTCATTTTTGTTGTTGTTTAGTCGTTCATTCATGTCCAACTCTCTGTGTCCCTATGGACCGCAGCACGCCAGGTACATCTCAGTCACTGCTCCTCATCAAGTTAATTCCTTCAGTGACCTCATCTATCCATCTCCACCCCTGTCATCCCCTTCTTCTTGAAAAATAAAATATGTCACTGCCTCCACTTCTTCTCCATCTATTTATTTACTTTTTTTAATTAAAAAGAAACACCTCCGGGCTAAAAATAATATTCTGCAGAAGATTTCTCACTTCACCATTTTGAATCCGGTCCATTGTCAGCCCCTGACAGTTAAAAACAAAGTGTCACACTGTGTATTTGTCCCTATTTTTCTAGTTGCACAAAATAAGGAATGAATTGAAGTAGAATTCCTTCTGGACTGACTCATTTTCCGCGCAGACAGATGTGCAGCAGGTCTCTAACACTCGGTTTCCTTTCTCTTGTCTGAGTCAATAAATGCTCAGAGCATCTGAGAGAAAAACACATTTATGGGTCAAATTATTTCAATATTTTGCAGCTCGGTGCAATGCCAGTGAAGTTATAGCTGAAATATTCACTGATACAGGAGGCAAGAGCTTGCAATCTATGGGTGTGAAAAAATGGTCAGTTATACAAATGGATTATGCATTTAAATACACGTGTAACCAAAAAAAACTTTAAATGTGTGTGCATAGCTCACACTTGATTTTGTAGAGATTCAATGACAATCATGACTCATATAATGAATAAGAGGGACAACCCCCAAAGGATGACTCACAGTAGTTTATTCAGGACAGGGAGCTTTATTTAAAAAATAAACAAACACAGTGACATTTTCAAATACTGCCTCAACCACAGTAGCACTTTCATGGTTAAATGACAGCTATAGCCTTAGTATATAGGTATATGACGCATACACACACACACAAACATAATATATATATAAAAGAAAGAGCAAAAACAGAGAGAGCAAAGACAGGAGAGAAAAAAAATGAGAGACAGAGAAGGGAAAAAAAGACAGAAAAGGAGAGAGAAGAGAGCAAAGATAGAAAGGAGAATGGGAAATGAGAGAGAGAATGGAAAAAAGACAGATGAGAAGAGAGGAGAGAGAAAAGGAAAAGGGCAGAAAAGGGGAGAGAAGAGAGCAAAGACAGAAAGGAGAGAGAAAGAATGAGGGAGAGAGAAGGGGAAAACAAGACAGAAAAAGAGACAGAAGAGAGCAAAGACAGAAAGGGGAGAGAGAGAATGAGGGAGAGAGAAGGGAAAAAAGACAGAAAAAGAGAGAGAAGAGAGCAAAGATAGAAAAGAGAGAGGGAAAATGAGAGAGAGAATGGAAAAAAGACAGAAGAGAAGAGAGGAGAGAGAAAAGGAAAAGGGCAGAAAAGGGGAGAGAAGAGAGCAAAGACAGAAAGGAGAGAGAGAGAATGAGGGAGAGAAGGGAAACAAGACAGAAAAAGAGACAGAAGAGAGCAAAGACAGAAAGGGGAGAGAGAGAATGAGGGAGAGAGAAGGGAAAAAGACAGAAACAGAGAGAGAAGAGAGCAAAGATAGAAAAGAGAGAGGGAAAATGAGAGAGAGAATGGAAAAAAGACAGAAAAGGAGAGAGAGAAGAGAGCAAAGACAGAAAGGGGAGAGAGAGAATGAGGGAGAGAGAAGGGAAAAAGACAGAAAAGGAGAGAGAGAAGAGAGCAAAGACAGAAAGGAGAGGGAGAGAATGAGGGAGAGAGAAGGGAAAAAAGACAGAAAAAGAGAGAGAAGAGAGCAAAGACAGAAAAGGAGAGAGAGAAGAGAGCAAAGACAGAAAGGAGAGGGAGAGAATGAGGGAGAGAGAAGGGAAAAAAGACAGAAAAAGAGAGAGAAGAGAGCAAAGATAGAAAAGAGAGAGGGAAAATGAGAGACAGAATGGAAAAAAGACAGAAGAGAAGAGAGGATAGAGAAAAGGAAAAGGGCAGAAAAGGGGAGAGAAGAGAGCAAAGACAGAAAGGAGAGAGAGAGAATGAGGGAGAGAAGGGAAACAAGACAGAAAAAGAGAGAAGAGAGCAAAGATAGAAAAGAGAGAGGGAAAATGAGAGAGAGAATGGAAAAAAGACAAGAGAAGAGAGGAGAGAGAAAAGGAAAAGGGCAGAAAATGGGAGAGAAGAGAGCAAAGACAGAAAGGAGAGAGAAAGAGAGAAGGGGGAAAAAAGACAGAAAAAGAGACAGAAGAGAGCAAAGAAAGAAAGAAAGGGGAGAGAGAGAATGAGGGAGAGAGAAGGGAAAAAAGACAGTAAAAAGAGAGAGAAGAGAGCAAAGACAGAAAGGGGAGAGAGAGAGAGAGAGAGAGAGAGAGAGAGAGAGAGAGAGAGAGAGAGAGAGAGAGAATGGAAAAAAAGACAGAAAAGGAGAGAGAAGAGAGCAAAGACAGAAAGGAGAGAGAGAAGGGAAAGGGGCAGAAAAGGGGAGAGAAGAGAGCAAAAACAGAAAGGAGAGAGAGAATGAGAGCAAAGACAGAAAAGGAGAGAGAGAGAGAGAGAGAATAGAGAGCAAAGACAAAAGGGAAAGACAGAAAAAAAAGAGAGCAAAGACAGAGATGAGAGAGAAGGGAGTGGAGAGAGGAAAGAAGAGAGAGAGAAGGCGAACAAAGACAGAAAGAAGAGAGAATGGAGAGGACAGAGAAAAAGAAGAAAGAGAAGGATGGCATAGACAGAAAAAAGGGAGAGGAGAGCTGAAAGAAGAGAGAAAAGGAGAGCAAAGACAAAAAGAAGGGAGAGGAAATGAGAGTAGAGAAGAGAGAGAGAGGGGAAAGGATAGAGGAAAGCAGCGAGTTAGAGCAAAGGAAAGGGGAGAAGAGAGAGAGACAAAGTGATAGTGGAAATAGAGAGAAAAGGGGAGGGGAGGGGTGAGGACATAGAGGGCTAAGGGAGAGAAAGAGATAATAAAGAATAAAAAAGGAATAAAAAATAAAATAAAGATTGTATTGAATTATATTTTATAATTATATAATGTTCTATTAATTAAAATTTTTATTTTGCAGCTAACTTCCCAATGAGATTGACTCATACCGTAATTTATGATGGGTAATTACTCTAATATTTATATATATATATATATACATATACACACACTATGCACATACATATATTTAATACACATGCATATCAATATTGTAACTTGGCAAGCAACGTAAGCAGATCCATAAAGTTCTGGAAATCATTGTCTTGCAGGGTAATTTTCCTTGCTTACACAAACAAACAACGCTCTTTTGTTGCGCACATTACATCACAGCGAAAACACATACTTGACAACAAACAGAGCAGCACATTGTTACAGAGAATCCGCACAACTATCAGCTTTTATAAAAAAGAATACAATTGTCATGGAAACCTTGTCAAGTGTGGGAAAGGCTTTAACTCTTTCTGTATAGGGGAGAAGGAAGGATATGTAGTGCATTGGGACTCATCCTGAGCAGAATGGGTTAACTTAAACATATATATATATATATATATATATATATATATATATATATATATATATATAAATATATATATATAGCAAATAAACAGTACATCTGTGTTCACATTTGAATGTCTAAAACAAGTTAAACCTGCTTCCAGCTCAGAATTCCGATAAAAACAGTTATTACACTGAATTCTGGGAAGCTGAGCTGGGACATGCAAATGTGCCCACAAATGCCTCGCTCTTCAATCCATAGCCATTATCAAACATGGCTACATATAAATATATATATATATATGTACAAACAGCTACATGGCTGATGAAAGCAGTAGATATTCAGTGTTGATGTTTTTTCACTAAATGCTTACAGCACAGCCTCATCTCTTATTTAAGACAGGCAGTAAAAACGCCTAGATCTAATGATCATTTGCTGCAGAGAGTGTCAAACTCTCCCTATGAAACAGACATAGAGAGACAGACATCAATTATGCAGGTAAGGAATCAAAACTATGAATCCGATTAAATGCTCATACAAAAAATGTAAAACAAAAGTGCACTGAAAGCCTAATGGTATATCTCACATTTCCTCCTCAGGTGCTGGGCAGGGATGATAACCAGCATGTCAGCCTGTAGACACCAGCAAAATCTGCAAAAATTATGTTTTTTTATACAAATGAGTTTATGCCCCGTACCTAAAGCAACAAATGATGTTAAGTACAGGTACAGAGTTTGAGTTTGACTGAGAAGGAAGTACTTCAGGATGGAATCACATGGCTGGGTGGGATCTGAGCTCACAGCTGAATCAGAGCACAAGGATAGAAAGAAATAGAGACTGCTTTGCAACACAGGAACCCCTGAGTATGATACACATGTATCAGATAACCTCTGCTTTCGCCTGATTGGCCAAAAACGAATTATGAATTTTATTCTAATCTTAGCAGGGCTTTTCAGGGGTGTCAGCTAACATCAGGGTGAGTTTGTAAATGTTTATTTTAGTATTTTTTGCATACACTACTGATTCTCCTCCATCAGATGCATTCATAATGCAGGAAACTTAGATGTGCCTTTAAGTCCAGTGACACCTGCATAGAGCTTTAACCTCTATGCAGAAGAGAAATTTCCTATATTTACAAGGAAATAAAAAAATACTTCATATATTGTGCATGCATAAAGCAACTTTAGCAATGATTAGAACATTCACTGGTAAATAAATAATACATTTTCCCCATATCATTTTATATAAAGCCATTGTAATATTTTGGCTTTAAATTACTTTTTAGTTAAGCTTAGGATAAAAATAATTTTTAGTTTATTGTGATTCTAAAAAAGTTAATAATTTGTGAAAAAACTTACTTTGAAAACTGCTTGTTTTCAAGGCTCTTTGGATAGGAGCTCTTCCCATCTTTTTCAAACAGTGGCAAAACGTGCTTCAATGCAGCTGCCTATTTACTGCACAGCTATAGAGTCTTAAAATATGTGCTATATAAGTTGGGTCTCCAATCTTACAGATCAAGGGAAAACCAACAATTTTCAGTGCAAGGTCTCGCATATAAAAGATCAACATGTTAAATATTAAATCATTTCAGTATTCTTTTTTTCAGAATCTTTTCTTATTTTAATCCAACCAAGAATTGTAACTTATTCTGACACCACAAGACGTACCCTGCGTGCTCCTGAGATTCTGTAGAGCTATAAATGGATTAGTTTAATAGAATGTTAATCTTCCTATTATTGCTTTATCTTCCAAGTGTAAGTGATTTTATTCACACTCGAGGTGAGGAAAATACTGCTCTGATGTCTCTGAATAATAACTGGGAAAGAATACATTTGGAGTCTTCAATTTCTGCATCTATTCAAAGTGAAACATTGGATCTTGTAAAGACCAGATAAGCCTTTTACCTCTGCGGCTCCTCTTCCTGCGTTTTGCAGAACTGCAAACAAGGAAACTTTTAATGGGCAGAAGCTTATTTAAAAGACTTCTGTATTTTAGGGGAAAATAACATGTGAAATGCGTAACAAACTATCACGTATGTATTTAAGAGAAAAGTTAAACATTCGCAGACTATGGGCCCTATTCTATTGCCCAATTCGTAAATTCATATCCACTTAAAACCACTCTTAATGTTGCTACATATTTGGCAAATATTACTTATTGGCACTAATGAATTCTTAAGTCAATAGAATGCATGTAAACATAAAAAATAAATAAAAAAACACCCAAAGCCAAATGTATGCTTTCAGGACATTTGCAAGTAGCTAATATAATATGGCCCTATATATACAGGTGGTCCACAGGTTAAAGACCAGATACGTTCCTGAGAACCTCTTTA
The DNA here is from genome assembly GCA_027410445.1 of Discoglossus pictus. NCBI lineage: Eukaryota > Metazoa > Chordata > Amphibia > Anura > Alytidae > Discoglossus > Discoglossus pictus. Next base: position 55,196,252 of record CM050168.1, read on the forward strand.
AACTGGATTTGTATGTAACTCGGATCCCTGATAAATAATAATAACAATACTCATATGTGGTAATAATAATAATACAGTGTAATACTGTTGTAATAATAATAAAGATAATAATACCCCTGTACTATAATAAGAAGTTACAGAAAGCCTTATGCTCTTTCTTCTAATTCAAATAAACAGAACATAAAAACAAACTTAGCCTTGGAAGCAAGTATGGGACATCTGTAACCTGGGGACCATATATATACATATACTTACACAACAGTGGAAGAAAAGGGGGAGAAGTAATGGAAGATTTGTTAAATTATTGGAGGCTCTTTCCCCCACCCCCAACCCCCTCCTGCACATAGCCCTGCTCCTATAGAAATTTACACCCCATGCAACAAAGTGTTGTGGATATATATTTTTTTATACCTTTATAACATTTTGCTTAATTTTGATCTTAGACTAAAAGTTTAGTTTTAATCTTTTAATCATCTTTTAAACTGAACAGGTATGCATGCATATTGTAATGTTTAAAAGTAACAATATTTTTGTTTGCTTTTTTTGCATAAAATGGAGCACTGCAGATGTTTAAAATGTTATATTGCACATGCAGACTCATCATCCCTTCTCTAGTGAGAATGAGTGCACTGACCAGATTTTTCAGCTTTGTGGAGAAATATTTATTCTCTTTAAATAGATTGGTTGCAATGGGCACTTCCAAATCAGAATATGTCTGGAGGAGGTCCTGATATTACTTCAAAGATGTGCAATATTATATTTGTTTAATTGCTGCAGAGTTTGTATTTCAAGCAAATGGAAACATAAAACAAGCAAAACCTACTGCAATGTGTGATATACAAAAAGTGCATTATAACCTTGGTTAATTGTGTCAGAAGTTGGATCTACCGGGTAGCATTGGGTTAATATGTTTACAAAATGTATTAGCAGTAAGTAATTAGCTAAGGAACAACATCTACTACAGGCGGAGGTGCAGCCGGTGCAAGGCACCGATGCCCTAGCCTCTGTAGGCCCCCCCGTGCCCTGTGGACCCCCTGAGGGTCTTCCAGTGGAAACTTGTGGCCCCCATAGGCCCTTAGTGGCCCCTGTGGGTCCATAGTGGCCCCTGTGGGCCCTTAGCAGCTCCCACGGTTTTCCTGTGGCCCCCATGGCCCCCCACAACCCCCTTTGGGGCCGTTAGGAGCCCCCAGGGTTCCCCTGTGGCCTCCCGCATCCCCCCATGGGTCCCCTATGGCCCCCAAAGGTCCCATGTGGCCCCAGAAGGTCCTTAGTGGCCCCTGTGGTTCGCCTGTGGCCCCCATGGGTCCTTAGTGGCCCCCATGGTTTCCCCATGGCCCCTGCAGTTCCCCTGTGGGTCCCATGTAACCCCTGCAGGCCCCTTGTGGCTCCCATTGCCCCTGCATGCACTCTGTGGCCCCTGTGGCCCTCCATTGGCCCCCACAAGTGTGCTGTTGTTCCCCTGTGGCCCCCACAACTCCTCATGGCCCACAGCGGCCCCTTGCAGGACCTCCTGTGGCCTCCCTAGGCCCCCTGTGGCCCCATTCTGTCTTTGCTGGCCCTGTGGCCCCCCGCAGACCACTTTGACCTCCCTCAGCCCCCTGTGGCTTCCTGCTGCTCCCTGTGACCTCCCTAATTGAATAGCTATAAGAGTAATATTTGGAAAATAATTGTAAATTCAGCTTACATTTGAATTTTAGTGTTGAAGGGGCTTAGGGCAGATCTGCACAGGAGACTAAAATGTCCTGCAGACAGGCATGACTCCTATACCTAATTAATATTTTGTGACAGGGGCAAACCTCCAAGAGCAGTTAAAGGCATATCTAAGTTTGTTTGGGTTATGAGTGCATCTGATAGAGGATAATCAGTAGTGTATGCAAACATTTTTTTGCATGGAAAAATACTAAAATAAACACTTACAAACTTAACCTGATGTTTGCTAAATCTCTTGTGTTTGCAAACAGTAGCTTTTGTGAGTTGACACCCATGCAAATCCCTGCTAAAATTAGCATACAATTCATAATTTGATTTGGTCAGTCACAGGGAGCTATAAACTTTAATATAATGTAACAATCAATGATGACAGTTTAAGAAGGAATCATGGGATGTGTAGCCCCCCTCTAGAAGGAAGTAGGAGGAGTCAGACATTGATCTGTAGATATCTGCATTGAGCTGCTCTTGTCTTGAAGGTTAATAAAGGATTGAAATCTGTACTGAAATGCAGTGTTTCTATTGGAAGGTTCACTGTGCCTATGTAAGCAATTTTGGGGGTGTGGAAAACAAGTTTTATTTTATTTTTTAAATAAATCTGTATGTGTTTAGAATGACTCAAAGTAATGTGTGTGTCTGATATAAGCAGCATGTGTTAGATTAGAAAAAGGTAAGAACAGAGAAACTTAGACATACCTTTAAACATTTGAATCAGTTTATTGTGCTCTGGGAAAATGGATACCCACTGTCACATTACAAATACAACTTCGCAAAATTATTTCCATGGGCCTTGAAATGTATGCGAAGCAGCAGCTCTGGTAGATGGGTCCACGTGAGTGCATTACAAACTTACCTATAATGTGCAGAGGAGCTGCAAGGCATTGGATAGTGAGATGATGCAGCGGGTGAAAGTAACCTGTAATTACAGGATCAAATCACCAGCAGTACATGTACTGTAACTGAGTCTGACTTGATATGTCAGCTAATCCCCAAGCATTACAACATGGCTTTATTTAAATATTGATCATTCACTGCAGACACACAACTCATAGCACATTGTGGAGTTTTCACAGATAATATTCACTCATTCTGCCCTAGGATTAGCATTTTGTGTCAGAATATTTATGAATTCGGTTTTATTAGCAATGTTTTCCAAAATCTGACTCTTGTACCCATAACCACATGAGCACCACATGCTTCACATTATAACCCACAAGTGCTATTTACCAACTGACTAGACAAGCGACCTTGGGGTTAGAGGGAAGGTGAAAGTAAATCAAAGGACGACAGTCAAACAAGTGTGTGTGATGGCAGATAAAGGAAATATTTTTTTCAAAATTGTTAATTTGTAGTAAAAAAAAGAAAACTATTGTGAAAATCAATACGTCAAACAATTTGCAATATTTGGCCCGGTAAAAATGTATTTGCCACATTTGAACCGACATTGTGAAATGTCGCACCGCTTCTGTTGTTGTTTTCTTTGCCTCCTATTAACAGGCCACTGTGATGGTACAGTTGGATGTGCATTTTGTATAGTTAGTTTTGAGACATCCCTTTAAAGGACACTAATGTCCTGTCTATGCTTTTCTGAATAACTAGTCTTAATTATTGGACAAGTGTTTTTAAAATATAAAAATAACAGTTACATAGTCACTGAGGTTGAAAAAAGACATGTAGTCCATCAAGTTCAAGCGTCTTAGATACTCTGATCCTTGTAATATGTGGGTAACTTGTTAACTGATCCACAGGAAAGCAAACATTATCAGTTGTCTCATAAAGGGGAAAACAAATCCCTCAAAGTTCTTACAGTCGGATTACTCCCTGGATCAATACTACTGGGGAGTGAACCTAGGATACTGAACGCCTTTCAACTGTTATTCTGTTAAAGACTGCACTTCAGAGTGCAAGGCCTGCTAACATAACTGAATGAAAGTCTTAACAGCATTCACAGTCCCCTCCTAGGAGACGAATTAGGTAGACAAAAAACATTTTCCTTAAGGAAAATGCATACGATAGTTATGAAAGTCCACAGTAATTTAGGAGAAACTTTGGTCCTTTCCCTCTTACCCTACGCAAAAGATTGGCAGCAGCAGTGCCGCCGCCAACAGCTAGATGGAGCTGCCGATTTTCAGAATTCTGCAGCACAATGCATATAAGGCGCGCCGACAGGAGAGGCCTCAAATTATGAGAGGAACGCTCGAGGCACTCAAGGGCAGAGTGCCTGTGCCAAACATAGCGATGGCCTCGCTGACGATTCAGCACAGTCAAGTTGCGCCACGTCGGAGGGGTGAATAATTAAAGGACTTCCTGAAACCGGACGGCACCATCTAGCGGCTACTTGCTGGCACTGCAGCTGTCAGTGCTGGCGATTTCTTGCGCATACACATCGGGATAGATCCGAAACTTAATATGCTTGTGAGTTAGGTAAACCATGAGCATAAATGCATTTTTTGAGAAAATCTTATATTCAGCTGACTCTGCTTATGTCATATAGGATTCCAACTTTGACTGCTAGTTTGCCTGTAGATTGAGGAGGAGGGTAATCTACCATTTACTTCTATTGCCCAGTGGCTATTTACAGTGTCAGTCTTTCAAAAGAACTGAACAGAGATGCTATCTGAAACCAAGGCTCCTCCATAAAGTTTAATCATGTTAGGAACAAAAGCAAATGTCTGCCATTATTAAAGCAAAATGCAATACAAAAATACAAATTAACAGCTGTTTTCATTTATGTGAAACTTTCTAAATCATTATCATGTCTTCATAAGAGCACTCCATAAACATCACACTTCAGTGTATAGCCAATGCTTTGGGAAGAGAAGACTTAAATAAGTAAAAATCTCTGCATTGGGAAAGTCTGCAGCAGATTTTTTTTTTTTTAAGGAGGATCCCGAAATATAAAATGCTGCCTACAAGCCAGGGCATGAAATGAAAAGGCTGCAAGTCTGGAAGCGTGAGAAGTCGTGAGATCTGGACCAGGCACAAGGTCATAGCTAATGAAGGGCAGAGCAGACAAGAGAGCGTCTCAACACCCCCCCAGCATCCCTCTCTATAAAGAGACGTTCCCACAGCTATAACCTGAGTGACTAAGAGTTCTGGCTGGGATATGTGCAGTGTCACCTTGAGCAAGTTCTATCACCCGGGCTTTGGATAAACACAAATATATCAATGGACAGCTGGAAGATGGAATATTCTCTTGGCTGTTATGAGATTCTTTTTTTTTATTGTGTGTATTCATCCAAAAAATGTTTCACTCAATTTATAAACAGTTAGACACATGTATTTATATTATTTCAACATTTACTGCTGAAGCATAAACTATTGACTTGGAAGATCTAGAAATACACACATGCCCCGCCATCCCCCTCAAGATGATAAGCCCCAAACTTCTAAGAACCAGTAAGGAGGTAGATTCAAGAAAGTCTTGGAAAAGCAAAAGGCCATCCTGAAGATTATTTGAACATAACTCTTTCTGGTAGATAGAATGGACAGACTAAGTGGGTCTTTTGGCTCTTATTTGCTCTCAATGCTATGTTTCAAAGGAACACATTATACTTTAAGAAAATACTTAAGAGCCTGAAGTAAGAAGCCAGAACTAGGGAATACCTTAGATAGATTCTGGAAAGCACTTACAAAGCCGTCCCCAAAAAATGGATCAATATGTCAGTTCTGACCCAGTCTCTCTCTCTCTCTCTCTCTATATATATATATATATATGAAGATTTAGGTAGCTGTGAGTGTACAGTAATCTAGATGAATAATCAGAGTATATAGTGATACTCTCTTTATCAAGTCAAAAGTGTATATATATATATATATATATATATATATATATATATATATATATATATATATATATATATAGTCATTGCCATATTTCAGATCTTTATTAATAGATGAATTGAAATCATGATAATAATATATGCCTAGTGTAGATATGTAAGCCAGTCCATTTAAATTAATGAACCCACTAAAAAAAACTATCAAGCTACAATAAGTGTCTATTGTATATGTTGGAGAATTATAAATAAAAGAAATGAAAGGATAATTTATATAAAGATATCAAATCTTTGTAATAAATATTACGCACCAATTCAACCATTAAATTTCAAAAACGTACGCAATAAAGTGATGTTTGATCTAATGCTCCACACAGATAAGACGCTCTGCTGCTCAGCAGATACAGTTAAGATGATTCAGCAAACAGGAGACGTAATTAACTCTTTTCTTGCCATTTGAACAGTTACATTTTCGCAATTTGGAATCCAGGCACATCATTTTTGGTCGTTTTAATAAGTACGGCGCAGGTAGATTTTCGCAAGTAACACAAAATTCTAAACAACTAACAATAAGCAAAGTTACTCAGTATACGGCGGGAGGGCATCTTGTCTAGAGATCTTAAAATGTATACATCTGAAGTGTCAAATACTTTTATATTTTACATTATAATTCATCCGAGTAATTAAACCTTTTGCAAATCAGTCCAAAAATGAGGTCTTGATTTAGAATATATTTCTATATGGAGAATTAGCTTGTCCTAGATCATCGTTAATGGGACAACTAAATGTTTAACCACGTCAGTGCCGCATCCCAAGACTACTCATTTACATAGTTAATAAAAAAACATTTCACATCACCAGTGATTGATAGAGGTCAGATATCTTCTGCGCCAGCCAGCTCTGCAGTGCACAGCTGTCCTCCTGTGCAGCACTGAAGGGGTTAAGCACTGAAAGCATCACCTTAGTTAGGAAGTGATTCTTTGTTTCCAGGCAGAATACAGTGCAGATGTGAGAGTCGCCACACTGCGCATGTGCGCCCCAGGCTTGGAAAAAAAAATCTCCCACTCGTAAGCAATTATGGAGTTTCTGCGGATTTTGATAAAGTCAGGGGCATAGAAATAAATGATTTGTATGCATTTTAGACTTTTTGTGGGGGACTTGGTAGGAATAAAGGACTATTTAGCTTATGTTTGGAGCCAGCAGCTCTCATATCAAAGTACCAAATACAGGATAATCAAATAATATTGTAGTTTTTTAGTTTTTTAACTAATATTGCAAAATATAATATGGGCTAACTGTGTAACAGACAACCTTGAGTGTATGTACCTATATACATATATATATATATATATATATATATATATATATATATATACACATATATACACACACAAATATATACATATGAACACAAATTTAAATAACTTAGATTATGTCTGGAACCAGTAGTTCTCATATCAAAGTTTCAAATAATATAACAAATAACAGAATAATTAATCAAATAATTATTGTATTTTTTAGTTTTTCTATCTAATATTGCAATATATAATATGGGCTGACTGTAATTTAACAGACAACCTTGAGAGTATATATATATATATATATATATATATATATATATATATATATATACACGAACGCAAATGTACTTTATACACACATTATATATATATAGAGAGAGAGAGAGAGAACGAGAAACACTTATTGAAGTTTTTTAGTTTCTAACTAAGATCGCAATATATACTATGGGCTGACTGTGTAATTTAACAGATAACCTTGAGAGCATGTACATATACATATATGTATACAGACACATATATATTTAAAAATAAATATATAGATATACAGACGGACATACATAACTACATGTAAGTAATTAAATACGTACACATATATGATCTTGAGGCATATTACAAAATAAATGCAACCCCCCCCCCTCACAAAAACTATCTGCTGTATACAAATATATTTTATATAAAGTATCAAATTCAAGACCATGTATGGTAACTCAATTGATACCCATATTAAAATCTTAATCATATCCAGAAGCATCAGTGCATCCATTACCCTGAGGGTTTGTATTCTCAGACAGTCGCCATTAGGATGTGAATATAATAATGCATATATTTATATGGATACCACACCAACATGTGGCACTGACAAGTTGCACTGCAGTCCTCCGCACACACCCTGTTATTATTAATATCATATTTATGTGTAATGTAGTAACATATGCCATAGCGCATTACAAGGGGTACAGTATATATGTATATATATATATATATATATATATATATATATATATATATATATAAGACTTTGGGATATAAATAATGCAACGTATACTGGCAAGAAAAGTCAAGAATATCCAATGCTTCCTGGGTGAGCTATGACAGTGAAGTTCAGGCGCACTCACCTCTTGCTCTATACTGATCTAGCAGACCCCCGCAGACCCTGCTCAGCTGCAGAACGCCATGTGTGAGAAGCAGAAGCAGCGACAAGCGTCACAGCGCACAGACTGCGGGCTGAGCTCTTAGCATGGGTGTATAATGAACGCCGCCATTTTACAGCCTGGCTCCTGAAATCACTGGGAATAACCAAATTAAATCACGCCCCACGTACAGAACTTCATAGCAGAGACGTGAAACTGGGATGTGGCCATTTTGTAATAGGGGGGGGCAAACTCTCAGTCAGAGGCACGAAAATACGCAAACACTGAATAAAACAAGTAATCGGAAGAGGGATTGGTCTTTATTTTGGTTATTTCAATATCTATGTTGTGTGAAAAGTACAAAAGTCTGTGTGTGTGCAAATATTTGGCATTGTGAATTCCCCGTCTCCCTCTACTGTGCAGACTTGGTACATTCCACAAAACACAGCACTTAATGGCCTTCAGGTCCTATGGCGTGTTCAGTCGCTCAGCCTGGCTGCTGCCATAGCAACGTAGCTAAAACCTGCGCTGCTGCTGCAGCTCGATAAATCTAGTATTACAATAAAGGTGACTCGAAGCAATTAGTGCAAGCAAATTCACCAGGGCCAGGCTGCAGGCCTACAGGACACCTCCATAAAATGATAACTATATCAGAAAGTAACAAAATGACCAGAGATAGAGTTAAAAGTAACCGTGACAGGATATTAGCTGCAACATGTAACAAGAAAGGAGGAAATGAGTTGTTGCTAATAGCGCACTATGTTTCAGTCACAGAGGAATGTAACAGATCCTGTGTCACCCTGTCCTCATGTGACCTCATATCTATGGCTAGTTGTATGACCTTTACAAGCATCGAACAAAACCAATCTTTGAAATAAAGTTCTCACAAGTTGCAGACTAAGAGCCCGATTCAATTGAGCAAAGGCCGTAAGTTAATTTGCTAATCAATTGGCGTTTTTTTTTTTGCGGACTCCGAACGGGTTACGGGCTTGAAATCCTTGCGGTTGTTAAACCTGGAACTTACAGCTCTCCGAAGCCTTTGATCTTTCACTTTCGCAAGAGTTACGATGGCTAAAATCGCAAATCGTTATTCAATTGCTACAATTCCGCAAATATTTTCACACCCGTACACTGCAAGTGAAGGAGAAAATCCTATGAGTGCTAGAGAGGACCAGCAAGGCGATTTAACCCCTGTCCGCAGCACTGTAAATGCAAATAAAAAATCAATATTGCACTGTAAATAACGGGGAAAGTGATGAAAGACATTAGAATTAATTGCACAACAGTCTCAAGCTTGCAAATCGGCAATCAAAAATCATATTTTTTTATGTGTCATTTCGGGGTTATAGCGATCTTGGGAATCAATGCGTTAATACATATCAGGCCACCCACATGGACTAGAACAGTGTTGGCATTAAATTTTATTATTTTGTATTTTGAGGGTTTGCGAGTCCCATTGCATATCGGACCCCCGAACCTAATTGATTGACACGTAACCTCCATGTTTTACTGATGTAATGATGGCGGTCTAATTTTCTATTGGCTGTTTCGAAATGGGAGGTTACAGGCTTGCTTAATTGATCATGTTCCCGCCCTGAACTGCTATGCACGAGTGCATGGTTTACGGCTTCGGCGTTCGGCCCGTAACTTGCGGGCTTGTTCATTTGGATAGCACCGGAATCGGAGACGAACAGGAGCCCGCAGCAAGCCTGCAGACACATGGCCTGTATCCTGTGAGATGCGGGCTTGCAATTGAATCATGCTCAAAGGATTGTATGGAGAGGCCACTGCTAAACCCCCGGTTTTTATATATGGTGTGAGCAATAAACATGCACAAACAGAACAATATGGAAAAACAGTTTGCCTTTTAAAAGGATCTGTAGTTCTATATTTACTATATGTGAAGAGATACACTTGATAATGGGCAACATGTTTTTAGAAAGAAAAATAAATACAGCTTTCAGTGTGTTAATTATATTGTATACATTACAGGTTTCCCTCAACATCTGCGGGTCTGAAATTTGTGTATTCGACATTTGTGTTTTTTTTTATTGCATCTTCATGCGAGATCTGTCCAGGGAGCTCTGTGCTAAACCCCGGTCTTATCCTGTTATGGTTACGGCACCAGTCCGTCGCTGCAGTGTGGTGACCAACCGCTAGATGGCACTGCTGATATTCCAGTGCCATATCATAAAGTCAAGGCATAGTAAACTGTTATGGTTAGGGTTAGTTTAAGGGTTAGACTACCATTCTAAGCTTAGAACTTCTCTCACATATCGGCAGAGCTGCAAAATATCCGCAGCACCATCTAGCAGTTGGTCGCCGCACTGCAGCGGGGACCTGTGCCGTAACTATAACAGGATAGATTCCCCCAGACCACTGCCCGAAAAGAATGCTTGTACCCTAATGGACGGCCTGAATGAAGCATTTCCCCACTGGGTAAGTTCCACCCAATCCCTTGTCCGCTTCCAGAGGGACAAAACATGAGTAAAGTGATATTTTACACATGATTTAGTTACTCACAATTTTTCAACATTTGCAGGCTACCCTGGGAACAGAACCCCTGTGAATGTCAAGGGTCGCCTGTATGTTGCAGTGGGAACCACCAGGTCTGCTAAGCTGTGTCTATGGGTAAAATAAATGCAGAGTAGATTTAAGCTGCTAGAATGAATGTGTCGCAGTTCTAAGTGCCAGTGCTGTCATTAGCACTAATTTAAATCTCTGTTTACAAACCCCTTCCCGGATGATAAAACAGCTCAGACAAGCAGCTTAGACAATGCAATAGCTGCCAGCAGTAAATAATAATTACCTGTAATAGTTAATATATTAAGGCTGGATTTATTTCTTTCTTAAAAACATTTGCCCATGACCAAGTCTATTGCATCAATCAGATATGGGTCTTCAGAAAATGTATATGACGAAAAATTGGTTGAAATGTGAAAAGGTGAATAAATAAAATATTTTCTGGACTGCAGGTTACTTAATTTTTAATTGTTTTACAACATATATTTACATGAATAATTAAAAATAAACATCACTGTGGTTGCCTGAATTCTTTTGTAGTTATTTACAGTATTGTTTGTACATTTTTTAACTTAACGTTTATTAGTACAATAAAATTAACATTAAAATGATGACTTGACAACAATGTCTTTTTTTAAATGATAAACAACATTATTACCAACCTTTTCTGGATTCCACTAGGTATGAAATATACCTATATATTTATTTATTTGGATGTACTTTATTTTATTAAGAAGCTATTAAAGGCTTTATTTTTAGTGGATAAAATCATACAAATTGTCCCAGCATTGGTTTGTCCATTGCATCGTATACAGACACAGACTCTGCAGGGTTGGATGTGTAGTGAACACTGTAGAATAATGTACTATCCTATCAGGAACCACGTTTCAGCAGCATGTTTCCTGAGAAGCGGTCCCTGATAAGCTAGGACATTACATTGCACATTCAGCCCTACAGAGTCTGTGTCTGAACACGCTGCAATGGGCAGACCCCAATGGACTTTTCTTATCTTTTAGGTAGTAAAAATAGAGATTCAAATATCCAGATACCTCCCATAACCCTGATTTCTTCTTCTGTCTCTAATGAGATAAAAGATGCAAAACTACACTAGGAAGAGTATTATACCATCGTTAGTCATATGATACCCAGTTAGTCCTTAATGAATGCATTGTCTTTAGTGCAGTCACATGGGTCTGACCATTTTTTCTATAGGTGAATACATTCAACACAATGTCCCAGGGGCTAATCAGTAATTAATGCAATGACTTCTCATTGGCAAAAAAACAAAACATGCAGGCACAAAATGGCAAACGTCAATGTTAGTTTACTGTAGGAAAATGCAATTTTTTAATAATGTTCAATGATAAAGTACTCGTTATTACTTAAAGTTTTAAATGTATAGGATGTTTAAAGGACCACTGCAGCTCAAAAGATGCAACCAAAGCCACAAACACACACATTTTTTAGTCCCTGGCTAATTATGCCCTGAATCAGACAAAAAGTTTTAAAATATATATTTTTTATATTTCCTGTTATCTGCTTGCCAGCAGGGGCAGCCAGTGGCCACTAGGTATTGTGTCCGAGATTTTCTTCAATTTCTGGTTAGTGTGATCGTTAGATTTAGTGGTTAGAGTTAGGGTTAAGGTAATGGCAGATGATAAGCTGTATAGAAGTAAAATACTGGCACTATTTATCATCTGCCACTATCCTAACCCTAAATCTAACCCTAACCCCTAAATCTAACCCTAACCCCAGGAAACTGAGCAGAGTTTCAGCTGCGCCACCTATTGGTTAGTGGGCGCCACTGTTGGAGGGTAGATAACAGCAGAGTTATTTTTAATTATGAAGTGGTCTTTTACTTTTAGAGGGATAGAGAAATGGTGTAATGAGGAAAAAAAACGAGGGTGAAAAAGAGACAGAATATATGGAGAGGAGAAAAACTGTGATGGGCAGAGAGGGCAGAAAATATAGCCGCGAGAGAGAGGAGGCATAAGTAAGAAGCGCTAGAGGGAGAGAGGAGTGATAGGGAGATGGAGGAAACTGGATTCAGGAGGAGGGAAAAAGGAGAGAAATGGAGATGCAAGTGAGAGGAAGGGAGGGAAACTGAAGTGAAGGCAAAATGGAAGAGTTGGATAAAGGAGAGTGTGTAAAGAAGAAGAAGCAAGATTATGTAAGTGGGATACACAGGGGTAAGAAAGAGAGGGATACAGTGGGAGAGTGATATAGAAAGAGAAGAAAAGGGGGGACAGATCATACTATAATAGTAAATAAATAGAATAGCAACTGTGGTGTCTGACCCCATCTGGATTGCGACCTTGTCGCAGAGAAAGGGCTTGCGTACCTCAATGAAGCTGTGAGCTATACCATGTAGGGCCACACAAGATGGGCAGGTCATAGCAGAGAGGCAAGATAAATCGCTGTCCACTGAAGAAGGAACTGGTAACCCAATCCAGTAACTTTGCTATGAAAATCTTATGTATAAGCACAATCAGAGACACAATTATTGTGCCTAATGTCCTGTCGTCCATAGGATCATGGAGAGTCGGACACTACTGAGTGACTAAACACACGGGCCCCTATTTATTTGATCAATGGTAAGTTACTGGAGCCCGTAAACTAATTTGCTATTTAATTAGTGTCTTTTAGCGAGCTGCAAACGATCTACAGGTTACAGGCTGAAAATCCCTGCAGTTGTTAAAACCGTAACTTACACCCCATCTAAGCCTTTGATCTTTCAAGACCGCAAAATTTACAATCGCTAAAATTGCAAATCGTTATTCAATTGCTCCAATTTTTTCACACACGTAAACGGCAAATGTAGAAGAAAATCCTACGAGTACCAGATAGGACTCGCAAGGGGGTTAAACACCTGTTCGTAGTACTGTAAATGCAAATAAAAAAACAATACTGCACATTAAAAGCTGGGGGAGGCGATGAAAGACATTAGAAGTAATTAAACAACAATCTCAAACTCGCAAATCTGCAATCAAAAAAATATTTTTTTATATTTAATTTCTCTGTTATATTAACCTTGGTAATCAATGAGTTAATATATATCAGGCCACCCACATGGACTAGAACATTTCTTTCATTCATTTTTATTATTTTGTACATTGCCGGATTGCGAGTCTCATCGCATATCAGACTTCTAAACGCTAATTGATTGACGTGTAACCTCCAAGTTTTACTGTCGTAATGATGACAGTCGCATTTACTATTGGCTATTTCTAAATCGTCAGTTACCGCCTTGCTTAATTGATCATGTTCACGCTCTGAAATGCTAATTACGGGTGCATGGTTTACGGTTTCGTCTTTCGGCCCGTAAGTTGCAGGCTTGTTCAATTGCATCGCTCTGTAATTGTAGCAAATCTCAACCCCGCAGAATTACGGCCTGTATAACGTAAACTGCGGGCTTGCAATTGAGTAGAGGCCATGGTGTCTGAACTCCTCGCAGCCTGAGCTCCATCACAGCCTGGACCACTCATATATGACACAATGGAGATATGTGAAGAGAGAGACAGGATGAGGCATGGACACCCCCAGCTCTAACTGAAATACTGACCACTTATCTTGAGTCTGCAACTGTCACGATTAGTGACTATAATATTACCAGTAATTATGGATTTGGCCAAGGGTGCATGACATGTAATTATGTGTTGCCTGTACATTGTTATCTTGTATCCTAGTTATAATATATTTTAGAGGGAAAATGTGATATAGAACAGAATATATGTGGAAATGGTGAAAATGCTCTGCACAGAAGCTTAAGAACATTGCATCTGCACAAATACAGGCCATGATTCAAGGCAGGAGGCCTGAGCAAACACTTGAGATTAACATCAATGTTTTTTGCCCTAGCTAGCTATAAACCACCTGGTGAGTTTTATCTCAAGGGCTTCTATGGCAATCAAGGTCGCAAGGCAGATGTGCCTACATCACACACATATACAAAGGTACACAAGGGTGTGGTATGGGAGATGTATAAATATGTTGGTTATATTATTCAATAAATGGTCAGTCCTAGTATCACATATCCACAGTGTGAGGCTGTTTTGTGTTTGTATCCTGAATTGGGGAGTGGTCTTGTCGGAGGTCTTGCCGGAGGCCACCAGTAACTTGTATCCAGAAGCCATCTTTTGTGCCACAGACAACAAGAACTACACGATTCTGCTGGTTCATATAAAGCCCCCTTGAAGAAGCAGATTGTGACAGCAACCAATACAGAGGTCTTATAACTGGACAGAGACTCCACAATGGTCAGTTGTATAAAAAATAGATGATTAATAAAACACAATATCCATTTAAAAAATCACTTTTCCATGTTAATAGGTCAAGAAGGAGCAAATAAAATACAAATATGATACTTTATTTTATTAATTGCTGGTGCTCTATTTAACCTCTGCTACAAATTAAATGACCCCAAATGTTATCACTTTCCTACATGTGAGTTGCTGCTATCAAATGGTCACACAGGAAATATATTTGCTAATCATAGGAGCAAGTTCACATTTTATTAATGACCTCTTTATGCATATCAGTGAGGAGTGCTTTCCATGCAAGACCGGGGCTGCTGTTTACACAAAAAGGTCAAGTGACTTACATACAGTATTTATCTAGTTAAGCTGCTGCCTATAAGTATTTAAATAGACACAGCAAAAGCCCCAGTTACTGCAGAATTGAGACGTGCACATATAAATATAATTTCAGCAGATTGCTATTAAACATTTATGGCGCCTTTAAATAAAGAATAATTATATGTAAAAGTGAAATACTTAAAGTGACACAGCAGAGCCTACCAATATGGTATAAATGTAAAGCTATAGGTAATAAAGTACTAATATTGAAGTTCCCCATTTTGAGCTGTCAGTCAGCCTTCTATTAACCCACAAATCAATATTCAGATGTTTTTTTAAAGATATATTTGCCATTGATAACTGATAATCCCATGAGGCACCAAGTCAATTGTCTTCAGTGCAGTCACCTTCATAAAAAGCAATTAGGTTTGCTCAGTGTGCAAATGACTGCTCTAAAGACAACTGAGTCACTGCCTCAGCGGTCTATCAGTAATTAAATGCAATGATCTCTCATTAACAAAATGTAGAAATCTCAGATTGTGGGTGGATCAGAAAGGTTTACATTAAAGTAACTTTACTGTAGGAAAATTCATTTTTAATAACATTCAAATGATCAACTGGTTATTACTGCATATAATCTGAAACAATACCATATCTGGAACGATCTCTGTCTCATTTTAAAGGCTGTTTATTTGTTCTGCATCCTGAAAACATTTTGCCCATTTATGACGTTTAGTTATTCAAAAGACTATACAGGAAAATAATTGACCACAGTGATCCATTAAAGGCATATTTAAGTTTCCTGGATTATGAATGCATCTGAAAAAAAAAATGTGCATGGAAAAATCACAAAATAAACATTAATAAACTTGCCCTAAAGTTTGCTAAATCTCTTTTGTTTGCAAGTAGTTGTTTTCCAAGCTAACACTCCCATAAATCCCTGCTAAAAATTAGCATAAAATTCATAATTCATTTTGCAAGTGTTATTTTTAAATAAAATAAATCTGTATGTGTATTGAACGACTCCATGTAATGTCTGTGTCTGATATAAGCAGCAAGTGTTAGATTAGAGAAAGGGAAAAACAGGGAAACTTAAATGTACTTCTAATACTAATGAGTAATTACAAGCACTGAATAATTCTTGGAATACTGATTTTAATTTTTAATAATTTTTATTGACAAGAAAATACAAGATAAACCAAAGAAAGATCAGCCTCTTCAAGCCATGACATATAAGATGTTGGTGTAGAAAATGTAAAGAAATAAGCATAGTAAGTGATTGTACATTAATGATTCCCATGTGAGCAACACCACTAACCATTTTCGGTTTTAAATAATAATAAAAAAACAAAACAACAAAACAAAACAAAAAACACAACTTGAAACAAAACAAGACTAAGTAGGTGAGAGGAAGGGAAGGGGTGAGAGGTGATTTAACCTTCAATATATTCATTTTCAGTTCCCCCTTTTTTATTATCCCTTCATCCAACTTCTTAAAGCCGATTCAATAATTGTAGAGCATGTCAACTCACATTTCAGTCCGGTGTCCTATAAGAGCGCCCCGCGTCTCCTGACCAGCCCGTTTCGGACCCACATATGTCAGCCTAATATTTTCTTATCCTGGCTCCCAAATGGTCAGGAAATTAAAATAAGTGTCGGAGACTACATGTATGAGTTTTCCATTGATCATTATAAAGTTTATCTTATTGAATATTTCTTTTAAGCACAGATTGGCATTCTTCCACCTACTGGCAATATGATTTTTGACAGCTAGTAGAATATATTGGAGTAGTTTATCCTGAGATTTAGCTAGTAGAGGTAAATGGTGTCCCAAAAGACAAACTTCAATGGAAGATATTATCTGCGTATGAAAAAAATTTGAGGCCAATTGAATTATTTCAGACCATATAGTTTGAGCTTTTGGGCAGGTCCACCAAGTGTGTGCAGAGGTCCCTATTTCTAAACATTCCCTAAAACAGGTAGCAGGTTTCTGGGGGTTCATCTTGTGAAGTCTCTCTGGGGTAATATAGATTCTATGGAAAACCTTTAGTGAAGTTTCTAGTAAGCTATAATTATAAGAGCCCTTAGCTAGTCTCCGGCTAATTCGCCCCCATTTTTCCATATCTCAGGTCTGACCCAGGTCTTCTTCCCATCTAATCAAGGGCTTAGTTTATGATTACTGAGGGGGTTATTGAATTTCTCGTAGATTTGTCCTAGAATACCCTTTGTTAGAGGAGCATCTTTGCAGATGCAAGTCATCCAATTAACCTTGGGGTAGCCAAATGTCCTCTTCAGGGTCAAAATAAAGTGTCTAAACTTGAAGAAAATGAAGTGTTCCAAAGTTATCCCGTAGGTATTCAAAATTGATAATTTGATCGTCTATTACTTATGCATCTATTCTGTCAAGACCATGTGTAATCCACCAAGCCTTGGAGTCTGTGGAAAGGTCTTTTGAAAAGGGGGGAGAGGTTGTAATGGAGAGAAGGGGGGAGAGATCAGGAGTCAATTGACGTTTGAAGTTTGCCCAGGACCAACATCCCAAGGACAATCTGATCATGGGGTTGAGGTAATTATTTGAGGGGCATTGAGATTTAGGAAGCCATATTATGGTATCCCACCCTAGGGGTTGTAACTGATGGTTCTCAATCAGAACCTCAAATAGGTTGATGTTCTAAGGAGTGAGCTTGGGGTAGAAATTAATTAATTAATTAGAAATTAAGTTTGTGCCGGAATACTGATTTTAAACGGACTCATATATAAATGCCCATGTTAAAAATGGCTAATACTTAAATTATCTATATTTCTGATGTTATCCCTCTGAGTATATACACCCACTGATCCTGAACACTGTGCATTACACAGTTCCTATAGGTATCCATATGTTGTAACATGGATATACAGGCAAAACCCGTTTAGAGCGGTATATACGTTCGTGCATGCAGGAGTGCTAATTGAAAGCCTAAATGGGGCATTTTATGGGCATATAGCTGAAAAATGCTATGGCAAAAAAAAGCACGCTAAACATGGATTTCAGCGACCGAAACAGCACTATTGCGAATCAGCACTGCGCAGGGTAGCGTTATGCGGGGTATTACTGTACTGGTTCATATATAATCACATTTATTAAAAAGTAAAAACAATTTAAGTTGCTGCCACAGTCCCTTTAAACTAATTGCTGTTTTAAATTTTAATTAAATATCAATTTCCAGCTATGCAGTGAGCAATATGTTAGCCAGCACTGATATTCATAGAAATTAATATACACCATACATCTAAAAGCATTAATTTGCAAAGCTACTGGGATTTATGTTATAGAGCAGCAGTGTTACATTTACATATATTCTGGACAAAATGAGCACGTAGAAAATAATAGAAACCACACTATAGAATTAGAAAAGCTTTTAGAAAATAAATTAAATAAATCCAGTGCACAGTCTGCACTAATTGAATTTATCTGAAGCGCCAGACCTGTGGCTGGAATAAATATTGCATTGCAGTCACCTTGCCCTAGATCCATGTACAATAAACTTGTAAAAGCTAAATAATCTGGTCCCTCAGTACTAAATCCAAACTGAGCAAGTTAATTAGCCGGGCTCAGAGACACGGAGAAGGTTTTATTTCATATATTTCCAGTGAACACGCTTCACTCTAAAGCACAGAACAATGCAGGTACATTGAATTCATTATCTTCTATTTTTAGTACCCGTGGCACATGGTGAGGAGATGATGTGGCCAAGGTCACAAAGAACAAACAGGGAATCTTAATCTTGGATATTTCATTCCAGCAGCTAATATTTTAAATTATGTCTGAAAATTAAATGCACTTAGAACTCACATTTAAAGAGCATGTTTTAGACATTTCAATGTATTGCATAAAAAAAACAACAGCTGCAAAGGTAAAAATACATTAAAAGTACCATTGAAGTCCCATATTTATAGTATAAGACAGGGGTGGGCAAGTTTGGTCCTGGAGAGCCCCACACAGGCCTGGATTTGAGGATATACCAGCTGCTCACAGGCGAGTCAATCACTTGTTCAGTCATCCTGATTGACTCACCTGTGCACAGAATGGATATCATCAAATCCAGGCCTGTGTGGCACACTCCAGGACCGAACATGCCCACCCCTGCTATAAGACATTAACTAGTCACGATAATAGCAACATGTGGCAGCTACAATTGCCAATGCTTTTATTAGATCTTATAGGAGGTTCATTAGATTACAAGGACACATCTTTTGAGACAGAAGCTGGAAGGAGCCTGCCCAGTAAAGAAAATGTAAGCCTCCAGTAAACAATAATTGCATTAAAAAGTGAAAAATGTTACAGCTGTGGGTCCTTTCCCTCTTCACCTTTTGCAAAATCTGACAGTTGCAATCCCACCGCCGGCAACCAACAGATGGCGATGACGATTTTCATATTAGGTGCGCCGACAGAAGAGGCCTTGAGCTATGAGAGGCGCACCTAAGGCACTGGGGGGGGGGGGGGGCAAGTGCCCGTGCCGAACATATCAATGGCCTCGCTGTCGACTCATCGCTGTCGAGTTGCGCCACTTCGGAGGGGAGAATAGTTCTTTGCCTTACATCAAACACAACGGCGCTGAAAATTGACAGCGCCCTGTGCCGGATGGCTCCTGTAACTGCAGCTGTCAGTGCTGCCGAAGAAATGAGAAGGTGAAGAGGGATAGATCCCAACTGTGTTTATATTCTTACATTATAATATTTTGCCCACTATCAAGTTTTATTATAATAAAAAAATATATAGAACAGATTTGATCACAGTGATCAATTAAAGGGCCAATGCATCATGAAAAAGAAATATATATGTCTCACAAAGTTAATCAGGAGATGGACATGCCTAGAGTATATTTCTCCATATCGTGCCTATGTATGGGTCTATATGGAGTATCTAACCTATTTAGCTCTCTAATTAGAGTTGGTCAAAATAAGATACTGACCTTGTTCCAAATCTGCATTTCTAGAGATTTAAAAGTATTTTTTTTAATCTTTTGCTGCACTCATTGTTTTAATGCACAAAATGTGCAATCTTTAAAACCTGCTCATAACAACAAAAGTGTCCCTAAATTGCTTATGACTATAAGCAATGACTATTAAATCATTTTGACTATTAAATTGCTTATGACTATAGTGGATCTATTTCTGCAATTTGCTGACACATTACTAATACTTAGATATGGCTGTGCTCGGGAACACTGTGTCAAGAAGATCTGCAATTCAGGAACAACTTAGTTCATTATAGCAGTTTCTAGATACATATATTGAGTGTTTGTTATGCTAATCAATGATTTTGGACAGGTTGAGATTTATAAAAGGAACATGGCTGCTTATATAGAATTTAAATCACAAGGCTGCATTGTAATCCATGCATAATAATTCAACGGTTCCTATATGTAGCAGACCATTTTTTATTAATTAAGTGCTTACTTGGCACCTATTAGATGTTTAAAAGGAAGTAAAGTCCCAATTTGTCTCTTATATATTTGTCTATGTCAAGTATGTGTTAGACATAAAAAATATTGTTTTGGTTTGTTTTTGTTAATTTTACATTGATATAATCTAGAATTTTTTAAGTATATCAAATTCACAAATTTAAATTGTAATATTTTGTGTAAAGACAATTTACTGGCTGTGGTGTGATAGCCAGCTCCCCAATAGTCAAGAATGGAAGTGAACAATGCTTGCTCAAATACTGCAAAACAATGTCTGCTGAAGGATAACATGTAAGATTTCTAGATTTTATATCACTGATTTTGTAGGGCACAAAACATGTTTTATTAAATGCATAATTATAATGACCCCAGATACCTTTAGGATTTTTTGGGGGCCTGGTGAAAGTGGAACCGGACGTGCAAGGCCCAAAACATATCAAAGACTCGTCATGGCTGTCTTACTTCTACAGGATGCGCTTCTCCGTGCCCACCTGTCAGATCAGGAGCATAAAAGGAAATCACAGCATCAAAACAGTGCTTATAATAACGCCTAAAAAAATAAGAGAACGCCATGAATATGTTCCCTAAAAGAGCACACTTTTGGCCCGATTCAGTTGCAAGCCAGCATCTCACAGTATCCAGGCCGTATGTCTATGGGTGTGCTGCAGGCTCCCGTTCGTCTCCGATTCCGGAGCTATTAAATTGATCAAGGCCGCAAGTTACTGTCCCAAAGCCGACTCCGTAAACCATGCACTGGTTTGTAGCATAGTGGAACAGGGATAATAGGTGCGGATCACTCTGTTGCATCCACACACCCTCTCAGATGGCCCTAGCCCACCCTTGCATCCTGCTTGGGAGTTATTTTGGCCAGGTTCTGGCACATTAGGATTATAGCTCCTCCAGTGGAAGTTGTTCAGGTCCATACATGGACCAATAGGCTGTCTCATGGACTAGGTTGTCCCAGCTTTGAACCAGGATCACAGGGGAAAGGTACTAAAAGAGTGCTTCTCTCTGAGTAGGTAACCAGACCTATAGAACAAACTTACTTAAGTGTTGTTCGTTCTCAGATGAGCACCTCTGATTCATTTTGTTTAATTTTTCTCACCTTAAGGGTGATAGAGGGCACCAGACGTGGACTCCTTGCTCACTGCGCCTTAAGGAGTACCGCTGCACTGACGAGGGACACAGAGGCTGAAACGTAAGTCTGGGATTTGCTGTTTCTCTTATTCAGGGTAGAATTGCCTGATATTTCGGGGCTGGGTCACTACTGGATATTTCTCCCTGTGAAGGGCACAAGTGAGCTAAAAGAGGCTGCTCTGTGAGTAGGTAATCAGACCTATAGAACAAACTTACTTAGGAGTTGTTCGTTCTCAGATGAGCACCTCAGACTCTTTTTGAAAGGTACTGAAGACCCGTATAAACAAGTACACAACACACCACAGGGTAGGTGAGGCCATCATGCCATATCTGATTACGTAGGATCAATGTCTTTGTTCAAGGCACCCCCCTGGTATAGTGCCTGTATTTTGCGCGCAAGCCAGTCGTATCTAGTACTCTAGAGCATGGGCGCTGGTGTTCAGGGCTGTGGGAGGAATGATAATCCTCTTGTGGATGGTCATTGAAGCCCATGGTATATACAAGTTGAAATTTAACAAGGCCTGTACATGACTGATAGATAGTCCTGGAGCCAGGTGGCTACATCGACTCTCTTGACCCGGTGGGTGCTGCCTTCGGTGTAGCCAATTGGGGCCATTCTCCTGTGATTGGCTGTTGATCAACCAATGAAAATGCGATGTAGCTCAAGCTTGAATTACCTGGACCAATCCAGACAGCTTCTGCTTGCCCAGGACATGTGAATGGGCCAATCACAAACAGGCCTACAGTATATGTGACTTAACATAGTATACAAGTATACTGTACAAAGGCCAGATTAGGGCTTAAAATAAAGAATTGGACAACAGCTCTCTTACGTGTTTCTAAAATTAGCTCACTTTTTTGGGGGGACTTTCCCATGTCTCTCTCTCTTCAAGGTTATGATTTAAGTTTGTGTGAACACACTGTAAGGTAATTAGTATTCAATTAACAGGATGTGAATTTTCTAATGAACTCACCTGTATTCAGACAGTGTTAAATCTAAATCATGGCCTGTTTGGAGGTTATTGAGGAGAGAGTTGGGAATCAATTATATAAGATGTTTCTTTTCTCAAAGAATTGCCTCTGTAAATATCCACTTAACAATATAACTAAATAGAGTAGGATGACCAACCTCTACCAGATTACAGGCAGACTAGCAGTCCAAGATGGAATCAACTATGACAAATTCACAGTCAGCTAAAAGTAAGAGATAAGATAAGAATAAGATAAGAGAGAGCGATTTGTACTACAAATGACACCTTTATTTTATTGGACAAACATTATAGTTAGAGTGACATGCTTAGCTTAAGCAATACTGAATAGGGTAAGAAATAAGCAGTGAGAGAGCAGAAATTCAAAGTGACAGGCATTATAAATTAAATACTACATATAGACTGGGACAAATAACTTACAGGGAAAAATACTGAAAATAAATGGACAACATTCAAATCCTCACTAAATAAACATACTCATCAGCATGTACCATGTGGAAATAAAATGAATAGGAGTAAATCAAATCCCATGTGGCTTAACAATGACTTAAAGATAATGATGAGGAAAAAGAAACATGCATTTAAATTATACAAGAAGGAGGGAACAGATGCAGCTTTATGTGACTATTAGGAAATCAACAAGGCTTGCAAAAGGGCTATTAGACTGGCTAAAATAGAAAATGAGAAGTCAGTTGCAATGGAAAGTAAGACTAACCCAAAAAATATTTTTTAAATATATTAATGGGAAGAAGGCGAGGAAGGAAGCTATAGGAACATTACAATGTGACACAGGCCATCTGATAATTAGTGACCAGGAAAAGGCAGATGAGCTAAATAGGTTATTTTCATCGGTATACACAAGGGAGGTACCAGTGATTGGGACACCGCAACATAATGGGGCTACACTGTCATCACTAAATAATTGGTTAACGCAGGAAGAAATCCAAAAGAGATTGGAGAAAATAAATGTTAATAAAGCCCCAGGTCCTGATGGAATACATCCAAGGGTACTGAGGGAGCTGGGTTCTGTAATAGCCAAACCATTATATCTAATCTTTCAAGACTCACTCACTACAGGGTCTCTACCGGATGACTGGAGAAAAGCAGAGGTGATACCTATATTTAAGAAGGGATCTAGAGAAAATCCGGGGAATTATAGACCAGTGAGCCTCACATCTGTAGTTAGGAAGCTTTGAGAAGGGTTAATAAGTGACAGAATACAAGAATATGTCTATTTGAACAAGATCATAGGTAGCAGTCATGACGGATTTATGAAGGATAGGTCATGTCAGACCAATCTAATTAGTTTCTATGCGGAGGTTGGAGGTAGGAACTTGGATCAGGGCAACTCAGTGGATGTAGTCTTTCTAGATTTTTCAAAGGCATTTGATACAGTGCCACATGGAAGACTAGTGAGCAAACTAAGGGATACAGGAATTGCAGTAAATATCTGCAACATCTGAGAGCTGGCTAAAAGACAGGAAGCAAAGGGTTGTTGTAAATGGAACATACTCCGATTGGTCTAATGTGATAAGTGGTGTTCCTCAAGGTTCAGTATTAGGTCCTCTCCTTTTTAACATATTTATTAATGACATAGAAGTAGGACTCGAAAGTAGTGTCTCCATTTTTGCTGATGACACTAAGTTGTGCAAGGTAATAAATTCAGATAATGATGTACTTTCCCTACAAAGGGATTTGCATAAATTGGAGAAATGGGCGGCTAAATGGCAGATGAGATTTAATACAAATAAATGCATGGTTATGCATTTGGGAAGGAAAAATAGCCATGCAATGTATAATCTTAATGGAGCAAATCTAGGGGTATCAGATATTGAAAGGGATTTGGGAGTACTAGTGGATAACCACCTAGGTAGCAGTGCTCAAAGCCAAGCAGCAACTGCAAACGCAAGTAAAATATTAGCATGTATTAGGAAGGGTATAGAAGCAAAGGAGGCAAATATAATTCTACCACTATACAAATCCCTAGCACGCCCTCATTTGGAATATGGAGTACAATTTTGGGCACCACTTCATAAAAAGGACATTTTAGAGCTGGAAAAAGTACAGAGAAGGGCTACAAAACTAATAAGGGGAATGGAGGGGCTAAGTTATGAAGAAAGACTAACCAAACTAAACTTATTTTCGCTAGAAAAAAGGCGTGTACGAGGGGATATGATTACCTTATTTAAATACATCCAGAGTCAATATAAGGCTTTGTCAAGTGAACTTTTTGTAGCAAGAGATTTTCAACTGACAATAGGACACCCTTTGAGGTTAGAGGAAAAAAGATTTCCCCTTAAACAAAGAAAAGGTGGTTAAACTGTGGAATTCTCTACCAAAGGAGGTGGTAACAGCGAATTCGATAGACAACTTCAAAAAGGGGTTAGATATAGTTTTGAATAAAGAGGGCATTCAAGGCTATCCTAGATAACTAGCGAAGGAATATTGATCCAGGGAGAAATTTGATCGCCAGTTTCTGGGGTCAGGAGGGAATTTTGCTTTTTTTTTTTCCTTATGAGACAATTGGCAAAGTTATAATGTTTTTTTTTTTTTCTGTTTGCCTTCCTCTGAATCAATTAACAATTAATAATAAATAGTCCACATATTAAAAAGATCAATAGAGATCTAAAAAGGTTGAACTTGATGGACTAACTCTTTATTCGTCCTCCAATACTATACTATTAATAATTATCTAACAACTAATTAATGAATAACTAATCCGCATATTGCAGATCAGAGGAGATCTTAACAGGCTGAACTTGATGGACTGAAAGTCTTTTTTCAACCTTAACTACTATGTAACTATGTAAGTAATGATTGGTCAAGTGTGCATGTCTTTACACAAGGTTTTAGATAAGAGAAAACAAGAGTAATTGAAGTTAGAGACGTAAATATCACCACAGCTGATTATGTATATACTTGTATTATAATTATAGTTGGCCCTTAGTGAATGCTGACATAATATTAAGAGGCCCTGGTCTAATATGTTTAGATTGTATGCGTAAAAATTATCCTGACTGAATATAATTACATTTATACGTAGGGAACTGGAAGGGCAGTAGACTTTAGAATATATATATATATATATATATATATATATATATATATATTGTGATCAGGATGGCCGCGTATAGCGGTGGTTTCTTGAAATGAGGGCTGATACGGCTCAGTAGCTCTGCTTAAATTAACGGAAAACAAACAATTATGTCTCCGTGAGGTGGGAGAATGCCACCTTGTGGCCAGGTATATACAGTCCTTTAAACTTGGGAGTAGTGCCACCTTGTGGTCAGGAAGTAAACAGTCTTTTTACTGCGGTAGTGCCACCTTGTGGCCAGGAAATAAACAGTCTCTTTACAGGTGAGGGTCCCAGCGAGATTAGGTCGCCCTCTTCAGCAACCTCTGGGACCCCGCTCCACTCTGGGTCACAGCTCCGCTCGATGGGACACAGCTCTCCTCTCTAGCTCCTCGCTCTGTGGGACACAGCTCTCCTCTCTGGGACACAGCGCTCCTCTCTCGGACACAGCGCTCCTCTCTCGGACACTGCGCTCCTCTCTCGGACACAGCGCTCCTCTCTCGGACACAGCGCTCCACTCTCGGACACAGCGCTCCACTCTCGGACACAGCGCTCCACTCTCGGACACAGCGCTCCACTCTCGGACACAGCGCTCCACTCTCGGACACAGCGCTCCTCTCTCGGACACAGTGCTCCTCTCTCGGACACAGCGCTCCTCTCTCGGACACAGCACTCCTCTCTGGGACACAGCGCTCCTCTCTGGGACACGGTTGCGGGTGAAGCATAGGGCCCGCCCGTCTCTCCAGTATGCTTCACCCCAGGGACCCTTGCATACACAAACTCACTTGTATTCACTTCTCTTTAACTTCACTTCTTCCCTGGGGCATAATACTTCAGCAACAACCGTGCCTAGGCCTTTAAGGCAAAACTCTGCCTGGGAATCCTCACTTATTCCCTTCACTTACTTGGCTTCCTTGTGACTTCTCCTCCTGAGTCTGAAGTCAATCTTCTAGCTCATACAACTTGCTGTAGTCCCCGTTCTCCCAGTAACAGTCACTTGGTGATCCTTGACAGGGTAGTTCACAACTTCACTGTATTTCCACAGCAGATCACCTTCCACTATATGCTTGTTCCTCTCAGCAGCACAGCTGCCTAGGCCTAGTCAGCCCCTCCTCCACCTTTCCATGTCTGCTTTCCAGTCTTTTAAAGGGGAGTTGCTCCAATTAGGAGTTCTTCAGAAGTGTTAACTCCTTCACTTCTGACAAGAACTCACACTCCACTTGCTTGTCATCACTTCCGAGGAGCAAACGATCACAATATATATAAATATATATATATATATATATATATATATATATATATAAAAAAATATAAATATATATATATATATATATATATATATATATATATATATATATCAATCATGGATTTCGCCAAGGCCCTGCTGAGACATCATGATTTTTTTTCCCTGATTTCTTATGCTCTTAGACTACATTTTTTCAAACAATTTCTGTTGTCATTATGCAGTGGCTTTTTAACTCTCATAATACAAGTGATCATGATGATCATGTTTGTGTAACATATGCTCGCTGCCCTCCCATAGCAAAATATAAATAATACAGTTGTGCTCAAAAGTTTGCATACCCTGGCAGAGATTGTGAAATTTTAACATTTACTTTGAAAATATGACTGATCATGCAAAAAAAGTACCGTATATACTCGAGTATAAGCCGAGTTTTTCAGCCCTTTTTTTAAGGCTAAAAAGGGCCCCCTCGGCTTATACTCGAGTCACTCTCCCCCCCCCCCCGTGTCTCTCTAACCCCCCCATGTCTCTCTACCCCCCCCGTGTCTCTCTACCACCCGTGTCTCTCTACCCCCCTGTCTCTCTACCCCCCGTGTCTCTTTCCCTCCACCCTCCTCATCCTCAACCCCCCTAATGCCGTGACGTCACATGCGTGCCACGTCCTGGAAGGAGCGGAGGCCGGAGCAGGAGCTTCAGATGCAGGTAAGTGAGGGGAAAGGGAGAGGGGGGGGGTATTTAGAGGGGTAGAATGAGGGGGGTTTAGAATGAGGAGGGGGTGGAGGTTGAGGAGGGGGGTTGAGGTTGAGGGGGGAGGTTAAGGATGAGGAGGGAGGTTGAGGATGAGGAGGGAGGTTGAGGATGGGGGGTTGAAGTTGAGGAGGGAGGTTGAGGAGGGGGTTGAGGATGGGGGAGTTGAGGTTGAGGATGGGGGTTGAGGAGGGAGGTTGAGGAGGAGGGAGGATGAGGATGAGGAGGGAGTTTGTGGAGGGAGGTTGAGGATGAGGAGGGAGGTTGAGGAGGGGGGTTGAGGATGGGGGGTTGAGGTTGAGGAGGGAGGTTGAGGAGGGGGTTGAGGATGGGGGTTGAGGTTGAGGAGGGGGGATGAGGAGGGAGGTTGAGCAGGGAGGTTGAGGATGAGGAGGCAGGTTGAGGATGAGGAGGGAGGATGAGGAGGGGGGTTGAGGATGGGGGGTTGAGGTTGAGGAGGGAGGTTGAGGATGGGGTTGAGGATGAGGAGGGGGTTGAGGATGAGGAGGGAGGTTGAGGAGGGAGGTTGAGGATGAGGAGGGAGGTTGAGCAGGGGGTTGAGGGTGGGGGGTTGAGGTTGAGGAGGGGGTTGATGATGAGGAGGGAGGTTGAGGAGGGGGTTGAGGATGGGGTTGTTGAGGTTGAGGAGGGGGTTGAGGACGGAGGTTGAGCAAGGAGGTTGAGGATGAGGAGGGAGGTTGAGGATGAGGAGGGAGGTTGAGTAGGGGTTGAGGATGGGGGTTGAGGATGAGGAGGGAGGTTGAGTAGGGGGTTGAGGATAAGGAGGGTGTTGAGGATGAGGAGGGAGGTTGAGGAGGGAGGTTGAGGATGAGGAGGAAGGTTGAGGAGGGGGGTTGAGGATGGGGGTTGAGGTTGAGGAGGGGGTTGAGGATGAGGAGGGAGGTTGAGGAGGGGGTTGAGGATGGGGTTGTTGAGGTTGAGGAGGGGGTTGAGGACGGAGGTTGAGCAAGGAGGTTGAGGATGAGGAGGGAGGTTGAGGATGAGGAGGGAGGATGAGGAGGGGGGTTGAGGATGGGGGGTTGAGGTTGAGGATGGTGTTGCAGATGAGGTGAGGGTTGAGGATGAGGAGGGAGGTTGAGGAGGGAGGTTGAGGATGAGGAGGGAGGTTGAGGAGGGGGGTTGAGGATGGGGAGGTTGAGGTTGAGGAGGGGGTTGAGGATGAGGAGGGAGGTTCAGGAGGGGGTTGAGGATGGGGGGGTTGAGGTTGTAGAGGGAGGTTGAGGAGTGGGTTGAGGAGGGGTGTTGAGGAGGGAGGTTGATGAAGGAGGTTGAGGATGAGGAGGGAGGTTGAGGATGAGGAGGGAGGAGGAGGAGGGAGGTTAAGGGTGGGGGGTTGAGGTTGAGGAGGGGGTTGAGGATGAGGAGGGGGTTGAGGATGAGGAGGGAGGCTGAGGATGAGGAGGGAGGTTGAGGATGAGGAGGGAGGTTGAGGAGGGAGGTTGAGGAGGGGGTTGAGGATGAGCAGGGGGATTGAGGTTAAGGAGGGGGTTGAGGATGGGGGGGTTGAGGATGAGGATGGGGGGTTGAGGAGGGAGGTTGAGGAGGGGGTTGAGGAAGAGGGGGTTGAGGATGAGGGGGATGAGAAGGGAGGTTGAGGATGAGGAGGGATGATGAGGAGGGAGGTTGAGGATGAGGAGTGGGGTTGAGGATGGGGGGGTTGAGGTTGAGGAGGGAGGTTGAGGAGGGGGTTGAGGATGAGGAGGGGGTTGAGGATGAGGAGGGAGGTTGAGGAGGGAGGTTGAGGATGAGGAGGGAGGTTGAGGAGGGGGGTTGAGGATGAGGGGTTGAGGTTGAGGAGGGGGTTGAGGATGAGGAGGGAGGTTGAGGAGGGGTTTGAGTATGGGGGGTTGAGGTTGAGGAGGGGGTTGAGGAGGGAGGTTGAGCAGGGAGGTTGAGGATGAGGAGGGAGGTTGAGGATGAGGAGGGAGGATGTTGAGGGGGTTGAGGATGGGGGTTGAGGTTGAGGAGGGGGTTGAGGATGAGGAGGGAGGTTGAGGAGGGAGGTTGAGGATGAGGAGGGAGGTTGAGGAGGGGGGTTGAGGATGGGGGTTGAGGTTGAGGAGGGGGTTGAGGATGAGGAGGGAGGTTGAGGAGGGGGTTGAGGATGGGGGGTTGAGGTTGTGGAGTGAGGTTGAGGAGCGGGTTGAGGATGGGGAGGTTGAGGTTGAGGAGGGGTGTTGAGGAGGGAGGTTGAGGATGAGGAGGGAGGTTGAGGAGGGGTTTGAGGATGGGGGGGTGAGGTTGAGAAGGGGGTTGAGGAGGGAGGTTGAGCAGGGAGGTTGAGGATGAGGAGGGAGGTTGAGGATGAGGAGGGAGGATGAGGAGGGGGGTTGAGGATGAGGGGGTTGAGGTTGAGGAGGGGGTTGAGGATGAGGAGGGGGTTGAGGATGAGGAGGGAGGTTGAGGAGGGAGGTTGAGGATGAGAAAGGAGGTTGAGGAGGGGGGTTGAGGATGGGGGTTGAGGTTGAGGAGGGGGTTGAGGATTAGGAGGGAGGTTGAGGAGGGGGTTGAGGATGGGGGGGTTGAGGTTGTGGAGGGAGGTTGAGGAGCGGGTTGAGGATGGGGAGGTTGAGGTTGAGGAGGGGTGTTGAGGAGGGAGGTTGAGGATGAGGAGGGAGGTTGAGGATGAGGAGGGAGGATGAGGAGGGAGGTTAAGGGTGGGGGGTTGAGGTTAAGGAGGGAGGTTGAGGAGGGGGTTGAGGATGAGGAGGGAGGCTGAGGATGAGGAGGGAGGTTGAGGATGAGGAGGGAGGTTGAGGACGGAGGTTGAGGAGGGATGTTGAGGAGGGGGTTGAAGATGAGGAGGGGGGTTGAGGTTGAGGAGGGGGTTGAGGATGGGGGGTTGAGGATGAGGATGGGGGGGTTGAGGAGGGAGGTTGAGGAGGAGGGGGTTGAGGAGGGAGGTTGAGGATGAGGAGGGATGATGAGGAGGGAGGTTGAGGATGAGGAGTGGGGTTGAGGAGGGAGGTTGAGAATAAGGAGGGGGGAAGAGACACAGGGAAGGGAGAGGGGGGAAGAGACACAGGGAAGGGAGAGGGGAGAATGTGTGTCATGGACCCCTTTTTCTCAGCCTGGGTGTTGGCCCATTGAGCTCATCAAATAGCAGACAACTTGGCTCCAGCCACTGGATTATGTACATAAACACCTCCATTGTATTTATAATCCACTCTGGCCCATTGTTAGCAGATTAAGTTAATCACATCTGATAGGTGTTAGAGATGGCAGGGTGTGTATTGGAGGTTAATCCTATTGATCTCAGGAAGCAACTGTTAAACCCCATGTGGAGTTTATCTAATGAGTTTGTCTGCCACACCCTCTCATTGTTGTGCTGTGTACACAAAATGGCTGTTATAGGGAAATGTCTGAATGCGAGGGAATGTGGCGTCATAAGAAGTTTTGATAATGTGATAAAAATCCACAGCCATTGTTAATTACTGTATCTTTAGTGTTGAAGAAGTGATCATCTTCATTTCAAATGTTTTTCTGCCCTGAAAGTTTTTGAAATTCCCTCTGAGTATTTTAATTTTCAGTTTTTGGATGAAGTGATCATTCTGGGTAAAATGGTGTCCAACTGGTGTACAATAACTGCTTTCATTGTGCTCTGTGATGGGAAGTCTGTGTAGAATCTTTCTTAGATCTAATTTTTGGCTGGTTCAGAAATTGTAACAGCCCCTTTAACATACAGTAGTTTCACATTGTACTATGTAAACCACATTAGATGATGTACATGAAAATGATCCTCTGATGTTATAGATCTTCTTGTTTTGTGTGGTTGTGTCCTCATTACAGATGTGCTTACATAGTTTATAAATAGTGATATTCCAATGAATGGTAACATTTTCTCGATTAGGCTGTTCATTGGCCAATCTTCTGCAGATCAAAGTTTGTTTCAGGTTTAGTGGCTGTCTAAGTGTATTTTCTCATTCTGCATCCCAGTTAGTAGTGGCTGTAAATCTGTAAATATTTTGTGTATTTCTTCTACAGCCAGGTGGTATGTAGTCACTATGTATGTGAAGTAGTTTCTTTAGTTTTGCACTGTAACAGGTGTTCACAGGATATTGTAATGGCAGAGGTTAGTTTCTGTGTAATGATATGGTGCTTGAAACCATTCTGCCATTTATCACCCTCCCCAGTGTTTGAGCATACAGCATGTGGTGGTATATAATGGCTTGCCTGTGAATGATAGCTTGCTTTGTGTGGGAGGGATGGAAACTGGAGCTGTGAAGGTAGCTGCATCTCACTCATGGCTACTTCACACTCTATATATACACTAGCGACTTGCCCGTCAAAAAATGATGGTCACTAGAATTTTTAAGCTGGAAATGCTGTGACACAATGTGATTCTCTAACACTCTAAATCTTTTTCTTATCTACAAAGAAGTACAAAAATGTTTCTTTAATTTTTTTATTTTTTAACAATATACTGTTAAACCATATCAAACTTTTTAGTTGTCATGTATGGAATAATAATATAACAATTCATCAAATTTCTCTGAAAACATATTTTAAACCATTACATGAAGTTTTCTAATATTCAAGTCATATTGTAAACAGTGTGTAAGTTTTTTTTTAACAATACTAACATGAAATTGTTGAACTTTTTGTAAATGAGTCTCTTCAACCATGCCAGAATGCTTTTTTTTTTTCATAAAGTTTTTATTAAGGATAATCAAGAAAAACTTTTACAAAAATAAGCACAGTCTATAAAACATAATTTCACATGTCAAGAAAGGAAAATTCCTATCCTAAGCATCTGCTGCTCTTTGTTGAATTATTCCTTAATATATTTTTTTTTTTTCATCAATAGTTTTTATTGGTCACTTCCAACATTAAACAAACAATATATCAGTAAGCCATGACTCACAGGTCAGGAATTAACCTACTACAACCATTTTTATAAACATATGTAGCCTGACTCTGCAATCAACGTGACCTCTCCCCCTTCCTTTTCCGTTTTCTAGTAATACAACACTAACCATAAATGGGTATAACTTATTTATTTTTTTCCTCTGTAACTTTTCATTTATCGACTCAGTAATCCATAGCTCGCAGGCTAGGCTCAATGGGGCCTACTACAATTAGCAATATTAACCTTAATCCCCAAATGCCCCTTCTAGTGTTCTCTGTATTTGCCCTACCTGCGACATTCCATATAGCATTTAACTTAAATAAATCTTACCCACGCCAACTAAACTAACCAAATGTGAAACTCAAAAATAAAACAAAAAACAGAAAAACAATCTCTAATAGGGTTTTTTTTTGTTTGTCTTTATTTATACTCATACTCGGGCTTAAGCCTGGTCATCTAAGCCTATAGCCCTACCCTTCTTACTACCCTTGAAAAATGACCTTCCTATGTACAAGGTATCTATTCTTGATCCCAGAAACCTAATTCAACATATCAATCCCCCATATCCTTTATTCATTCTTACACACCTAAACTTGAACAAAATTCAAAACTGTAGTGTCATCTGTATTTTCACATATAATATAAAAGAAAACAAGAATTATAATTTCTATTTGTTTTACCTTGTTGGACTTCATAGCTCCTCGCCGGACTCTCCAGCGCCTCTCACGTTTCCTCCTCCTCCTAGTTTTTCCCCTTCTTTTTTTTACCTTTTGTTTACCTTCTCTCTGTCGCCTTACCCACCTGTGTTCCCACCTTGCTAGCCCGCATATGCTAACCATGGGTCCCATATGTCTCTGTATTTCTGAACCGAATCTGCCAAAATATGTGTCATGTGCTCGTTTACTGCTAGATAATTTATTTTGTTTTTTATAGCCTGAAGCTCAAGTGTATCCGTTTTCCAATGTTTAGCGATATGTGACTTGGTAGCCATGTACATAAACTATAGTAGCCTATTTTGTGTTGGGGATAGCCGTGGGTCTGGGATTCCCAATAAACAGGAATCTAATGAGCCCCCTCCTGGGGTTTTGAGAATGTCAACTGCAAGATCTGTCACAGATGTCCATACCTGAGCAACTTTAGGGCATTCCCACCACATGTGTATGAATGAGCCAGGGGTCTGACAACCCCTTGTACAATATATCCCCCCTGATTTGTTCCACTTCGCCATTCTTACAGGGGTTAGGTAAGTTCTGTGGAGGACCTTAATGGCGGTTTCTAGAAGCGTGTGGTTTAGTGAACCTTTATAAATATTTTTCCAAACTTTCTCCCATTTCTCTGTTTCCCAGTGTTCTCCTATGTCCCTCTCCCATTCCTCTATGTATTTATCCCTTACCCGTTCTGGAGGTGTATTATACATTTCGTATATACCCCCTATGATTCCTTTAGTCAGGGGAACTTTTTGACATATTCCCGAAAGCCATGTTTTTTTTGGGGAGCCTTGCATTCTACCTATAGTATTGACCAAATGTCTGATTTTGCAGAAATTAAAATGTTGATCAATAGGGATATCATGATGATCTCTCAAATATTCATATGTTATTGGAATGTCCGTTCCTAGCCAAGCTCCTAGCCTATCCAGCCCCCTAGATTTCCACCACCATTTTGCCTCTGAGCTGATCCCTGTTGGAGACTGTGGATGCCCAAATACCGAGAGCATCGGGGATGGGTGTCTAAAAAGGTTTGTGTGTTTCAGGGCCCATTTCCATCCTTGTAACGTATTGGCAATAACCGGGTGCTTAATCTTTCCCACACCCTCCGGCACCCCATCCAACCAGACCAGGGTGTCCCAGGAGTATGGGTTTAGCCACTGGTCTTCTAGTGTTTTCCATAGCGGTTGGTGAACCCCTGAATGAATTAGGGGAATAAACGATAGTTGCGCCGCTCTATAGTATTTCTTTAGGTCTGGGAATGATAGTCCACCCCTATCTTTGTGCTTATACATTATCTCCTTTTTAATTCTGGGGGGTTTGCCCTTCCATGTAAATTGGGATACTTTCCTTTGAAACCCTTTCAAGTCTACCTGATTGACGGGGATTGGCAGGGTCCTAAACAGATACAACAGCTTCGGTAGAATTGTCATCTTAAAGGAGTTAATCCTTCCCAGCCATGAAATAGGATAGCTAGACCATTTATGCATATCTTCACTAAGTCTTTTATAAAGCGGGGGATAGTTAGACCTATATAAGGAATTTGTATGCGGCGTGATTTTTATCCCTAGATACTGAATGTAGTCCTTGGCCCATTGGAATTTGAACTTGTCTGATATTAATTCTTTAGTGTGAGAATCTAGATTTATAGCCAATGCTTCTGTTTTCCCGACGTTAATGAGGAGCCCTGATTTGCCACCAAACTCTGAGAGGGTGTCCATCAAGGTAGTGATGGACTGTTCCGGTTCTGTTATTGTGCACAACATATCGTCTGCAAACAGGTTAAGTTTATGGTGTTGTTGCCCTATTACCAGACCCTTGATCCCTGAGTTCATCCTAATTGCCTGTGCTAATGGTTCAATTGCGATAGCAAAGAGTAAGGGGGACAGGGGACACCCCTGTCTCGTACCCCTTCCAATTTTGATGGCCTGATTCAGTGTGCCCGGGAGCTTCAGATGCGCTTCCGGGTTTCTATAATATGTATTAATTAAGTTTAGGAATCCTCCTGTAAAACCAAATTTCTTTAAGACCTCCCCAAGGTATGACCACTCCAAAGAATCAAAGGCCTTCTCAATGTCTAACGCCAAAAGGCATTCCGGGATTTTGTTATTATTGGCATAGTGGATTAAATTGATTACTTTTCTAATGTTATCTCGAGCCTGTCTATGGGGGACAAACCCTACCTGGTCTTTGTGGATAATACGTGGAAGAAATTTTTAGACCCTGTCCGCCATAATCTTAGCCAAGAGTTTAATATCCCCGTTCAGCAAAGAGATGGGCCTGTAGTTCTTAACCTCTGTGTTGTCCTTCCCTTCCTTAGGAGTTATTTCGGCCTGATTCATTTCAGGGGGAATTGACTGTCCCTCTAAGATATGGTTATACAATTTGGCTAATCTGGGTGCCAATTGATCCTTGAAGGTCTTATAATACATGTTGGAGAACCCATCTGGACCCGGGGCTTTACCATTCTTCAAAGCTTGTATTCCTTTACTAACTTCTTCGAGTGAAATTTTAGCGTTTAGC
Organism: Discoglossus pictus; assembly: GCA_027410445.1. NCBI lineage: Eukaryota > Metazoa > Chordata > Amphibia > Anura > Alytidae > Discoglossus > Discoglossus pictus. The sequence goes on from CM050168.1 coordinate 55,232,002, forward strand.
GCTTCTACCTCAGTTTCCTCCAATCTTGGTAAATCGTACCTGTCTAGCCATGTTCTTATGCTACCTTCCGTTTCCTTACCGGCCGCCAAGTAGAGGTTCTGATAAAAGTGAAAAAAAACATTTCCTGTATCCTAGTGGGATTAGCCGTTCTCACACTGCCCCCTACTTTTAAATAATAAATTCTTGATTGCATATGTTTTGATCTTAACTTTCTCGCCAGCATCCTATCAGGTTTATTTGCTTGGAGGAAGAATTTATGATGAGTTCTCCTAAGCAATTTTTCTGCGCTTTCTGAGTAAATCTTATCCAATTCTACTCTCACTCTTTCAATTTCCCGCCTAGTCTGCTTGTTAGGTTTTTGTTGGTTACCCTTTTCTAGGACGCCTAGCTCTTCCGTAAGTTTACGTTCTCGAGCTTTCTGTTCCTTCCTAAACTTGGCCGCTTCCTTTATACACATGCCCCTGATGTAGGCCTTATGCGCCACCCAGACCCAGCCAATCCCCATCTCCGGTGTCTCATTAGACTCAAAGAAAAATTCTAATTCTTGGGTTATTCTGTCTTTAACTGACGGAATCGTCAATACTCTTTCGTTTAGTCTCCACTTGTATGGAGGTTTAGTTGTGGGGCCTAGATTTATGGTCGCCTTAACCAGGCTGTGGTCTGACCAAGCACAGGGTACTATTTCCACCCCCCTATCCTCCTTCAGCAGTATTGAATCTGTTAGTATGTAATCTATTCTGGAGTATACTTTGTGGGGGTATGAGTAGAAGGTGAACTCTCTAGCCCCTAGGTGACATTCCCTCCATAGATCCACTATTCCTAGTTCCCCTAGCAGTAGTTGAATTATTTTCAATTTTTTTGAGAATTTGCCTCCTAAGTTTTTCCCCGTTCTATAATTTTTCACGTCCAACGTCAGATTGAAGTCTCCCCCCATGATGATCTTACCCTCCCTCACTTTTGCTAGGTGTCTCAACACTCTGATTAAATGATTGTGTGGAGAGTTAGTAGGGGCATACATGGTGGCTAAGGTAACCGGAAGATCTAGGACGGTCCCTGTCAGAAACAGGTAATATCCCTGCTTATCTACTATTTTTTTGTCTAGTATGAACGGAAAATTTTTGTGTAACAGAATCGCTGTCCCTTCCTTCTTAGAGTTACTACATGTAGTGTGAAATATGGGGAAGTTTTTGTCCATAAAGGACGGGACCTGGCGGCGTTTAAAGTGTGTTTCTTGGATAAATATAACTGCCGGGTTATGGGCTTTGTATGATTGGAACGCTTTGCTTCTTTTGGAGGGGGTGTTAAAGCCTCTAACGTTATGTGTGATGCAGACGTATTCTGCCTCAGCCATAGGTATTATAGTCATGTGTTACTATTGTCAATGGTGACTCACCATTTGTGGAGACAGAGGATTTGGATTCCGCGGGAGAGGTCCGTGAGAGCCGGCGAGTTGCCAGTGCATCCGTTTCTTTACCAGCCTGAGCAAGAGAAATACAGTAAAAACACATTAACAACAAAACTTGAATAACTAAACCCTTTTGGGCCCTGTTCCCCCCAACCTCCCCCCTCCTCCTCACATAACTAACCATCTTGCACCTTCGTGCCTAGGGAGTGGAGATCCCTGAACCCACTAAAGATCCCTAGTGTGAGGAACTTCCTGATAGTAGACAACTATACTACTCAGTTTTCTCTACTAAGAGAAGAACAAAAAAAAGAAAAAAACCTTCCCCCAATAAACTATGGGTGGCAAACAAGCATTATAAGCTTCCGCTTTAATTATCCTAGCTGCGATCCTCGTTCTTGATACGCTTTGTTGCTAAGCAAAACCCCAGCTTCCCCCTGACCATTACTCTGACTCGTCCCAAACAGTAAAATAAGACTCTACATTATTAACCATAAGTACTGCCTTTAGTCCCTGCTACTATGAAATAGCTTATCAGTCCATTATATCATTACATGGTGGCTCCCCTTCCTTGGTGCCACCACCCTGATCTCGTTGCTCCAGTCTGTTGTCGTGTCTTTGTTTCTTCCTGACGGAGACTTCGGACCATTCTCTGGAAGGCCTCTCTCTGGGTCTGGGTAGCTGACCCAACAGGTTAGTACCTTCTGGTACCAGCTGCAAATGCACCAGCATTTTTTGAAGGCTTGCCAGGGAAAAAGCTCTATGTAATTGATCCCTCCATGCAAATTGGATGCTAAATGGAAATCCCCATCTATACTGGATTTTGTTCACAGTTAAGATTTCCAGAGCTGGTTTCATCTCTCTCCTTTTTGCTAAGGTTGCTGGGGCAAGATTTGCAAACAGTTGTAAAGAAGAACTGTCCGGTCCCACTATCTTGGGCAACCTTCTCTCCTTAGCCATTAGCAAGTCTCTGGAACTTTGTCTCACAAAGCGCACAACAATGTCTTTTGGTTTTTCTGGGTTGCTCGGGCCACCCAGTGCCCTATGGGCCCTTTCTATCAGCAGTTCCTCCTTTTGATGGCCGGGAATGATGGTAAAGAATACTGCTTCAAGGTACGCCATGATGTCACCCACTTTCGTCGGGACGCCTCTCAGAGGGACGTTGTGTCTACGGGATCTATTCTCTAGATCCTCTATCTTGCTTTCCAGGGCCTCAATGCGAGAAGTATTAGCACTTATCTCCTGCTTATCTTCCTCCTGAGCGGATATGATTTGATCAGTTGTTTGTTCCAGCTCATGGGTTCTCTGTCCCACCGCACAAATCTCTTCTCTCACTTTCTTTAGGGCCAACGCCAGCTGGGTTTTCAGCAACATTTCGAATTTGGCCATTGCCGACACCGAGAAGTCCACATCTGTGATTGTATTGGGCCGGTCTCCGACCGATCTGGGGAGCTCTCCCCTGCTTTGCTTTTCGGTGTAGTTGCCACTGGGAAATGATCGGAAATGCCCCTGGAGGTTATGCTTTTCTTCCCTTTCTTCATCATTGGTCCTGCTTTTGCTCCAGGCCCGACGGTCACCGCGGGTTTGTCTTGGTTATAGAGGGTCTACCTGGTGTTAGCTATTTTAGCTTGTGTGGGCTGCTAGGATATCGCCCCTGGCATGGGGTTTGTGACGAGTATGTGCGCTGCGGCTGTTCCGGCTAGGGTGCTGGGGTATTCCTTGTCGCTCATGAATAGGATCTCATTATTTCAGCTTACTCTGCTTGTCGCCTCCCCATTGCCTCTAGCTCCAGGATCCCTTCCGCACATACCTTCTATATGGAGCGTGCGTGCCCATGTTCTTCAGGCCTCCCCTGCCTGGCGTCTTGAATTGTTCAACTACTAGGTGTCACTGTCACTTCAGAATTGCCCTAAATCGCTGTGGCAACCTCGCGCCAATGGCCAATATATACTGGGAAACTGATGCCGCACACATAGGGTGGGGGTCTGCGCTCCCAGGCTACTTTCACTCCTGATGCTGTGTCTTTCTAGGTGTATGTACGTGGAGCAAATAGTGGTCTGTGCCACTGCAAGAAAAATTGGCGTAGAAGCCTTCTCACTGTTATTCTGGTCAGATATATGCTACCAGAGGCAGTCTGTATGTGAAGGAGCAAGAAAGATGGCCGTGCACCCGTGATGTGTTTAATAGAGAAATGCAGAGTCACTTACATGAGCTGGATCAGGGAGAGGACTACGCTGTGCCAGGCTTGTAGGGCAGATCCTATCCTGAGCAGCCAGACCCCAGTTCAGCAGCCTCAGTGTCTCTTAGTGTTGCACTCCTAAGCAGTGTGGGATGCTGTAGGGGAATATAGGGCTGACCAGGGCCCTTCCACCAGGCCCAGCTTACAAAATGGCGGCCTCCCGTTTCGCGGGCTTTTTCCCCCTCTCTCCTGTTGCCTCCTCAGCCCTCTCAGGTCTCTCTGCCCTGGCCAGTCGTCTGGGATCGCCCCCCGGGGAGCCCCTGACCCTCTCTTGGGGCACTCACCCTGTCTGGGTCTCCTGCAGCGTTGGCGCCTCGTGCACAGGCAAGATGGCCGCCTCCCAGCTCTGGGATCCCTCCTGGCACGACTGCACCACTCCTGGTGTTGGATCCAGCGGGTCCCGGACTGTACCCCCAATCCACGGGTCTTGGGGGCCTCCTGTAAAGGAGCACTGGTTGGGCGCTAACTATGCCGGCGGGCTTTCCAAATGCGCCTCGGGGGGTTCGGGGGTGTCCCCTATGCTTCCCCCGGTCTTGTGGGGAGATGTGGCCTGCTTTGGCTGGACTTTTGGCCCTTTTTGGCCCTTTTTGGGCCTCTTTTGGGAGTTCTTAAGCAGGAGCTCTGTCTCCCTGCGTCTTCCTGCACCAGACGCTAGCTCCGCCCCCCTCCTTAATATAATTTTAACGTTTTCAGTGCACAAATTGGTATAATTAAAAAAATAGTATTACAATCAATATATTCTACGAACATATATGAAAAGAGAAAAGGAGAAATAGAGAAAGAGGAAGAAGTGAAGAAAAGAAGAGAGAAATAAACAAAAAAATGAAGGAGTGAAAGGAGAAGAGCAAATAGTAGACAATTGCTTCCCATCAGCCCTTCTACTTCAGAAGATCAGGATTTGACTATAACGTGGCCTTTTCAGTTCCTGTACTACCCAACCTTAGTTTTACTGTCGTTACCTTTCGTCCGAAGAAGCCTCCAGTTTCCTCTCCCGCTCCGCCTGTTCCAGCCCCCCCCCAGCTCCACTCCTCTTCCAAATGCAAAGAGCCTCCCTAGCTAAAATTCAACTCGTCCCCCCACTACCTATGAAATGCAGTCGGGGGAGGAGATCCAGGGTCCCCATATTTCCAAAATTTTTTGATGTGTGTCCAATAGTGTATGAGTAATTCTCTCATTTATAAATAGGAAGTTTATTTTGTTTTTAATTTCCTGGAAGTTAATGGAGTTGTCCTTCCACCTTCTAGCTATGATGTTTTTTACTGCCAGATAAATCAGTTGTGTCAATTTATTGCCTACCCCTCCTAGTTCCTTATAATTCCTGCCTAAGAGACATGTTACTATGGAAGGTTTAAGTGGGATATTAAATAATAATATAATTATTAAATAAAAAACGTTCTTGTGCTATTTTTAATGTGAGCTGCCTTCCCGGCTTGCTCTAAAGTGATTAAAAGAAGGTTAAACAATAAAAGTCGTAAGAAAATAAACCCTGCTAGTAAAGAATATATATGAGGGGCACAACCTGCTGGCTAAATTGCCTGTAAGTAGTGTGATCAACTGTGAATGGAATAGCCGTGAGTGTTGAGGCCAAATGATCAGATATATACGTGATAAAAAGGACGGAAGAAAGGGGTTATTAACAATTACTCCAATATTTCTTGAAAAAAGAAGTGAAGGGATATACCTATAATTGTCTATAATAGTCAAAAGGTGAGATAATGCCAGGATCTTGCTACAATAGGTGCCGGCTAAAAAATGTGTGAAGTGTGTTGTGTGCTAATGAAGATAAATGTTAAATTATCTGTGAGTTTATGGTACTATAAAGCACCTCTACAAGTGGAAAAAATGGAAAAAAGAACCTTGTGATAAGGGATAGCCAGAAAAAATATATAGTACAGTTTATTATCATACCTACCAGGTGTTAAGCACCAACTTCGAATATATTATATGGGATATTAAATAATCTAGAAATTAGATCAGTCGCTCTAGCCCAGGTTTCAGAGATTAAAGGACATTTCCACCAGGCGTGGATGAAGTCCCCTCTTTCCTGACATCCCCTAAAACATTTATCCGAGTTCGTAGGCACAATTCTATTTAGTCTAGCGAGGGTCATATATGCCCTATGTAGGATTTTCAGCAAGGTTTCCAACAAGCTATAATTAAGGGACCCTTTAGAAAGGCTAGAGAAAGCTTTAGACCAGGAGGACTCATCCCAGGTCTGTTCCAAGTCCAGCTCCCACTTCAGCATAAAGGAAGGCTTTGGTGAATCCAAGGGGGGAGCATTAATTATGTTATATATTGCTCCCAGATTACCCCTAGCAAGGGCTGAGTGTTTGCATACTGTGGTGAGCCAGGAGTCTTTAGGCGGGCCAAATTCCCTGAGAACTTCTTCCACCCAATGCCTGATTTTAATATAGTTAAATATTTCCGTATCAGGAAACTCCCTCCCTCTGCATACTGTTTCTTGAGAAATAATCTTCCCCCCTTCCCACCATGAGCCTAATTTATCTAATTTTTGCAAAGTCCAAAAATGTTTAGAGTTAGAAGAGAGGCTAGCCGAGAGAGTGGGTGAAGTGAAAATCGAGGTGAGAGGAGTTACCGGGTATGCTAGATTGTGGGTTTTCTTGGCCCAGTTTCAGATTTTTAAAGTAAACTTAGTGATTGGATTACTTATGTAAGAATTAAGAGTATTCGAATTTGGTGCCCATAGGATAGTACCCCACGTGAGGGGGGGCATTTGTGCCTCCTCTATGAAAACCCAATTAGGCTGGAGGGAAGTGGACCAGAATGCTTTTTAACATACAAACTTTAATTTAAACTCCTGCTAAAACACATAGGTATTGAATCCAGAGGAAGGCAAACAGTAAAAAAAAAAACATTGCAACTTAGCCAATTGTCTAAAAAGGGGAAAAATTAATTCCTTCCTCACTCCATTAAATGGTGATTGGATAACTCCCTGGAGGAATATTTTCTATTTAATTATACATTGAATTTTGTTAACAAATGTTTCTGCTGCAAATGACATAAATCTTTTTTAACATTTACTAAATTAATTTCGCGAACTTTTGAACATACAATGCTAACAATGCAAACATTAACATAAGATACTAATATTTAGCCTTAATTTATTTTAAACTATATTGAGCTTGAATATTGAATCCAGAGGAAGGCAAATTTCAATAAATGTAATTTAACTGTGTAAATTATTTGAATGTGTTGTCCAAAAATAATTCCGTCCTGACTCCATTAACTGGATCAATAATTTATATATCATGCACCATTTTAATTTGTGAAGAAATAATGATGCTGCTACTAACATCAAACCTTAATTACAAAGGGCCTCATTCAATTGCGATTTGGCCAATTGAATAAGGCTCTAAATAAGCACATAACATATTTTTTTTAAAGAAGTTTTTAGTTAGTAAGCCTCTATCCAAAAGCAAGGTTTTCACTAACTAAAAACTTATTTAAAAAAAATATGCTATGTGCTTATTTAGAGCCGTATTCAATTGGCAAAATCGCAATTGAATGAGGCCCAAAGAATGCATCAACCTATCAGTCCTTTTCAAACATATTTTTAAGCTTACAAACCTGTATGAAACATATTACATTTTAGACAATTTCTAAAATGCATACTGCACTTATTGTTTTGTGGAGCCAATCATGTCTAAACTGACTTCGAAGACATTCCAATTTTTTTATTTTCCTTGAAACTGTTTTCCTTTGAAAGAGCACAGCAGCCTTTTATTTCTGTATAAGTGATGTAAGTCCTTTTTTTTTCTTCTTCCTTTTGTTTTGGTTATTACTGTAATGTAAAGTACTTTGTGTAACTGAAATAGTGTTCCACTAAGAAAAGGGCAATTGACCTTTAATTTCTTCCTTCAAATGCAACCACTATTATCTGTGATTACAAAACCTCATAGTACACAATATTTTTTTGTAAAAATACGGCCAACGTGTAGTAGATCACCCTGACTTGGGTTGTCTTCAACTGAAACTTTAATTGCATCTGGATTTGTGCACCTTGAAAAAGCAACATAGAGTTGTCCATGTGCAAAAACAGGTTCTTGTAAAAAAATACCCACAGACTTAAAAGTTTGTCCTTGGGATTTATTGATGGTCATGGCAAATGCCATGATAACTGGAAATTGTCTCCTTGAAGGACAAAAGGCAAATCACTCTCACTTGGAGCTAAATCAATTCTTGGTATAAAAACTTATTCACCTTTATGGGTCCCAGTCATAATTTCTGCATGTATAAAATGATCTTTTAACTCGTACACAATTAATCTGGTCCCATTACAAAGTCCTTTTTTTGGATTCATATTTTTCAATAACATGACAATTGCCCCTTTTTTTAATTGCAAAACATGTGGTGGCATTCCAGATGGTGTTAAAGAATTAATAAATTCAATACTAAAATCTTTATCATCAGCCAGAACTGAATCTGCACTGTAATAATTATTTTGTGGTGCGTTGATGAATTTTTAAAATTTTGTTATTTAGATTCAAGGCATCTATATTTTTTGATGTTAATATCACTTTGTTTGCAATGTCTGAGTAATCGTCGTTATTCAGAGTGTTTAGAAAGATTGCTGTTATGAGTGATTCCTTGCAAACCATTTTGATGGAATTTCAGTGGTATCATTGGGTAAATCATGTATTTGTTCATGTTTTCCTTCTCCAATTTGAATGAGCCAATCATTGAATTCATTTTGGCCTTCGCTTTGGATCTCATATTTAATTCTAATTTGAGATGTGTAAATATTTTCCACAGTTTACTTGTCTTGATACATGTGTCACTGATCTCAGTTCTATTTCCATGTGGCACAACAGGTAATGTTTGCCTAAAATTTCCTCCTAACAGCATCACCTTTCCATCAAATGGCAAATTATTCTCTATCACTTCTTTTAAGAATCTATCAATACATTGCAAAGCATGACATGACATCATTGTTGTCTTGTCTATGATAATTAATTGACTTTTTTTTACATTTTTGCTTGTAAAGAATTCAGTTGAGCATCGGACACTGATGTGTCCAAAATGGGAACTGACAGTTTAAATCCACTATGCACAGTTCTACCACAGTCTAACAAAAGTGCGGCAATTCCAGTTGTTGCAAATGGCATAGCTATCTGACCCTGTGCTCGAATGTAACTCATCAAACAATTTCCTGATCCACCCGTGCCGTCTAGATAGAAATACTGGTCATTTGTGATGGCATTAAATGTTTGTAACTGTATATATATTTATACACATATTTGATTGATTTAATAGAAGTGCAAGCTTTCACATTTATGTGTGCATTGTACTTGATGAGCAAATGTGGATTGTTTGGAACGACAAATCTATTATCAACCTTTTGTCCACGGATAATAGCTGTTTGTCCTTGTCTTCTTTTATACAATGGGTATCCATCACAATTCGCATAAGTTTGCATTTGAAATTGTTTAGGAAATTCTTTAGTACATTTTTTATTTTCCATACATGGTGAATTAGGATTCATATCTTCACATGGCCCATGAATCATTCTGTGTGTAACAATTTCCCAAAGTTTGAAATATTTTTCTGGCTTTAGCAATTCAGCAGTAATGACTGAATCCACTCTCTCTGCAGTATTCAACTTATCTTTTTCCTGCAGGATTACAAGTATGTGAGCATGTGGCAGTCCTCTTTTTTGAAATTCAATGGTATAAACAAAAGCCACACATTTTCCAAATAACTGTGCTTTAGTTATATCATGTATTAATGAATTGAGTTTGATTTTGAATACTCTTGCCACTAAATCTGGTCGGTCAGAAGTAGTTTGTCCCAGATTCAAATTTTCCTTGATCTCTGGCCATTGAGGATTACATGTGAATGTAATGAATAAATCTGGTTTTCCAAATTTTGTGACAATAGCCATGGCATCATTATACCTTTCTCGCATATTGCGAGGAGATCCTTGGAAAGTGGATGGCAAAATAATTGCTCTTCCAGCTGGAATGTCTCTGTTGTTAGCCAATTCAGCGACATAATCCATCAATCCACAATACTGTTCTACTCGTAGCTTATTTTGTTGAAATTTTATGAAATTTAGATTATTTGCTTCAACTTGTAGATAGGAATCAATAATCCATTGTTGAGTGAGTTTGCCCCCACTTAACATTGGATTAAAAGAATCCCGAATAGCAGTTTGTGCCACTTTATATTCCAGCATAGAAATATTGCATCTAACACGAACTTTGCTATTGGGATAACTTTGCAATTGTAATTTTGGTTCCCATCCAAGTTCATCATTTGGAAAGAAAATGGGATATGTCATTGGATCTAAATTACAACTTAATATATTTATGTTTATAAAAGGTTGTTCTTCATTGCGTGGATATATTCTAATATCCCGCTGAAAAGGTGGTTCAACATCTTCATTTTTAAAAACCATGGCAGCCTCATTGACTGTTGGTAAATTATTCCGTCTTTGATCAGTGTTGCAATCTCTTTTTAACACCATATTTACTCTTGGCGTTGTCAATTGATGTCTTTGAGCATGTTCCTGTTGTTCTTTTTCAAGCTGTGCTAATTGTTTGCATGCTTGACTGTATGGGTTGTTGGCCATAATTTTATCCAGCTGTTCAAAGACTATGCGCAAACACTGTTTATTTTCTGGAAGCGTCATTCTTTGTTCAACAGCTTCCATTGTATCTAAGACATATAACTGTGCAAATTTCCTTTGCTCTCCTTCTTGTGGGTGTAAATGTGAAGTTCGGTAGTAAATTTGTCCTTGAACTCTAAAACAGTAAGGACCATGTCCTGGTACATTTTGGCTAATGTGGCACCCATTGAAGCAAATTAAATTGCACTGTTATAAGACCTTATGTTTTTTTTTTTATTTGTTTAATTTGGAAATGTTGGATTGCTCATGATACTTTGTAAGTAATCTGGAAATGGGTGACTTTGTGGAAGTCTTACCTTTCTTTTCTGACAGCAACTAATGAAATCTCCGTCAGTTGGTCTTTCCTTTAGAAAATGATAGGCCCCACAAAACTGACAAAGAACATTAAGTAATTCACAACAATGAGTGTCTACTTTTAGTGCTCTACTAAACACATTCTCATGCACTTCCTCAACATAGATATCACTACAACTTTCTATATCTACATTGGTGTCATGTGTCTGAACATTGGTGTCAGTAGGCAATATAGTATCATTGGGCAATGGTTCACAGACATGTTTTAGTTTACTTTTTCATTTCTTGGAAGCCCCAGCACACTCACTTTGTGATTTCGTACTCATTTTTCTTTTATTTAAAAGTCTCTGTCAGTCTTCTTCTCTTAAGGGTTTGGTAGTTTCCGGTTACTGTGCATCTCTCCACCTTTGCTTCCTTTCCCTTGCCAATCTTTTTAGTTCAATATTTTCTTCTCCATTATCCGCCATTGTAATCTGTAATTGTAAATAGAGATGTAAGTTTTTTTGTTTTTTTTGTTTTCTGTACATATTGTTTGTAGCCGGTTTCAATCTAAAAGTAAATAGGATTAATTAAAGAATGCAAACATTTTAAAATCTTTTTCTTTTTTTCGATGCGATAAATGGAACCATTTTTGGAGTTTTTTTATTGACATACATTAAATAGCAAAGGACTGCACATTTTTAAAATTTTTGCATTTTATTTTATTTTTGGACTACTGAATTATCAATTCATTACTAAATGAATATACGTTAGTGAATAAATCCAAAAATGAGATCAATGTTAAACCTAAAAAGTTACTTATATTGTCATAAGGAAGATCAAACATAAACAGCTATTATCAAAGTATAGATGTGTTCTAAAAGAATGTTACATTTTCTTAAAGATGCAATGAATGTAGATATGAGGTCTAATTGATGTTCTTTAGAATGTAATTACTTAAGCATATATATATCTTCCTCTCATTTTTCTTTTTTCTTGTAGTGACCAATTAAAATCTCCAAATCTCCTTCATCTTCCTTTTTTATTTTTGTTTTGCAAAATGACATCCTAAAAACCTCATTTATTTGCAAGTTGTTCCAATCAATCTGGCACTATATAAACACCTTTTTTTTATATTTTATTCAAACTTTATTTTTGAATAGATGTTCATTCACTAAAATGTTCATTTTAAATAATATGCTATGTGGTTATATCGCTCCCTATGAATCCCTAATATTTTCTTAACTAATCATTAAGTGTCATCAATCCCAAATCATAAGGGCATGGTGAAATCATATACCTGTGAATTTGCAGTTCTTTCCAAATCCTTGCAAATTCACTCTCTGTCTTGAGTCCGGTCCAGAGATGATTAATCTGTCAAATAACATAAAAATAAGTTTTAATCATTGAATTCCATTCCTTCATGATTGAATGAACTCCATATATTTAAGTGCTTAGTATAATGTACATTTTTTTCTAAATTCTTCTAACCTCATCTTGTTTTTTTATCTTATTATTAATTAATATTTCCCAAACAAATGTACATAAATCAGCTGTAAGACAGATATATAAGTCCATGTTAAAAATTGTTCTTACTTTTATTAAATAGAAGAAAAAGGTATGATCTGTATCTTATTATACCCTTGGTGCTTGACACCACTATAATCTAAACAATATAAATAACTTTAATGGGATATTTTAATCCGGAAATAGCGCCACTTAAAAGTTATAAAAATTGGTGCACAATATAGAATAAATAAATACTATACTGATAAAAGAATGAGGATAGATCAGTATCATCACCAATATAGAGATCTGGTCATGAGAGGTACCCTAAATAAAGGGTTAACGTATTCAAAAATAATAGATGAATGAAGTATTGAATCCTCATATATCAGAATAAACTGATATACCTAAAAAAGTCAGGATATACTGATAATCATCGGATTATTCTATATAGAAAGCACTATAAAGAAAAAACTAATGTTAAAAACAAAATATAGAGTAAAACATAGATCATAAATAAACTGGAGGTATCAGTATATATATAAATACCAATATCAAAGATATTAGGGACACTGTGACTTTAAAAGGTAATGAATGATAATAGAAGCTGCAGATAACATATAACAGTATAACAATATAGTGTATTGGCAAAACGTTGCCACACTTAGTATACTTGCTGTTCAGTTGCTATGCTTCATATGTAACATGTCCCATCAATTCACTATGTTAGATTGGTCCTCCAGTGGTCTCTGTCCTCTATGACTACTGATAAAAGTGCCAACGGGCCGTTTCGTCCATCCTCGTGGACTTTCTCTAAGGCTGTATTCTATGCTGGACTCTCTGGCTTATAAAGCCAGTTTATTTCCGGGTTTGATGATGTGTATTGCGTAATTGCGTCATTACGTTTGCGTAACTGCGTCATTGCGCTTATTTGAAACTGTTTAACTTTATTTAAATGGACAGTGGGCATTTTCAAAAGACAACTAACTTTATTTGTTCCCGATTTTTACAAAGGTTAACAAAAAGCAAAATGCAATTATTTACTGAATGTATATGGGACTAGAGATCAAGATTTAAGATAGGATATCCCAATGATCACAAAACAAAAGTGATAAAAGAGGTAATATAACTACTATTTTATGTAGTGTGGTGATGTGAAATCTAAAATAATTATATAATAATTATCATTGTACAATGGGCAACACTAGTCCAATAAGAATAATAATGAAGCATAAAATAATAATATGATGATGTAATAAGTGGTGAGTGATATAACACTGAAGTGACCTTTTATGTCGATATATAATATAAAATGTAACTCTAAAAGTGAATGATTATTGTCTATCTTTAAAATAATAATAAATAATTAAACTTAGGTGAATTATTAGGTCTAAAGCCTATATAAAGTGTTTTGATTGTATATTTAGGTTCAAAGAAGAAAAGAGAGTGAATAAAAAATGATGATACTGATGTATCTGTAAAGTGAAATTTATATACTGTGGAAAAATTTTAAATAAATTAGAAAAAATATGGGGACCCTAGAGAATGTTGTAACATATCAGCACCTCCAGACATATAGTATCTTAACTCTTTATATGTTAACCCATATTCGAGAACCCTTTTTCAATTTAAATAAAGGCTGTATAGGAGTATCCCTCATTTAACCCATTAGGGTATTTACTATTGAGTGTGAAGATCCATTTGCTTTCAGCTTGTAGAAGTTTTCTATCTATGTCACCACCTCTTGGTCCTTGAAACAATCTTTCTAAGACTTGAAATGTCATAGCCTCCGGTCGATTTCTATGAAAGAATTTTATATACCTCGAGACGGAGGTATCCAATTGTTTTTTAATAGAGTATGTATGTTCTAGTATTCTCCTACGTAGCTGACGGAATGTTTTACCTACGTAATATTTTTTACAAAAGCATGTCATGACATATATAACGTGAGTGGTTTCACAATTTATTAGACTTTTCACTGGATACTTGATTCCTGTATTGATATCTGTGAAATCTTTACATGGTTTAATGTATTTACATGCCTTGCAGTGGCCACACTTAAAGAGGCCCTTTGTAGGTGTTAACCAGTTTTCTGGTCTTTTTGGGGGATTAAAAAGAGACTAAAAAGACTTTTGACCAAGATGTGTTAACACTGTTATTCCTTCTATATGTAATTGAAGGTTCTTCTGTTATGAAGTCTTTCAGAGTTGTATCTTCTCTCAAAATATACCAATGTTTCTTCAGAATATTTCGAATGGTTTTCCAATCTCTCCCATATGTCATAATACAGCGTATTATCTGCTCTGTGTCTTTTTCTTCGGATTTCGTCTTATATAATAGATCTTGGCATTCGCTTGTCAGTGCTCTTTTATATGCTCTTTTTAGAACACGATTAGGGTAAACACGTTGTTTAAATCTTGTTCTCAAGTCTTTTGCCTTTTCTTTGAAATCCATTATATCATCACAGTTTCTTTTTAATCTCAAATACTGTCCCATAGGTATTCCAGATTTTAATGTGACAGGGTGCTGGCTTGACCAGTGCAGCAAAGTATTTGAGGCTGTGGGTTTCCGAAATACAGATGTATGGATATTTCCTTTATCGTCTTTTGACAAGATCAGATCAAGAAATTCAACTTTTTGATTGTTCAGTGAATATGTGAATTTTAACCCCCAGTTGTTCTTATTCAAAACTCCTATGAATTTAACAAATTCATTTTCGGTAGCAGTCCAGAAAATCAATATATCATCGATATAACGTTGCCATAATATTATATTTTTGGTGTATTCATGCATTCTTTCTTCAAACACTTCCGTTTTTTCCCAGTACCCCAAGTATAGATTTGCATAACTTGGGGCACAGGCTGTCCCCATCGCTGTGCTCTTGTTTTGTTGATACCACCGGTTGTTAAACAAAAAATATTTTTTTGTTAATATGAATTTCAATAATCTGATAAGGAATTCATTGAATTCTATATCCTTAATACTTTGCATGCTTAGAAAATGTTCCACTGCTGCAATGCCTTTATCGTGTGGTATGGATGAATATAATTGTTCAACGTCAATAGTAATCAATATGGTTGCTTCTGGTACCGAAATACCATCCATTTGTTTTAAAACATTCAAGGTGTCCTGTAAATATGATGGCAGTGTTTTTACTATCTCTTTGAGATGGCCATCTACAAACATACTTATTTTGTCCGTTAAGCAATTATTGCTAGAAACGATGGGACGGCCTGGTACAGGGACTACTTGTTTGTGTATTTTTGGTAGTGTGTAGAAAGTAGCTTTTGTAATTTCTTTTGGCATCAGAAAATCATATGTGTCTTGGTCTACTAATTTTCTCTCTTTTGCATATATTAGTATTTCTCGCAATTCCTTCTTAAATTTTATTGTTGGATCTTCTTTTAAGATTTCATATGTTGTCTTATCCTGTAGCACCCCATTGCACATCTGGAGGTAATCTGTTTCATTCATCAATACTACATTCCCCCCCTTGTCGGCGGGTTTAATAACCACTTTGCTATTGCTCAATTCTTTTAGAGCTTTTCTCTCTTGGCTGTTGAGATTTTGTTTGGAGTTGTATTTCAACTCATACTCCTTTGCTGTTTCCATATGTTCTTTTAGATCCTTTTCAACCATGTCAAGAAAAAATTGTATATTGCTAAAAATGGATAAATCTGGAGTGAATTTACTTTTTGTCTTTTTAATTCTTTGAAATATTTTACTTTGCATATATTCTTTTTGTTCGTTTAGTAGACCCATCAATGCTTTGAAGGCTTCTACTTGATCTTTGTCCATTCCTAATTGGTTTAATTCTCGTTCTTCTTTATTCAAAAAACATTTTTTCAGCGCCAATTTTCTAACAAAGAGATTGATATCTTTTATATTCTCGAACAAGTTAGAATCTTTGGTTGGTACAAATGACAAGCCTTTTCTCAAGATTGACTCATGTGCTTCTTTTAATATAAAATCAGAAAGATTAATGATGCTTGTTTCTTTCGGAGTGGCAGTTCCAATTCGGCCGTCCAAATTTACACTCTCATTAGTTTGTTTATTTAATGCATTGCAATAATTTTGTGCAGAAGAATCTATGGCCATTCTGTGGAGGATTGCTTGACTGTTGTTTTCCTTATTTGATGATCTTGCTTTTGTTTTCATTATTAATTTGTCCATATCTTCAGTTTCTTTGCTAAGCATCCCCACTGATTCTTTGTGTACTTGACTTGTTGTTTGCCCTTTGACTAATTGTTGTTGTTTTTCTTGTACCTTTGTCTTGTTCCATGCCAATTGTTTTGGACGTGCCCCTTGGCTAAAAAATGGTGGTGTTCCAGAGTCGTCTGATTTAATAAAGATCTAGTAATTGGGCCTTGGACAGGTTGTTGAGAATTCTGCAGGGTAGCAGGGCTAGTTATTTTGTCCGTTGTTTAATCTTCCTTGTCTGACTGTTCATAGTCTGATGAGCTTGCTTCTTCTTGTATTCTTCTTGTGACTGGTCTTAAAAATCTGTAAACCCTTCCTGTCTGATAATCTTGAGAGTCTCTGTTAAACTTTCTTTTTTTCCTCAAAATGAGTTCTTTCTTAAATTTCTCAATATTGTTGAGTAATTTTGTATTTAGATCTTCGAATTCCAAAACATCTTTGAATTTTTCCACACTTTTTTCTTGTTCTATAACTTTTATATTTAATATCTCAAGATTACTCAGTTCTTCTTCTAAAATGAGTTTCATTAGTTATTTATATTGTTTTTTTACTTTTATTGCCTTTTTTTTTTAAATGATGACTAATTATTAATTAATTCAAATTTTATTATATGTTAATTAATCAATAACTGTTATCCATTTTAGCAACATTTAATGTACCCTTTTTTGTTCCCTAACTCCATAATTAAATGATATACCTGTCAAGGTGATCTTTATGGTGTTCAAAGGCTGCAAACGTCACTCTTTGTGTTGAGTCAGCTGCAGATCTGATGAAACTGAAATAAGATTGAAATCATTTTTTATATTTTGCTTCATCCCTATCCGTCAATCACCAGCAACACACATATATTGGCATAGATGCAAAACAAAAAAAAGCATATTCCTGAATGTATTGTTTAATCAAACAATTTTGTTTTAGAATGATTACTAATCATTAATTAATTAATATATTAATATACATTAATTAATCAATAAGTGTTATCAATTCAAATGAAAATACATTTCCTTTTTTTTTTGCTGTAGGAATATAATTTAATTCTATACCTGTCAAGATTATCCTTATGCTGTTGAATGCCTGCAGACGTCACTCTCTGTGTTCAGTCAGCTGCAGGTACACTGAAGATAAAAATGATTTGTAATATGTTGCTTCATCCCTATCAATCAATTAGCATCAACACAGATATATTAGCATAGATTGATAACATAAAAGCAATACTCATCAATGTATTAAGAGCAACATTTTCTTGGTCCTGATTAATACTTATTAATTAATTAATATATTAATATACATTAATTAATCAATAACTGTCATCAATTCCAACTAAGAAGACTTAAATCCTTTTTTTGTCCCCAAGAACATAATTTAATGATATACCTGTAAAGGTGCTGTTTATGTTGTTGAAAGGCTGCAAACGTCACTCTCTGTGTTGATTCAGCTGCAGCGTCACTGAAAGTGTAAACAAAAATAGAAATCATTTGTAATATTTGAATTAATCCCTATTAGGCAATCCGCATCATCACAGATAAGTCAGAGCATCTTAAAAGATAATATTTTTTTGTACGTTTTTTTTAATCTTTCAGCCTTATTAAATTGCGATTCGGTAAATTTAAAAGGGCTCTATTTAAGCACACAGCATATTTTATTTACAGAAGTTTTTAGCTAGTGAATACCTTGCTTTTGGATAGAAGTTCACTAACTAACAACTTCTGTAAAAAAAAAAATATGCTGTGTGCTTAAATAGAGCCCTTTTAAATGTACCGAATCGCAGTTTTATAAGGCTGTTAGTCTTTACAGATTAATAAATGAATGTACCTTAATAATAAATTAATCACTGACTAAATATAATTTAAAGATGTAAGAATTAATATATTAATAAACTAAAGGCATTGTATACCTTTTTTTTTTGTTTATAATGATTACTAATAATTAATTAAATAATGTACATTAATAATTAATGAATCAATGTGTAAATGTCTTTGCAATTTTGGGGCATTAATCATGTATTAATAAACGTTAACCTTTTTTTTCTTAATGATTACTAATTACTAATTAATTAATTAAAGTACTTTATTAATTCATTATTCAATGAATTAATATCTTACAAACAGGTAAGCATGAAAGTATTGCTAAACTAAATCAAGCGTCAATTCTTGTTTCCTCAATTTTTTTATTTTTTATTAATAATTAATTAATTAATTAATTATTTATTAAGGACGATTAATATAATGTACCTTTTTGAATTTAATATTCATCAAGCAGTATCCTGAAGAGCTAAAAATCTCTTTTGATTTTCCAGAAGCAGAAAATGTCCAGTCAGACTGTCATCACCTGAGGAGAAAGTGTCAGTTCTGTGTCAAGTGTGCCTTATATATAGGCTGCGTGCGCGAGACAAAACTATTGTTTTAGGCAGGAAATCCGTAATTTCACAATGTTAATGTGTAAATGTGTAAGTTAGTGTTGTAAAATGGCGCCGTTAATCTATGTTTTACGCGTTCCGCTGTTATTTTTCGTCCTCCCTATTAGTATTTTGCTACCACATACATGTCTGGCTGTGTTTTACGCGCTTCGTGGTCGTGTAACCTCGTTTTCATTTTTTTCGGTGGCCATTTTATTCTTGCTTACCCCATCATCCAGCTCTCAGGTTTTGATGTAACAAACACAAAATGGAGTCTTCAAAAAATCTGATTTTCAACAAAAATGTTTCCTGTGCACACCTGTTAATATTGTTAATGTGGTACATACTTGATATGCAAGTATCTTTTTTTTCTTGGGCTGCAGTGGTGCTTTAAGGGGTATAACCAATTGTTCAACCATTTGTGCTTCTCATGCTTAGTCTTTGCGATGTTTGTAACATTTGCAATGTTGTTAACGCACTAGCGGCCCTCGCGAAGCAAGGCGAGTGATTGAAGCACGCAGGACTTAGCGGCCGAAGGCGCTCATTGCACTGCAAGCCTTGCGAAGCGAGCTGTTGAAGCACGCGGGACTTAGGCTGCAATGAGTGCACGCAGAACTTAGCGGCCCTCGCAAAGCGAGCCGTTGAAGTATGCGGGACGCATGCAGTTGGTTCAAACGCGTAACTCCAAAACACTGAAAAACAACCAAAATAATTAAAAAAAATTATAACACACTCACACACAGCACAGGGGGGGGGGGGGGGGGGGTGAGCCAGGAAGCCTGGGAGTGAGGTTGCACACAAATTGGAGCCATATTTTCAGTTTTTCACAGCTTGAAAATAGGCTAAGCGAGGGAAAAAATGGCTGCTGAAAAACGTAAAAATGAGGCTCACCAATGCCAGGCACGCAGAACTTAGAAAATACACAACACCAAACACAAACTACGCCAGGCATGCAGGACTTTGAAAATAAAACCAACATGGTGCTCAGAGGAGCAAAACCCTCTTATTGTGTGGCAATCAGCATTGCCAACCATACAATTTAATTCCTGTCATTTTTGACGGGCAATTTCCAAGTTATTTAATATTAAACTTACTTTCAAACATCAACTGCTAAACCTCCAATGAAGTTGTTTGTCTCCACCTCTTATGATGTCATCAGGGAGGTGTGAGCAACTGGGAGGCTGTCCTGAATGATCAGACACAAGTTTAAAGGCACTTTTAAAATTATATAAAATTATAGCAAAAGCAAGCAACCAATCACATCTACTTTAGAGCAAGACATCCCTACTGACCACCCACTCAGCTTTCCAATTTAGAATTCCAGGATGTTTTCACGCTTCCCCCCCCCCCCCCCCCCCCCATTGTTTCTGACTGTCCGTGACCTCATGGAGCGTAACACACCAGGCACATCATTATGTCTACTTGGTTTTCATTGCAGAGGTACTGCAGTGGGTTGCCAGTTCCTTCTCCAGTGGGCCACAGTATACAGCTCCTGGTATTCCTAGGTGCTCAGCTTCAGGGTGGTGTAACATATTAGTTTCCTGACAGGAATAGAGCCTAGGTTGCAGCGTTGAAAGCCCCTAATCCTAACCACTGGACCACCAGGGAACCCATTTTTACCCTCTAGTCCCTCCTTATTGGATATACAGTATTTCTTACTGCAAAGGAGTACTAGCAGTGCATGCAGGCAACATTTTGACCTGGATTCTTTCTTGGCAGCTTAGAAGGGGTGTATTTAAATGGCCAAGCCTTTTTTTTTGTTTTCAATACACTAGTTCTATTCCTAGAATGCTTTTAATTAATCAAAGAGGAACATAACCTTTAAATAGGACTCTTCATTTAGGACACTAGTTTCTCCATTGTCATGACAATTGTTTTTATTCTAGGAAGACATAAATAGAATAGCTGTAATAAGAACTTTCTTTCATTACACTAGCCCCTTCTATATTCGTGATGCTTTTGTTTATTCTTAGAGGAAAATAACCTTTAATCCGTACTCTGCAGGTGGATTCCCATTTGTTTTCCAGCAGAAAATCTGGGCCCAGTTTGACATTTTAACCTCTATATATACAATATGTGATACGGCTCTCTGTATAAAGATGATTTTCATCATATTAAAGCTCTGCATCTCCATTTACTCTGACAGCAGGTGACCCCTCTTTAATAAAACTCATCTATACTCATATAGTTCTCTTACTCCTTACATGGCACCCTGGCAGCCAGAGGGCTACAGATATATATTGTATAACATAATTACATATAAAAGCTAATAAATGACAGGTTGTATTATTTCTTTTTAGATGCTAACAACATGTTGCCTATTTTCTTATGTAGTTCCTCTAAATATTATGTTTTAAATATATAACTACTGTGGTCCTTGCATAGCGGACCTTTCCTTTTATATGTCTGCCATGCTGCTGCATGCTCCTGTGCTGATTTGGCCACTCCCACACCAATCTGCTGATCTGCCAACCACAACTTAATTCACTTTGTTTTTAGGGTTTACGGTTAGGGTATTGGCAGACAATGTATAGTAAAATAGTGGCGTGCGCAGCGGTATTTGCCAACTAGAGCGACTGTGACTGGCAGATAACAGGAAAGATCCTGCACAGCCACTGTATTTTACAGCAGTGTTTTTAACTGTTTTCTAAGCTAAGGTCCCTCTACCTGGTTATCATGATCTGACTTTTTAGATTAGTGTAAAGGCAAGGGTCCCCTGCTGGTCCAGTGGTTAGGATTTGGTTATTTCACCATTTGACCTGGCTTCAATTCCAGTCAGGAAACCAAGAGGTCACACCACCCTGAAGCCATGTACGGTTGGGCCTGGTCAGTACTTGGATGAGAGACCACCTAGAAATACCACTGGAGAAGGAACTGGCAACCCACTTTTGTATCTATGCCATGAACACCAAGTGGATCATCATGGTGTGTTGCGGTGCATGAGGTCACAGGGAGTCGGACACGACTGTACAACACACACAAGCTCATGCAACATTATCACATCTTTGCAAGATTCAGTTCGCTCGTTCTAATAATTTATTTAGAAATTGAATTAATGTTAATCAGTCATTTGTCATGCAAAAAATATAGTGTTCAAAATATGTGTTTCTATGGTGCACACAGCTCATATAGGAAGTACACTATAATTTTAATTTACATTTTATTTTTACAATCAAGGTAGATTTTGATCCGTTTTATACCTGATGCCGGATTTGTTTTTGTTTTTTTTTGTATAAGTTGTAACAAATAAAATAAAAATGTAATGATTTGACATACCGTAAATAAAGATACAATATGCATTCAGCGATATTTTGGCATCACAATTATTAGTAACTAGAATATTGCCCGTCAAAAAATGACGGCAATGAAACGGTAAGTGAGCTAATGCTGTTGGTGTATGTTAATCAAATAAATAATACATTAATAAAGGAATATACTTTACCTATTTGGAAGTAATATATGCAGAAAGCATTATGCTGAAGAGCTGACAATCTGTTTTGATGTTCCTGCAGCACTTAATGTAGGTTTGCACTGTTGTAGAGCTGAGGTGTAAGTGTCAGCAATGTTTGCAGTGTGTAGTGTAAATAGGCTGCATGCGCGAGGGAAAGCCGTTAGGGTAGTTGTGTCCTTCCGCATTGTGTAAGTTAGTGTTGTGAAATGACTGCGAATGTATGAGGTATGCGGCTGTGGATTTTGCATCCTTGCTAATGGTGTATCTTGTAGCTCGTACAGGTTTTGTGAAAATGCGTATGTGCTTAGTGGTGTTTTGCGTCTTTAGGGTCCTGTAGCCTCCTTTTTGTTTTTTTTCGGCTAGGCCATTTTTTCCCTCGCTTAGGGGATTTTCGTGTCTCTAAACTTTGGATTTTGGACTTAAATGGAGGTGTAACTTCACTTGCAGAGGTCCTGGGTGCCCCCCCCCCCCCCCCTTTGTGTGGGTATGTTTTTTATGTTTTTTTTTGTGTGTATTTATTGTATTTGTAATGTTTTCAGGTTCGCTCTGGTCGGCTGTTAAAGTCGTATCTTTGCGGGGTCGTAGCTTTTTTTTTTCTATGTCCCGCATCTCGTATTTGTTTGTTGTAAGTCCGTAAATGTTGCGAGGTCCACAGTTGGTGACAAGGAGCGCCTTCGGCAGTCCATGCCAGCAACTGAGGCCCTCACTTTGCAAGGGCCGCAGGCTCGCTACGCGAGCCTGCAGCGTTAGCAACAACCTGCTTGCTCACAACTATTATAGGTGATACCTTACATAGTTACATAGTTACATAGGGCCTCATTCTATTATCGGCCGCAGCTGTTGCGGGGCCGCAAGGACCGGCCGCAAGCTATTCGGCTATTCTATTCCCCTCCGGCCGGGGATTCCGGCAGGCTTGCGGCCGGTGCCTTGCTATCTCTTGCGGCCGCTCGCGCCGGATGAAATCCTTTGATCTAAAACGGCCGCAAGGAAATCGGCCGTAAGAAAATCCTATTTGCAATTCAATTGCTCCGGGAACCCTCTCTGCAAGGCTAAAAGCGAGCCGCAGCTTACTTGCAGAAAAGAGGTCCCGCTAGCACCAATTAAGCACGAAATATAGCCCAAATAAAGCCATCCTGCACTTTGAGAAGACTATAAAGTGATTTTAGGTGTTAGCAAAAATAGCACAAAATTCCCCTATACTCAAATCCGTAAAATATATATTTTTTAATATACGTCAAATATCCATGTAAAAAGTCCAGAGTGCTTGGAGCACCTCAGACACGCCCACGCCGCAGCCGGAAAATAAACAGTTAATTTAAACTCGGGTTTGGGCTGATGTGCAAGCTTGAGAGTGGGTTACTTTTAATCCTCATGTCCCCCAATATGATCCCTAGCATTTACAGAGCTGTCTTGAATTTATTTTTGACTTTAAAGATTTCTGAGCTTACGGCCGGTTGCAAGATATACGGCCGGCCGTAAGAGGGGATCCTTGCAGGGCCGTATAATAGAATTGCGAGGTAACGGGACCCCCGCAAGGAATCGCAGCCTTACGGCCGATTTACGGCCGGTAATTGAATGAGGCCCATAGTATTTAAGGTTGAAAAAAGACTTTCAGTCCATCAAGTTCAACCTTTTAAGATCTCCTCTGATCTGCAATATGCGGATTAACTATTAATTCATTAGTTGTTAATTAATTATTAATCAATTATTTAATGTTTTTTTTTTGTTTTTTTTATTATTATTAATTAGTCCAGAGGAAGGCAAATAGAAAATAAAAAAAATAAAAACAAGCGAGACTTAGCCAATTGTCTCAAGGGGAAATGTAAAAAAAAAGGATCATTACTGTCTCTCTAATTATCCATGATAACCCTGAATACCTACATGGATTAATCCAGATATACTAATCATCATAAAAAGAAAGGCAGGAAATATACAAGAGATAAAGAAATTCCCCATCACAGAAACGTGTAAAGACACAAGCGGGGAATTTACTAACATCTCAAGTGCATTTAACATTATCAAACCTTTTTTGGGCCCTCATTCAATTGCAATTTGGCCGATTGAATAGGGCTCTAAATAAGCACATAACATATTTTTTTAAAGAAGTTTTTAGTTAGTAAACTTCTATCCAAAAGCAAAGTTTTCACTAACTAAAAACTTCTTTAAAAAAATATGCTATGTGCTTATTTAGAGCACTATTGGCCAAATCGCAATTGAATGAGGACCTCTGTAGCTGACCTTCAGCAGTGGCGGACATCGGCCACTAGGTGGTTCGGCCGAAATTTTAGTACGTTTCCAAGTATTACGGTTAGAGATTAGGGTTTAGGGATTGGGGTTAGGGTACTAGCAGACAATAAGCTTTACACTTCAAGACATTCATTAAAATCTCATCCTCGACACTTTTTGACCAATGACCACCACTGCTGGAGGTCAGCTATAAGGAAAGATCCACATTATCTCCAGATTTACTATGTACGACTTCCTATGGAGGTAGAACAGCATTTCTCACTTTATCTGGGTGAAAGAGTGCTTAGTAAACCCCCCCCCCCCCCCGTGCAATATATCACCTGCTCACACTGTTAATTGGTTCTAAAAGTAAAGTTTACATGCAATATATTTACTAACATATAAATGTATAGCATGCATATAAGAATGGCAAACAATCATGGTCCTTTCCTGTTATAGCTGCGCCTAACATGCGTGCCCCCACTGCCGATACGAGAGCTCCATCATCTCCGACGCGAGCATGCGCAGTGTAGCGCCACCCACCACTCACAATGCGGTACTACGCGCAGTTTAAAATAGATTTCTCTAGGGTTTTAAAATGGATTGCTGAGGGGAGATGGTTCAGGGTTAGGCATAGGGTTAGGGTTAAGCATAGGGTTAGGGGTTAAGGTTAGGCATAGGGTTGGGGGTTAGGCATAGGGTTAGGGGTTTGGCTTCAGGTAGGGTCCTGCCATTAATTGTTTTATTTTAATGTGTAGATTGCAAACACTACATCTTGCCACTAGGTGGTGCAGTGGTGCAGCGTACAGGTTTGCTCACTGCGATGTGGCACTATTATAACAGGAAAGATCCACAAACATATTGTGTTATAATACAATTCAATTATTTGTAGATCAGATTTTACATGTTAGTGTAACATTTTGTTTGTTTTATAGAAGCACTTGTCCAGTATTCTGTACTTGCAATGAAACAGTGCGTTTAAGTAACGGTGTATAGGAAAACATTGTATATGGGGGACTTACCGAA
The DNA here is from genome assembly GCA_027410445.1 of Discoglossus pictus. Taxonomy (NCBI): domain Eukaryota; kingdom Metazoa; phylum Chordata; class Amphibia; order Anura; family Alytidae; genus Discoglossus; species Discoglossus pictus. Next base: position 55,257,369 of record CM050168.1, read on the forward strand.
GTAGTATTTGGCGAGTTTGGTGCAGTAACTTGTTTTAGCTGAATTATGCTTTCACTGCAGTAATTAGGATACATTTGAAATAATTAATTGATTATAACAAGGATTTTCATTATTTATTTATTAATTTTTAATAATTAATTATTATCATGTCCCAGCTCAGCTTCCCAGAATGCAGTGTAATAACTGTTTTTCTCGTAATTCTGAGTTGGGAACAGGTTTTTTAACTTGCTTTAGACATTGAAATGTGAACTCAGATGTACTATTTATTTACTGTACTACTGCACGGTGGAGGGCTTCTATCGCTCTTTTGCCCACCATATTATAAATGATCGTTGTGGTGAACTACCTACTCATAATTTCCACAACACAGGCTGAGATCCCGCTCCATGCTGATGTTAGCCAGTAAGTTTGAAACAGCTCTACATGGATTGGATACTCAGCCTGTGTTTAATCCAACCTTGGCTTTGCATTAAAGCTGTGTAATACAGCAGGCATAAGCTTAAAGGAAGCCATGTTTGAAAATGGCTATGGATTGAAGAGCAAGGCATTTGTGGGCACATTTGCATGTCCCAGCTCAGCTTCCCAGAATGCAGTGTAATAATAGTTTTTTTTGGAATTCTGAGCTGGAAGCAGGTTTTTTAACATTAGAAATTATATATATATATACAGTATATATATATATATATATATATATATATATATATATATATATATATATATATATACATATACATATAAAGAGTGAGGTAGCGTTGAGGGTCCAGTAACCTAATTGAATGATCAGAGTATTGCAGTAAATAGTGGTACTTTTTTTATTGGACGAACATATTCAAAATTACTAAGATGAGCTTTCGAGAGCGACCTCTCTTTGTTAAGTCACTTAAATATGAACATGTTTGTCCAATAAAAAAGGTATCACTATATATTGCAATACTTAATAATATAAAGATTGCATACTATCACACTCTCCTACTAATTAATATGTACAGATCATAACTCTATTAAAATGAATCTGTTACCAGCACATTGCATGAAGGTGCACAAACTCCTTCCAGCACTTAATAGGTTAACTAGACATGTATCTTACTCTCTGTCCCAATCATGATTTTCCTGCACTTGATTTCAAGCCCCCACCCCAGACACACAGTTTATTTAAAAGAAAAAGGTTGACAGAGATTGTCCTTTAACCCAATCCACATGTCAAACCACTAGAAGAGAGACATGTAACTGTAAATTAAACAAAAATTAAATTAGGATAGTGAGGGAAAAAGAAACCTGATGGGGGGATACCGAGCAGAGCACACCATCTACAGACCACTGGGAGACAAACTCATCCATTCCCCCAGTGGACAAAGCCAGGTGATACTCTGCACGGATACGGGAGCGCACCAGTACCCGGACATGGCCTCAGGTGACAGTGGAACCCCCTCTGTCAAACACTGCTTCCTGGACTTATATATAGCCAGCTTGGCTAATGCCAGGAGCAGGTTGATGAGGAGGCCCCTGGCCCTATTGCCCCGGGACACTGAGTGCCCAAAAAGAAATATGTGTGGGGAGAAATGCAGCCAGTACTGCAGAAGGAGGCCCCTCAAGAGTGACAAGAGGGGCTGTAGTCTGGGGCAACCAAACTAAATATGATACACAGACTCTCCCTTGCCACAGAATGGACAAGTGGAGGGAGAGTCCGTGAAGTTAGCTAAGTACTCTCTCGTGCTCAGTGCACCATGGAGCACTCTCCAACTCAAGTCCCCGGTGGGTCGTGGAACTAAATTAGAATAAAGTCTCTTGCCCTCGTCACACCCCAGACACACAAGTGTAGGTGCAGAGCCAGCAGATGTTACCTCTAGGACCAGAGCCAGTTCTCCCCTTGCTGCAGGGCACATGCTCCTAAAGGTATAGCATATAATAGACAAACAGCTTGGTAAAATCATATACAAGATATGTCAATGTAGTCACACAGAGACTATATCTGTGTTACATGGAAATTTGTGCAAATTCAGTTAAAAACTATGCCAGGCCATGAACACATGACCAGACACCTAATTTGCCTTTGTCCTCAAATAGACATTGCCTGGGTTTATTTTAGGAAACCTCCAGGCTATCCTTAGATTGTTTTAACTTTCCTGCTATAATGTAGTATTTCTTACTATAATATAACCGACCACACGTGTTTGAATCTCTCTCTCTCTATGTATATGTATATATATATATATATATATATATATATATATATATATATATATATATATATATATTCATATTCTATTTTATGTCACACTGCTGATGTAAGAAAATAATACATTTGTTATCATTAGTGAGTTATACATTTTCTTTGAAAGCAACATGTTTCAGGTTCTGTGAGTAAACGGTAATATCCTGGATGGGGGCAGGATGTGGCCTGGGGGCCACATGTGGCCTCAATTCCTATACAGTTATCTGGAGTTACATGCAATTAGCAGGTTCAATGCATACAGTGCACAACTACTGTATCACCAAATGTACCCACAACGTATTTATCTTCGCTATGGGGAAGATTCACTAAGTAATGTAGGTGCCGCAATATGCCATTGGGAATAATTGCTTTTTGCAGTACTAGAATAGCTTAGGGGTTTATGTAGTATTCTTCTTGGACTAAGGTGTCGCTTTACTGTTGGTACCATATGTGGTCCTTGGGTATATTCAATATACTATTTAGGTGGTTGCTTTACTGTATTATAAAACTGGGTGTAATTTAATTGTGGTTATCAGCGTGTTACATTTATTCTGTTAATGTTAAAATGATTTTAATATATATATATATATATATATATATATATATATATATATATATATATATACATATATATATATATACAGTGCCTTGCAAAAGTATTCACCCCCTTGGCATTTTTCGTGTTTTGTTGCCTCACAACCTGGAATTAACATGGATTGTTTGAGGATTTGCATCATTTAATTTACAGAACATGCCCACAACTTTGAAGATGTTTTTTTATTATTATTATGAAGCAAACAACAAATAGGACAAAATAACAGAAAAGTCAATGTGCATAACTATTCACCCCCTAAAGTCAATACTTTGTAGAGCCACCTTTTGCGGAAATCACAGCTCCAAGTCGCTTTGGATAAGTCTCTATGAGCTTGCCACATCTTACCACTGGGATTTTTGCCCATTCCTCCTAGCAAAACTGCTCCAGCTCCTTCAAGTTGGATGGTTTGCGCTTGTGAACAGCAATCTTTAAGTATGACCACAGATTTTCTATTGGGTTGAGGTCTGGGCTTTGACTAGGCCATTCCAACACATTTATGTTTCCCCTTAAACCACTCAAGTGTTGCTTTAGCAGTGTGTTTGGGGTCATTGTCCTGCTGGAAGGTGAACCTCAGTCCTAGCCTCAAATCACGCACAGAGTGGTACAGGTTTTGCTCAAGAATATCCCTGTATTTAGCACCATCCATCGCTCACTCAACTCTGAGCAGTTTCCCTCAACTCTGACCAGCTGCTGAAAAACATCCCCACAGCATGATGCTGTTACCACCATGCTTTACTGTGGGGATGGTGTTCTTTGGGTGATGTCATGTGTTAGGATTGCGCCAGACATAGCGTTTTCTTTGACGGCCGAAAAGTTAAATATTAGTCTCCTCAGACCAGAGCACCTTCCTCCATACATTTTGGGAATCTCCCACATGCCTTTTCGCAAACTCAAAACATGCTATTTTTATTTTTTTTATTTTTAATGGCTTTCTTCTGGCCACTTTACCATAAAGCCCAACTCTATGGAGCGTACGGCTTATTGTCGTCCTATGTACAGATACTCCAGTCTCTGCTGTGGAACTCTCCAGGGTTACCTTAGGTCTCTGTGCTGCCTCTCTGATTAATGACCTCCTTGCCCGGTCCGTAAGTTTTGGTGGGCGGCCGTCTCTTGGCAGGTTTGCTGTTGTGCCATGTTCTTTCCATTTGGTTATAATAGATTTGATGGTGCTCCTGGGGATCATCAAAGATTTGGATATTTTTTTATAACCTAACCCTGACTTGTACTTCTCTACAACATTATCCCTTACTTGTTTGGAGAGATCCTTGGTCTTCATGGCAGTGTTTGGTTAGTGGTGCCTCTTGCTTAGGTGTTGCAGCCTATGGGGCCTTTCAAAAAAGGTGTGTATATGTAATGACAGATCATGTGACACTTAGATTGCACCCATGTAGTTGTATTATAATTAAGTTATACTTTGCACCTGGTCTATGGAGGTATAATTACTTTATTGTTTACAGAGGCAGATCTAAGAGGTCCCCTGTGGAGCTGACACAATGCTTCAGCCACCCTCAAACAATGGGAGAGTTCAGCATTTGAAGATCTCAGGCACTGTGACACAAACAGAAGCTAGGTTTTCTAGTTATTGTTTTAACTTTACCTTCTGACCTAGTGCTTGTGATCTCAGCTCCAAAGTACTCCGCAAATTACCTTTATGATAGCGTGTACAATATCACCGTTATTTATTTACTTTGCGTTATTGTCTTATGACACCATTGTATTTTCCCTGTAAATATTCTGTACTCTGCTTTGTTGGTTAGGACATACGATAGGACTATTTTTCCTTTCCCTGAATGCTGGAATTCCATGCTCTGTTTGTGGCTGTCTGATTTGTTGAAATGTTACCAAGGTCTGCTGTCTACTTCACGCAGGGAGGTGTCTAAAGGAACCCTGGCCATGGAGTTGAACCTGTTCCTTCACACCTTTCCATGTGGAATGTTATGCCCCTCTTCACCATGCCCCATATTCTACTCCCACATCTATTTTGAATTACTCTGCTTTTTTCACACAATTCATTTTTACCAATTTTATTTTTGATATGGCCAATATCTGGGATCTATACTGTTGGGAAAGCTCCGCCGCTGCAGTGCGGCCTCCAACCACTAGATAGCGCTGCCGATATTTTTCAGCGCTGCCGATATGTGAGAGAAGTTCGAAGCTTATAATGTTGGCTTACCCTCACCCTAACAGTTTACCTAAGCCTTGACTCTATAATATGGCACCAAAATATCGGTAGTGCCATCTAGCAGGTGCTCACCGCCACTGCTGCTACCTTGTGCTGCGCTACTGTAAGAGGATAGGACCAATGTCTGATAAACAAATATCTGACCCAGTATATGACAACAAGTAAAACACATTCCTATTTCTATTCCCTTCTCTTGTCTGTTTCCTGCTGTGATATTACCATTCTAACTATGTATACAACTTAAAGGGCCGCTCTTAATAGAAATTAGGTTATTGTATTTTAAGCTACAATTGAAAATAAGCAACATGTTCTTAGCATGTAACAAATTATAATGCATTGCTTATTACTTTTATATGCAATTATGCTGTAGGTGAATCTACTACTTTAGGGTTGTACTTTGTGAGAAGGGAGGAGACAGAATATATAGGAAGTTTGTATCTCCACAATTTGGATGTGGCCATTACAACTGCTAGTACATTTATTAGGTCTAATTGAAGGTTTATTAGCTTACAAGGACACACCTTTACATGTTCCCTTCGGATGACATAGTGGACCATATCTGGCTTTCTAAAGACTTAGCACATTGTTGAGAAAACACCTTTCTACAGCTTTCTATGAAGTAGATATAGTAGACTCTCCATTAACCGGCACCCATGCGAATTGGTGCATAATAAAATGTATTTTCTCGTTTCCTGAGAGTTACTATAAAATAGGCCTAGATTAGCTGCACATAGGATGCTCTGATAAGTATATTTGTCAGTGATGGCTGTTCTAGCAGCAGCAGCTTTCACTCCTCACTTACACACAGGTACATTCGGAGGGTGTGGTGCGGAGCCCGGTGAATGTAACCCCAACACTGCACTGGCTCAGTCACTCATGCCTGTCTGCTTCCAGGTAACGTTGAATTACAGAGACATACAGTGTATAAAATCTAGGTGCCTGTAAGCATTCTGTGACATGGCAACCTGGCTCCTGGCATTTTTTGAGCCCTGTAAATTATTATTTTTATTTAAAGTACAGTATCCATTTTTTTTTGGTTGCTTGAGAGTTCTAGTTAACTGAGCCACTACTGTATTTGACTCATTTTATTTTTGTTTTTGCAATGCTTAAAAATCATACCTAGAAATGCAGCTTTAGAGCACTATTTATAACCTGAGAAAAATATGTTTCCACAACTCAGCTGGTGCAGTGTCCTGACACCCTAATAAATGTCTGTTAGAAGGAAGTCCTGGCATTGGTGCAAATACAGTTAATTTTCTTTTAAGATTTGCAGTAATCAGTTATCATACAGAATAATTTGTAATGTTGTCCACAAATATGTTTATTCTGACTCTTCTAATGCAGAGAAAATGTTTTTACACCCAAATATCTAGCAATATGCTGAGCTTTCCTGTAATGCAGCAGATGTGTCCAATTGGTGCCTGTAAAGCATTTTTTTGTAAGGGACACAAGTTAGTCTGTTTCTACTCAGCTCCTTTTTTGCATATGTCCCTAAAGCCATATTTATACACAGCTACAATAGTATTTAATCTTAAAAGAACAAGGTATCATAATTATTTATATTAAGCTTTATAGAAAAGCTTTACTGTTGCAATGTCAGTAAAGAGAGCCTCTAATGGTCCAGTTTTAGGAATTCAAACAGCTATAGGCTGGAGCTCATTTCCATGTTTATACACATATATATATATATATATATATATATATGTATATATATATATATATATATGTATATATATATTTATATATATATATACATATATACAGGGGCAGAACTTGGGGAGAGGGTGGGGACAAATCCCCCCCAGATTATATGAACAAGGGAAACAAAAAATAGCAAAATTAAACTTAATCATCCATTACCAGATTTGGCCACTAAAGCCACTATGGAACAGTATGTCTTTCCCATGAAAGCTTTGACCCATAATTAATTTATATATATATATATAACGTTTGAGGGGCACTGCAGCACTGGGGCCCCCAGAGCAGGGCCCCGGAGCATTGCACTGAGTGTTTTAACTGTAGTTCCGCCCCTGCTGCCTGTCCTGGGAGTAGAGATTAATTGTACCACTCAGGGCGACGTTTTTTTTGTCTCTTTAAACTTTTACCCAGATTTTTTTGGACTCCTACACCTATGGATATATATATATATATACTAGCAACTTGCCCGTCAAAAATGATGGCAAGAAAATTTTAAGGCTGGCAATGCTATTTCCCACACGATGCGATGCTCTGCCTCCTCTGAGGGGGGAGACACAGGGGAGGAAGAGGGGGGAAGAGACACAGGGGAAGGAGAGGGGTGAATGAGACACAGGAGAGGGAAAGGACACAGGAGAGGGAAAGGGGGGAAAGAGACACAGACTAGGGAAAGGGGGGAAACAGACAGGGGAGGGAGGGGGGGAAGAGACCCAGGGGAGTGAGGGGGGGAGGGGGGGAGAGGGGCATGAGACAAAGGAGAGGGGGGGGGGAGAGACGGGGGGGGGGGGGATTAGAAATATAAAATATTATGCCGTCATTTGTGATGGGCAAGTGGCTAGTATATATATATATATAACCTACGGCACAACCTTCATCTAACTTATTGCAGCTGCCTATTTACGGTGCAACTTTTACTGGAGCCTGGAGAAAATTGATGCTCATCTTGATACTACAAGGTAATAAGAACTCCAGCCTAAGTATCAGGAAAACACTTTTCAGTGTACATTTTATCACAATATTTTTAACAATTGTTGATCTTTATTATTTAAAAGTCATGAAAGCTTGACCATTACAGTGGCCCTTAACATTTCCAATGGCCTCTGTCTGTTCAGAAGACAGACTTCAACGGGAGATCTTGCTGTTATCCAGACCAGGTAATCAAAATATACATACTCTGAGAAAACTAAGATGAGCCACTGACTAGTCCACCTGTACTCCAACAAGAAATCCTGAAAATGTGGCCTGGATCTTCCCTAATGTTATAAATATTGGCAGCGAGGGCTGCAGTTGCTGGGAAGGAACGGCAATAAATGGCTGTTAATTTATCTTTCTAAAAGTAGGTAAGTAAGATTTTTGTTGTTTAAACAAAAGTTAATGCTAATGTGGGTACAATTAGTAGATGTGTATTCCTAATAATAAAGTGTACATACTGTGTACTGAACTTGTTTTTTTTTTAAATAATTCCTAAAGGGCATGAAAAACTAATTATACATTATTCCAGCCATTTTTGTCTAAAGTTAACCATTCCTGCATTATCCCAAACTGTTTGTGTAGCTTAATTATACATATTAACTAGCTACTCTGATGAGCTAACTAGTACCACAGCCTAGCTTCCTTGCTGTGCAGATTAGTATCACAATCTACTTGTTTGTTTCTGTGGTGACAGAAACAATGTACCCCAATGTTTTCGGGCAGTTAGATCCCCTCCCAACATTCATCAAGCACTCTGTTTTATAGGTATGATGTTTTGTAAAAACACTAGACGTGATCACCATCACAGTATTCACTAATGCATTTGTCAGCTCTCCACCCACAATGATACTGCTATCCAACCTTGTGCCTTGAACTAGTTTATCAAATGTTGTTCATTAGAAGCTCCGCAAAAAAAGTTATGTATATGTTCATTATTGTTGAATTTGTTATAAACAGTGTGATTCCTATTTTAATAAAAAAAAGTTTATAGTTTACAACGTTCTATTAAAATAGGAATCACATAATGTACAACAAATAAAATTCAGTAATAAATATATTCATAAATCCATGTTCTAAATTCCAATTTATGCCAATTGTAGCAAAATGTTAATCACTACCCATGCAAAGTAGGTGGAGATTTAGTGAGTGCACTGCAGGACTCATCTTAATACAGTGTTAGTGAATAGTGTGAAGGGCTGCTAAAAGAAATATAATAAAATACAGGCACTCAACAATGTACCCAATACGTACATAAGAATTCAAAGTGACTCTTTGTTCATTACAATTCAATACATATAAAACAATCCCTAAAAACAGCCTCTAATAAGAAAATAATGGTCACAAAAGTGTAGTCCTTAGGGCCTCAATCAATTTCGATTTGGCTAATTGAATAGGGCTCGAAATAAGCACACAGCATATTTTTTTTACAGAAGTTTTTAGTTACTGAAGACCTTGCTTTTGGATAGAAGTTCACTAACTAAAAACTTCTGTAAAAAAATATGTTCTGTGCTTATATAGAGCCCTATTCAATTGGCTAAATCGCAATTGAATGAGGCCCTTAGTATATAACATTCTTATTAGATAAACTGTCCCTCTTTGTTTGTTTGTTCTTCCATCATTTTTCAGTTGGCAGGTGGTGAAAGGCGGTTGTGGCCTGGAATGAATCCAAACTGTAAAATCTGCAGAAAAGAAGAATGCAAAACGCACAACCGCAGCAGCCCCTTAATTATATGCCCCCAAAAAACGGTAAAATGGCTAAAAAAAATGTTTTTAAATAAAACAATGAATCTGTAGACCAGTGGTTCTCAACAGACAGTCCTAGGGCTGAGACCTTATCTGTTGGTTTAACCAGGATACGGAGACTGACAATATATACATAGCACTACCATAAGTTATAGTAATAGATTATTAATGAACATTTCTGTGGTTAGAATGTTCTCTTTTCAGATCTGTGCAAAATAAGATGAAAATGTTGTGTGTCATCTGTAGTATCTCAAGTGGCGGAAATATGGAATGAAGGGCCTGCTGCAAAAAAAAAAAGCCCCTATATATATATATATATATATATATATATATATATATATATATATATACACCATATTTTTCTGTGTATAAAACTATATTTTTTACCAAAGTGATTAAGTTAAAAATAGGGGGTTGTCTTATACACCAAATACACCAAAAAAGAGCCAGCAGCAAAATTGTGAGTGGCCACTAGATGGCCCTGTTGCTGTTTGAACTGTTAAGCCATTACTGTAACTTCACAGAGTACTGCATTAACAGTTTTTTTTAGCACAAGCCCATACAAATTTCCAAAAATAAAAAAGATTGTCTTAATATATCGGTAAAGTTGTTCTGGTTTTGAATATTTAATAAAATATCAAACTTGTTCTGTTTGGTGTATAAAATATTTTTTCTTAATTTTGGGCTAAAAAAATAGGGGGCGTCTTATACACAGAAAAATACGGTATATATACTAGTCACTTGCCCGTCAAAAATGACACCATAATATGGTCTTAAATATAGTGTCTTCTGTCTGTTTGTGTGCCCTCTCCCTATGTATCCTCTCTCTCTGTCTCTCTGCGCCCTCTCTCTCTGCGCCCTCTCCCTCTCTCTGTGCTCACTCTCTCTCTCTCTCTCTCTGTGCACCCTCTCTCTCCTTCTCTCTCCCTCCCTTCTTCTATCCCTCCCTTCTTCTCTCTCTCCCTCCATCTCCTTCTCACACTCTCCCCCCTCCTCTTCTCTCTCCTTCCCTCCATCTCTCTGCTTCTCTCTCCCTCCCTCTCCCTTCTTTGTGCAATGCGAGGCTCGCAATGCACAGTGCACATGCGCAACTAGCAATTCTCTCCCTCTCCTTCTCTCTCTCTCTCTCTCTCCACCCTCTCTCTCTCTCTGCACCCTCTCTCTCCTTCTCTCTCCCTCCCTTCTTCTATCCCTCCCTTCTTCTCTCTCTCCCTCCATCTCCTTCTCACACTCTCCCCTCTCCTCTTCTCTCTCCTTCTCTCTGCTTCTCTCTCCCTCCCTCTCCCTTCTTTGTGAAATGCGAGGCTCGCAATGCACAGTGCACATGTGCAACTCGCAATTCTCTCCCTCTCCTTCTCTCTCTCTCTCTCTCTCTCTCTCTCTCTCTCTCTCTCTCTCTCCCTCTCCTTCTCTCTCTCTCTCTCTCTCTCTCATGTAGGCCCAGACCATGACACTCCCACCACCAAAAGTATACATCTATACTGAGGAAAGGTAGTTGAAATAATCCCTAAATGACAAATAAACAGATAAGGCACAAAGAGCACAAAAACCCTGATATGAGATGAAACCCTCAGTTTGAACGTAAATATTGATGCAGAGAGAGTGGAGGCAGCATCTGACATCAGCAGGTAAAAGCATCTGGGGGAATCAACACAACATATTATAGAAAACATACATACACATATAGACATATGTGTATATATGTTTGGTCTGGGCCTACATAAGTGCTGCTGGCACTGGGGAGCTACAGTCATTGAGGGAATCATGAATGCCAACAAGTACTGTGACATACTGAAGCAGAACATGATCCCCTCCCTTCAGAGACTGGGCCGCAGGGCATTATTCCAACATGATAAGGACCCCAAACACACCTCCAGGTCCCCCACTGCCTTGCTAAAGAAGCTGAAGGTAAAGGTGATGGACTGGCCAAGCATGTCTTCAGACTTAAACCCTACTGAGCATCTATGGGGCATCCTCAAATGGAAGGTGGGGGAGTGGGGGAGTGCAATGCCTCTAACATCCATCAGCTCTGTGCTGTCATCATGGAGGAGTGGAAGAGGACTCCAGTGGCAACCTGTGAAGCTCTGGTGAGCTCCATGCCCATGAGGGTCAAGGCAGTGTTGGAAAATAATGGTGGCCACACAAAATATTGACACTTTGGGCCCAATTTGGACATTTGCACTTAGGGGTGCACTCACTTTTGTTGTCATCGGTTTAGACATTAATGGCTGTGTGTTTAGTTATTTTTAGGGGACAGCAAATTTACACTGTTATACAGGCTGTACACTTACTACTTTACATTGTAGCAGAGTGCCATTTCTTCAGTGTGCCACATGAAAAGATATAATAAAATATTTACAAAAATTTGAGGGATGTACTCACTTCTGTGAGATACTGTATATATATATATATATATATATATATATATAGCCAGGCTCTCTTCCACATCCACACCTTATAAACCCCTCTTCACGCCACAATCGTCTTCACACATCTTCCACGTCACCCACCCGCTTCTCCCTCTATTTCAGCATCATACATTTATCCCTTTGCCCCTTAAGGGGGGCTACATCCCAGTTCCAAAACCAAAATTGTTCTACAAAACCTTTATAGTGAAGTTATGACATTTTCCCCCAAACATTTTCCAGTGGAAACCTCTGTTTTTAACTATGCTTTGCTGCACTGCAGAGAGGGAAACAAAACTGTAAAGTAGTCTGACCATTCCAGCCAACACAGCAGCTTCAGTCAGGCAGAATAGTAGGATGTTAACATAATGGATGTTGTTCTCGCTCTCTATTTAGTCCTATTGTAAAGTGTGACTTTGTAATGGCAGGCTTTCAACAGTACTGAAAAGAGATCTTATCTGAATCCACCATGACTCTCAAGTGTCTAATCCTGGTAAACATAAATTGTATAATACCATTAAAACAAAATTGAATATAACCCACAAAAAGATTAGATTATATTTATTTATTTAAAACTTTTTTTAAAACATCTTGCATATTATCAAGTCAAGTTCTTCATAAAAGCATATTCTAAATATGATCCCTCAATGCTCCTGAAATTAAACTCTTTTATATGTCAAAGGGTATGCGACACAACAGTAACACTGTGGCTTCACTGTATCTGCAGCTCTTCTTAAAGACACTCATAACCCAGAGTAACCATCTCACAGGAAACAGATGTAAGGTCTTACTACCACGCAGTATCCAATGGCACCAAACACCATGTTTAGTACTGTAACATCCAAAACAAAAGCAACAGTGCCATCTACAGGCCTGTCCTAGATATGCAAGTGTGACTTCTATTTTGTTTTATTTTTACGGTAATATTATTTCAACATCTTACTTTGCTTTTGAAATGTAATAAAACAGCATTTTACTTTATATGTGTCTGTACATACACTATATATATAAAAAAATCTCTCTCTCTCTTTCTCTCTCTCTCTCTCTCTCTCTCTCTCTCTCTATATATATATATATATATATATATATATATGGAATAGTACATTAGTGATTCCATTTGAATGTCTAAAAAATAAGTTAATAAATATGTATTTCCTGCTCAAATTTCTCAGAAATACAGTATATGCACTGCACTCTGGGAAAACTGGGCAGGACATGCAAATGAGGCCACATAACACACTGTCACTGCGTCAATTCAAACCATTTTAAACATAGCTCCTTTAAGCTTATGCTTACTGTATTTCACAGTTTTAGGCATAAGAACAGATGAATTGTTTTTACTAACCAGGTCACTTTACCACATACAGCACTGTTTCACAGATACTGTCAATGCCCAGTATGGTGTGAGTGCCTGGTTTGTCTGGTGATTGTTGTTGAGAGTAGTTCTATACAGCAATTATTTCACATATGGTGGGCTAAGACTGATTGAAGCCCTCCACCGTACAAGTACAGTAGTACAAATAAGGAATAGTACATTAGTGATTCCATTTGAATGTCTAAAAAATAAGTTAATAAAAACGTATTTCCTGCTCAAATTTCTCAGAAATACAGTATATACACTGCACTCTGGGAAAACTGGGCGGGACATGCAAATGAGGCCACATAATGCACCATCACTCTGTAAATCCAAACCATTTTAAACATGTCTCTCTCTCTCTCTCTCTATATATATATATATATAATTATCCTTTATTTGTAAAGAGCCGCTGTACATGGGTTAAGTACAAATCAAAACATTTTTTATCACATTGCACAAGAATGGAGGGCCCTGTTATTGAGTTTAAAACCGAAGCACCAAAAGATTTAAAACTCACAAACTTACAGTCTAAGCAGTAAGGGTGATATAAAGTGGTGATAGATGCGTTCTACATATCAAGGCTGAAGGTGATATGCTTCTCTTAACAGATTCTTTTTTAGTAAAGTTTTGAAGGTTTTGAGGTAGGAGGATAGTCTAGTTGAGCGAGGCAAGGAATTCCAAAGAATTGGGGCAGCACGAGAAAAGTCCTGGAGGCGGGAGTGAGAGGAGGTGATAAGGAGGGGAGGAGGATAGAGGAAGGTCATTAGCAGAGCAAAGAGGGCGGTTGGGAGAGTATTTTGAGATGAGAGCACTAATGTAAGAGGGTGCATGGTTGTTGAGAGCTTTATATGTTAGAGTCAAGATTTTTAATTTTATTCTAGAGGATATGGGAAGCCATTCGAGTAACTGACAGAGAGGAGCTACAGACCCTGAGTCTAGCAGATTTGTTTAACATAGATTGGAGTGGGGACAGACGGGTTATAGGAAGGCCAGCAAGGAGAGAGTTACAGTAGTCAAGACGGAATATGATGAGAGAGAGAATTAGAATTTTAGCTGTGTCTTGTGTCAGATAGTGACGGATTTTAGAGAAGTTTTTTAGGTGACAATGACAAGATTTTGTTATTGATTGTATATGAGGAATGAAAGAGAGGGAAGGGTCCAGTAGAACCCCAAGACAAAGGGCCTGGGAAGTGGGAGTGATGATGGCATTGTGAACAGAGAGTTAAAAGTGAAGAGTAGAGGCAGAGGAAGAGGTGAGAAGTTTAGGAGCTCAGTCTTTGACATGTTGAGCTTGAGTTGGCGGGTAGACATCCAGGAGGAAGGCAGTTGGAAACTTTAGCTAGAAGAAAGAGGGAAAGTTCTTGTGCTTTGAGGTAGATTTGGGTGTCATCTGCATATACAGTAGATGATACTGAAATACAAAATATTTTATTAGGTTACCAAGGGAGGTTGTATAGATGGAGAAAAGGTGGGGACTAGGACTGAGCCTTGTGGTACACCAACAGTCAGAGAGTGAGGTGAAGAAGTGCCAGAGAAGCAGACACTAAAAGTATGATTTGTTTTTTTCATTTTTCTTAAGCCTTTGCTTTTTTTTTTTTTTTTAAAGTATTTCTTTATTAGAAGGTTCACAAAATATAAAACATATTGATCAGCAATTCCATTAACCAATGATTAACTGACTACACCTTCTTATTTTACATTTTTAGTTATGAAGTATCATATATAATAACTTAAAATTTCTATCAAAGTAGAACATAGTGCACAGTAAATTAACAACAAATGAGAATGTAAGAGAAAGAAAAGTAAAGATAACACATAGGAACAGACATTGGAATGGATAGTTAAACCATAGTGCTGTTAACTAAATATATAAACTTATAAACCATATAAGCTAAAATAGCTAAAATGGCCTCCCCTTAAGTTTGCCCATTACAGTCCTCACTGAGATACCACACTGTTCATCACATGACATTTACCTTGGTAGTGCAGCCGAAGAACCTCCAGGACTCCTTTACTCCATGCCCCCTCTTGCCCTTGTTGTAGCAGAATTTGGATGTTATATCAGAGGAACACTTAATGAGGACGCTACCCAAGGTTCCCAGATTGCCAGAAACTGGGGGAGAATATACAGGATAATGTGGGTTAATCTCTCATTGATAAAGAGGTAATTGATCTTCCAGACTACCTCCTGAAAGTGTAGTGTCAATTTTTTCCATCTGCTAGCTATGTGTATTTTGGAAGCCAGTGCCATTAATTGAAATAAATTATTTTGAGATTGAGAAAGATTCTTGATGTGTACCCCCAACAGGCATGACTCCATAGAGGGTGAGACCACCATTTGAAAAAGCGTGGAGGCTAATTGAGCTAATTGTTTCCATGTTTTCTGTATAGTTGGACATGACCACCAAATGTGGATGTGGTCCCCCACTTGTTGGCAGCCCCTAAAGCATTTATTGCTCTCGTGTGGCTTAAACTTCTGCAATTTATCGGGCGTACAATAGGCTCTGTGCAATACTTTAACAGCCGTCTCTAGCAGAGCTGCATTGAGGGAACCTCTGGAGAGGTTGGAGCAGGATTCTGTCCACTTGTCCCAATCCCATTCTACCCCCAGGTCCTTTTCCCATTGTTTCATAAATGTAGGTTTCTGGCTGCTGGTGGAGTCTCGAAAGATGCCATATAGCGAACCCAAAACCCCTTTCATCAGAGCGAGGCTTTTACATACCGTAGACATCCAGGAGGGCCTAGGAGTCCTAATTCTCTCAGAGTCTTGCTGGCCCAACTTCTAATTTTCAAATAATTATAAATTTCCGTGGCTAGTAGATCGTGGATCGTACAGAATTGGTCGTAGGTCAACAGGATATCGTTTTGTATCCAGTTCCCTACCCGGTCAAGGTTTCTAGAGGTCCATAAAAATTTGGAGATGGAGCTCGTGTCTTTTAGGATTTGTGGAAAAGACGTGACTGATAGTAAGGGAGACAAACCCGAGCTAAGTCGACACCTGGAGTTGGCCCACAAGCCTGAAGATTTAGGGAGATCATAGGGTTGTGATGCGTATTAAAGGGAGTTAATTCCTTGGGGATCCAGATCAACCTATCCCAGCTGTGCGGAAGCATCTGCTGGTTTTCTAGGAATACCCAGGATGGCTGGTGGGTAACAGAGTGTAACCTGGGCAAATGGGACAATTGAGCTGCCTTAAGGTAGAACCTCAAGTTGGGACACGCTAGTCCGCCTCTATTTTTGTAAACATTACCTGACTGGAGATACGAGGACGCTTATTGCCCCAAATAAACCGAAACATGCTGTTCTGGAATTTATCCAGTTCCTTGAGTGGGATTGGTATGGGAAGTGTCCTAAATAGGTATAGCAGTTTAGGCAGAACACTCATTTTTACTGCAGCTATACGGCCCATCCATGAGATATGAAAATTCGCCCACTTCTGCATATCTTCAGTCAAGAACTTGTACAAGGGGGGAAAATTTGCCCCGTATAATTCGGCAAAATTGGAAGTGATCTTTACTCCCAGGTATTTTATATACTGAGTAGGCCAGCTGAAATGATATTCTGATTTAAGCTTATCAATCTCAATTTGCGACATACCCATCCCCAGAGCTTCCATTTTCTCCACATTTAAATTAAGCCCTGAGACTTTGCTAAACTCCTTAATAGTTGACATGAGAGCTGGTATAGAGCCCGAGGGGCTGGACAGGGTGCATAACAAATCGTCCGCAAAAAGTGAACATTTAAGGTGCTGGTGTCCTACACGAACCCCCTGAATGTCTGGATTAGCTCTAATTGCTTGCACTAATGGCTCCATGGCAAGTGCGAATAACAGTGGTGAAAGTGGGCCCCCTTGCCTAGTCCCTCTTTGAATTTGGATATTTGCTTTATGTACTCCTGGTAACTTTAGATGAGCTATTGGGGAGTCATAGTAGCTCCTAAACAGGTTAATAAAACGTCCCCTAAATCCGAACTTGTCTAGTGTTTTATACATATATGACCATTCCACTGTGTCAAACGCCTTCTCTATGTCTAGAGATAAAAAGCATAATGGGATTTTAGATTTCTTTGCTAGGTGCTGAATGTTTAAGACCTTCCTGACGTTGTCCCCGGCCTCCCTAAAGGGGATGAATCCTGCTTGGTCCTTGTGAATTAAATCTGGCAAGAATTTAGAGATACGGTTGACCATGATTTTGGCCAGAATTTTTACGTCTCCATTGATCTAGGAAATAGGGCGATAGTTTTTGACCTTTAAATTATCCCTGCCCTCCTTTGGAAAGACCACCAGAGCAGCCTGGTTCAATTCGGGGGGCATGGACTCCCCATTTAAAATTGCGTTAAATAAGGGCGTAAATAGGGGGTAAGCAGGGGTTCAAATTTTTTGTAGGACAAATTAGTGAAGCCGACTGGCCCCGGGGATTTGCCCAGCTTAAGACAGACCCACTCTATTCTCCAAGTGTAGGGGGGTTTTAAATTTGGCCCCAGCTCCATCTCCATGAGTACCAAGGCATGGTCTGACCAGGGGCAGGGTACAAATCTCAGTTCTCAAAATTGAGTCATATAGGGGGGAGCCAACAAAGATAGCATCAATCCTAGAGTATGTCAAATGGGTTGGGGAATAGAATATATATTCTCTCTTAGCAGGGTGCATGCCCCTCCAGGCATCGACCAGCCCCAGGCTATCAAGCAAGGACTCAATCTGTTTGGTTCTGCTGGGGAATCTGTTCTTAGCGGGCTTCCCTGACCTATCCAGAGTCGAGTCCAAGGTAAGGTTTAGATCCCCCCCAACTATCAGCCTTCCAAAGTCTTGGGATTCAATTGTTTTCAACAAGCCAATTAAAGTTGTGTAGGGCGAGGTAGTGGGAGAGTATAGGGAAACTAAAGTCGTTCTGACCCTCCCGATAGTACCTGTCACCATTACATAGTTATCCTCTTTGTCAACAAAGTTACTTTCTACCTGAAACGGAAAATGGTTATGTAGGAGGATTGCACAGCCAGCTCTCTTAGTAGGGAGGGTGGCCAGGAAATAGGTGGGGTAATCCCTGTGTAGGAATTTGGGTTTGTTATTACGAGAGAAGTGGGTTTCCTGCATAAGAATAACTGCGGGTTTATGTTTTTTATAGAATGCAAAAGCCTTCGGCCTCTTAAAAGGGGAATTGAAACCCTTCACATTATGGGTTATTAGAGTGTAGTTAGACAGAGCCATTGAAAACTCAGTGTGGGACCCCAGATGTATGAGTCTTTACCTGAGAGGTGATCTCGTAGGAGTGAGGGCAAGGAGGGTTGGTCTGCGGCTGATAATCCAATTTTCCTGCTATCTAGTGGGAAGAGAAAAATGCAAAGAAAGAAAGTCAGTCATGCTTCAGCGAGGTATATCCGTTTAGTTAGACTACAGGGTGATACCAAGTTAACCATTAGCTCTTTTCTCGTGATGTAACCATGGAAAACCAAAATCAAGTGTTTTAAGCGTTTAGTCTAAAAAGTAACCTTCATCAATTTCTCCAAATGGTGTAGAGAAATCTAATCCACATAAAGTGGGGAACATAATAACCTGTCAATCTATAACAGTAATAACAGATTAGGTCTTAAATTATTCTTTTAATACAAATCAAAGCCCTTAATATGGGTCTATGGGCTCTTAACAGAAAACTTAGCCTTTATCAGAGTTCTATCAGAGTCCCCTGAAGGAGAGGCCAACCAGGTCAGGAGCCCGACTTGACCTCTGCAGCTGGGCCAACATTGTCCGAGCGGGTCTTGTGCTTATTTTGTAAGCCATTGGAACTGTCCAGTAAGCTGCTTGGTTCCCCGGAGATGGAGGCTTGCTTGCCCTGGATCTGGGCTGTAACCTGCGTCCACTGCCATCTAGGGTTGTGCGGAAGAAGTTGCTCCTGCCCCAATTCCATTGTGGCCTCCGCACATAGATGTAAGCGATTCAGCACTGTCAAGCAGTCTTCTGGTGTGCGGGTGGTGTAGGTTGCACCTTGAAATGTGAAGGTGAGGGCGAATGGAAAATTCCAGCGGTATTGAATCTTGTGTTGGAGAAGGATAGCAATAGCCGGTTTCATCAGTCTCCGTTTGTGAAGAATCTCTGGGGACAGGTCAGCATAGAACTGTAAGGGCGATTCGTCAGGCCCCTTTACCGTGTGTAGCTTCCTGGTTGCAGAGAGTAGTAGATCCCTCGCCTGCTGCCTCATGAATCTGACTATGACATCTTTAGGGGCATCCGGGCTCCTCGTGCCTCCTAGAGCTCTATCGCCTCCACGGTATCTCTCAGGTTGTTTGGTAGGTCTTGAATGGCCCTTGGGATGCCTCTGACACGGATGTTGTGGCGGCGAGACCGGTTTTCCAGGTCCTCTATCTTGTCTGCAAGATCGGTTATATGGGACGCATTCTGCTTTATAGAGGACCGGTCTCTTTCCTGGGCCTCCACTACCTGGTCAGTCATTTCTTCCAGGAGCTGAGTGCGCTGTCCCAGGTCTTTCAGGTCCTGCCTGAGGGGTTCAATCGCCTTTGCCAGAAGCCGCTCAATCGTGGCCACTGACCTGGCCGATAGATCCACATGTTGGTGAGGTCTTTTGGGGTTCTCTTCCTGGTCGGAGAATTCTGAGTGTTTTGAAATAGAGTCACCAGGAGACATGTGCCGGGAGGCCTTTGGTGGAAAATGCTCCCGTATACCCTTTGCTGAGGATGAGCGTTTGGGTTTCGGCATCTCGAGGGGTTCAGATAGAGGAAACCACTGAAAATCCGCCGAGAATTCGTCCCAGTGCAATGTGCGGTGAGAGGCTCGGTAGGTGTAGTGACAACCTCTGCTGGCTGTGTTGCCGGGTCCGCTCCACATTTTGCTCTTAGGCCATGTTGAAGGCCTAGCCCTTAGTCAAGAATTCTGGAGATAAGCCGACCCTGTGCCTGCCTATGTAGGCAAAATGTTCTCGTATAGATATTACACAGAGTCCCGCCTTTGTTTTAAGGCCTGTTGAATTAGTGTG
Organism: Discoglossus pictus; assembly: GCA_027410445.1. Taxonomy (NCBI): domain Eukaryota; kingdom Metazoa; phylum Chordata; class Amphibia; order Anura; family Alytidae; genus Discoglossus; species Discoglossus pictus. Next base: position 55,277,513 of record CM050168.1, read on the forward strand.
ACACGCCAGTTAGCGTATAAAATGGGTCAGTTTGTAACACCCCTCTATGATGGTTGACAGTGTTGCTTTCTGTAGTACTCCACAAGTCCACCGGGTGAGGGTAGAGATGTAGAAATGCAGCAGTGCAGGCTGCTTAACCTTGTCTTTATATTTGCCTATAAAGAGGCAGATCACTCTTGTCCTACTGATTCACAAAGTCTTGCCTAGTGAGGAGCTGCTTATATGCAATTAGTTGAGGTATAATAGGAGAAGTGTTTCAGCAGGAAAAAAAGATAAAAACGTTGCTATACCCTGAGTGAGGGGCTTTTCTGACCTTTCTCTGCATTGCTTATTGTGTTGTATTATGTGCAAGATTGTGGCTGTGTCAGCCAGCTAGAAGCAGTAAGGGTGCCTGTAGTATTAGCACCCTGCTCCAGTGCCCAGGTCTTCCCTCCTCCACCTTCCTGTGCCTTCCAATGGCCACAGCTTGTTCCTGGGCTCCCAGTATGCCCCTTCCCTTCCTGGTCAGCCAGACGCCGGGTGTCAGAGGGCCCTGAGCTGATCCTACCTCCAGATGAGTCTCTCCTGGCCTTTTCTGTGCCCCTCCTGAGTTCAGCACCTCTCCAGAGAGTGCCAGGCTCCCCTTCAGGCCTCCCTCAGGCGTGTCCCAAGATGGCAGCCGCGGTTTCTCGCGCTTTCCACCCTGCCTCTTCTGACCTCAGCTTCAGGCCACTGCAGTCCCCAGCCGGATCCAGTCGCCACTGGGCACCCCAGCTGCACTCCTCCAGCACTCCTGAGGAGAGGGCACCCCCTCCACACAAGGCCTCCAAGGTGAGGTATAGGGTCTCAGTCTTCTGCTTCCTGGCGCAGGGTCCACACTCAGGGACAGCAAATGGAGGGTCCCAGGCAGTTAGGGACTACCTCCTAACTTTTCCCCAGCTCTTATAAGGGGATTACACACTTTTTGGGCTATTTATAGGGCCCAAATTGGTCTGGTAAATCGGAGCTCAAGACAAACCCGTCCGCTGCAGCCAGACGCAAGCTCCACCCCCTAAAAGTTTGATTTTCAAGATAAGATGGGAACCATGAGAGAACAGTGTCACAGATGCCAAAAGAGCGTAGAATTTGAATGAGAAGAGGGTGGTCAAGTAGAATAAGAATGGAGAAATTACCCTTTGACTTGGCTTTGAGTAAGTCATTAGTGACTTTTGTAAGAGCTATCTCTGTGGAGTGTTGGGGCTTGAAGTCAGATTGGAAGGGGACAAGGAGGGAGTTGGATGGGATACATTTTTCAAGGCTATTGTAAACGACACACTTAATCAGTTAAGAAAGCGGGGGAAGTAGAGAAATAGGGCGGTAGTTAGAAGCAAAAACTGGATCAGAAGTGGGTTTCTTAAGAATGTAATTATGGCATGTTTTAAGGCTGATGGGAACTTGCCAGTGGTAAGGGAAAGGTTGGATAGATGCGTGAGAGATGGGATAAGTGTGGTAGAAAGGGGGGGGGGGATCATCTGTGATGGAATAGGGTCATGAGGACATGTTGTAAGGTGAGAGGTTGATAGAAGACTAGCAACTTCATCCTCAGTTACAGGGTCAAAGGAATTCATGATGGATAAGGGAAGAGTGAAAACAGGGTGATATCAGTTAGTTAAGGGGATGATGTGGTACGACATCATGTTGAGTGGAGAGTTAATTACAGATTGTTTCAATTTTGTTTTGAAAGTGGCAAGCAAAGTCTTCTGCAGTGAGACAGGAAGGGGCAGTAGGTGGTGGAGGGCAGAGAAGAGTATATATATCCTTTAGATTGTATGTTTGCAAGTTTCTAATCTTGTAAGGTGCTTTGTGAAAAAAGCACTATGTATTTTTCATTTTAGGCTCCATTCTTTTGCAATGTGTTAATTTTTTTAAACTTGTTTATGAATACATACATATGTTCAATTTAAATTCATATTAACATATATTATGTATTTCGTTTATTTATCAAAAAGCCAGAACTTTTGTTTTCTTTGAGATGCTTTAAACTAGAGCATGTGTTTATGTGTTTTGATTCCAGGGAATAGTTCAAGCCCTTCTAGATGCAAAGTTAACATGTCCTATTAAAGTTTTTATACTTTTTGGACTATCAGACTTTGTATATCCTAATAATAATACAAGATCTTTAACTGTAAAACCTGAAACTTTTTTTTAAATTAGTTATTAAAAAAAAAGGTTATAAACTATGTCTCAGAAGGTGGTGATAATATTCATTGCGGGTGGATTTGTAGAATATGTTCCTCTATCTTCTCAGCCTTGCCAGAATTTGTCATCTATTTTTATTTTAAATTCCCATTCTGAACAAGATATTATCATTATACATTATTATCCTTATGGGCTTTGCTGCAAAGCTCTGTAAAACAGCAGGCATATGTGTAAAAGAAAGCCATATTTAAAAATGTAATGGATAACAATAGCAAAGCCTTTGTGGGCACATTTGCATGTCTTGGCACATATTCCCAGAATGCAGTTCCATAACTGTATTTCTCGGAATTCTGAGCAGGAAATACATGTTTTAACTTATTTTAGACATTCAAATATATAATGTTACACACTGGCACCGCAAGTGCTGAGGACCCTGCTCGCATAAGAGTTTATTATATATCATGCTGGAAAAAATAGTTTTTTTTATTTTTGTACACTTATATATTGTATTAAAGATATAGATAAATCTGTACTTTTTGATTCATTATTCATATGGATTGGTATGCAGTACTGTCAGCTCTTGAGCTCAGTTGTGAAGGCATGTAAGACCCACTGCCTAATGAATATAGAGCTGAAATAACAGCCAGTCATTTTGTAGTGCTTTTTGTGCTATACTGTCACTTTAAATGCTTCTGGGGGACTCAGCAAGGGTTTGCAAACCACTTGCAAGTGGTTTTTGATACACGTAAAGCTTTCTTAAATTGTATGCTGTGATACAATCGAGCTGTTGCTGTGCAAGGATACATCCTGTGGACTGTATTTCTTGTCTTTAGGTGGTTATATTTATTTTGGGACGTTTTATTTTCTGCTCTCATCACTCCTTTGGGTGAGGTGGTGCAGATGCCGTTATGGGATTAGGAATCAGTTGAGGGTTTCTGGAATTAGACCCTGCTCTATCCGGTATCATCACAATTCTGTTAGCTGGTTTTGCAGAAGAAATATATGTCATGTACCTGTGTAATTAATTTTTGGCATTGTGGAACCAAAAGAAAACTAATTTTAAATAGAAATGACATGTCCTTAGCCGGAAAACAAACATTTATACAAAATTATCAGTATAAATGTGAACTCGGTATTGCACAGAAAATCCTTTGGTTCCATTTTACATGACTAGGGGTTACATGAGGTAGTTACTCTAAAAACAAAGTCCAGGAGGAGGTTGTGGACCCAGAGGAACTTTGTTAATTTAGAGTAGAGGGGAATTCACAGGAGCCATTTTGGGTTCTGGGGTCCCATATATGCTTTATGGCTGAAATAGGTATTTACGTAAATATTAAATGTGTTTAAATGAACTTTAACCTGTTTGCTGTGCAAAGGAGCAAATCTGAAATGGTCTTGTCCTTGGTGAGTGTGGTGTTGAACATATGTGGAAAGGGGTCCACGTCTATGCACGTCTAAATGCAAACATTTATTGTCAGGGAATTTGAATATTGATTCTTTATATTCATAATTAATGCAAAAGTTAATTGTATACAGCTAACATTTATGTATTAGGCTACTCCCTGTACTACAAGATGCTGGAACCTCATATGACCTACCATATAGAGAAATCTTAGTAAATAGAGTGATTCCCATGTGGTATATAATATAAGAGCACTGTTCACTCTACAAACTCATTGACTAGAAATTACATATTTCTATAACATGTATTTAAAATAGTTCTAGAGATCTTTACATATGTAAGCAACCCCCTTTAGACAAGTGGTGGGCAACTCAGAGCTACAAGGGCCGTCAACAGCCCAGGATTTCTGGATCTCTCTGCTTGTGTATTGATGATTTCTCTGAGCCTAGGTGAGTTGCTCATTTGCATTCATTCTGACTGATCCTCCTGTGCTTTACCCGAGATACTGAAATCTCAGATTGTTGGAGGTCCTCGTAGAGTTGCCCACCACTGCATTAGACTGCATTAGACTGCAACTTAAAAATTAGAGAGAGGGTTTGAGATTGTTGCATTTCAACTTTTTTTCTATCATAATCATAATTATACATTTCTTCCCTTTTTAAATTATGTTAATCCCCTTTTCTGTTAAATATTAAGTGACAGAGGATCAGGAACTGTTTACTAAAAAATCCCCTGACTCCCCAGAAACCAGAAACATTTTTAGCATTTTGTTATTTATGGTTTAGGAGTGAGTCCTGTGAGTGTAGTTCTATGTACTTGAGTATAAGCCGACCCGAGTATAAGCCGAGGCACCTATTTTACCTCAAAATACTGGGAAAAATGAGTGACTCGGGTATAAGCCGAGGGTGGGAAATGTGCTGCCCCCTGTGTCCCTATTGTGCCCTCTGTGTCCCCCTCTTGTGTGCCATTTTCTTGTGTCCCCCCTCTCTCTCCCCTGTGTCTCTTAACCCCTCTCCCTCCCCTGTGTCTCTTCACCCCTCTCCCTTCCCTGTGTCTCTTCTCCCTTCCTTATCGCCCTCCTTAACCCCCCTCCTCATTCTCAACCTCGCTCCTCAACCCCTTCCTCATCCTCCCTCCTCATCCTCAACCTCCCTCCTCATCCTCAACGTCCCTCCTCAACCCCCCTTCTCATCCTCAACCCCCCTTCTCATCCTCAACCCCCCTCCTCATCCTTAACCCCCTCCTCATCCTCAACCCACTCCTCATCCTCCCTCCTCATCCTCCCTCCTCATCCTCAACCCCCTCCTCAACCCCCCTCCTCAACCCCTCTCCTCATCCTCAACCCCCCTCCTCATCCTACCTCCTCATCCTCAACCTCCCTCATCAACCTCCCTACTCAACCCCCCTCCTCAACCTCCCTCCTCATCCTCAACCTCCCTCCTCAACCCCCCTCCTCATCCTCAACCCCCTCATCCTCAACCTCCCTCCTCAACCCCCCATCCTCATCCTCAACCCCCCCATCCTCAACCCCCTCCTCAACCTCACTCCCCTCATTCTCTCCCTCTCCTCTCTCTCTTCTCCCCCTCCTCTCATCCTCTCCTCCCCTCACCCTCCCCTCATCCTCTACTCCCCCTCACCTTATCCTCGCCCTCCCCTCTCCCTCCCCTCATCCTCTCCTCCCCCTCCCCCTCTCCCTCCCCTCATCCTCCTCCCTCCTTCCCCTCATCCTCCCTCCTCCCTTTACCCTCTCCAATTACCCCCCTCCCCTCACTTACCTGTATTGCGCTGCTCCTGCTGCTGTCCAGCGCGTCTTCTGTGTAGGGACCCGGTATATGCTAATGACGTCACGTGGGAGGGGAGGGGGAGGAGAGGGGGAGGAGAGGGGGAGGAGAGGGGGAGGAGAGGGGGAGGAGAGGGGGAGGATGAGGGGAGGGGGAGGATGAGGAGAGGGGGAGGATGAGGAGAGGGGGAGGATGAGGAGAGGGGGAGGATGAGGGGAGGGGGAGGATGAGGGGAGGGGGAGGAGAGGAGAGGGGGAGGAGAGGAGAGGGAGAGGATGATGGGAGGGGGAGGAGAGGAGAGGGGGAGGGGAGGGGGAGGAGAGGGAGAGGATGAGGGGAGGGGGAGAAGAGGGAGAGGATGAGGGGAGGGGGAGAAGAGGGAGAGGATGAGGGGAGGGGGAGGAGAGGATGAGGGGAGGGGGAGGAGAGGGAGAGGATGAGGGGAGGGGGAGGAGAGGGAGAGGATGAGGGGAGGGGGAGGAGAGGGAGAGGATGAGGGGAGGGGGAGGATGAGGGGAGGGGGAGGATGAGGGGAGGGGGAGGAGAGGAGAGGGAGAGGAGAGGAGAGGGAGAGGAGAGGAGAGGGAGAGGATGAGGGGAGGGAGAGGAGAGGAGAGGGAGAGGATGAGGGGAGGGAGAGGAGAGGAGAGGGAGAGGATGAGGGGAGGGGGAGGAGAGGGAGAGGATGAGGGGAGGGGGAGGAGAGGGAGAGGATGAGGGGAGGGGGAGGAGAGGATGAGGGGAGGGGGAGAAGAGGGAGAGGATGAGGGGAGGGGGAGAAGAGGGAGAGGATGAGGGGAGGGAGAGGATGAGTGGACGTCGGCACCCGGACGTCACGTCATTAGCATATACTGGGTCCCGACACAGAAGACGCGCTGGACAGCAGCAGGAGCAGCGCAATACAGGTAAGTGAGGGGAGGGGGGGTAATTGGAGAGGGCAAGAGGGAGGAGGGAGGATGAGGGGAGTGAGAGGGGAGGGAGAGGATGAGGGGAGGGGGAGGGAGAGTGGAAGGAGAGTGGAGGGGGAGGAGAGGGAGAGGAGAGGGAGAGGATGAGGGGAGGAAGAGGATGAGGGGAGGGAGAGGACGAGTGGACGTCGGCACCTGGACGTGACGTCATTAGCATATACTGAGTCCCGAAACAGAAGACGCGCTGGACAGCAGCAGGAGCAGCGCAATACAGGTAAGTGAGGGGAGGGGGGGTAATTGGAGAGGGGAAGAGGGAGGAGGGAGGATGAGGGGAGGGAGGGAGTTAGGAGGATGAGGGGAGTGAGAGGGGAGTGAGAGGATGAGGGGAGGGGAGGGGAGAGTGGAGGGGGAGGAGAGGGAGAGGAGAGGGAGAGGAGAGGGAGAGGATGAGGGGAGGGGGAGGGGAGGGAGAGGATGAGTGGAGAGGGAGAGGATGAGTGGAGAGGGAGAGGATGAGTGGAGGGAGAGGATGAGTGGAGGGAGAGGATGAGTGGAGGGGGAGGAGAGGAGAGGGAGAGGATGAGGCGAGGGGGAGGAGAGGAGAGGGAGAGGATGAGGCGAGGGAGAGGAGAGGGAGAGGAGAGGGAGAGGATGAGGGGAGGGAGAGGGGAGGGAGAGGATGAGTGGACGTCGGCACATCGTATATGCTAATGACGTGATGTGACATGCGCGCCACGTCATTAGCATTGGCCGGGTCAAGACGCCGGAAGGAGCGGAGGATGGAGCAGAAGCTGCACATGGAGGTAAGTGAGGGAAAAGGGAGAGGGGGAGGTATTTGGAGGGGGGGGTTAGAATGAGGAGGGGGGTTTAGAATGAAAAGGGGGGGTTGAGGATGAGGAGGGGGGGGGGAAAGAGACACGGGGGGTGGTTAGAGAGACACGGTGGGGGTTAGAGAGAAACGGGGGGGGAGTGACTTGAGTATAAGCCGAGAGGGCCCTTTTTAGTCTTAAAAAAAGGGCTGAAAAACTTATACTCGAGTATATACGTATATATGAAAACCATCAGCCTTATTAAATTGCGATTCGGTAAATGTTACTATCCAGAATGCAAATGAAAATAAATTATCTTCTTACCTGTTTTTTTATAAATTGATTGTGATCAATAGCATAACTTTCTCTATGTATGTCTGTGACAATGAGCTTTTCTCTCCTAAACTAAATTAAGATTCAATTAACTTTTTCAAAAAACACCAACATTTTATGTTTTATATTATTCATCTTTGTTTTCCAATAAAAATCAGTAAATTCTGTTTTGTTTTAAGTCCGCTTGTACTATTCTAGTTTTTTTATGCACAAGAGACATTGCAAAATAAATAAAATATAAATATAAAAATATTAAAAGTGCAAGAACATTTTAATTTCATAGAGGAGTGATTGAACTTGATCAACATAAGCTAGATAAATGAGACCAGCAGTTCAGCTAAGGGGAGCAGGTTCTTGAGTACACTCAGGGATCATTATCTGGCCCAAGTTATACAAGAGCCTACTAGAAATGAAGCTATCTTAGATTTAGTTATCACAAATAATATTGATATAGTATCAAATGTGGAAATAGGGCAACCATTGGGAAACAGTGATCACAAAAGAGTCTCATTTGAGATTGAATTAAAAAGTGGAAAAACATAAATTTCCCCCCATAAAAGTGTACAATGTGTGTTCAGTGATGATACAAGTGTTTGGTTGAGGGGGTTTTCTGTATCTTTGCCTGGATCATCAGCATTGATCTACTGAATTGATTGATCAATTGTATAGAGATGTTTCCACTATGCCATTCTCTTATTAATATACATTAAATTATATGTGTGTCCTTTTTATAAATCCTATCTTACCCAATGGGGCAAATTTCTTCCATTCACACTTTTTTCTTTTCTTTTATAAAACCTTACCATTGACTTGAATTGGGGGACACTCCTGCAACCTGATTGGCAGCCTGTAATACATGTAAACCTAGATTTATTTAATTTGATTTCTCCGTAAAACACTCACATATTTAAAAAATGCAAAAAGTATTTTAAAATGCTTTTATGAAATCTTCACAGTTATATGGTCCAAATTGTGCTTAATAATGTGTCCCTTTAAGTCCATAAAGTGTTTTTAAAAATTATGATTTTCTCTAATGGTGTAACAACAACTGTGCAGTTTTTCCTTAAACCGTGGTGGTCTTTTAAAGAAGCATAGTTGTTGTCAATGTCTTTTTCTGTACAAATGGACATGTGCAAGCAATGCCTCTTATGCATAGAGGAATCTATCTTGTCCTTGTTACATCATTTTCTGAGTGCTGGATCAGAACGGTTTGTTATTTATCCGTCAGTGGATGGAGGAGGGAAGTGTGAGTCGGTAGGAGTTTTTGTTAGATAATTGGATCTGACTTAAACTGACACCACCTTATTGATCTCTTGTAGTTCCATAAGCTGATCATTTATATCAGTAAAGATAAGCACTACTCTCCAGAAATGTGAACATCCCTCTCATGCATTGAGCATCCACCAAAGTACCATGGATGCCTCCATGGCACAGCAGGGGTATCAAAGTGTATTTTTTTTTCTAAATAAAAACTAGCTGTATGCCCTTTTCCTGCATGTTTACCCTCCTAGTTATATTAAATATTTAGACCTTGTAGGTTTCATTGTACTGTGGTCATTTTAAATCCTGGGAAATGTTGTGTAGTTTCTATATGCCTCGTTACACAAACTATTACAGTAACTGGTTGATTTCTTTGTTACCTCCTATAATTCATTTACATTTCTTACAAATCCCGGTGATGATTTTTACATTGAGACTTATACCTGATTATTGATGTAAATGTTTTTGTTCTATTCTACAATTATATTGTGGGGATCTTTTTTAGGGAAAAGCTTGGATTTTATGAGCGAGAAATGTTATATGACATTAATTTACTGTCATAATTTGAATTATTACACATGAAAAATCCTAAGAGCTTTTGTGTAATGGGGGCAGTTAATTCTCGCAGGTTATACATGGATTATTTCCTGCTGTGGGTAATAACTGGGTTGGTGTAGTCATAGTTAATCTACACAATGTACAATCCAGCTCATACACTGAGATAACCACTAATTGTTTATTTCTTTGCAGTTTTCCAACCCCCATTATGTCTGGATAGTAATTTTGTTTATTAATTGGATTCAGTTATGCCAACAACAATTTGTTGTTGTTGTGTTGTTCCGTCATGTCCTACTCTCCATGACCCTATAGACTGCAGCAAGCAAGCCACAATCATTATGTCTCTGGTCCATAAGGTTTCCTTGGTAAAGATAATGGAGTGGATTGCCATTTCCCTCTCCAGTGGACCGTGATTTGACCTCTCTGTTATGACCTGCCCATCTTGGGTGACCCTACATGCATGGGCGGAGGAGCCCCAAAAAATCTTGGGGGGGATAATTCAACTCTACTCTCAGGAAAGGAAGCAGAATATATTATTTAAATATTATATATAGTAAATAAATAGTATATTTGTGTTCACATTTGAATGTCTAAAACTAAGTAAAATAACTTGTTTCATGCCCAGAATTCTGAGAAATACAGTTATTACACTGCACTCTGGGAAGCTGAGCAGGGAAATGCAAATGTGCCCACAAAGACTTTGCTTTTGCACTCCATAACCATATGAAACATGGCTTTTTCTTTAAGCATATGCCCGCTGTATCAAACAGCTTTGAACAAAGCTAGGGTTGGATTATACACAAGCCAGGAATCCCACCCAGGTACAGCCGTTTCAAGGTTGCTGCCTATCATCAGCATGGCACACAAATCTTAATGAGCTAGGGTAGCATAAACCCGAAATACATCCATGCATATAGATACAGTATGTATATCGTATTGGTCGAATATAAACCGCTCCCGCATATAAGCCGCACCTGTAAAATTCAAGGGGAAAAACTAGAAAAAAGATAGTACTCAAATATAAGCCGCATCCTTAAAATTGGAGAGAAAAAGACTCTCTCCAAGTGATCAGCCATTGCAAGAAACAGGCTTTCTAATTGACACTGTAGCTTTTTTGCAGGTTACAGGCCTTACAGGATGTTAGAATCACTAAAACCTTAAATCGCTATTCAATTGCTACAATACCGCAGTCTCAAGCACACAAATCGGCACCCTTAACTCGCGATCTCGCAAATCTGCAGTAATTTTATGTTTGTGAATAGAAGCCGCACACGTAACTCGGAAGCTCGCATATCAGCAGTGATTTTTTTATCTTATCATGTTGGCGCTCATTGCAGCCTAAGCCCCACGTGCCTTCGCGAGGCTCACAGTTGCGGACAACAACTCAAAGTACGACAACTACAGTATCTCACAAAAGTGAGTACACCCCTCATGTTTTTGTGAATATTTTATTATATCTTTTCATGTAACAACACTGAAGAAATTACACTCTGCTACAATGTAAAGTAGTAAGTGTACAGCCTGTATAACAGTGTAAATGTGCTGTCCCCTCAAAATAATTCAACGCACAGCCATTAATGGCTAAACCGTTGGCAACAAAAGTGAGTACACCAATAAATGGATATGTCCAAATTGGGCCCAAAGTGTCACCATTATTTTCCAGCACTGCCTTAACCCTCATGGGCATGGAGTTCACCAGAGCTTCACAGGTTGCCACTGGAGTCCTCTTCCACTCCTCCATGATGACATCACGGAGCTGGTGGATGTTAGAGACCTTGCACTCCCCCACATTCCGTTTGAGGATGCCCCACAGATGCTCAATAGGGTTTAGGTCTGGAGACATGCTTGGCCACTCCATCACCTTTAACTTTAGCTTCTTTAGCAAGGCAGTGGTCATCTTGGAGGTGTGTTTGGGGTCGTTATCATGTTGGAATTCTGCCCTTAGGCCAAGACTCTGAAGGGAGGGGATCATGCTCTGCTTCAGTATGTCACAGTACATGTTGGCATTCATGGTTCCCTCAATGAACTGTAGCTCCCCAGTGCCGGCAGCACTCATGCAGGCCCAGACCAAACATACATACACATATGTCTATATGTGTTTCCTCAGTATTGATGTATACTTTTGGTGGTGGGAGTGTCATGGTCTGGGCCTGCATGAGTGCTGCCAGCACTGGGGAGCTACAGTTCATTGAGGGAACCATGAATGCCAACATGTACTGTGACATACTGAACCAGAGCATTATCCCCTCCCTTCGGAGACTGGGTCGCAGGGCAGTATTCCAACATGATAACGACCCCAAACACAACTCCAAGACGACCACTGCCTTGCTAAAGAAGCTGAAGGTAAAGGTGATGGACTGACAGTGCCGACTAAACCCTCATGGGCATGGAGTTCACCAGAGCTTTACAGGTTGCCACTGGAGTCCTCTTCCACTCCTCCGTGATGATATCACAGAGCTGGTGGATGTTAGATACCTTGCACTCCCCCACCTTCCGTTTGAGGATGCCCCACAGATGCTCAATAGGGTTTAGGTCTGGTGACATGCTTGGCCAGTCCATCACCTTTAACTTCAGCTTCTTTAGCAAGGCAGTGGTCGTCTTGGAGGTGTGTTTGAGGTCCTTATCATGTTGGAATACTGCCCTGCAGCCCAGTTTCCGAAGGGAGGGGATCATGCTCTGCTTCAGTATGTCACAGTACATGTTGGCATTCATGGTTCCCTCAACGAACTGTAGCTCCCCTATGCTGACAGCACTCATGCAGGCCCAGACCATGACACTCCCACCACCAAAAAGTATACATGTATACTAAGTAAAGGTATTTGAAATAACCCCTAAATGACAAACGGATAAGGCACAAAGAACACAAAAACACTGATATGAGATGAAATCCTCAGTTTCAACGCAAACAGCGTTGCAGAGAGAGTGGAGGCAGTATCTGACATCGGGGGAATCAACACAACATATTATAGAGAACATATACACACATATAGACATATGTGTATGTACAGTGGATATAAAAAGTCTACACACCCCTGTTAAAATGTCAGGTTTCTATGCGGTAAAAACATGAGACAAAGATAAATCATTTCAGAACTTTTTCCACCTTTAATGTGAACTATAAACTGTACAACTCAATTGAAAAACAAACTAAAATCTTTTAGGTGGAGGGAAGAAAAAAAATAAAATAATGTGGTTGCATAAGTCTGCACACCCTCTTATAACTGGGGATGTAGCTGTGTTCAGAATTAAGCAATCACATTCCAAATTGTGTTAAATAGGAGTCAGCATACACCTGCCATCATTTAAAGTGCCTCTGATTAACCCCAAATATAGTTCAGTTGCTCTAGCTGGTCTTTCCTGAAATGTTCTTAGTCGCATCCCACAGCAAAAGCCATTGTCCACCGAGAGCTTCCAAAGCATCAAAGGGATCTCATTGTTAAAAGGTATCAGTCAGGAGAAGGGTACAAAAGAATGTCCAAGGCATTAGATATACCATGGAACCCAGTGAAGACAGTCATCATCAAGTGGAGAAAATATGGCACAACAGTGACATTACCAAGAACCGGAGCTCCCTCCAAAATTGATGAAAAGACGAGAAGAAAACTGGTCTGGGAGGCTACCAAGAGGCATACAGCAACATTAAAGGAGCTGCAGGAATATCTGGCTGTGTGGTACATGTGACAACAATCTCCCGTATTCTTCATATGTCTGGGCTATGGGGTAGAGTCGCAAGACGAAAGCCTTTTCTTACAAAGAAAAACATCCAAGCCAGGCTACATTTTGCAAAAACACATCTGAAGTCTCCCAAAAGCATGTGGGAAAAGGTGCTATGGTCTGATGAAACCAAGGTTGAACTTTTGGCCATAATTCCAAAAGATATGTTTGATGCAAAAACAACACTGCACATCACCAAAAGAACACCATACCCACAGTGAAGCATGGTGGTGGCAGCATCATGCTTTGGGCTGTTTTTCTTCAGCTGGAACTGGGGCCTTAGTTAAGATAGAGGGTATTATGAACAGTTCCAAATACCAGTCAATATTGGCACAAAACCTTCAGGCTTCTGCTAGAAAGCTGAACATGAAGAGGAACTTCATCTTTCAGCATGACAACGACCCAAAGCATACATCCAAATCAACAAAGGAATGGCTTCACCACAAGAAGATTAACGTTTTCAAATGGCCCAGCCAGAGCCCAGACCTGAATTCGCTTGAAAATCTGTGGGGTGATCTGAAGAGGGCTGTGCACAGGAGATGCCCTGGCAATCTGACAGATTTTGAGTGTTTTTGCAAAGAAGAGTGGGCAAATCTTTCCAAGTCAAAATGTGCCATCCTGATAGACTCATACCCAAAAAGACTGAGTGCTGTAATAAAATCAAAAGGTGCTTCAACAAAGTATTAGTTTAAGGGTGTGCATACCATATTATTTTATTTTTATATTTTTTCTTCCCTCTACCTAAAAGATTTCAGTTTGTTTTTCAATTGAGTTGTACAGTTTATAGGTCACATTAAAGGTGGAAAAAGTTCTGAAATAATTTATCTTTGTCTCATTTTTTTACAGCACAGAAACCTGATATTTTAACAGGGGTGTGTAGACTTTTTATATCCACTGTATGTTTGGTCTGGGCCTGCATGTGTGCTGCCGGCACTGGGGAGCTACAGTCATTGAGGGAACCATGAATGCCAACATGTACTGTGACATACTGAAGCAGAGCATGATCCCTTCCCTTCTGAGACTGGGCCGCAGGGCAGTATTCCAACATAACAACCCCAAACACACCTCCAAGACGACCACTGCCTTGCTAAAGAAGCTGAAGGCAAAGGTAATGGAGTGTCCAAGCATGTCTCCAGACCTAAACCTTATTGAGCATCTGTGGGGCATCCTCAAACGGAAGGTGGGGGAGCGCAAGGTCTCTACCATCCACCAGCTCTGTGATGTCATCATTGAGGATTGGAAGAGGACTCCAGTGGCAACCTGTGAAGCTCTGGTGAACTCTATGCCCATGAGGGTTAAGGCAGTGCTGGAAAATAATGGTGACACTTTGGGCCCAATTTGGACATATCCACTTAGGGGTGTACTCACTTTTGTTTCCAACGATTTAGACATTAATGGCTGTGTGTTGAGTCATTTTGAGGGGACAGCAAATTTACACTGTTATACAGGCTGTGCACTTACTACTTTACAGGGGCTTACTCACTTTTGTGAGATACTGTTTATTAGTGATATAACTCACTCTTGAGATATTTGTGGTTGTTTGTGTGGCTCCTTGGCCTACAAGTTAGCGTATAAAGTTGTATATTAGAATAGAGTGCTTGTGAGGGGAGGAAACTGCATGATAATGGTGAGGTACATTGTTATTTTCAACCAGAGAAACAAACAATCAGAACGATACTACTCTCATTTGTATAATAGTGCTGGGCAAACAATGCTGAACATCTCATGAATGATAATATATATATATTTTTTTTTTTCTGCACTTAACAATAACAGCTTGATTTTGTGGAGACAGCCCTCCTTCTTGATTATTTTAAAGGGATTCAGAGCAGTCCATCTATGGAAGGATGATATTAAACCACAAGATGCCTTTAGTTTGAAGCTCCACAGCCTTGAAGCTTCATTTCCCCTTCTCCTGGGGAGTTAAGTTTGTGCAATCATTTTGCAGGGAACTGACCCAGCCTTCAAATATAGACATGGTCGTGTTTCTGTCTAGGCCCATGAGGCCCAGGCCTAGAGCAGCACATATTCACGTGGCAGCAGGCTGTCTGAAGATGCAGTACATTGTAATATGTTTGTATATGCAGAGAAATGTCTATATGCAGTCATATTTTTCTGTACCTGACATAATATACATAAATACATATAAACTTCTGATTTGTGATATAAAAATGGGGAAAGGAGGCGTTGCAAGTGGGGCACGCGTGGCACACAAATCTAAATGACATGGGGCAGCATAAACTCAAAATACACCCATGCATATAGATATTTGAAAATTGATTATAGATCTTGCTAGAAAATTTAAGTTCAAATTATGACGTCTCCTTCAGAGTGAAATCGTTTTTTGATGCCGGCCTTTCTTTAGGAAATAAATACTATAATTTCTGATATATTCACAACAATGACCGTGCTTTCATTAACACTTACCTGCCTCTCCTCACCCATGAACTAACTGTTCTCTCAAAGAAATCATGTCCAGCGTTGAAAGTTTGTCATAATTTATGAATCAAAAAGACATTTCGTAGGAATAAAAGCTAAGTTTTTATGTTTTATTTTTTATACATCATTTGTACATGTTTCACAATGTCCTATGTCAATGTCCCTCTTTAACTATTGTGCGTATTGAGCTGTACAATCCAGTGGTCATTGGCTCTGCTTGGGAACAACATAATAAAAAAATCATTACAGTAAATATACAGAAAAAGCAAAGTCATGAACAAAGCACAGAATGTTCTAGTTTGTTGTAGTGCAGCTCTCTCCTTCAAACCCTAGACATTAAACATTGTCATTGCTTAAAACAAATAGAAGTGCAAGCCCTGATCAAGTCAGAAATTAGTCTTTTTAATGGGTAGATTCTACTTTGTACATATACTAGTAAAATCCTAATTCCCCCCATCTCCTTAAACTGTAAAATCCTATGGTTCCATTTTCTATGCCCAAGGATTATTATTACTCCAAAAGTTTATGATCTGTCAAACTTTGTACAACCTTAAGAGAAAGGCTCTTTGAGAAAGGTTCCAGATATGGATTTTAAGGATTTTGGGTATGTGTTGTATTCCTGGGAGGGGTTTTAGACTCTGGGGAATAGGAATGGAGTATGTGGGGCTTCCACTTTAGCCATTTTGAAGTCCTAGGTTACATCAACATTTTGAAGCCAAAATGCGGATCCATGGAAAACTTCTTACAAAATTAGCAGTTTTGCTTAGATTAATTTTAATTACTGTGGACACATTTCCCCACAAAGCTTTGCATTGTTTGTTTGTTTTTTAACCAATAATACTAAATTAGTAAAGTGGATGGATGACGATCCAGCAAATTTCAGGTATACAAGGAAGATGTTGACATTTATTGATAGATTTCCATGGATAGATTTCAAGCATCTTGTCATGTACGTATCTATCTATCTATCTATCTATCTATCTATCTATCTATCTATCTATCTATCCTAAGAGGATATACCTCCACTAGCTCAGGTTAAAGTGAATTTATACAACTGCAAATGTTTATTTGGTATGCAACTGTTCCGAAATATTTTATAACCACCAATTACTGCTTTCAAATGTAATATCCTATGAGCAGACCGTGATACAGTGTTATTAGTAGTGATAACAAACCTACTTAGTTATAATATCCACACAGGTGCCACCTTCTTCTAAGCTCATTTTCATGTTTTCGCTGTATGTCATCAACGCACCAACTCTAAGACTAAAAAGTCATCTTTACTGTGGTCATATATAACATTTCAAGAAAATGTCTACATAAAGCCTATTTTGTAGTTTTCATTTTTATTATGTATAATCTCTTGTGCTCTTCCGTTAAAGCCAGACACTACTGATCACAAAAGATTAACATGCAATGTAATTCTTAGAAACATTAGTTATTAATTGAAATATGTGATCTTGCAAATGGATCCTACCAAAACCCAAATTTTTTTGTATAAAGCCAAGAATAATTTTGAGACTAATGGATAATACCCTAGATATTTTTCCTTGATTTTTTTTTTTTGAGGAATAGTAGATCCCAGGGAGGGAAATTCCATAAGGATAGCTTAAGAAGCAATATTCTAAGTCTATACTTTAAATTCTATCCACACAAGATATATTTTGCATCTTAACTAGAAGACAAGTTAGAGTTGAGTTCAGGACAACCGCCTAAATCCGTACATTCAATATCAATAAAACCAGTTGGGTTTTTGGTGATCCATTTCCAGAGCTGGGAGTATAGACACAAAATTTTGACTCTTTTTAGACTCCCAAATTAATATTAAGAAGTGAGTGCCACAACTTGAGATTGCTTACAAAAAAACAACAACACTGAGACAGCAGTGTTAATGTGTGAGATTGTGCTTTTGTTTTAAAATGAACTTTTTTACTTTTTACTCTGAGTAACATAAATCAATATATAATCTTAAAATGGTTGGCTTTTACTTTAATACCACCCTAATGTTGCACTAATATTGTTCAACCACTTGTGCCACACGCTGCCAGTTCTTCAGAATGCTATATTGCCAGTCTTCAGCCAATCACATTTCATGGAGTAAAGCATCCAAGGATGTGAATGAGATAAAAAAAAGGATTCTTACCATAAAGGAGAGCTGGTGTGAGGTAGAGGAGCATTTGAACATGGCTTCCTCATGACACCTCTTACAATGATTTTTCTGTAATACTCCAATTCTCTTTTTTTTCTGCAGATTTTATTATGGACACATTTTTAGAGTTCACTTAATGTTAACTAAATCTGAAGAGACAATGACAGATGACATGTAAGACCATATTAAGAAAGTGTGATTAAGATAATAAAACCATTTGTGTATTTTTTTAAAGGGCATTTCTGCACTGTTACATACAGGAATTTACAAAAGACAGGACTTGAGGAGGTTGTTTGCTGAAAGATTAATTGACATCAGCCCTATATGAACAGTTGTAATTTGGTTCTCAATGTTGCCAGTCTATCAATTCTATCTACACAGCTGATGCCAGTATTTCTAACTGCTCAGATCTCACAGTATTGAACATGACACTATCCAGAAATACAAAAGGGAAACTGAAGGACGAGATCTGATTTTCAGTGTCCCTTTGAGATACATATTAACGTCAATCACTCTTTATCCAAATGGTCTTACAATGCCAAATATGAAAATCCCTTCAGATTTCTAAGGAATTCATATCAATGATATAAAAAAACATTTTAAGAAACCAAAATAAGCAGTTTATTTAAATGCATATTACCGATTCCAATTAAGCAAGAAACAGCATCATTATATAGAGATAGATTTACCATATTTCCTTCTCTAGTGTTGTGTTCGTGCATTAAATGAAGCATAAACTTGGGACCAAACTAGACCTTTTTCATTATACAGATTTTTATTCTAAGTATTGTCTTGTGATGGTTCATTACCAGATATATATTGTATGGCCCTTTTTAAACACAAAATAATGGTTGACAAACATTCTGCCACTTACATCTTCTTGAAATAGTATATAAATTAATGCCCTCTTAGTCTCCACGTTTTTTTTTTACAATTTGTTGAATATGCAAAGACAAAACTGCAATTCAACATAGTCCCATCCTAATAGTTATGATTACTGGAATTGGGTAACCAAATCTATTCGGAGGTCCGATTTACCGCTCACCTAGACAAATAATTTGTATATGCAGGATAAATAAGACAACACAAAGGGCAGAGGCCACCAGCTATGGTCTAATATCGAGTAAGGTATTGGACCAAATATACAATCTCACAAAGTCTCTGAGGGAGTCTCTGAGTCTCCAACTGGGATAATGGAAGAAAACCACTACACAGAAATGGGGTGATTACTGCTCTAGATTCCTGGAGGAAGGATACAGAATAACCCACTATTGCATATCCAGTCAAAAAAGCTGGTTGAATATCAGTCTTGATTAAAAAGAAATAATAAACGAGGTGAGATTGGAATGATAATGTTAAATACACAACCCAAGGAAGATGAGCAGGGGTGCACTTTGAAGACAGTCTATGAATCACACTTAATTAGCTATATAAAATATGCCATTGACTATCGGAGAATGGTGCATTCTGATTGGTCATTGACAGAGCACTATTTTTTTGAGAAGCAAGTCTATAAAAGGTTGGACAATCTGTCACAACTACACCACCTCAAGAATCCATTGACCCCATGTACTATAATTACAGTAATGTAAAGGCATCTGCAAAGGCAACTGATAAATGTCTTCTGCTTCAACAAGTACATGAAGCAAAAATCTTTTGGGCTATGCCATTTTCTACAATGCTTTTTGTTTCCTGTAAATTTTGTTACACAGTTCACCTAGTTGAATAAGAGTCTACTACCGCCATTTCTCTACATTCCCTATGTAATCCGTAGTTGTGTTTTCTGTTTCGTCTTTGTAGCTCGCATGCTTGATGCGGAATAATTTGCGTTCCTTTTGCCGCTTCCGCCTGGCTTCTTGATGTTCCTTCTGTCTCATATATTGGTATCTCTGTAAGAAAAGGTCTTTTGCATATTCATATAATTCCATGTCTAAAAAATTCAGCGTCTCAATCTGCTTCTGAGTCTGGTCATCGATCTCAACACTAGACGCCCTGGTACTGTTGAACTGAGTGAACGGTGAGATGAAATGCATGTTAAAAGTCTTCTCGAAGAGATATTGGGTTTTCCTTTGGAATTCTGTTAGCCCAAAAAAAGCCATTTGTTTTAGGTTTTCTTTTGCACTGTCGAGAAGAACCTTGTTCCTTTGATCCTCCGGCATCACTGAAAGATTATAACATCCAACTAGACTCAAGTCTGACAACATACGCACTTGGCGGTTGTTGGCCAAATTGTATGGACAATCCATGAACTCTTTCAAGTAGCAGCCAGACCAGTCGTCTCCTGTGTAACAACTGGGTAACTCCTTGGAGGTTGGTGATCTCCCATCACACGTGTGTAAAGACGCTTTCCAAGTGGCTCCTCTTTGGACGTGCCTCCATTCACTCAGGTACCGAGACACTGGATCACGGAGGATGGTAATGTAGTAAAAATTCCTAGAAGCAAAAGAAAGAGATTACATTTAAGTATCTGTTTTTCTATATATATATTTTAGATTATAAACATCAGTGTCCTCAAAACGTTTGTGCTCAATTATTTAATTAGGTTATGTGTTAGGAACACTTAAGACGGTATAGCAGAATGCACTGAAAATGTACAAATCAGAATTATTCTAAGATTATAGTAAACAATGGCAAGGGTTTCCCAACTTGCTTTCAAAATTGAGGTAAGTAAAGTAAAATTTAAATAATCTTTGATAACAATCAGGAATAGAATATTTTAAGTTTGAAAATGTTCAATCTTGTAAGGTGCTTTGGGAAAAAACACTATATACATTAGATTTTAAATTCAAAGACAGGGCCCCCCATTATTTTACATGTATTAATATTGTATTTTACCTTGTACTTAACCCCTGTATAGCGCTACAGAATAACTTGGCGCGTTACAAATAAAGGATAATAATAGAAAATATCATGGAAATTTGCTGCCAGAGCTTCCAAAACTTTACTTATTTCTATATATATTTGTCCATGCTTGCAATTCTAAAAATTTTTGAATGAAAATGCTTACTCTATGAATTACTTTTAAAGTGATACCCATTACAAGTTTTATTTCAACCTCCCAATTGAGTTAATATATTGTTATCAGATAAACTCCTGAATGATGGTTGGTATTATGATTCTCAATAATCTAGATCTTAAAATAAACAACCACAGAACCACTTCTAAAGATGAGACTAGTCCCTTGGCTCATGCACCGCTGGAAATAATGGGCAGGATCTGTTTATTTATATGTTGTCTTGTAAATAACTAAACATGATGATTGCAATAAAACATTTATATGCAGTTATACTTTACTGCCGGTTCATTTTGTTTTCTTGCCTGCTACTTATTAAGGAGCATGTGTTCTTGCAAACCTATGAACTTTATTTTAGTTCTGCTCAGAACACTGCCAGTTGTAGCTGACACATTCTCATTGTGCGGATAGTAACTGCTTCTGCATACAGGGTCACCTGTATTCACCCCCTTTGTTATGAAGCCCATAAAAATCTCTGGTGCAACCAATTACCTTCAGAAGTCACATAATTAGTGACATGATGTCCACCTGTTAGCAATCTAAGTGTCACATGATCTGTCATTACATATACACACCTTTTTTGAAAGGCCCCAGAGGCTGCAACACCTAAGCAAGAGGCACCACTAACCAAACACTGCCATGAAGACCAAGGAACTCTCCAAACAAGTAAGGGACAATGTTGTTGAGAAGTACAAGTCAGGGTTAGGTTATAAAAAAATATCCAAATCTTTGATGCTCCCCAGGAGCACCATTAAATCTATCATAATCAAATGGAAAGAACAAGGCACAACAGAAAACCTGCCAAGAGACGGACGCCCACCAAAACTCATGGACCGGGCAAGGAGGGCATTAATCAGAGAGGCAGCAGAGACCTAAGGTAACCCTGGAGGAGCTGCAGAGTTCCACAGCAGAGACTGGAGTATCTGTACATAGGAAGATTGCAGAGTGACCAGAAGAAAGTGATTACTTTCAGCAAAAAACAAAATGGCACATTTTGAGTTTGAGAAAAGGCATGTGGGAGACTCCAAAAATGTATGGAGGAAGGTGCTACAGTCTGATGAGACTAAAATTGAACTTTTCGGCCATCAAAGAAAACGCTATGTCTGGCGCAAATCCAACACATCACCCAAAGAACACCATGGGGATGGTTTTTAGCAGCTGGGACTGGGAAACTGGTCAGAGTTTAGGGAAAGATGGATGGTGCTAAATAGAGGGATATTCTTGAGCAAAACCTGTACCACTCTGTGCGTGATTTGAGGCTAGGACGGAGGTTCACCTTCCAGCAGGACAATGACCCCAAACACACTGCTAAAGCAACACTTGAGTGGTTTAAGGGGAAACATATAAATGTGTTGGAATGGCCTAGTCAAAGCCCAGACCTCAATCCAATAGAAAATCTGTGGTCAGACTTAAAGATTGCTTTTCACAAGCGCAAACCATCCAACTTAAAGGAGCAGGAGCAGTTTTGCAAGGAGGATTGGGCAAAAATCCCAGTGGTAAGATGTGGCAAGCTCATAGAGACTTATCCAAAGCGACTTGGAGCTGTGATTGCCGCAAAAGGTGGCTCTACAAAGTATTGACTTTAGGGGGGTGAATAGTTATGCACATTGATGTTTTCTGTTATTTTGTCCTATTTGTTGTTTAGATCTTCAAAGTTGTGGGCATGTTCTGTAAATTAAATAAAGCAAATCCTCAAACAATCCATGTTAATTCCAGGTTGTGAGGCAACAAAACACAAAAAATGCCAAGGGGGGTGAGTACTTTTGCAAGGCACTGTATTTCCTTCCCTTATCAGTAAGTGATGTGTCTAAGCTCTTCAGTATAAATAACCCCAATCAGACCCCCCTGTCCTTACACAAAGCTCAGAGCCCAGACATACTTTTCATAGCCATTATTTTGTGGTGCCTCCAACCCACACGTTTCCTGCTCACATCCTGGAAGCAATTTCTTTCCATCACAATCCGTGTTTATACAGCTCCATAACTATAATAATCTTTATTCTAATTTATGATTGTGGTGCCAACATATTCCTTAGCACAATTCAATATACATTATAGGAGTATAAATAATTAATACTGACAGCTGGAACAGACACAGTGGCTAAACACAAGAATGTCTTGTAATCTATTTAATATAAATTGGTGATGGAAATCTAAGTGACAATAGTTGGTATTTAATGGGGATTTAATCATCAATACAATTGCACAACTAATCACAAGAATATTCTGTATTAAAGGGAAAAAGCTTCATGTGTTTCCTAGGATGCATAATAAAGTTTTAACTGCAAGAGCATGGAAAATATATCCTCAGAAGTTTAGTAAATGTATATTTGATTCCGCACAGGCATGGGCGTAGCAGCCCCCCCAAAATCTGATGGGGATAAAGTTTAAAGAGACAAAAAAACTGTGGTACAATTTAACTCTATTCCCAGGAAGGAAGGGGGGGGGGGGGCAGTTCTGCACTGCACCTCAAAAACTTTATTTTTTAAATGTCCTTGTTTACATTCTCAATGCCACTGGGCCCCATATGCCGGCTCCCAATATAATTCAAAATGTATAGATATATAATATACATATTATAATTATGATTAAGTTTTGCTATTTTTTGTGTCCCCTGTTCATATATTCTGGGGGTGGGGGGATTTGTCCGCCACAGTTCCTACGCCCCTGTGCACAGGGCTGTAAAAAAAGCTTTAAAAGGTATAGGTTTTAAAGGATTTGGAATATGTCCTTATTTAAGCAAAATAGACAAAAACATCTAATATTTAAACGTGTTCTTTAATATATTTGCTAAATAGCTAAACTTCTGTATCCATTTAAAGATTGCTTAGTCTTATAAGATATCTTTATTAAGGGATATACATATTTAAAAGACCACTGCATAATGTGCAACATGTTTAGAAAGTTTTTAAAATAAATAAAGAACAGTATTTCTTTTTTGCCTTTGTTCCTAACAGGATTAAAAACCTGGGAGAAATGGGACAAATTGTAGATTAGAATTCTTATGTTAAAAAACATATTGGGAAACATAATAGAGCTAAATAGAAGAATAAGTCACAGAAGGAATTACAGTCGAAGATGAAGAATTATTTTTAAATTCTTAATGCTTGTGGACTACATAGCGGATAATGTTATTAGTTTGTTATATGTTTTAAAAACATGAAGTTTTTCCCAAACTGCGGTGGTCCTTAAAGCTGATACAGGCTGTCTTATTTCACTGCTTTATATCTGTTACTTGAAACTCTATTCAGTGATATAAAACATCTGCCATTATTATTATCCTTTATTTGTAACGCGCCAACATATTCTGTAGCGCTATACACAGGTTACAAACAAGATAAAATACGTAACACATTGCAGATAAGCTTAAAATCAAATGTACACAGTGCTTTCCCTAAAGCACCTTGCAAGATATAAACTCGCAAACTTACAATCTAAAGGGCCATGGAAGTTACTCAGTTAAAGATGAGGGGAATAAAGCTATTTTCAGTATGTTATATCACAAAATCTTTTTTCATTTACTCACCAGAAATTTAAAAGTTGTTTATACTGATCATTACAGCATAAAATGTGTGAAAGCTGAATCATATCATAACAACCTTTATGGGACAATATCATTTAGTTATATTGAGGAAAACTCCTTTTGATATCTCCTTACTTCCCCACTAGGTGTCACTGTTCCACTTTAAAGTTCCCGATAGCCATGCAGCAGAATATCGAGTGGCTTTTGTGCATGATAAGCACATTCTGTTTTTATTAGAAATACTGGATACTGTAGGTTTAGTGAGATATAACGGGAACATCACATGGTGCAGCGTCCTACTGCATTAGTGAGGTTCAGCGCTGCACTCCTATAAAGGCATTCTCTGCTGCCGCACATATCACAAAAATATAGATTTCGGTTATATTGAATCAATCCTGTTATGCGCTCGGCCAATTGAATAGAACCATAAGTTGTGGACGCTGCGGGCCCGCAGACTTACGGCCTATATCTCCATAATTGGCTCCTCCGAATTTAATAAGGCTCCTTGTACTTGCTCTTTTAAAGAACTTGGTGCAAAATATTATAAATAAAGGTTATTTTTAAGTTTTTTTTACTATTATTTTTATGTGCTGCTATAAACTGAGCTGGGATCTGCTATTCTTTTATTCTCTGTTAAGATTCACCTTCCATTACTCTGACCTGCTTTACAAGACAGATAAACCAAAATGTTTGCCTTTCCACTAACACGGTTACAAGTAGTAGGTCTCCATGTCCAGGACCAGATCAGAATAACACGCTAACAGATAGTGGGGGGTCTTGGAAAACACAGACTGGGCTAGACAGTAAATATAGGACTTATGTGTCACTTTAAGGGACCACTGTAGTGATCAGATTAATAGGATTGCATTTGCTTATTAATTAGCAGAAAAGCGCTATTTGAAGACAACCTATTCAATGTAGCTTTTGGAGTTTACTGGTTTTAAATTGTCCATATTGCAATCACATGAGCCCGTAATGGAGCCCGTTAATGTTACTGAAATTCAATTGTCTACTTTTAGCTACTTGCACTCCAATTGCGAGTTATAGGCTCAAAATCCCTGGGGTTGTCAAAAACGTAACTCCGTCCTATCTCTTTTATTGATTTTTCATACATGGAAATGTTACCAGTGCTAAAGACACAAAATCCATATTCAGTTACAAAAATTCAACAAGCCCGCAATTGTCTTCAAAACCGTAAATGGCAAATTTTATAAAAAAAATCTACGAGTACTAGATAGGACTCGCAAGTGGGTTTTTTGTTTGTAACACTGCAAATGCAAATAAACACACACTACTGTACTTTAAAATACATGGAAAGCAATTAAAGGCATTAGAAGTAATTGCACAACAGTGTCAAGCTCCCAAATCTGCAATACAAAATCATTTATTTTAAGTTTTATTTCCGTATTATATCCATTCCAGGATTCAAGCAGTTAATACATATCATGGAATCCACATG
Source organism: Discoglossus pictus (assembly GCA_027410445.1). NCBI lineage: Eukaryota > Metazoa > Chordata > Amphibia > Anura > Alytidae > Discoglossus > Discoglossus pictus. Next base: position 55,303,017 of record CM050168.1, read on the forward strand.
GACTAGACCAGTTGATTTAATGATTTTTATTGATTTCTACATTGTTGGATTGCAAGTCCGATTGCAAATTGTAATTCCAATTAATTGTAGTCTGATGTTTTACTGACCTCATGATGACAATCTCATTTACTAATGGCGCTGACTAGAAAGTAACTTACGGGCTTGCTTAATTATTGCCAGATCCCATGATCATGCCCTGAAATACTACTTATGAATTCATGGTTTGCATGTGCAGGCTGTGAGCTAGTGACAATTGAACACATCTAAATATTTAGAAACAATTTGACCCGCAGCCAAAAGTTCAGTTTGGAGGTAATTACGGGCTTGCAATTGAATGAGGCCCTTATTCTTCAGCAGATCTGCAGCTCCCCACCCCTATCAGATGTCCAGGAAAGGGAGAGGGTCTTGATAGAGGTCTTCATCTACTGTCTTGATATGATTTGTTTATCTGTCTTCTATTCCAGGCAAACCTACACTGGTCAGAAAACATTTAGAACAGCCTCCTGGGCAGATCCTCTTTCACCTCCTGGACACCTACCAGGCTGGAGAGAAGCTCATGTGCTGGAAGCTACAATGTATTTGAAATTAGCAGATTCTTTTTAGTGCTAATGAGTGCTAGTGGTCCTGTGGTGAAAGCCAACCTATTGTAATGTATATTTCTTGTAATATAATAGGTGTTTGTTAGCCATTATCCATAAGACAAAGCCATTCATGTGTGTACATAACACAGCGGCATTGAGAGGGTCCCCCCGTCAGATGGTGCCACACTCTGACAGATGGCTGTCCTCTCATGCCCCCATCCCAAGCTCTCTGTACAACTGCAGCAATATCACTCTCTTTCCCACAAAATAAATATTCATATAACTCCAAATGATACAGCTAAAAACTACCAGTGGATGAGAGGTAGTTATAAACTAAGCGGTGAGTTAACTCACTAGAGAGGATCCGTTTCTTACATTTAATCCTGTGCAGCATTTTCTACCCTGCATTAAAGGCCATGATTTCAGGTCATCTTTGATTTGAATGTAAGCCACGAGAATCCAGCCATTTTTGGAGAGAATCTTAATTTTCGCAAACTCTTATTGTCCAGAGGCTGCCATATTGGTCCTCTAGGGCACTGCTGCTTGGCCTGTAGTCTATGCGCTCGGGAGACTGTGGTGAGTTGTACTTTCTTTTAATACTATTAAGTTTCGCAGTCGTGTAGCAGCCTTTCAGTAGCCCTGAATAGAAATCTAATCCGCATCCAAGGTCTCTTCCAAGTCACTCATCCTGTTAGGAAATACATGCAAATGCTCTTCACAGAAAAACAAAACAGAACAGAGCAGGTACAAAGGAACGACTGATGTTTTTTCCCCATAACAAAAGCCATTTGCCAGTTATCAAGTCAAGTTAAATATAGTGATCCTTTAATAATGGCCCTATGAGGTGATGGGTCTCCAGGTATAGCAATTGTTACTGAAATGGCTTTGATTATACAGTCTCAGCATCAATTGCTAAACATGGGATGGTATAAACTATTCTGCCTCTCCTAACTCACTTGCACAGGGAATTTAGAATAGGGGGTGGATACAACTGCCCCACTGTTATCACAACACTGCTCCTAATGATCATATTATTTCAACTGTATGGCTTGATTGCTGCTCTGATACAGATGATGTATCCAAGTCTTACAGATGTAGTAACTGTAACAAGTAGGATGATAGATAGATAGATACATAGATAGATAGATGATAGATACATAGTTACATACAGTCAGGCCCATAAATATTGGGACATCGACACAATTCTAATCTTTCTGGCTCTATACACCACCACAATGGATTTGAAATGAAACGAACAAGATGTGCTTTACCTGCAGACTTTCAGCTTTAATTTGAGGGTATTTACATCCAAATCAGGTGAACGGTGTAGGAATTACAACCATTTGTATATGTGCCTCCCACTTTTTAAGGGACCAAAAGTAATGGGACAGATTAACAGTCATAAAACAAACTTTCACTTTTTAATACTTGGTTGCAAATCCTTTGCAGTCAATTACAGCCTGAAGTCTGGAACGCATAGACATCACCAGACGCTGGGTTTCATCCCTGGTGATGCTCTGCCAGACCTCTATTGCAACTGTCTTCAGTTCCTGCTTGTTCTTGGGGCATTTTCCCTTCAGTTTTGTCTTCAGCAAGTGAAATGCATGCTCAATCAGATTCAGATCAGGTGATTGACTTGGCCATTGCATAAAATTACACTTATTTCCCTTAAAAAACTCTTTGGTTGCTTTTGCAGTAAGCTTCCGGTCATTATCCATCTGCACTGTGAAGCGCCGTCCAATGAGTTCTGAAGCATTTGGCTGAATATGAGCAGATAATATTGCCCGAAACACTTCAGAAATCATCCTGCTGCTTTTGTCAGCAGTCACATCATCAATAAATACAAGAGAACCAGTTCCATTGGCAGCCATACATGCCCACACCATGACACTACCACCACCATGCTTCACTGATGAGGTGGTATGCTTTGGATCATGAGCAGTTCCTTTCCGTCTCCATACTCTTCTCTTCCCATCACTCTGGTACAAGTTGATCTTAGTCTCATCTGTCCATAGGATGTTGTTCCAGAACTGTGAAGGCTTTTTTAGGTGTTGTTTGGAAAACTCTAATCTGGCCTTCCTGTTATTGAGGCTCACCAATGGTTTACATCTTGTGGGGAACCCTCTGTATTTACTCTGGTGAAGTCTTCTTTTGATCGTTGACTTTGACACACATACACCTACCTCCTGGAGAGTGTTCTTGATCTGGCCAACTGTTGTGAAGGGTGTTTTCTTCACCAGGGAAATAATTCTTCGGTCATCCACCACAGTTGTTTTCCGTGGTCTTACGGGTCTTTTGGTGTTGCTCCAAACAGTTGATTTGGCCACACCTAATGTTTTTGCTGTCTCTCTGATGGGTTTGTTTTGTTTTTTCAGCCTAATGATGGCTTGCTTCACTGATAGTGACAGCTCTTTGGATCTCATATTGAGAGTTAACAGCAACAAATGCAAATAGCACACTTGAAATGAACACTGGAGCTTGTATCTGCTCTTTGTAAATGGGATAATGAGGGAATAACACACACCTGGCCATGGAACAGCTGAGCAGCTAATTGTCCCATTACTTTTGGTCCCTTAAAAAGTGGGAGGCACATATACAAACTTAAATCCATTGTCTTAAATAAACTCAAATCCATTGTGGTGGTGTATAGAGCCAAAAAGATTAGAATTATGTCGATGTCCCAATATTTATGGACCTGACTGTATATAGATAGATACATACAGATATATATATATATATATATATATATATATATATATATATATATATATAGATAGAGAGATACATACAATGTATGTATCTATCTAGATAGATAGATAGATAGATAGATAGATAGATAGATAGATAGATAGGTAGGTAGGTAGGTACACAGAGAGAGAGAGAGAGAGAGAGATAGAGTATAATTATCTATCTATCTATCTATGTATCTATCTATGTATCTATCTATCTATCTATCTATCTATCTATCAGTAATGGCCAGTCAGAATACTTCATGTTAAATCCAGAGCCTCAGCCAAGTTTTTATTTATGTCAACACAGAACAGAAATAATAGGAGTATTCCCCAAAAATCAATACTGGGTGTTGCTGAGTTGAGAGAATCATCATTTTCTGTACGTTGGTAATTTTAAAGTTAAACACACAATTTCCTGAGACCACTCATCCAAGCTCCAACCTAAAAAGCAACCTGTAATTTTACGTTGGAAAAAAAGGCCATTATTAACTAAGTGGTGTGATATCTGTTAGTTCCTACCAGCACTACACTTGCTAGCAAGGATTTAACATCTTATAAGTACCTGTTCATGTCAAATGGATTGTGCTCAAGCAGGGAGATTCCTAAAACCTGGCCAATTGGTTGCCCGCTAGCAGACTTGTCCTACATTGGTCCTTGGGGGACCAGATCTATACAACATTTGCAGGATTTCTTGTTTGAGTACAAGTGTATCAACCAGTGGTTCACTAACTTTTATTTACCAACCTTTACAATATATACCCTGGATCTTACCCGCCATTTTTTTATTAAGAGTATAGTGTGGATATGTGTGCAAATAGGCTTTATTCACTAAACTAAGCACTTTCTCACAGCTAGTGTTGGGAAAGAATAGTCTTTGTAGGATATCATATGAATTGGAAAGGTCTCTCTTACTGTAAACATATCCAATAAATAAAACCTTCCTATTCGGCATTTGAGCTTCTTATATATTGTGAAGCAGCCTGGTTTTTAATAATCCTCCACCCACTTGAGTTTGATTGTATGTTGATAAATTCTGAAAACTTATCAAATGAACCAGTGTACAAAAACAAAAAACACACTTTTAAGATGTTGAGAAAAGTGCCCAGCAAAGTAGCTAGGTCTCCCCCAAGATTTCTTGAGGGAAAAAGACGAAGCGTTCTGAGAAGTCTGATGGTTACGAACTTCCTTGGTACATTTTGTTTTATTAGGACCTAATCTAGTATCATAATGACAAAATGACATATTTATTGTAATATTTCCAAGTAGTAGCACGTAAGATTGGTAGCCCTTGTGTCACCAGTGGCCAGGGACCCTCCTTTAGCCTCTTATTTTGTACATTACATGAGGCCAATTTGGAGACACTGCTTTTAATTGAAATATATGACTGCACTATGAGTCATTTTATAGCCAGACAAGATCGTCTCAGCAGACTGGGGAGAGTCTTGTGGTGTTTAATGGCTGGGGACAGTCACAGATGGATTTTACATGGAGATTTTGTGATGTGGGAAACAGAGATGGAATCTAGTCCATCTGTGACCTTTGGTAGAGAAGTCTCTGTGTCTCCAAACAGGCTTTATCATTTTAAACAAACACTGCAAACAAAAATAATGAGTGGGCTGGACTGAAATCATCTAAAAATGACTATTTTCTTGGATCCTGGCAGGAATCCCTTGATTGAGATGCATTATACTTTGGAAAATATTTAGGAGCCAGCAGTACAAAGTGTAGGAGCCTAGACTCCCAGGAGGTTTTGACCAGTGTGACTAACTATATACAATCTCTTAACAAGTGCAAAACTGAACAATATCCCCATTTTGACCTACAGCCTCAGCTGAAATAGCATATTTTAATATGGAATAATTAAATAATATAGATCATAACAAGCATTTTATTAAAATGATATGTTCTTACAACAAACTTACCCCATTTGGATCTCTGCCATGTAAGGGGCTTGTGTACCTCAATAAAGCTGTGAGTTATATCATGTAGGATCACCCAAGATGGTCAGGTCATAGCAGAGAGGCCAGACAAAGGGAGAAGGAAATGGCAACCCACTCCAGTATATTTGCCAAGAAAACCTTAAGGGTTTATGGAGAGTTGTGTCTGCCAAACAATATACTTAAACTGAACTCTGTAATTTTGTCATGTTAACCTTGGTGCAGGTTGAGAGCAATGTCCAACCTTTCAAGTGCCATGTTTTTCAAAACCAGTACATGCAAGCCTCCAGGTAATTATTGACAATCATCTAATTCCAGTTGTATTAATGGCCATTGGCTGAAAGGAAAATTATGTTCAGACGACTTTACTCAAATTTTTTTTAAGGAAAAAATATTAAATTGACACGGCAAATGTCCCAGGTATGGCAGGGATGAAAAATACACCTATAGATCCATATTAATGATTGATATTAACATTTTTTGAGAGGAGATGTTAGAGAAAATAATCTTGAAAGGTGGGTATCATAAAAGCATAAATGAAATAAAAAGCCATCCCACACTCCCAATGACTCTCTTACATGATTAATTATCTCTTACATTGGGTGGTGCTAAACCTCAAGAGCATGCCCAGTTGGATAAACAGACTTGCGTTTTCGGTATTTCTAACTGTAAAAATGCCTTGTATTCACATTTGGGGACGTGTAGCTTCTTCAAATACATAATTTAGTTTATGCGGCTCCCAGTAGTTCATTAAATGCCACAGGATGGCTACCTTAGAGGGAGAGATGCCAAGACACTGCCGCTTGGTCAAGGCCAACAAAACCTTCCATTCTAAGGTCAAAACACCAATCAATATGGAGTTAATGTAAAAAGGGAAAGAGACGCTCTGCCAGAATCAATACAGCTGACATTTTATCACAGGGCGGAGAGTATTTACATTTTTTCACAGAAAGGTAAATGGAACTAAATATACAGAATCAGCTAAGACCTTGCCCAGTGTAATGCTCCAGAACGTATAGTGTGCACTAAGATAAACAACTGTGCAGTAGACTTCTTAATAAATGCATTTTTATTTTGTGAAACCTAACTTGAAAAAGTTGGGGGAACTGACAGCCTGGCATGCTGTTGGCTTCAAGCTCCTCCCACTATCTTTGTTTCTATGCTTGAGCAATACCAGCCAGTCAGTTTCTTTCACACATGCGGCTTGTTAGCTCTCCATTGTGAACTAGTAGTACTCATGAATAGGAGCTGGACACTAGTGGACAGATGTTGAAGCCACCAGATTGTCACCATTTTCTTTAGCACTTTTTTCTTTAAAAAAAAGTGTAAAGCTACATCCACAAAAAAACCTAAAATATTGTATTTGTTTAAACAAATAAAATCCAAACAATTTCTTTATATTGTATTTGCCTATGACGCACCACTCATGATATATGCATTTCCAGTAATGCCAGTACACAAACAAAAACTTCATCAACAGTAGCTGAAGGTTTTTTTAAATATATTTTAATAATCCTACTGATGTACTACCTTAGTTGTGGTGAAATGTCTATTTTATAGAAACAGCAGATCTCTACATCATAATATTGTCCATCCGTTCCTTAATTCACACTTCTGGCATATTGTCTAATGGACCATAATAATCACTATTCCAACATACTCTGGGGCAGAGCTGCCAGGAGCAAGGACAGGTGGAACATCTGTTCCAGACTGGAAGGGGCCCCAAGTGATAGCGCTCTACAGACACAGCCCTCCTACTCACAAGAATACTCTGTAATATTGTCACATCTAAATGCAAACACCAAGGTCCAGACATTACAAAAAACGTAAATATATATATTAAACCCAGCTGTTTCTCAAACTGCCCTCCTCCTTTGCTGTCTCCAGTGTGTGCAGGTTCTGAAAGGACAAAGGAATTTCTTGGAGTGTAGAAAAGGACTTATTTGTAACTATTTCCCCCCAGAAATACTGTGTTATTTCTCTATCCCCACCAAACTTCCTCAATGACTAGTTTACAACCACCTTGCTCGAGTAATCCCTTAGTTGACCCTTCAATTTTAAGTCCCTCCATTCATTAATTAGACTCTCACCTAGTCTTCAGGATTCAAAAGTCTTCTGAAAACCCACCTGCTTTAAAGAAGCTGATAATTACCTCCCTAACTGCACTACTTAAAACAAGGGTATCTACTCCTGTTTCTCTTAGATCTCCCTCTACATATGATACCTATTCATCAATCAGTGTCCTCACCTCATGTCTCTAGCATCCCTATTGCCTCTTAGATTGTAAGCTCTGTGAACTGGGGCCTCATCTCCTCCTGTACCATTGTATGTGTTCAAATGTGCTGTCTTGCCTTATTTTACTGTATCCTAATTCATGTTAAACATTATACATGTGTTTACTATATCTCTACCACTACAGAACATGCTCTATAAATCCAAAATACAATAATAATAGCCTTATTAGTATCTCAATGAGGTAAACCATCAATGACTCAAGGTGGAGTCTCACTGATACAGTTATCTAAACCAGACACCAAGAGTATAGAAGAAGGTGTTTGCGTCCTTCAATCATATCCAACTCTCTGTGACCTCATGGACTGCAACAAACCATGCTGATCCACTTGGTATTCATGGCATAGATACTGGAGTGGGTTGCCAGTATTCCTAGTTGGTCTCCCATCCAAGTACTGACCAGGACCAAACCTGCATGGCTTCATGGTGGTGTGACCACTTGGTTCCCTGACTGGAATCGAACCCAGGTTGCAGGAGTGAAAGCACAGAATCCTAACCACTGGACCACCAAGGAAGTATACATTAAACTAAACAGTACATGAATGATAAGACTATCTATAAATAAATAAACCTTTTCTTTGAACTTTAGCATTGTAGCCCACCACAGATCTGCTTCTCCCCATCCGCTATTAGGCGGTTGGAGCAGATCTGCCCAGGAAGTTGTCCTAAAATTTTGTTCTCTTTGACCACAGCCTCCTGGACAAATTTGCTCCCACTACTTGGGACACCTACAAGGGGATACAGAGGCAAATTGCTACACTAAAATATTAGTTCCAGTCAACTAATCTTCCATTTGGCCTTCATGCTGGGGTGTGGGGTAGCCCCATAGCTAGGTCCCGCACTGCTGCGCTCTTATTATCAGAGCCAAGACCAGCAAACAGTGGGCTCTCACACTGAGAGCCGCTCTCACAATGCAAACTGCTCCTGATATGTGAATAGCCGGCATCTCAAGAGGGTTTTTTATGGTGGTTTATATTTTATTGAACGGTATCCTGAAGAAAACATGCACTTAATAAATACAAAGAATCTGCACAGAGACGGAACAGCCGCTTTATCTGCTGCATTTACTGAATTCATCATGTTGAGTGAGAATGAGACTGAAAGCCAAGCGGCTCCTATACAAACACACTGATACACAAATGCATCGTGTCCGTATGAATGGGCTGGAGAAGCTGCCAGGGCTCCTGTGGGCTTTGCTAATGGGTTACTGCTCTTTGTTACCTATCTATAGCATTCTAGAAAACTCTTCAAGGAGGCAGCAAAGATTCCAAATATGGTGTAAAAAAGGGAATTAACAAATACACAAGAAAACACATTTTAAAAACACTCAATTCAGGTTACATTGAAGCTACTAATTTTGTATTTGTCAATCAACTGTTATGGTGCTAACCTCTAGGTTTACTTATCATTGTATTAGAGACTAATTATTGCTAGTTAGTGCCTGGGGTCTGACATGCTTCCATTGATAGAAGTAAATGCTCGATATTGTACCATTCATCTGATTAAATTACTCTGAGCATGTGCAACTGCCAGGGAGACATTGGCAATGCTTAGACTCTAATATACAGTAGCCTCTCAATTTACTGGCACCCATGAGGATTGGCAGATGCCGGATATAGTTTTTGGTTGCTTGAGAGTTACTATAAAAGAGGCCTAGATTAGCTGCTCTGCTAAGTATATTTGTCAGTGAGGCTGTTCTAGCAGCAGCAGCTTTCACTCCTCATATACACACAGGTACGTTCGGCTGGAGGGTGCATTGCTGAACCTGGGGAATGTAACGCCAACACTGCACTGGCTCAGTCACTCATGCCTGTCTGCTTCTACGTAGAAATGAATTGCAGAGACATACGGTGGATGAAACCTAGGTGCCTGTAAGCATTTTATGGCATGACAATCTGGCTCCTGGTATTTGTTGAGCACTGTAAATTGTATTTTTTATTTAAAGAACAGTATTCTTTTTTTTTCCTGGTTGCTTGAGAGTTCGGGTTAACTGAAAGTCTACTGTACATCTAATATTTTCCCAATCCAAACAGCAATCTCAGGACAGCTGAAACTAGGGTGCAAATATGTATGGAAGAATCACTGTAGTGCACCTTTACTCTATAATGTACTATAGTCTACTGTAAGATAAACAACTTTGCAATGTACTGTACTTTGAAAATTGCATTATTCTACTATTTTCCCCCCACTAGTGTATTATTATTAGCCCAGTGTGATAAACTCCTACACTTGATGGACATTTTAACAACAGTTTTGTGATTGTCCTATCTCAGTTTTAAATTTCTATTAATAATGATAAACAAAATAATAACCTGAATTTGTCAAAAAGAAATGTGATCACATATTACCAGAGATAATAAGGATATTGAAAAGGAAGAAAGGAGCAACATACTCAAGATGAGGTTTAACAGAGTAGAGCAGTGGTGGCCAACTCCGTCCTATGAGGTCTGCCAACAGTCCAGGATTTCAATCTCTCTTGGCTAAAGCCCAGGCAGAACAATCAAAAAGAATGGAGAGATCCTCAATACACAAGAAGAGAGATCCAGAAATCCTGGATTGTTGTTGGCCATCGTAGGGGGGATTTGTCCAGAACTGGATTAGAGGAAGCAACAGAAGGGAAAGAGATGAGACAGGCTTTTAGAAATACAGGAAAGGGAGAGAGAGAGTGAGATACATGGATAAGGGAGGAAGATAAGAGATACAGGGAAGAGAGAGGCAGATGTGAGAGATAAAAGATAGAGGAGAGAGATGAGAAAAAGAGTAACAGGTACATGAGAGAACAGAGAGAAAGAGGGGTAAGATGAAGAGAGAAGAGGAACAAATTGTGTATTTTTGTCAGATCTTTTCAAATACTTTTCCTTTTAATAATGACTTTTTCTATCTAGGCTTCAGGTGTTTGCGTTGCATATTTGGTGTAGACTCAGCCCCTCTCTCCCAGCCTTTCCAGTTAGGGCTGGGCCGTTCTGTATCACTATTTGCCACCCTCAGTTGACAGACAGACTTGGCAGGGCAGCTCTGGCAGCTAATTGAGAAGATAGCAGAGGACGGGCAGTGAGAAGCCAATGGACCTATTTAGATGGACAGCTGTTTCATTAAACACCAGATTAATTATTTTGTGCTGTTCTCCATCATTGGTTGTGTTCTCTGCAAAACACAATTTAACCTCTTCATCTCAATCAAGCAGATGATGTGTGAGTGCAGCCTGGGGATTTGGTTTTGCGATGCGTAGCTAAATTTGTGATGAGGCTGCAGGACAGCGCGAGGGCTGGGGCGCCATCTGGCCACGTCCTAACGTGGGGAATCGTGGCCTGGCATCCCACGGCAATTTATGGCTGATGCAGTCAATCTATCACACAGATATCAAAAGGTGTATTAGTTCATTACATGTTTTGTACAGTTCTAATTAAAATTGCACCCTATACTTTCTGTGTCCAGACATTTCCTAGCATTTATATGGATGTCTAGGCAGAGAATAGGATGTATTTCCATTTATTATTTTATTATCAAAGCCAATATATTATTAAACAAATCATATACTTTTTCCTTAATTATGGCACAGAAACGAGTAAAGTTATCACCTCTCCAACAACTTCTTGGAGGGGTTGTTTGGGTTTTATTTTGTTAAAGAAATATATGCTTTATTGTTTTAACTTTGAATATTAGAAAAGGACATCTTTAAAATGTACTTGAAACAGACAGTACTAAGAAACAGCATGGCAGGATGTTGGAATCAAGCTCCACCCACTGACTTCCTGTTTCTGACTGGTTGTTGGAATGAAGATCCACCCACTGACTTCCTGTTTCTGGCAGGATGTTGGAATCAAGCTTCACCCACTGACTTCCTGTTTCTGGCAGGATGTTGGAATCAAGCCCCACCCACTGACTTTCTATGCAGAAGCAGTACCAGGCAAGATCTGTCCCAGAGAAAGTATAATTTGTTTTAAATTAATAGCAACAACTAATTGGTATCATGTAAACATTGTGTGTGTCTTGAAACCAAACTGATTTATTAAAAAGTTACTTTTAAGATGTGTAGTTAGTAAGATAGGAGGAACATCTGCTTCCATCATTTGTACTGAACACAAAAAGTACACGGTTGTGACCTAAATCTGAGGTCAAACTATTATTCTGAACACTCATTTTCATAGGGAGAGTTCTGCTCCTGTATATGTTCTGTCATAAGCCCGCTGGAGGTCACCTTAACTGCTAGGCTCGTTATCCATCTGTGTGTTCAAAAGACTAGTTTGACAAATGACCTCAGCAGTCTGGGTTCATCCCACATATTTATTTTTCAATGTTGAAAACAATAAGTGGATTGAGAGGCTCACACATTAAAAGTAAGTTGGGAACAATATTTTCCGTGGCCCTGTAAGGACACAATATCAATTAAATACATCTTGTTAAAAGTAGATAAAATATATATTTTTTTACTATAGTAAATAACAAGCATCCATTTGCGTAACGCCTCATAAAATATTTTGACATTTTCCAGACAAGATGTTTTGTTTTTCTGATTTTTCTTTCAAAAGTATTGCAATGAGTAACAGTATTTGTGATTTCTATAATCAAATGCACCTTGCCCAAAAAGTTGGGAGCAAATCATTTAAAGACATTTATTTGAAAAAGGATCATTTTAGCACAGCGTTCATTTCAGTTTAGTAAAATGACTGTGTCCAGTTTAGATGCTCTGAGCTTAATCTGAATCTGCAGAGACTGCACTGGAAACATCCGCCCAGACCGCTTTCTGTCTCATAATTAATACACTGCTGCCTAATAACACCATTTGTTAATTGCCCAGAGGAAATTAGCAGTGTCCGGATGATCCTGATCTCTTTACTGCTGTTTTGCAAGGTCAGGCTGTCAGATTCTGAGGGGAAAGATGCAAACACAGGATTATTAGATTTATTAAGTAGATAATATCACTGAGAAAGAGGTGGGCAGTATAAATAGAGGTCACCTGAAGAAAGTGAATGTAATGCTTATTTTGCAGCATTCTCTATAAAATGCATTATTGGTGTGCTCTTATCTCTGTATTTAAAGGAACACACACTGGTCTATTTTTATATGACCTTTTTCTAAACTTGATAATGAGCAAAATGTATTTATCAATTAATGAGTAAAAAATGTTTTAAAAAATGTTGATTGGTCGTTCAGTCATGTCCGACTCTTCGGGACCCTATGGACAGCAGCACGCCGGGCATATCTGGCTGTGCTTATCCATAAGAGCATCTTGGCAAAGATACTGGAGTGGGTTGCTAGTTCCCCCTCTGTGATTTGTCTGACCTCTCTGCTATGCCCATCTTGGGTGACCCTATATGGAATAGCTCACAGCCTCATTGAAGCACACAAGCCCCTTCACCATGACAAGGTAGCAGTCCAGAAGGGGATTAATAATCATAGGATTTACATATTTATCTTTTTATCCATTTTCTTTATTTAGCTTAATTTTCCTGCTGCTCTCTCAAGATGACATATTCTTTTAAACGAATGAGCTTTTCATTAGATATGTTGAACGTACTAGCAGTTTTACCTGCCACTTTTGCAGATAGAAGCTTTCTCTTAATTGTATAGCTTCTTCCACTTCAATAAGTTAATCAGCAGTAACTGAAGCAATAGATCCCACTACAATTACTAATGATCCAGCTGTCTTCACTCTTTAGTAGTAATGATCATTATAAACAACTTTTTAGTTAATGATGATATTTTGAGAACGTACACAGGAAATTAACAGGTTTTGCCTCATATCTACATTGAAGGTCCTCCCTTCTTTTACTCTATGCATAGTTTTGATAGCAGAGTGTACAATCACTTACCTACAGCTATCTCACTGCAATGTATATTACTCACCAAACCAAAGCTAGGCAGCAAGTAAAAGACAGGAAGAGCCACAGACTAAATAAGTTATTTTTTATGTATGTTTTATTATAAAAAAGCCACTTTTTTTTTAAATCAAAAAATGTAAAGGTTGTTTGTTACTACTTCAAAGTTAGAATCTTAAACTGTCTGTACACGTCATATCTGGAGACAGTGTGCTTTACAGCAGGAAAACTTGTTTTTAAACTCTTCTCCCTCCATATTAGTTGTTATTATTGTTGTTAGTCATTCAGTCATGTCTGACTCTCTGTGACCCAATGGACCGCAGCACACCAAGCACATCTATTGTTAAATCTCTGGCTGTGCGTATTCATAAGGTTATCTTGGCAAAGATACTGAAGTGGGTTGCCAGTTCCCTCTCCAGTGGATTGCAATTTGTCTGACCTCTCCACTATGACCTGCCCATTTTGGGTGACCCTACATGGTATAGATCACAGTTTCATTGAGTTACACAAGCCCCTTCACCACGACAAGGTAGGGATCCAGGAGTGCCCATATTAGTTACCTAGGCCTAAACACACTACTGCTACAAAGATTTACTAATTGACTTTTACTACAAACGTCCATAAAAACCAACACAAACTGAAGCGATATGGGTTCCAGACTGGCACAGGTAGTGATTACACCACAAGGAAATAAGGCAATTCATGGAAGTCTAGTCACTTAATTCCTCATCATTGTCGCACTCAATAAATTGCCAGATGCCAACTTTCAGTGAAAAAGAAAATCCCACCTGCATTATTCATTGCTGAGGGAACCTTTCAGTTACTGTCATCAAGACCAGGGACAGCAATGCGGGTCAGGCCGGACCATTTATTGAGATATTTCATTTACACAATGTAACAGGGTGTGATAACTCTGGTGGATGTTGTGTCACCCAAGCAGCGCTCAGAGGGGCCGGGCTCCATAACTGAGGGGGCCAGAGATGTGGAGCTCAGGCTGTTTTTCATTTTCTAGAGTTCACTCACCCTGGTCCAAGAATCTCCCTGCCTCATTGATTCATAATACACTACATGAGATTTCATTTTTCCTTTCACACTGTGATATATTATGGAGGCAATGCATTCTGTCACTGAAAGGTTTGCATAGCAAAAAGTAAAAAAAAAAAAAATATATACATATATATACATATACATATACATATATATATATATATATATATATATATATATATATATACATATATATACATATATATATATATATATATACATATATATATATATATATATACATATATATATATATATATACATACATATATATATATATATATACATATATATATATATATAAATATATATATATATATATATACATATATATATATATATATAAATATATATATATATATATATACATATATATATATATAAATATATATATATAAATATATATATACATATATATATATATATAAATATATATATACATATATATACATATATATATATATATATATAAATATATATATACATATATATACATATATATATATATATAAATATATATATATAAATATATATATACATATATATACATATATATATATATATATATATATACATATATATATATATATATACATATATATATATATATACATATATATATATATATACATATATATATATATATACTAGCGACTTGCCCGTCAAAAAATGACGGCAATGTGATGTATATGTTTGTCAAGTTGTTTAGTTATTAACATATATTTTTGACACTTGTAAGTATTTTAATATGAACGTGTATTTTTGTAAAATGTTGATGTAATGGTTTTTTAAAATGTAATTTGTATCTGAAGAATTGTTAACTTTAATATACATTGAATGAATAGGAAAGCAAAAAGTAAAAAGCCTTCTTGAAACGTTGCGAATTTTAACATGAAGTTTAAAATATATGTAAGCAATAACCTTCAAAGTATCTATTTTGAAACTTTAACTTTATTTTTTATGTAAGTTTAGAAGTTGACAAAACATTTGTATAATTTTGAACATTATAAACAGGAACATAGCGAATACATTTTGTAACCTAATTTTTTATTAAAAGTATTAACATTTGAATGTAAAAACAATTGACCTTTAAATTAATCAGTATTAACATGCAATTTCTATCACAATAATTGTTAACTTGAATATACATTGAATGTAGAGGAAGGCATACAGTAAAACTCTGCTTAAAACGTACGTAATTAAAGTAATTCATTACTGAGCACATAAACTGGCGATAAACATTAATGTAGTTAGTAATCTTAAGATAACAGACAATATTTACATTGTGACTTAAAAGGTGCTTGACCTCCTAACATCCACTTTGTAATCTGTTGAATGAAATAACTTGCAAATATATTTTTTAAACTTGTAACATTAGAAACATTAACATAGTGACTTAACATTTTAACATAATTTTTACTAACAATGCAAGGCAAGTATTTTGTGAGGCGAATCATTCCTAAACAGTGCTTTCATTAATTATGACTGAATTAAACAACCAATTGTTAAGTATTTTGCAATGCTTTTAAAAAATGTTGGCATCTTGAATTTGTATCCTGCAAAGTTATAGTACTTCATAGTAGACAATGTTTTTAGTAAAAATACGTCCATCTTCTAATAAATCACCTTGACTTTCATTGTTTTCAATGTAAACTTTAATAGCCTGTGGATTTTTGCACCGTGACAACGCAACGTACAATTGACCATGTGCAAAAACTGGTTCTTCCAAGTAAATACCCACAGATTTGAAAGTCTGACCTTGTGATTTATTAATGGTCATGGCAAATGCCATAATAATGGGAAATTGTCTTCTTTGAAGTATAAAAGGGAGACTACTTTCACTTGGTGCTAAATCTATTCTTGGTATGAAAACTCTCTCTCCTTTATGGGTCCCAGTTAAAATTTCAGCATCTATAAAATGGTCCTTTAATTGTTGAACAATTAATCTTGTGCCATTGCATAGGCCTTTTTTGGGGTTCATATTTCGCAGTAACATGATAATTGCACCTTTCTTTAGCTGCAAAATATGTGGTGGCATTCCAGAAGGAGTTAAAGAGTTAATGAATTCAGTTGAAAAGTTTGCCTGACTTTCATTGTCATCAGCAAGTACAGAATCAGCACTGTGATAATTTCTTTGTGGTGCATTAATTTTTTTTAAGATTTCATTATTGAGTATTAATGCATCTTTATTTTTACACGTCAGTATGACTTGGTTGGCAAGCTCAGAATATTCTTCGTTATTTATGCTCCCTTCAAATATTGCCGATATAATATCTTGTTGACAAATCATATGAGGTGGTATCTCTACAGTGTCGTCAGGTAAATGTAGTATTTTTTCTGTTCTTCCTTCTCCAATTTTAATAAGCCAATCATTGAAATCAGTTTGGCCTTCTGATCTCATATTTTGTTGCAGTTGAAGATGGGTAAAATGTTTCCATACTGTACTTGACTTTATACATGTTTCAATAATGTCTGTTCGATTTCCATGTACAACGACAGGTAATGTTTGTCTAAAATCGCCACCCAACAAAATTACCTTTCCACCAAATGGAAAAATATTATCCATGACTTCACGAAGCAAACGGTCAATACATTGGAGGGCATAGCATGACATCATTGTGGCCTCATCTATTATAATTAATTTACATTTCTTCAATTTCTTTGCTTGTAAGGATGTCATGCGAATATCTGACACTGAATTTTCCAAAATAGGCACTGGCAGTTTGAATCCACTATGAACAGTTCTTCCACCTTCTAATAAAAGTGCAGCAATTCCAGTAGTGGCAAACGCCATTGCTATTTGTCCTTGTGCTCGTACTGAACTCATTAATAAATTGTACAAATATGTTTTCCCTGATCCGCCAGGTCCATCAAGATAGAAATAACGCTCTGTCACCATGTCATCATCTATAGCATTTTTAATGGCATGAAATGCTTGCAATTGTAGTGTATTTAAAGTTGCAAGTCTTTCTTGTGTTCTTTCTGCTTGTAGTTGAATGTCATAGTCTTCAAAGTTAATGTCATCTATTAGACCTGGATCAGGCAAATTAAAACTTGCACAACTTAATCCATGAGTTAAAAAGACTTCTTGAATTTCCATTAAGGCTTTTAAGTGTGCAATTGGTTCATTGTATCGTCGCATAAAGTCTTCAGCCATATTACTTTTAAAAGTCTCCCACAAAGCTAATGCATTTGGAGCATTTGAGAAGATACAAATAAAAGCAAATTGTTCTCTCATCTGTCGTGGCATTTGACATTGTGCTGCTTCTTCTAAACATCTTTCCCACTCTGTATCATCAGCGAGTAAGTTTCTATTTCTTGCAGCTAAATGGAAGGATTCATATACAATGTCATTAACAGTTCTTAATTGTTCAAAACTTTGTGCTCCTGGAACATTTAAAAGTAATATCCGTAAGCAAAATCGTTCAACATCTCTTGGACTGACTGTGTAAATTCGTGGAATTATTTTATTTCCTCTGGTTTTTCTTGCTCTCCATAATCCATTCACAAAAACATAGTGATATGGAATTTCAATATATAAGTATTGTGTTGCTTGAGCATCAGTGGAATTTAATGCAAACCATGCAGTTAGTGTAGTGTGACGATCTTCACTTTGGGCCAATGCATTCATTTCATTTCCAGAATGGAAATAGACTAAATGTCGTTGTGGCAAATGTACTGCTAACCTATATACTGCATGTGATCTATCATGCATTTCAAATTTTAAAAGCCGCCACATAGCTTCTGGCGCACTGACATAGCGAGCATCTACATGAGATGCAAGTTCATCATGTACTAACTCACTACTTTCAGGGTTGTCTGCACTTTTGACGACTACAGTAGCTGCATCGTAACCTTTGTAAATATATTTGTAGACATATTTAATGGATTTGATGGAAGTGCAGGCTTCTACGTTGATGTGGGCGTTGTACTTCATGAGTAAATGTGGATTGTAGGGTACTACATATCTATTGTCCACTTTTTTTCCACGAATAATGGCACTATCTCCTTCTCTTCTTTTATAAAGTGGATATCCATCACAATTGGCATATGTTTTGTCTCTATAATCTTTTGGGAAATCTTTTGAACATTGATTATTTTCCATACATGGTGATTGTGGATTAAGGTCTCCACAGGGTCCATGAATCATGCGATGAGTAACAATCTCATATAGTCTACCATATAGTTCTGGATCCGGTAGTTCAGCAACTATGACTGCATCCACTTTGTCCGAAGTATCTAATTTATCTTTCTCTTGAAGTATTATGAGAAGATGTGCATGTGGAAGGCCTCTTTTTTTAAATTCAATGGTATATACATAAGCAAGACATTTGCCAAATAACTGATTTATAGTAAAGTCACGTATTAATTCATTTAATTTGATCTTAAAAACTCTGGCTACTAAATCTGGTCGATCTGAAGCACTTTGTCCAAGAAGTAGATTTTGATTAATTTCTGGCCATTGTGGATTACATGTAAATGTCACAAATAAATCTGGTTTTCCAAATTTTGTCACAATAGCCATAGCATCATTGTATCTTTCTCTCATATTTCGAGGAGATCCTTGAAAGGAAGATGGTAAAATGATGGCTTTGCCAGCTGTCATGTCTCTGCTTGTAGCCACGTCAGCAACATAGTCCATGAGTCCACAATATTGTTCTACACGTAGTTTATCTTGTTGATATTTTATAAAGTTTGAATTATTTGCCTCAACTTGCAAATATGAATCAATAATCCATTGTTGTGTTAGTTTTCCACCACATAAAATGGGATTAAATTCATCTCTAATGGCAATTTGAGCAACTTTAAATTCAAGCATAGAAACATTATTTCGGATTCTGGCTTTAGCATTTGGGTAACTGGGAAGGGTTAATTTTGGTTGCCAACCTGCTTCTCCGTGTGGGAAAAAGATGGGATATGTCATTGGATCTAAATTTGGACTTAAGATATTAATATTAATAAATGGTTGGTCCTCATTTCTGGGATATACTCTAATGTCTCTTTGAAATGGTGGTTCTCCTTCATCATTGTGAAAGACCATTGCAACCTCATTTGATGTTGGCAAGTTATAACGACGTTTATCAGTATGTCTGTCTCTTTTAAGCACCATATTAACCTTTGGCATGGGTAATTGATGTCTTTGTGCATGAAGTAGTTGTTCATTTTCTACTTCTGCCAATTTTTTGTAAGCTTTACTGTAGGGATTGTTGTCCATAATGTTATTTAGCTCTATAAAAACACTGGGTAAGCATTTTTTATTTTCTTCCATCTGCATACGTTGGTCAACAGCTTCCATTGTATCTAGGACATATAGTTGAGCGAATTTTCTTTGCTCTCCTTCCTCTGGATGTAAATGTGAAGTCCGATGATAAATTTGTCCTTGGACTTTAAAACAGTAAGGACCATGTCCTGGTACATTAGCAGCCAATGTTGCCCCCATAGATGCAAATGATATGGCACTATTGTAGGATCTTATGTTTGTCTTAAAATTTTTGTAATTTGGAAAAGTAGGTTCAGTCATAATATTTAGTAAATAGGTTGGAAATTGTTTCCTTTGTGGAAGTTTGAACTTTCCTTTTTGACAAAAACTAATAAATTGTCCATCTCGGGGTCTCTCCTGTTTAAAATAATAAGCCTCACAAAATTGACATTGAGTAGTCATGTCCCCACAACTATGAACCTCTACTGCTAAAGACTTCATTAAAGGACAATTTGCAACGCATATTGGATGTTGACTTTGATATTCATCAGATGAAAAGTCATGAAATGTTTCAACAACAGGTTCTAAATGTTTAGTTTTTTTCGTAGATTTTCTTGGTATATGTTGGACTTGTTTGGTTGAAATGTCCTGTAAGTTTTTAGTAAGAGTTTGTAAATGCTTTTTTTTTGTAGTTTTTTTTTTTGGTCTGTCTTGACTGGTATGTTGTAAAATGTCATCTGATGTTTTAGGAACAGTTTGTAAATGCTTTATTATTTTTTTATTTATTTTGGTTGTATCTTTCATTTTTGCAGCTGATATTCTTTTATTTGCAAGTCTTTTGCGTTCTTTTTCTCTTCGAATTTCTTTCTCCTCCGGTGTCTGCTGGGCGGCCCATCTCTCTTGTCTTTCTCTAGTTTGACGTCTTTTCTTCTCTTCTTTGGTTTCGTTATCAGCCATATTAATCTGTAAACGTAAACAAATAAATGTAATTGTGTATATTTAAATTTGTAATTCCTGTTAAAGATTATTGTGCACAATTGTTGAAATAAAAGGCAAATCATGAATGTATCATTGATATTTAGTTAAATTTATAATTCCTGTCTTCAGTGGCTCAGAATTTGTCCAATGGAATACTGCTGTAAATAAGCATGTAACATATTTATTTAAAATAATGGTTTTATTTATTAAAAACTTTGTTTGTGGATAGATATTTACCACTGCAAAACTTCTTTGCTGAAAAAAAAAGTGATGTGGTTATTGAGCTATGTATTGCATAGTAGCAATTTAAATAAAATAAGGGAGATAGTAAATTAATTAATTTATTTTTCTGTTGAGACGGATGCAACTGAAAGCAGTTTCTTTAGTGTTATACTTTAGTAGTTATTATAGTTTACCTTGGTTGAAGTGTGATTTAAATCCGAATGTTTGTTGGTCCTCGTTTCAAAATCGTTGTCCAATGGTGTGGTCCTCTGTCGGAAGTCCTCGTCCGATGGTGTGGTCCTGTGGCGATAGCCCCTGTCCGATATTGTGGTCCTGTGGCGATATCCCTCGTCCGATGTTGTGGTCCGTTGGTGAAAGTCCTCGTCCGATGGTCTGGTCCTGTGTTGAAATTCCTCGTCTGCTGGTCTGGTCCTGTGTTGAAATTCCTCGTCTGCTGGTCTGGTCCGAGTCCTCGTCCGATGGTCCGGTCCTGTGGAAAAAGTCCTCGTCCGATTGTCTTCACGCAGTATCTGTTGTAATGTAAAATAGAAAATGTTGTTTGAGTGAAATGTCTTTTAAATAAGTAAAAAATGTATTAATTTTGCTGTATTGTATCAGTTATGGTTATTTTTTTCAAAAATTTTTTTTTAACTTTCTGTACAATCCCAAGACTTTTGTTATTCTTATTTAAGGTTCTTAGTAAGGCTTGTGGGTTGTGATATATTAAATAAGAATATGAATTTATTTTGCTATGTGTTTATGTTCGTTTTTGTACAATCCTGTTTTGTGCGCACCACTTGTGGTATACTTATTTAACCTTTATTTGGATGGTTATAGTTAGTGAAACATGAAATAATATAATTAATGTAGTTTGCTATGTGTTTGTGTTAGTTTTTGACAATCCTGTTTGGTGCGCATCACTTGTGCAAAACTAATTTCTTCTTGATTGTACAGGTTATAGGTTGTTAAACATTAAAGAAGAATGTTAATATAGTTTGCTATGAGTTTGTGTGCTTTTTTATACAATGGTATTAGGTGCACAACACTTTTGTTATTCTTATTTTTGCTTCTTTGTAAGGCTTATAGGTTGTTAAAAATGTAATAAGAAATTCTGTTTTGTGTGTAGCAGTTTGTGTGTCATTGAATTGCGATTTGGCTAATTGAATTGTGCCCTAAATAAGCACATAGCATATTAGTTAAAATAATGTTGTAGTCATTGAAAAACTGTATTTTTGATATTTTTTTATTAACTAAAACCTTAGTTTTAAGCAATTGTTATGTTGTTATTTAGAGCCCTATTCAATTGGTCAAATTGCAATTGAATGAGGGCCTTTGTGTGTACCATATGTTGCATAGTTTGGCCCTCATTCAATTGCATTTTTTACAATGTAATAGTACTCTAAGGCCGTAATTGAATTGCAATGTAGAAATTTGAATAGGGTTGTAAATAAGCACATCACATATATTTGTTAAAATAGAGTAAGGGCCTAAAAGTTCTTATTTATAGCCATATTTAATTTTCCAAAATAGCAATTGAATAAGGGCCTTTGGTTACTGCATTTGTTATATTGTGAGCTCCTCATTCAATTGTGTTTTGGCCAATGGAATAGAGCTCAATATCAGCACAGAGCATATTTTTTTACGGAATTTTGTATTTAGTGAACTTGTATCCAAAAGGAACGTGTTCACAAAAGAAAAATTTCCTTTAAAAAATATGCTCTGTGCTTATATAGAGCGCTATTGAAATGGGCAAATCACATTTGAGTGAGGCCCTTGGCCATTAAAGACATATAGGTCCTCATTGAATTGCAATTTTGCCAATTGAAGAGGGCTCTATATAATCACATAACATATTTATTGAGCAAAGTTTTTAGTTATTGAAAACCTTGATTGTGGTTAGAAGTTCAGTAACTAAAAAGTTCTGTTTCAAAAATATGTTATGTGCTTATATAGAGCCCTATTGAAATGGGCAAATCACATTTGAGTGAGGCCCTTGGCCATTAAAGACATATAGGTCCTCATTGAATAGCAATTTTGCCAATTGAAGAGGGCTCTATATAATCACATAACATATTTATTGAGCAAAGTTTTTAGTTATTGAAAACTTTGATTGTGGTTAGAAATTCAGTAACTAAAAAGTTCTGTATAAAAAAAATGTTATGTGCTTATATAGAGCCCTATTCAAATGAGGAAGTTGCAATTGAATAAGGCTCATGGTTATTTCTTGTTTATACTTAATACTTTACCTTGATAGAAGTTTTGAATGACAGACGGTCCCCTCCTGCCAATCTTAATCCGCCGGTCTTCTTTTAGTGTCTGTTTGAAAAAGAAAGTGAAATAGTTATTTGTATATTTATAATTTGTCATCTAGCAAAGCATGGCCTTTTGAGCATGTAATGTGTTGTTGTATCTTACCTCTTCAAATTTGTTGGTGTTCTTTAAAAGGGATTGTGCTTCACAGTGCACGGTGCAAATTGTTGAGAGACGCTGTTGATGCAGAGTCTGTTTGAATATGAAAAGAAATAGAAAGATTCAGCTTTATCTGATGTATTGAATTGCAGTAAATTAATTCAATTAACCTTATTTTTTGTTGGGGGCTACACACATATGTCACATACATGAAGCACATTACATAGTTTAATGTAATTATTTTGTGTACGTGTGACATATCAGTATACATGAGTCAAATTTAAATGGTTAAATTAACCTTATATTTTTATTTTCCAACACACATAAATGTGTGTGTGTGAGATGTAACTATAGATGATACACATATATGTGCGTGTGACATATCAGTATACATGAGATATAATGTCATTAAAATGTAGTTGTTTACTGATTTTGTTGTAAGCTAATTTTGTTGCATTGGCAATACACATAAATGTGCGTGTCACATGTCACTATACATTATAGACATATATGTCGGTGTCAGATGTCACTATAAAGGGGCAATACACAGAAATGTGCGTGTCAGATGTCACTATACATTATAGACATATATGTGCGTGTCACATGTCACTATACATTATACACATATACGTGCGTGTCACATGTCACTATACATTATAGACATATATGTCGGTGTCAGATGTCACTATGAAGGGGCAATACACAGAAATGTGCGTGTCAGATGTCACTATACATTATAGACATATATGTGCGTGTCACATGTCACTATACATTATACACATATACGTGCGTGTCACATGTCACTATGAAGGGGCAATACACAGAAATGTGTGTGTCAAATGTCACTATACATTATAGACATATATGTGCGTGTCAGATGTCACTATACATAAAGCTCTGTTTAATTTTTTTTGTGAGCCTATACACATAAATGTGCCATACATGATGACTACATAAATCCTAGTTTATTTTTTTATTTGTTTGACCTGACCTGATAATAAAATGTAATATATTATAGCTTACCTGTCAGTTGTAATTTGCACAATGTAAAGTAGTAAATTAGTAAAGAATTGTCTTCTCAAGTAAAAGCATCAGTTATCTCAGAAGTCACTCCGTTGATCACCTGAGGAGAAATGTATTTTTTAGTTGGAAATAGCCAGTATTTATAAACTTGTAGAAAGTTCTGGAAAGTGAGACCGTTAGAACGCAATACGCATGCGCTATTTGCGTTCCAGCTTACAATTTGCGTTCCATCCGCCATTTTAGGCGTATTACTGTTCAAAATGGTGTTTAATATGATTGTGCTACGTTCCGCATAGTATGTGTTTCATTATTGCGAGTAAGTGTAGTGTAGTTACGTCTGAAGCCTCGTTTTCGTTTTGTTCGTCGGCCATTTTTTCTCTCGCTTAGCGATGGTATTAGTGTCTAAAGTGTTTATTTTGATTTAAATGTAGGTGTAACTTGTTTTTTTGAGGTGCTGGCTGGTTCCTCTTGCTGTAGGTAAGCTTTTCATGTGTTTGTTGTGTGTCTTTGTTAAGTTTTAAATGTTTGTATGTCGGCGTGTTGCGTCCGATGTTTGCGAAGTCGTAATGTGTGGTAACGTGTCTCGTATGGTGTTTGCGTGTGTAGCCTCGTTTTCGTTTTATTCGTCGGCCATTTTTTTTGTCGCTTAACAAACTATTTAGTGTCGAAACTCTTTTATTTTGAGTGCAATTAAGTTGTAAGTTGCATTTTTGAGGTCCTGGGTGCTTCCTGTTTGTGTAGGTAAGGTTTTTATGTATGTGCTGTGTGTATGTATTGTGTTTGTAATTTTGTAATGTTCGCGAGTTGCGTCCGAGTGTTGCGAGGCCGTAATGTGTGTGAACGTGTGTCGTATGTTGTTTGCGAGTGTCGTAATGTGTTTGAACGTGTGTCGTATGTTGTTTGCGAGTGTCGTAATGTGTTTGGACGTAAACTTTTTTTTTCAAGGGTCGCAGTTGCTGCAACTGAAGACCTCGCTTTGCGAGGTCCTCAGGTGCTGGCATGGAGCGCCTGCGGCGCTCCAAGCCAGCAACTGAGGCCCTCGCTTCGCGAGGGTCCTCAGTTGCTGGCAAGGAGCGCCTTCGGCGCTCCATGCCAGCAACTGAGAACCTGGCACAGTGCCCTCGCTACGCGAGGCCCGCGACTCGCTGTGCGAGGCCCGCGACTCGCTGTGCGAGGCCCGCGACTCGCTGCGCGAGCCCCGCCCTCGCTTCGCGAGCCCGCAGCGTTAGCAACAACTCGTACGCTCACAACTATATATGTGATACATACATATATATATATATATATATACATATATATATATATATACATATATATATATATATACATATATATATATATATATATACATATATATATATATATATACATATATATATATATATATACATATATATATATATATATATATATACATATATATATATATATATACATATATATATATATATATATATACATATATATATATATATATACATATATATATATATATATATATATATATACATATATATATATATATACATACATATATATATATATATATATATACATATATATATATATATACATATATATATATATATATATATACATATATATATATATATATATATATACATATATATATATATATATATACATATATATATATATATATATATATATATACATATATATATATATATATATATATATATACATATATATATATATATATACATATATATATATATATATACATATATATATATATATACATATATATATATATATATACATATATATATATATATATACATATATATATATATATATACATATATATATATATATATACATATATATATATATATATACATATATATATATATATATACATATATATATATATATATACATATATATACATATATATACATACATATATACATATATATATTTACATATATATATATATACTAGAATATTGCCCGTCAAAAAATGACGGCAATGAAATTGTAAGGTAGCTAATGCTGTTTGGTGTATAATACTGAAATATGTAATAGATTACTAAATGAATATACTTTACCTATTTTGAAGCATTGTGTTGAAGAGCTGGCAATCTGTTTTGATGTTGCTGGAGCATTAGTGGTGTGGAGCTGCTGTGTAAGCGTGATGAATGTGTGCACTGTGTGGTATGAATATCTGTAGGTCGTTTGTGGCGTTTTGCGAGTTTCTTGTGGTGTTTTGCGAGTTTAGAGTGCTGTAGCCTCGTTTTCGTTTTGTTCGGCGGCAATTTTTTCTCTCGCTTACAGTTTTTTTTAGTCTCTAAACTCTTTTATTTCGAGTAAAATGAAGGTCTAAGTGGCATTTTTGAGGTCCTGGGTGCTCCCTCTTGGTGTAGGTAAGGTTTTTATGTATGTGCTGTGTGTATATATTGTGTTTTACATTTTGTAATGTTCGCGAGTTGCGTCCGAGTGTTGCGAGGCCGTAATGTGTGTGAACGTGTGTCGTATGTTGTTTGCGAGTGTCGTAATGTGTGTGTCGTGCTCTTTGGGTTGCGACGTGAACTTTGCGAGGGTCGCAGTTGCTGGCATGGAGCGCCTTCGGCGCTCCATGCCAGCAACTGCGGCCCTCGCTTTGCGAGGTCCTCAGGTGCTGGCATGGAGCACCTACGGCGCTCCATGCCAGCAACTGAGGCCCTCGCTTCGCCTTCGGCGCTCCATGCCAGCAACTGCGGCCCTCGCTTTGCGAGGTCCTCAGGTGCTGGCATGGAGCGCCTACGGCGCTTCATGCCAGCAACTGAGACCCTCGCCCAGTGCCTTCGCTTTGCGAGGGCCTTGGCTCGCTGCGCGACTCGAGACTCGCGTAGCGAGCCCGCAGCGTTAGCAACAACTCGTACGCTCACAACTATATATGTGATTACTATATATTGTGTAGATGTACCGGCTGGGCATGCTCTCTGCGTGTGCGCTTTCTCTATCTGCACCCTATGTGCACTACTGTCTGTGTGCAATCTCTGTCTCTGTACCCCTCACTCTTTGTCAATCTCTCTGCACTCTCTCTCTGTGTGCTCTATCTGTGAACTCTCTCTGCGCTGTCTTTGTGCTCCCTCACTGTCTGTGTGTGCTCTTGCTCTGTAATTCTCTTTATGTCTCCCTCTCTCTCTGTACCTGACTCCCTCTCTCTCTGTAGCTGTCTCTCTCCCTCTCTGTACCTGTCTCCCTCTCTCTCTGTACCTGTCTCCTTCTCTCTCTGTAGCTGTCTCCCTCTCTCTCTGTAGCTGTCTCCCTCTCTCTCTGTACCTGTCTCCTTCTCTCTCTGTAGCTGTCTCCCTCTCTCTCTGTAGCTGTCTCCCTCTCTCTCTGTACCTGTCTCCCCCTCTCTCTGTACCTGTCTCCCTCTCTCTCTGTACCTGTCTCCCTCTCTCTCTGTAGCTGTCTCCCTCTCTCTCTGTACCTGTCTCCCTCTCTCTCTGTACCTGTCTCCCTCTCTCTCTGTACCTGTCTCCCTCTCTCTCTGTACCTGTCTCCCTCTCTCTCTGTACCTGTCTCCCTCTCTCTCTATACCTGTCTCCCTCTCTCTCTGTACCTGTCTCCCTCTCTCTCTGTACCTGTCTCCCTCTCTCTCTGTACCTGTCTCCTTCTCTCTCTGTACCTGTCTCTCTCCCTCTCTGTACCTGTCTCCATCTCTGTACCTGTCTCTCTCCCTCTCTGTACCTGTCTCCCTCTCTCTCTGTAGCTGTCTCCCTCTCTCTCTGTAGCTGTCTCCCTCTCTCTCTGTAGCTGTCTCCCTCTCTCTCTGTAGCTGTCTCCCTCTCTCTCTGTGCCTGTCTCCCTCTCTCTCTCTGTAGCTGTCTCCCTCTCTCTGTGTAGCTGTCTCCCTCTCTCTGTGTAGCTGTCTCCCTCTCTCTCTGTAGCTGTCTCCCTCTCTCTCTGTAGCTGTCTCCCTCTCTCTCTGTACCTGTCTCCCTCTCTCTCTGTACCTGTCTCCCTCTCTCTCTGTACCTGTCTCCCTCTCTCTCTGTACCTGTCTCTCTCCCTCTCTGTACCTGTCTCCCTCTCTCTCTGTACCTGTCTCCCTCTCTCTCTGTAGCTGTCTCCCTCTCTCTCTCTGTAGCTGTCTTCCTCTCTCTCTGTACCTGTCTCCCTCTCTCTCTGTAGCTGTCTCCTTCTCTCTCTGTAGCTGTCTCCCTCTCTCTCTGTAGCTGTCTCCCTCTCTCTCTGTAGCTGTCTCCCTCTCTCTCTGTAGCTGTCTCCCTCTCTCTCTGTACCTGTCTCCCTCTCTCTCTGTACCTGTCTCCCTCTCTCTCTGTACCTGTCTCCCTCTCTCTCTGTACCTGTCTCCCTCTCTCTCTGTAGCTGTCTCCCTCTCTCTCTGTACCTGTCTCCCTCTCTCTCTGTACCTGTCTCCCTCTCTCTCTGTACCTGTCTCCCTCTCTCTCTTTAGCTGTCTCCCTCTCTCTCTGTAGCTGTCTCCCTCTCTCTCTGTAGCTGTCTCCCTCTCTCTCTGTACCTGTCTCCCTCTCTCTCTGTAGCTGTCTCCCTCTCTCTCTGTAGCTGTCTCCCTCTCTCTCTGTAGCTGTCTCCCTCTCTCTCTGTACCTGTCTCCCTCTCTCTCTGTACCTGTCTCCCTCTCTCTCTGTACCTGTCTCCCTCTCTCTCTGTACCTGTCTCCCTCTCTCTCTATACCTGTCTCCCTCTCTCTCTGTACCTGTCTCCCTCTCTCTCTGTACCTGTCTCCCTCTCTCTCTGTAGCTGTCTCCCTCTCTCTCTGTACCTGTCTCCCTCTCTCTCTGTACCTGTCTCCCTCTCTCTCTGTACCTGTCTCCCTCTCTCTCTGTACCTGTCTCCCTCTCTCTCTTTAGCTGTCTCCCTCTCTCTCTGTAGCTGTCTCCCTCTCTCTCTGTAGCTGTCTCCCTCTCTCTCTGTACCTGTCTCCCTCTCTCTCTGTAGCTGTCTCCCTCTCTCTCTGTACCTGTCTCCCTCTCTCTCTGTAGCTGTCTCCCTCTCTCTCTGTAGCTGTCTCCCTCTCTCTCTGTAGCTGTCTCCCTCTCTCTCTGTAGCTGTCTCCCTCTCTCTCTGTAGCTGTCTCCCTCTCTCTCTGTAGCTGTCTCCCTCTCTCTCTGTGCCTGTCTCCCTCTCTCTCTCTGTGCCTGTCTCCTTCTCTCTCTGTAGCTGTCTCCCTCTCTCTGTGTAGCTGTCTCCCTCTCTCTCTGTAGCTGTCTCCCTCTCTCTCTGTAGCTGTCTCCCTCTCTCTCTGTAGCTGTCTCCCTCTCTCTCTGTACCTGTCTCCCTCTCTCTCTGTACCTGTCTCCCTCTCTCTCTGTACCTGTCTCTCTCCCTCTCTGTACCTGTCTCCCTCTCTCTCTGTACCTGTCTCCCTCTCTCTCTGTAGCTGTCTCCCTCTCTCTCTCTGTAGCTGTCTCCCTCTCTCTCTGTACCTGTCTCCCTCTCTCTCTGTAGCTGTCTCCTTCTCTCTCTGTAGCTGTCTCCCTCTCTCTCTGTAGCTGTCTCCCTCTCTCTCTGTAGCTGTCTCCCTCTCTCTCTGTAGCTGTCTCCCTCTCTCTCTGTACCTGTCTCCCTCTCTCTCTGTACCTGTCTCCCTCTCTCTCTGTACCTGTCTCCCTCTCTCTCTGTACCTGTCTCCCTCTCTCTCTGTAGCTGTCTCCCTCTCTCTCTGTACCTGTCTCCCTCTCTCTCTGTACCTGTCTCCCTCTCTCTCTGTACCTGTCTCCCTCTCTCTCTGTACCTGTCTCCCTCTCTCTCTGTACCTGTCTCCCTCTCTCTCTTTAGCTGTCTCCCTCTCTCTCTGTAGCTGTCTCCCTCTCTCTCTGTAGCTGTCTCCCTCTCTCTCTGTAGCTGTCTCCCTCTCTCTCTGTACCTGTCTCCCTCTCTCTCTGTAGCTGTCTCCCTCTCTCTCTGTAGCTGTCTCCCTCTCTCTCTGTAGCTGTCTCCCTCTCTCTCTGTACCTGTCTCCCTCTCTCTCTGTACCTGTCTCCCTCTCTCTCTGTACCTGTCTCCCTCTCTCTCTTTAGCTGTCTCCCTCTCTCTCTTTAGCTGTCTCCCTCTCTCTCTGTACCTGTCTCTCTCCCTCTCTGTACCTGTCTCTCTCCCTCTCTGTACCTGTCTCCATCTCTGTACCTGTCTCCTTCTCTCTCTGTAGCTGTCTCCCTCTCTCTCTGTACCTGTCTCCCTCTCTCTCTGTACCTGTCTCCCTCTCTCTCGGTACCTGTCTTCTTCTCTCTCTGTAGCGGTCTCCCTCTCTCTCTGTACCTGTCTCCCTCTCTCACTTTGCTGTCTTTCTCTGAAATGCAAATGGCCGCCACGCTTCTGTTAAGATCAGGTGTTAGGCCCACCCCCACTTACATCATAGCCACGCCCCCTTTATGATGTCAGCGTTAGCAACATTTTCTGCTGCTCACAACTATATATGTGATATGTGATATATATATATTATTTCATATACATATATATATATATTTTCATATATATATATATATATATATATATATATATATATATACATATATATATATTTATATACATATATACACATACATATATATATATATATATATATATATATACATATATACACATACATATATACACCGTGGATATAAAAAGTCTACACACACCCTGTTAAAATATCAGGTTTTTCTGCTGTAAAAAAATGAGACAAAGATAAATCATTTCAGAACTTTTTCCACCTTTAATGTGACCTATAAACTGTACAACTCAATTGAAAAACAAACTGAAATCTTTTAAGTGGAGGGAAGAAAAATAATGTGGTTGCATAAGTCTGCACACCCTCTTATAACTGGGGATGTAACTGTGTTCAGAATTAAGCAATCACATGTCTGGGCTATGGGGTAGAGTGGCAAGACGAAAGCCTTTTCTTACGAAGAAAAACATCCAAGCCAAGCTACATTTTGCAAAAACACATTGGAAGTCTCCCAAAAGCATGTGGGAAAAGGTGTTATGGTCTGATGAAACCAAGGTTGAACTTTTTGGCCATAATTCCAAAAGATATGTTTGGCCCAAAAACAACACTGCACATCACCAAAAGAACACCATACCCACAGTGAAGCATGGTGGTGGCAGCATCATGTTTTGGGGATGTTTTTCTTCAGCTGGAACTGGGGCCTTAGTTAAGATAGAGGGAATTATGAACAGTTCCAAATATCAGTCAATATTGGCACAAAACCTTCAGGCTTCTGCTAGAACATGAAGAAGAACTTCATCTTTCAGCATGACAACGACCCAAAGCATAAAGGTGGAAAAAGTTCTGAAATGATTTATCTTTGTCTCATTTTTTTACACCACAGAAACCTGACTTTTTAACAGGGGTGTGTAGACTTTTTATATCCACTGTATACATATATACTTATATATGTATGTGTATATATATATATACAAAAAATAAATCACAGTAGTCATTTAAGCAGAATTGACATGCCACAGCAAATCAGTTTTCCATTTTGCATTAAATTGACTTTTGTGTACAATTTCAAATCTATATTGAAGTAGAAAAACAGAAACTCCCAAAGGAATCCAATATCAATATCCAACTGGAAAACCAGTTTCACGCTGTTAGCTCAGTCCAGACGTTTTGCTGTTATCTATCCAGACGCCCAGCTCTGAATGGCGTATACAAAACAGCACATCTTGCAAACCAGAGATTACAGTAACACAGAATGGAAAATGCAAGAATGGACAATAAAGCCAAGTAACATGGCGGCTCTCAAACTCTCCCAAGGGTGCTCAATGTGTCAGAGTGTAAGTGATCCTAAAATATATACAACTTGTAGTAGATATCACAAGAATTTAAAACAAATACAGGAACTTGGAACATTCATGTCTTATTATAAAACAGATAAATTAAAAAAATACAAATATTGTTGCATGAAAAGTGAGGGATCAGTGTTTACACAAATTTTAATCCAACCCAGTAATGGAGCTATCGCCGCTGTAGCAGGTGCAAAGCACCAGGGCAGGGTAGGGGCCACCTGCTACTGGCATCAGCAAGGAGTAAATGGAGGTTCTTAATTTAAAAGGGGAGAAGTGCATAAAATCATATTATATAAAGGTGACTGACTACCTGCATCCATTTTTGGCTTTTTATTGGCTCCTACAGCTATCTCCCTTTCTGGATCGCTGCCTTCTTGTGGTGAAGAGGCGTTTGTACTTCAGTAAAGCTTTGAGCTACACCATGTAGGGTCACCCAAGATGGGCAGGTCATAACAGAGAGGTTAGACAAATCTGAACTGGAGACGGAACTGTCAACAAACTCCAGTATCTTTGC
This sequence comes from Discoglossus pictus, assembly GCA_027410445.1. Lineage (NCBI taxonomy): Eukaryota > Metazoa > Chordata > Amphibia > Anura > Alytidae > Discoglossus > Discoglossus pictus. The sequence continues at coordinate 55,335,549 of CM050168.1, forward strand.
AAAGAAAAGCTTATGGCTAAGCACCAGAGACATAATGATTGTGCCTATCATGCTGCATCCATATGGTCACTGAGAGTTGGACATGACTGAATAACAACAGTTAACTACAGTGTACTGAGAACTGGCAAGAGGGCCCCCCAAAATATTTTGCTCTGTGGTCCTCCATTCACTAGCTCCAACACTGCTCCAACCCCTCTCCAGTATCATCCTCTGCTAGAAATGCACAAAATACTCTGAGATAAATGTAAGTTTTCTATATTTTGAATCAATATGAAAAATAATTGAGATTATATATGTATATATGTATATATATATATATATATATATATATATATATATATATATAATCTCAATGTAGACACGTCTGTGTATAATATATATATATATATATATATATATATATATATATATACATATATATAACTCCATGTATAACTTAAAAATAGGCAAAATGTGTTTAGAATGTACAAAGTACAGCCTTCATCCATATGCAATTTTGCTTTAGTGGAAGCTGCTATTTTAGTTTCTGCTGATCTACTTCCGAAGAACTGCCAGTGTTTTTCTTTGGATAAATGGAGAACTTGTTAGGTTACAAAGACAAAAGTTGCAGGAAGCTGCCCAGGAAAGAAAATGGAGCCACACAGTAGAAGAAGAATTGCATATAAATAAATAATAAAACACTTTGCCCATTTTCAAGTTTAGTTGTTCAGGGAACCATATCGAAAAATGTGACATCTGTGTTCCTTTATGACCTGAGTGGGTCTCTGGGTCCAGGCTCCCCAGTAGTCCATCCTATAATTGCCACATTAGTCACACGTGGCACTGAATGAGGTGATCACGATATATTGCTGTTCCCGGGCAGCGCATGTTAATGTTGTGGATAATTTATCTGGAAAATCCACTTGTTCCTAGACTAGCAGTTAGTCGATTTGATTTTAATAATAGATGAAAGTGGACACTTTGGTTCCACTTAAAAAGAAAAACAGCGAAAGCCCAGCGTCGCTTCTCAAAAGCGCTCTGCAGAGAGAGCCACTAATCATTATCACACAAAATAACCGCCATGTACAAATCAATACAATTATCTACTAATATGTGCACCAAATCGTCTCATACATTATATATAGATATATCAATGAAGGAAAAAAAAAATATATATATATAGCCTGAGTGACAAGGAGCACTCATGTTGTATCAGGTATTTTTAAAATGAAGTGTTATATTTATAGTATGCTCTTATGAAGTGAATTGATAATGTGAAACATGTTTGAAAAACATTTAAAATAAATAAATCCGGCCTTTTCTTTTTAACTATTTTATCTAATTTTGCTGTAACAGCTGCAGACATTTGTTTTTTTTGCCCTTGAGGAATAAAACAAGTGGGGGGTATGGAACAATCCTTCAATTCTGATAAGATCTCTATTCTGTTATTTGGAAGACTGCCACTTTACATAGCCTTTTAACAACATAACTAGAGTAAGCCACTATAGGATAAACCATTCCCTCAAGCTACAGACAGACTAGCAGTCCAACATGGAATCTTATTACATGCTCCTGTAAAGGGCATTGCAAAATAGTTATTTTTTCCTTCATGAAAAGTGAGTGACCTGACATCTAGAAAATTTACATTAAAGCAACATACAAAAGTTGCATTGTAAATGGTTTTCTCCTGCCAGTACGCAACCATCCTACAATATATTACTTTATGCACTTATGCTGTATTGGGAAGCACCGCCGTTACTGTTTATCGGCGTCAAAAGGTAAAAGTGAACCTTGAATGTAGATAGGTATATAATGTAGGACAACAGTGGCACTTAAAGGACCACTGTGGTGAAATATCTAAATGATACATTACATTTGAAGATGCAGGAGATATTTTTAGACTTGATAATAACGTAACTATCACCTTTTATGGTGCAGTGGGATCTACCTTTTTGTTTTCTGTTGTTCTACTTCCTGATTTGAGATGAGACTATGAATAAACAGAAAGTGTTTATGTACACATTGGAAATGTGGAATCTACAGCCGCCAGTGCATTCATTAGATATAACGGATTGCTCATTAGTTAACAATGACACACCCTCCTGAGAACGTGAAAGGTAGGATCTGTTGAGCAAATGAAATACACAATGGCAGTAAAGAATAATTAAGTATAAAACAAAAAAAAAATGGAAATACATATCATATCGAAAAAAATGACCACAGCAGCCCTTGAAATCCTTTATCCCCCTGTGAGGACAGACCCGGAGTTCTTGAAGCCTTTGTGGAACTATTAGATTGACTCCTCATCCAGATTTAAATAGAGAAACCAATGAGGCATCAAAATATACATTTTATTTTAGTTGCCATTTAAAATGCATAATGTAAAAATATACAACCCCAGGCATTATATCTGCTACAACACAATCATCACCATCCACAACAGTGACACTAAAAGTAGGATCATTAATTGTACCTAAAATCTATAATTATCTAAACTTGTAATACAATGATAATATTTACAAGACCACATCCTGACACTTTCACTTAGAATGCTAAAATATTGTTTTCCAACAGAAAAATAACATTTGTTTAATTTAGACCCATTGAGCTTGCCACCCTAGGCAATAGCTACATTTGTCTATATGGAGTACTACAAATGACTGATTGGTCTTTTAGCCCATGCATTCATCCCAATCCAACAGGTCCAAACTGTCTCTGCTTGCACCATATTTAATCTTCCTCACACACCGCACACCTACACTCTCGTGAGTAACTTCAATGTCGGCATGTCTACTACAGTTGCCAAACTCCTAACACTTGTTCACAAATCTCTGCATGACCCTGGACCCTCACTACCTTGACTGTGTAATTTATTTTCTTGGTCTTCCAGTTAATGCATTCATCCCAATCCAACAGTTCCAAAATGTCTCTGCTTAAACCATATTTAATCTCCCTCACATACCCCACACCTACACTCTTGTGGGCAGCCCCAATGGCGGCCTGTCTACTACAGTTGCCAAACTCCTAACACTTATTTACAAATCTCTGCATGATCTTGGACCCTCTCTACCTTGGCTCCCTAACCTCCTTTATCTTCTTCATACACCCCACAACTCCTCTCTTCTGGAGAACTCCAATGGTGGCCTGTCTACTACAGTTACCAAACGCTCTAACACTTATTTACAAATCTCTTCATGATCTTGGACCCTCTCGACCTTGACTCCCTTACCTCCTTTATCTTCTTCATACACCCCACAACTCCACTCTTCTGGAGAACTCCAATGGCGGCCTGTCTACTACAGATGCAAAATTCCTTACACTTGTTTACAAATCTTTGCATCACCTTGTACACCCCCTACCTTGACTGACACTTTAAATCCCTGTCAACACTCACAGTCCTGATCCCACCCAGGGCCCAGTCCCACTTTCATTCTTTCTAAACCTTGAGCATCTTCACTAGAATAAACTCAGTCTCCAAACATGCTCTCGTTTTCCCTGAAGGTCCATCTCCTCTTGATCCAACAATATGTACCAAACTAACAATATTAGTCGCTGTGTAAGCCATGGCAATTTAAATGTTTCTCCGACAAAAAAGTCAAGACTTTTTGAAGATTGTGTTTAGAAGTAGAGGAATCTGTCTCTGCACAGTCCCACTAGAATTCAGTACAATGACTTTATTTCTGGGAAACCTGAGCAGGAAAATAGTTTTTAATTTATTTTTAGACTTTCAGATGGGCTTATAAATGTACTATTCATTTTATATATATTTGTGCAGTGGTCCTCTTATCTTGACTTCTTGGCTTGACCTTTTGTCACCCATGACCCTGATCTCAGCCCTAGCCCATTGCACTATTTCAGGAGCCTAGCCAAACTTCTTTATATGCTCCATCTATCATTGTTGCTCTGTAAACTTTACTCTAACCTGCGCAACAATGATGTACCACTGTCTTACCTATGTAAAGCGCCTTGGATAAAGGTGCTATGTCTAATTACAAATAAAATGGTGGAACCGGTGCTGTCTCTTATTGTTATAATGCACAGCAAGGCCTTATAAGAAGGTGGAGATGTATCTGGCGATAATGAGAGATGAGATTACTATCTAGTGCGTGAGAGACTGGTGATTAGGAAACTAAAGATCAAGGTCAGATGGGATGTGAGATCACAGCATCTGTATTTACTGTCTAAATATAGCCGGTTACTGTCTTTCTAACATAGATAGTGTTATCTACCGATCTCCCACACACAGCAAATCTAATCACAGTGTTTCTTTATAGTCCATTATCAAATATTATCCTCAAAATAAAGTCTAAAAATCGGAAGGAGGTGACAATACCATCATTGGGGCCCGAACATAAACATGAAAATAAAGCATAATGGGAGTTTTTAGTAATAATTTGCATTTGCTTTTACAATGTAATACCCTATTTCAAATAAACTACATTTTGAAATATTATTTTGTCTATTCTTGATTGGTTTACTGTTAATATTCTTTTCAATGTTTATGCAAAAATATGTGATAAAATAGTAGTTACATAATAATTGAGGTTGAAAAAAGACTTTTAGTCCATCAAATTCAACCTTTTTCGATCTCCTCTGATCTTTGTAATATGCAGATTAGTTGTTAATGAATCCAGAGGAAGGCAATCAGAAGTACATTTTCGGAGTTGCCTTTACTTGTCCTAAATTACATTTTAATGGTTATTATTATTATTACCCTTTAGTTGCAAAGCACTTTTTGAAAGTTAAATGCTAAAAAATGATTACGATATTAATATATTCATGTGTTGGATTTGAAAAATAAACCTAAAAGAATACCTTTATATTGATATAATCTCATTAGAAAGTTTTTTCAAGATTCATATTCATATTTTTACAAAAACATTTTTTTCCCATAAGGAAAACTTATTATTTGTTGATTGTTGTGGTAGACTACCTCCTAAAAAAATCTACTACACAAGCTAGGAACCGGCCCCACGCTGATGAGAGGCAATAACCTTGAAACAGCTATAAGTGTGTGGGTTTCCAGGCTTGTGTACAATCCGTCCAGCGCTTTGCTCAAAGCTGTTTAATACAACAGGCATAAATTTAAGGGAAGCCATGTTTGAAATAGTAATGGATTACAAGAGTGAAGCCTTTGTGGACATATTTGCATGTCCTTGGCCAGGTTCCCAGAATGCAGTGTAATAACTGTATTTCTTGGAATTCTGAGCAGGAAACAAGTTTTTTAACTTGTTTTAGATGTTCAAATGTGAGCACAAATTTATTATTTTTTTATACTATGAAGCATACAATAAATCTGGGACCTACAGTTTGCCTTTATGTGGATTTAAAGGTTCATCACACTCCTATACTTAAACTATAGTCTTTTAAAGAAATACACTGAATATTGTCAAAATGTTTCTAGAATAATGTATTACCTTTTATATACAATTATGCTGCAGTGGAAACTAGCATTTTAATTTCTGCTGATCTACTTCCAAAAGTATGAGGAGTCTTTGAACGCAGAGGAAGCTTCTGTATGCACAATGGTAATATGGCAGCTAAAACTGCCAGTGCCTTCATCAGAACTAATAGAAAGCTCAATAGTTTACACGTCCACTTATGAAAGTAATAGACAGATTCAGTTTAGTATACAAAATGGAATTGGGTGGTAAAGTATAATTGTTTTCTAAAATATTTTTTCTTATTATTTAATTTAGTTTTTCAAAACACTATGTAATAAATGAGCATAATGGTCCAAAATTGATTAACTGACACAAAATAATTTTTGGTAAAAAGACCAATAAAACGCCAGAGTGAGAGACATTCAGTGCCAGTGAAAAATGAACTGATTCCAGTAATAATCTCTCGGCAAATAAAGACAGACCTCGCCAATAAAAAGTGCATGGAAACAAGCCCAGTGCCAGGCTGAATTATAATTTCCGCAATAGCTGATTGTATTTAATTCGGAGGGATAATATAATCACTGAGTGAGTCTCAAATGGAAATTGTACAGAACATCGTGCTCACTGGAGCAGACAGATCCTAACTAAATAATGAGAAGGGGATTCCAGTTTAATTGGACTGGAAATGCAACATATATTAGCAAAAGAAATTTAATCAGGATAATAAAATTGAAAGGGAGCACTTTGACATATCAAATTAATTTAGACACATGCAAATATTTAATAATTATGTGGGAGAAGCAGAGGGCTTACTTAAAGGTTGCAAAGCTTTCTATCAGGGAAGGAGATCTGGGTGATATACTGAGCACACATTCTACCTAAGAGGCCTTGAGAGACACTATATTTTTCCTAAAGACAGCTTTTTTTTGGTAGTTTAATTAAACCCCGGTGTTATTATGGTGGGGTTTATTGTAATATGTGCAAAGATTGCAGGAAAATGTTCACAGAAAAATAGATTTTAATTCCAAGTTTCTGCAAACTCCCCAGAAGAGCAGTTTTTTTAAAATAAGGAAATATAAAAAAAAAAAATATTTCTTTTGGTTAATATTTAATCATATTAAAGTGATACGGAAAAGATGGCATTATAAAACAAATCCAAACAATCTCAACACAAATGTACTATTTATTTACTGTACTACTGTACGGTGGAGGCTTCTATTACTCTTTTGCTCACCATAAATTAAATGATTGTTGCGGTAAACTACCTCCTCACACAATCTACTAGAAAAGCTTGTATCCAGCCCTATGCTGATGAGAGGTAGTAACCTTGAAACAGCTGTACCTGGGTAGGATTCCTAGCTTGTGTATAATACATCCTGAGCTTTGCTCAAAACTGTGCAATACAGCAGGCACATGTGTGTGTGTGTGTTTGTGTGTGTATATATATATATATATATATATATATATATATATATGTAATAAACGCATGTCTGGGGTATGTCTGTGTGTGTGTGTGTGTATATATATATATATATATATATATATATATATATATATATATATATATATATATATATATAATGGCTATGGATTGAAGAGCGAGGCATTTGTGGGCACATTTGCATGTCTCAGCTCAGCTTCCCAGAATGCGGTGTAATAACTGTTTTTCTCAGAATTCTGAGCTGGAAGCAGATTTTTTGGACTTGTTTTAGACATTCAAATGTGAACACAGATGTACTATTTATTTAATATATATATATATATATATATATATATATATATATATATATATATATGTGTGTATATATAATAACAACACAAGCTGAGATCCCGCTCCATGCTGATGATAGCCAGTAAGCTTGAAACAGCTGTACGTGGATAGGATTCTCAGCTTGTGTAAAATCCAACCTTGGAATTGCATTAAAGCAATGTAATGCAGCAGGCATTAGCTTAAAGGAAGCCATGTTTGAAATGGTTTGAATAAATAAATATAAATATATATATATATATATATATATATATATATATATATATACCCACACACATACTCAGCCTAGCTATAACCAGATTTTTTAGGCAGCTGCCTAGAAGTATCACTCATGAGGACGCTTGCCTGGTGATGACATGATGTAGCCCACTTTCCACTATGTTATATTTGGTGTGCTTCTAAACATGGATAATGTATGTCACCATTCAAACACCGTACTAGGGGATAAAGTGTATTTTTAAAGAGATATATTTTTTGGGGGGAGTCAACAGGTGAATAAAAGTGGTCAGATAAGAACATGGAACAGGTTTGTTATGAGACCCAAGTAAAGTTTGAAATAATAAGAGGGGCAGAGTTCAGAGCACAGTGCAATGACATTTTATGCTGTTGTTAAAGGGACATGGAAGGTTTGTGGATTTCATTAAGAATATAATATTCCTATGTATCAATTTACTTTGTACTTTATTTTATTATGAAATGCTTAAAAGCTCTGTTTTTGTCTGCCTAAAATCTTACAATTAGTTCCTAATAGGTTTCTTCCCTCTGATTCTCATGAAGACAGCATATCTCTAGGTATAGGGTGTGCAGTGTGTCATAACAACCAATCAGTGGCAACATTATGTGTATTCATGAGCTTCAGACCCAATCAGATTATTATCCCCACTTTAGTTCTCATAACAAACCATCAGCCTTATTAAATTGTGATTCAGTAAATTTAAGAGGGCTCTATTTAGGCACATAGCATATTTTTTTTACAGAAGTTTTTAGTTAGTGAACTTCTATCCAAAAGCAAGGTCTTCACTAACTAAAAACTTCTGTAAATAAAATATGCTATATTTATGCTTCTAAATTTACCGAATCGCAATTTAATAAGGCTGCATGTTCTTATCTGACCACTTTTATTCACCTGTTGGCATGAGCTGACTCCGACCCAAAAATATATCTCTTTAAAAAGACACTTTCCACTATCGGTATATTATATTTCTAGTGAAATCCAGAAACATTTCATATCCTGTTAATTCCACTCTGATAGTAGATCTTAGGCTATAAACAAGCAGAAGTGTAAATATATCAGCAGAATAATGCACCAGAATTAAATGACTTGGCAGGAACAAGTACCCATAACTTTTTGGTGTGTTTATCCATGTTTCTGTATGAGACTGTATAATTATTTCCAATCTGAGTTAAATTATCCAGTAGACCATCCAATCTACCATAGATGTGAATTTATCTCAATATATTAGCCATTTTCCGCTAGGCCCAAGCTATCAACACATTTAAAATATATATTAGTTCACATAAATATATAGAATGACACCAAGTCAAATCTCAAATTACAATTCATATTTACAGGATATGCCATTTCAATATTTGCTGCACAATCCTACTCAGACGCCTCTGTCTGCAAAGCAAATAATTGAAATTTCAATACATGTCCCATTACCGGAAACGATCTAACAGTCTCATGTGAGATTATCTTTGTAATGTAAACAGCTCTGATCCAATCGTACTACTAAGGATTATTCTGCTTAAAAATGTGCGTGACATTTTAATTATCACATAGATGTCTTGCTGCAAGCGCCGAGACAGATGGTGTCCTGAATTTTACAGCCTTGCCAGCATTTCCAAGGCAAAATTTACTGTTTAGTCATCAGTAAGCGTTTAAGGGCTACACACATTTTTTTTTTTTTTGGTAGCTGAATTGTAGCTGCCACAGATACAGATAATCAACTCTGATAATAAAATGAATCTATTAGACACCATTAGTTATAATCTACAAGTGTCTGATTCAGCAAGCAGCAGCTGTGTTGTATGTTCAATTGGACATTTTGTGGTAAAATTACCAGATTACCACACCTTGGGATGCACCACTGGAAAGTAGGGTTTAGTAGACAAGTGCCTAGGTCACACGTCTCCATCCCTCTCTCTGAATATATATATATATATATATATATATATATATATTGTTGTGTTGTTTAGTTGTTCAGTCGTGTCTGATTCTCAGTGACCCTGTGGACTACAACCCGTCAACAATATGTCTCTGGTTGTGTTTGTCCATAAGGTTATCTTGCCAGTTGCCAGTTCCTTCTCAAGTGGACTGAGATTTGCCTGGCCTATCTGCCATGACCTGCCCATTGTGTCTGACCCTACATGGTATACCTCACAGCTTCATTGAAGTACTCAAGCCCCTTCACCATAACAAGGTAGCAATCCAGAAGAGTATATATATATATATATATATATATATATATATATATATATATATACACATATATATACAGTGTGGGGAAAAAATATTTGATTCCCGGGTGATTTTGAACGTTTGTCCACTGACAAAGAAATGATCAGTCTATACTTTTAATGGTAGGTGTATTTTAACAGTGAGAGACAGAATAAAAAAAAACAAAAAAAAACAAGAAAAACGAATGTCAAAAAAGTTATAAATTGATTTGCAGGTCAGTGAGGTAAATAAGTATTTGATCCCCTATCAATCAGCAAGATTTCTGGCTCCCGGGTGTCTTTTATACGGGTAATGAGCTGAGATTAGGAGCACTCTCTTAAAGGGAGTGCTCCTAATCTCAGCTCGTTACCTGTATAAAAGACACCTGTCCACAAAAGCAATCAATCAATCAGATTCCAAACTCTCCACCATGGCCAAGACCAAAGAGCTGTCCAAGGATACCTTTAGATTGTATGTCCGCGAGTTTCAATCCTGCGCAGTGCTTTAGGGAAAGCGCTATGGACACTGGATTGCAAGCTCAAAGACAGGGCCATCCACTCTTTGCAATGTATGAATCTTTAACTTGTCATTGCCTGTAACTTAATTTATGTATAGCGCTACGGAATATGTTGGCGCGTTACAAATAAACGATAATAATAATAATAATAAAGGATGTCAGGGACAAGGTTGTAGACCTACACAAGGCTGGAATGGGCTACAAGACCATCGCCAAGCAGCTTGGTGAGAAGGTGACAACAGTTGGTGTGATTATTCGCAAATGGAAGAAACACAAAATAACTGCCAGTCTCCCTCGGTCTGGTGCTCCATGCAAGATCTCACCTTGTGGAGTTTCAATGATCATGAGAACGGTGAGGAATCAGCCCAGAACTACACGGGAGGATCTTGTTAATGATCTCAAGGCAGCCGGGACCATAGTCACCAAGAAAACAAATGGTAACACACTACGCCATGAAGGACTCAAATCCTGCAGACCCCGCAAGGTCCCCCTGCTCAAGAAAGCACATGTACAGGCCCGTCTGAAGTTTGCCAATGAACTTCTGAATGATTCAGGGGAGAACTGGGTGAAAGTGTTGTGGTCAGATGAGACCAAAATCGAGCACTTTGGCATCAACTCAATTCGCCGTGTTTGGAGGAGGAGGAATGCTGCCTATAACCCAAAGCACACCATCCCCACTGTCAAACATGGAGGTGGAAACATTATGCTTTGAGGGTGTTGTTCTGCTAAGGGGACAGAACAACAGCACCACATCAAAGGGACGATGGACAGGGCCATGTACCGTCAAATCTTGGGTAAGAACCTCCTTCCCTCAGCCAGGGCATTGAAAATGGGTCGTGGATGGGTATTCCAGCATGACAATGACCCAAAACACACAGCCAAGGCAACAAAGAAGTGACTCAAGAAGAAGCACATTAAGATCCTGGAGTGGCCTAGCCAGTCTCCAGACCTTAATCCCATAGAAAATCTGTGGAGGGATCTGAAGGTTCGAGTTGACTTGAAAAATTCATAATATTTATGAACATGTTTGTCCAAAAAAAAAAAAAAGTTATCCCTATATTTTTCATCTGGATAACTGGACATTCATGGCTACCTCACTTTTTATATATATATATATATATATATATATATATATATATATATATATATATATATATATACAACCTTTAGGTTGTAAGTCTGCGAGTTTCAATCCCACAGGCTGCTTTGGGGAAAGCACTACGGACACTATGGCTTTGAGGCTCAAAGACAGGGCCCTCCTTGCTTTGCTATGTTTAATTTGTATGTATCTTTGTCTTCAACTTATCTTATGTACATCGCTACGGAATATGTCGGCACGCTATAAATAAACAATAATAATAACGATAATATATATATATATATATATATATATATACACATACACGCACGCACACATATATACATACACATGTATATGTACATCACAAAGGAAGTACATCACAAAAATTGTGTGTTAAAATATACAAATATCTAAATAAAATATCTAAATCACTGGACTAAGAAGGCTACATAAAACAACATTAATTATATATATACATTTCATTTAAACTTTAATGTTTTTGATGCAACTCATATGCAAATATGTTTAATTTCCTGTGTATTGATCTGCATATACTATTAATATTTGAACTGTGGTCACATTTTGTTTTCAGTATCTCACAATAGCACTTTTTATCTCATCTAGAGGGCTCTATGGATATTGGGATATTTTTTTTAAAGAAAACTGGGGTCCACCTCATTCATCTTTATTGAAAGCATTGCAAGAGTTAAAGTGACACAAATCAAAGTGCACAGAGAACAATGCAAGAAGAGCACCTGGGACTATTTATCAGCTACTGGCAATCATCACCCTTAAAAACTAGATAAGAGCCCATGGTTGTTGAGTGTATCAGAACGGCTGAAAGGTAAAATGATAAGCATCAGTGTAAGTTTACTGAAACAAAAAGCATTTTCTGAAAATACAATCCAGTTGATAAATTGCTTGTTACCTACACCAGGGGTCGGTCGTGGAGAGCTCCACACAGGTGAGTCAATCACTTCTTCAGTCATCCTGATTGAAGAAAGGATAACCTCAAATCCTGGCCTGTGTGGGGCTCTCCAGGACCGAAAGTTGCCCACTCCTGACCTACACCATATTTGGAACCCATGTGCCATGTTCCCATCATGCAACCCCTCTCCCTTCTAACCTCCAACTTATATATGGCGTTTTTTCTTATAGGCTTTTTGTTCAGTCCTGGATGTATTATTCACTGATTATTCGCTCACCCTTTTCACACAAATACATAACCATTCATCATTTGAGCACCATTAAATCTGTTCTCTTTTATACTGAGCCTTTAGCATTATAAGAGAGAATTTCTGTATCTTTTCTAACTTAATCCAATTATTAGAAAAGATAAAAAAATGTATCCCATAAAACCCTGTTTGTACGTTACTGGGCAGGAGACAGGATATATTTCAGTAGTGGTCCAGATGCTTGAGAATGTACAACTGAGCCGTGTATCATAGTCTATGTAAGGAGAAGTGCTTATGTGCTGAGAGGAGCCTTAAAGCACCGGGCTTAACCAGAAAGATGTGCAGAACCGGCCCATTAATCAGTATGATTCACAGCCATGTCACGGGCAAGAGGATTTAAGCTGAATTCATTCAAATTCAACACATCTCTTCTCCAGCCCAGGAAAGCCGTGTCTTATCATGCAACGTAGCGTGGCAGAGAAGACACTGATTTACACAATGTGGTGGATACATAGAACAGCACTCCAGTAGGGCTGGTAATATCCAATATTACAAGAGAAATCAAAAATCCTTTGCTCTATTATAGAAAAATGTAAAAGATAACTAAAGTGATATCAAGTTCTGAAATTCAGCTTTTGGGATTGGAGGAACTGAAGGCTGTAATAGGGGGAGGAAGGCTGTGTGGAACAGAAAGGAGGTGGGATATAGAAGAAGAGAGAACAGGTTGTTGGGTTTTGTTTTGCAGTTGTTTCCAACTTTCCATGACATCATGGACTGTAACACACCGTGCACATTTTTATGTCCATGGTCATGCTGCTCCACTTGGTTTTCATGGCAAAGACACTGGAGTGGGTTGCCAGTTCCTTCTCCAGTGGGCCACAGCATGCAGCTCATACCTAGGTTGTCTCCCACCAGGCCCAACCCTGCTCCTGTGACATCTTGGTTCCCTGACTGGGAATTTAAATAAAGGCACCGAATCCCAACCACTGGGCCACCAGTAAACGGCTTTCAAGTTATTTAATACAGAACGGAGTAGTGAGAATCAGGAGCCGAGAAAAAGAAAGAAAGTTAAGAAAGGGACTGCAGGAAGGAAAGTAGGAAGGCAAAAGACAGAAAGGAAGCAAGAAAACAGAAGTAGAGGAAAGATTTGAGGGGGAGGGGGGAGCAAGAGGAAAGGAGAGTGAGAAGTAGGAGGCAAACCGAGAGATTGTGAGAAGAATTGGGAATAGAAGCTACAGAACTGTAAGAAAGAAAATGAGAGAGAGAGAGAAGGAGTTAGAGAAAAAGAGAGCAACATGAGAAAGAGAGAGGAGATTTGTATAACGTATTCTCTAACTCAACAAAAGAGAGGCAAGGAGAAGTGATAAAAGGTGACAAAAGAAAGAGTAGACCAGAATAGAGAAGTGGAGAAATGGAGGGGGATGAGAAAAGGAAAAATAACATGTTAGGGAGAGGAGAAAATGAGAGGTGATAGGAGTGGAGAGAAAGGAGGGAATGATGGAAAAGATAGAAGGGAAGTAGAAACAAGATGGGAGAAGTGACAGAGCAAGGCGAGATTAGAGGAGGAGAGAGAATAATGAGAAAAAGGTAGCAGAGATGGAGGGCTCTATATCAGTGTAATATGACGGTAAAATGCTGATCCAGCTGACCACACAGATTCTTACAGCACCCAGGTGACCACCTCAGGACCCCCCTAGTGCATATAATGTCCCACCACTGACATATAGTAATAATAATCTACCTGCCCCCCAGCCCTGAGCTCTCTATAGGCAGCTGCTATGGAGCTCTCTGTATAACTGCAATGCAGCTGCACTGCTCCGAATCAGCTAATAAACAGTAATAGGCAGGTAGAGCTAAATGACAGCGAGAGCGGCTCATCCAGTTATCGCACATCTGTAGAGATGGTCCCTGCAGAATGGATATGTATGCAAACTGCCACTATTAAACCAGGGGGTTGTAAATCTTATTGTGTATCATTCGCCCCTAAAAGATATTTTATACTCTGCATTCAAAGGGAGAACAGGTCGTATCAAGGGGTGTCTGGAAAATCATTTCTGTGCATCAGTAAATGGGTCACGAAAGTGTCTTTTATCTAATTACACAGACAGGACATTATTAGCCCTGGACCTCTCACATCATGGAAACAATGTGTGTGAGCAGATGTTACATGCATATTGTGTAATGGATTAAGTGAGCTAGAGCATAATATTGAATTATAACAAAGCACATCTCTTATTTACTGAAAAGGTTTTTATTACAACTTTGCCACCTATAGCACATTAATAAAAGGACTTCTTAAAAGGACAGAGTGATGGTTCCAAACGTAGCATGATTTACAACTACCATATATCAACTCGATTTTTTTTCATTTAAGTTTTACATTTTTCCTTGGAAATCACATTTTCTGGTCCTCTTGTGTTATGATATAACCATTACACATGCTCATTTTGAATGAATGAAATGGCAATTGAAACGTTGGTCATTGTTCTCGACGTCTGAACACTTGCTACGATCTAACTGATCATGTGCATACCTAAAACAAAGCAATTAGTAAAGATCTGAGACTAACATAAAGAAAAGTAATGAAGTTTGGTTGGGTGAATCAGACAACTGCTTGACAGCTTAAAATTAGTATTCATAATCTAAATTAAATGATTTGTGACATATGCACGTTACTCCGTGTATATATCTCCGTAATTCAATCTAGAAAATCGGCTTCTAGAATTTATAGCCTTTAATTCTCCAATAATCTTCAACATAACAGGTGTAATTTAACAGGTTAACCAGCCATTGGACACCCAGACCCTGTATCTTTAATCCTGGATGTTTTCCTATACTACAGTGAGTTTTTAAAAGTAGCTTAATGTAGAATTTACTCTATTTTTAGATGCTTTTGCTCATTTTACAAGGAAACACTCATAGGCCGCCATTCAATTGAGCAAATTCTAGTTACTTGAGCCTGTAATGTTGCTCCGTAAAATAATTTGTTATTCAATTGGCGTCTTTTAGCTACCCACAAACAATTTGCGGGTTACAGGCGGAAAATCCCTGCTGTTGTCAAAATTGTAACTCCGACCCAGCTAAGCCTTTGATCTTTCAAGCCCGTAAATGTTACAATCGCAAATCGCTATTCAATTGCTACAATTCCTCAAGCCCGCAATTGTTTTCACACCCGTAAATGGCATACAGGTACCAGATAGGTCTCGCAAAGGGGTTAAAAACCTGATTGTAGCACTGTAAATGCAAATTAAAAAAAAAAAATCAATACTGCGCTTTAAAAGACGGGGAAAGCAATGAAAGACATTATAATTAATTGCACAACAGTCTCAAGCTCGCAAATCTGCAATAAAAAATATTTACTTTCCTGTTTAATTTCCGTGTCATATCAATCTCGGTAATCAAGGAGTTAATACATATCAGGCCACCCACATGGACTAGAACAGTATCTCCATTCATTTTTAATATTTTGTACATTGCCAGATTGCGAGTCTGATCACATATCGGACTGCTAAACGCTAATTGATTTACATTTAACCTCCATGTTTTACTGACGTCATCATGACGGTCTCATTTACTATTGGCTGTTTCTAAATTTGTAGTTACGGCCTTGCTTAATTGATCATGATCATGCTCTGAAATGCTACTTACGGGTGCATGGTTTACGGTTTGGGCTTTTGGCCAGGTAGCTGCGGGATTGATCAATTGAATCACTCTGTAACTGTTGCAAATTTCAAGCCCGAAGACTTACGGCCTATATGAAGTCAACTGCGGGCTTGCAATTGAATGGATGCCTTAGTCCGTTTAATATCAAGCTGAAATACACAGATGATACTTGCTCTTGCATTTAACCTACTCCTCCCCTGCATCCTGCGTTGTGCGCAGATAACATCATCCCATTAGTGTTTAGTTAAGATGCTATAATGAACTTTATTGTGGATCATGTATAACACATCCCTGTATAATTAGCAAAACGTGCTACACAGCCTTAACTTCCAGATATGACTGGGATACGCTGCCTGCTAATTACTATAACAATGGGGTGAAAAAGTGTCTGGATTTCACAATGCTCATCTGGAAGTTTTTTTTTCAAATCTCACTCTTCTACAAATGTGTTACGTTATTTCTTCACAAGTATCAAAATATACATTTTTAGAGTGGATGTAAAAGCAAAATTGCAATCAGCTTCCAGCATAATCTCTTGCTGTACATTAAATGCTCGTAAATATTTGAAACGACACATTAAATGAAAGATGAAAATAGCAGTGAGGACGTGTGGTGATCGGATAAGCTTTAAGATAAAACTGAAAATCGTAATTTTCGTTTATTGGCTTGAACAGCCATGTAATGTCCGGTTCTCAAAGCATAAATAAAAAATACCTTTAAAAGGGACCTTGTTGCTCAAAGTTTTCGATCATTAATTTAAAGGGATTATTTCTATTTTATTTACTGAAATGCTTTAACTAAATTAATTAAATAATTAATTAAGTATATCCTTTTCACTGTCATACAAAATGTACACTTCACTTACTCATAAGAAGCTCCCATAGTTCCATATTCATAGCTTCTGAAGTCTCTCCCTTTCTTCCTGTTCTCTCTTATGAGAGCTGACATCTTGCACAATTGTAATATAAGGCTACACCCACAGGGAAGGGAGGCGCTTCACATTACCAATATGTAGTGCCCCTAACAAGCAGACAGTGACATGCTGTGCGTCTGAGCAATATGAGACATTGATAGAGTGAAACTACTCTGGTGTGGGTGTGGCTTTAGGTCACAGCTGTGCAAGATGTCAGCTCTTATGATAGACAAGAGGAAGAAAGGGAAATCTCCAGAAGGTGATCATTTCTTACTCCTAGAAGTGTAAATGTTATATGACAATTACTATGAGGATAGAAACTTTTAAGCAACCTAGTTAAGCCAGTTATATAAAATGAAAATGTCTACAGACTTCAGCTTTTACTTAAGAAAATAAGCAATCAAAATATATTTATTCATCTTTAGAAAAATCTTAACAACAGAAAGAGTAGTAGATAAGTATAGTAGACCCTGAGTAAAAGTGGTAGCGACAAGTCATGTAAAGGAATGTAAGCATACCTTATAAATGCATAATGCTACCCTGAGGATTAATTAAACCTTATTTTCAGACTGGACGGGCCTGTTGGATCTTATCTTTATTAAATTATTATCACAGGATGTCACTTGTAGTTAGCCAAGAAGCAAACATGGAATTTTAAAGGAGAACTGGTAGACGAAGGACAGAATATTTTCACGTGAGGCAGCTTTAACGGGATTTTTTATTGTAAAAAAAATTTTTTTGTCTTTGTAGAGTGGTTCCCCTATTTTAGATGTATTTTTAGACAATCCCATTACTGGCCAATAGTTCCTTTTTAAGAAATTCCTTATGAGATCTTCTTACTAAGGTAAGAACAAAAACCCCAAATAATGCAGGAAAGTATGTACACATGTAAATTAATTATCTCTTACACTGGGAGTGATAAGCCACTACTAGAGCATAACAAATAATAGTAAAAAATACATGTAAGTGTTAAAACGTATCATTATTCTATTCTATACCAACTGAGCACGCTCATCATACTTATAACCCCCACTGTGAGAGATAATCACGTGAGGAAGTAATTTTGTGTAATTTATGCTCAAAATACCCAACTTTAAAGCCGAATTAACTAACACTTTAATAACAACCAACTGTACTTATACAGTGTTTAATTCTATGTAAAGTTTTTATTTCTGATAGAAGTAGGACCTTTGCTGTGTCCCTTTAATTTGACTCTGTGCCTTGCTGCCTCATTAGGTCCCTTTAAGAGAGGCTGACTGTCTCCCATCTTACTCGCGCAGCTCTGAGAGACAGGTCACGCTC
Source organism: Discoglossus pictus (assembly GCA_027410445.1). NCBI lineage: Eukaryota > Metazoa > Chordata > Amphibia > Anura > Alytidae > Discoglossus > Discoglossus pictus. The sequence goes on from CM050168.1 coordinate 55,353,771, forward strand.
TCTATCAGAATTGTGCAGCCGCGCAGTGATCCCGGCTCGCGTCCTATTACAGCGCAGCGATTCCTACAGCAGCTCCTGATGGAATCACATAATAGGAGGCATGTCATCTAAATCTGAACAAATTGGATTCACTTGTCAAGTGCCACCGAGTCAAAATGAACAGAATATCAGATTGTCTTATCATTGGTAAACTAAAAATGGCATGTTTAGTGCTCGCTGCGGCTCTCTAGGAAGAGATAAACACGTTAGTGTACAATCCAACACAACTACGGAGTGACAGAGTACGGTGTAATCCGGCGATGCCGTAGGGCGGTAGATCAATACTGAAATACCAAGCTGCACAACAAACTGATACGGATGGAAAGCAAGTCGATAATGTCCATATAAATTCAAGTTTTTGTCCAACAAGTACAGCGACTGCGGATCATAACCTATCTGGCACGCCAGTGACAGTCTCACGCGTCCTCTGCTCTTTCACAATATGAAATCGTTTTAAAGCTTTCCAAAGCAAGCCCCGGAAACTGAATTGTGAACAAAATAACAATAAAAACCTATATATTTAGCCCATTTTATAGTCAGGCGTGATAGATTTTACAAGGTTGTTAAAAGCACGGTAAAGTCTCAAATTTGCTGTTGTGCATTTAAACGCAAGAAGATCATTTTCTATGAAAAACAAGTGCCTGAAATGCTATATTTGATTTTAGCCTTCAGCACAGCTCCACCACCCTTTGGTGTGCTACATTTTTTATAAAAAGGTGTCAGTTTGTGAGGACACCCTCCTTTTGCATGAATAAGAAAGGGAGAGGGGCATTGTCACCTTAAGTCTGCAAATATATATTTTTGTAGGAGGATAAAAGATAAGATTAGTGGATTATAACTAGACATTTTCAAGTAGAAATTATAATTATAATATTAAACAAATTATATAAAGTCCTTGACATTTAAAAGGTCATTTTTATTGTGGATAAAAACTATCTTATATAAAAAATTCAGCAGTGATGAGGAGCAAGTTGGCAACAAAATGCAAAAATGTGGAATTCCATGACCTTTCATAGTATGAGTGGAATAGAAATGTATGAAATTCCAACCAAATTCATCAGTCCCATCCATGATGAATTCCTCAAGGATGTAACACTATGGTCTGTTGGTATGTTATTCCTAGACTGCAGAGAAAACTTAATTTCTAAGATTTTCAGTGGGAAGTAACAGTCCAAACGGCTTTTAAATATTTGTGTTACAACTGCTTATTGATTTACATATATAAAACATGTATACTCATAAATAAACTGAAAAAGATCAGTGTTGATGTGTTAGATTGAACACAAACGCCCACGTAATTCATCTCACAAATAATATGGGAATAATAACATTATTATTATTATCGTTTATTTATAACGCGCCAACATATTCCGTAGCTCTGTACATAAGATAAAAACAAATTAAACATAGCAATGCATGGGGGGCCCTGTCTTTGAGCCTCGAATACAATGTCCATAGAGCTTTTCCCAAATCACCCTGCAGGATTGAAACTCGCAGACTTACAACCTAAAGGTTTTGTGTGTGTGGTACAGGAAGGAAAGAGATGTGCTGAGCGTGTTAGGGTGGAAGGTGATACGCTTCTTTAAAGAGATGTGTTTTTAGAGAGGTTTTGAATGTTTTGAGGCAGGAGGATAATCTGGTGGAGTGAGGCAAGGAGTTTCAGAGAATAGGGGCAGCACAAGAAAAGTCCTGAAGGCGAGAGTGAGAGTAGGTGACAAGAGTTGTGGAAAGAAGAAGGTCATTAGCAGAATGTAGAGGGCGGGTGGGGGAGTATTTGGAGATGAGAGCAAAGATATATGGGGGTGTGCTATTGTTGAGGGCTTTGTAAGTTAGGGTCCTGATTTTAAATTTTATTATGGAGGCTAAGGGAAGCCAGTGGAGTGATTGACCGAGAAGAGATACCGACATTGAACGTTGTGTACGAAAGATGAGTCTAGCAGAGGCATTCATTATGGATTGAAGTGGGGATAGTCGGGTGGTGGGTAGGCCAGCAAGAAGCGAGTTGCAGTAGTTTAGTCGAGAGATGATGAGAGAGTGTATAAGGGTTTTAGTTGTGTCTTGTGTAAGATAGTTACAAATTCTGTAAATGTTTTTTAGATGGAGAAGACAAGATTTAGTTAGTGACTGTATGTAAGCGATGAAAGACAGGGTGGGGTCTAGTAGAACCCCAAGGCAACGGGCTTGGGAAGTTGGGGTAATGATGTCATTGTTGACAGTGAGAGAGATGCGAGGAATTGACGCTTTGGTAGAGGCAGGGAAGATTAGGAGTTCAGTCTTAGACATGTTGAGTTTGAGATGGTGGGTGGACATCCAAGAGGATATACTAGAGAGGCAGTTGGAGACGTGTGCTAGAAGAGATGGGGATAGATCTGGTGCTGAAAAGTAGATTTGGGTGTCATCTGCATAGAGATGATACTGAAAAACATTCTTGGAGATTGGAAATCCCGTGGGGATGTCACATGGAAACACACAAACAGAATAATCATTCTATATTAAAAATAAATTGACGACTGGAGGATGTAATTAGTTGAAGATAAGCTGGTTCGAATGTTTGTAACACTTTAAAACAATGTTACATTCTAAAGACCCTCTAGCAAGTCTCCTTCTCACTCTGACAACACAGTGTGTCTTGGAAAAAAGCATTATGTCTGAATAGAATATTATCATAATTAAAAATATATATATTTTTATTTAATTTATGTCTTGTAATTTATGTCTTTTTTTAAACGGAAAAAAATAGTGAAGTAGATCATTAAAGAAGGAAAGTGAAAGGTAGAGGATAAAGGAAAAGATTTGCCCAACTGAATGCAGAATTCCAGAGAAGAGACAAGATATTCTATAATGAGCCACGTAAAGAGATAGAATAAGATAAGAGAAAGGGAATGTCCAGAAATCTCTTCTAGAACCTTTCCCGCCAAAGCGAGTGTGATCAATTACAAAAATGGTAGAGATTTAACAGAAGCAGATCATTGGAGAATGTGGTGAGCTGAAGGGTTCCTAGCAAGACTGGAGGAGTTGATGGAATCCCAGCTGAATTATTCAAAATCCTACAAAATGTCACTGTGAAAGTATTCCTGGCATTATCCCAAAACATTTGGAAAACTCAACAGTGGCCACAACAGTGGACTGGAAAAGGTCAGTCTACATCCCAATATCAAAACAGGCAGTGCCAAAGAGTGCTCCAATTATAGAACAATTGCACTCATTTCACATGCCAGCAAGATAATGTTCGGGGCTACTAGACTATCTCTTCCACCTCCTGAGGAATCTGTATATGGACCAAGACACCACCGTCAGAACCGTACATGGAATAACCAAATGGTTCAAGATCGGGAAAGGAGTGCAACATGGTTGTATATTGTCACCATATTTATTGAACTTATATGTGGAATACATTATGCATAAGGCCGGACTGGATGAATCCAAAGCAGGAATTAATATTGCTGGGATAAATATCAACAACCTCAGATATGCCGATGACACTACTGATGACTGAAAGTGAGGAGGAACTAAAGGACCTACTGATGAGGGTAAAAGAAGAGAGTGCAAAAGCTGGAAAGTATGATCATGAAGCTCAAATATTTTGGCCATATCATAAGAAGACTGGATTCCCTAGAGAACACTCTGATGCTGGGAAAAATTGTAGGCACTCGAAGAAGGGAAGGCAGAGGCGGAGATGGATAGATGATGTCATTGAAACAATTAACATAAGCTTGAGGGAGCTCCGATGGCCAGTGGCTGACAGATGTGCAGTCCATAAGGTCACGGAGAGACAGACCCAACTGAATGACTAAAGAACATCAACAACAAAACACAATTCTAAATATATAGCAATACACAGAAAATATAATCTTATATACATAGCAAAATGTTTAATTGTAATGCTTTAAAAACAAATAATATAAAATGTAATAAACTTACCGTAGGTCCTACCATGCAAACAATCAGACACCAACTCCCACAAATGTGATAAATTGTGGCGAGCCAGAACGATATAGTCTGACAACAGAGAAAAAGCTAAGCTCCTAGGGAAATACTACTAAGACAGATCTGAGCTGCATGAGAACATGAGCATTTATTTCAAGAAGCGCAGTCACCTCAACAACAAGTTGGATTCTTGGGTATCCAGTGCCCTTTAACATGTGGCCCCTCCCCAATCTATTTTCAGGTTATGTATCTGGACATCACCTGATGCTACAATATAGTTACATTTACCAGTTGCCTTTTTAATCTTCCATTTGACAGACAATGTTTTTGTGCACAGGTAACAAAGTCACATATAACAGACAAGTGGCTCCCACCTCCAGTCCTCTGGCATTTTCTCCTGAATACTATTGTCCTCTACCAATCTGCCCCTTTCAATTACTGAGACAGCTGACTTTTTCTGTGCACTGACAATGCCAAGTGACCTTTAAAAGCCTTGGGGAGATATAATCAGTATTATTATTGTTTTTTATGCATAATATTAGCATAGAAAGACCTTACGTTCAAAGAGACTTTCTTTGACAGCTTCTTATGTCATTTAATGTCAAATCCCTGCAAGCAGCGACACATGAATTCATAGCGTGCAGCCCCCACGCTGGGTCATTATAACATCCAACGGACAGGCCGGGAGCAAAGCGCTTCCAGATGCGCCTTTATTACCAGTGATTATTTCATATAAGTGACACCATATTTATAAAGCTCAAGAAATACAACTTGATGTCAGTACATCATAGAAATTAAATCACTGCTGAAATCTCATATTTACACTTTACTATTTGGAAGAACTACATTAAAAACGGGCAAAAGGTTCTAGAGAATTAAAAAGGGCAGTTATTATTAACTATAAATTATTTTTTGCTAGCGCCACCATTGCATTGATTAAGCTGCTGGTTTGAATTGGTTTCTATACAGATATTCATTCGATCTGTGGAAAGCACTGGCACTATTATTATCTTCATTTGTAATGCGCCAACGTATTCCGTAGCGCTGAACAAAGGTTAGGTACAAGGTTAAACAAAATTGACACATTGCAAGAGTGGAGAGCCCTGTCTTTGAGTTTAGAATCTAGTGTGCGCTAAAGCACCTTACAAGATTGAAAACTCGCAAACTTACAATCTAATGAACTAACTATTGCAATATTTCAATTGTAGTAGCTGAAAGCTGAGAGCAGTATTTGCAGAGGCAGATTATCAAAAAAGGAATGGTGGCTACCAGTTCTGGTAAGGTTTAGACAAGGGGTTGTCATCCTTTCAATACCTACCGCCCACATTGGATGGTAAAATGTATTTACCGTTACCGCACACCGGTGCCGCAGTAACTCAATTTACCCTCTCTCATGTCTGGTTACATATATCACATGACCCTGGCTATGTATCGCCCTGTACTTACTAGATAGTGACCCGGTCCTGACTGCTGTCCCTGGGCTCCCTCACCAGCTCTCCAACTAGCCAAGCGTGGTGCTGCGGGTCTCCGGCGTGTGACGTCACTCATCAGCGACGCCACCTAAAAAATACCCCGCTTGCATTGCCCACCAGGTTGACTACCACTGTTTTAGACTGAATAAACTGCACCCGATAGTCAACTTATACATTTAATAATAATTTTAAATTGCTGCAGCCTGAAATTTGGAAGCATCTTCTTTAATTTAAGTTTTCTCAAAATGGTCACCTTTTTAGTGACTATGAATTAAAAAGTTTTTTAATATTACTTTAAAGTTGTGGAATCTGGACAATTAAAGATTCCATCTGGTCATAGTTCTACAATTTACTATATGGAAGAACTGCATCAAAATGCAGTTTACAAAAACCTACCTAAATGAGACAGAAGGTGCAAGAAGCAGGCTCAGAAAATGAATGCAATACATATTTACTGCAGGCTTTAATTTTATTTACTAAGCTGTCAATCTCAGCAGGTTGTGTCCTTGTGAACCAATGAGCATTCAATTAGACCTAATGAGAATACTGGCAGTTGTAGGTGCCACATTTCCATTATGCAGTCAGAAAGTTCCTCTATGAATTTAAAGTCTCCTTCCTCATCATGAAGGGATCTATCCCTCTTCACCTTGGCATTTCTTCGGGAGCACTGACAGCTGCAGTTACAGGAGCCATCCGGCAGAGGGCGCTGTCAATTTTCAGGCGCCGTCATGTTTGATGTAAGGCAAATAACTATTCTCCCCTCCGAAGCGGCGCAACGTGACGGCGCTGAGTCGGCAGCGAGGCCATCGCTATGTTTGGCGCGGGCACTCGGCGCGCCTCTCATAGCTCAAGGCCTTTTCTGCCGACGCGCCTTATATGAAAATGGGCAGCGCCATCTGACGGTTGGCAGCGTGAATGCAGCGAGTAGATTTTGCGAAGGTGAAGAGGTAAAGGACCTCATGAAGTAGTTAATTGGAAACTAAAATAGTAGCTTGCATAGCAGCATACATGCAAATCAAAGTAATAAATTAGAGGCTGTTTTATAATGTAGTGGCTGTTTAAAGGAGTTTTTAACCTTTGCAGCTTCTGTTTTCAATTCCAAAAAATATATAATATTTAAAATCTATTTAAAAAAATAAAAAAAAGGTATGGTAGGAAAGTTGGCAGTTCCATGTCCCTATAACCGTCTTGGATTCATGAGTCTGGGCTCCACAAGATGCGCATACAGCAAAGGGATCTGATTGATGGCACCTGAGTCTCTTATTCAATATTCAGTGAAGCAGTTTCCCCAGCCTGGAGTAAATTGCTGCCCCATTAATTTGCCTTCACAATATAGTAAATTAGTGTGTGGATACTGCAAGATGTCAGAGCCTGCAATCAAGTCATAATGACTTGGCTTTGATTTGTGGCACTCTGCAATATTGCGCGCTACACATTGAGCGCCAGGCCTATTGACATTTCTTGTTTAAGCACTTGTTATGATGAATGGCTGCTCACTCGGCTCCTTGGGAAAAATATTCCGAAGCAAAAGAAAACCTTTTATGAAATATAGCACTGGGACTGCTGCTCAGATCTTGTGCTGGCTCCAGAAGCCAGACCCCAAACATCAATTGCGCACACCGAGCATGCACACATAATGCGCAATATACAAGGCGCTGATAACCATGGTGGGAGAGTGCGGATTTTGGAATATTTTTTAAATACAAAGCAAATAATAGATATTTCCACATGTCCCCTGTATTACCTGGCTATACAGAACAATCTGGTGGGAACAGAAAATAGTGAGAAGAGAAAAAGAGAGGAGAGAGAAAATAAAAAAAAGCTTTTAGCCCAATGTTGTTAATTTATTATAGAACCAATACATGTAATGGCAAATTAATGATGAGTGGCACTTAATTACTAAACCTACAGTATAAAGTAAGTGTGGTGATTAGATTATCAGAAAACTCTGGGAGGGAGAGAGAAGGAGGGCGGAAGAGAGGGAAGGAGTAAGAAAGAGAGAAGGGGAGGGAGAGAGAAGGAGGGCAGATGAGAGTGAAGGAGTAAGAGGGGGAGATGGAGGGCAGGAGAGAGGGAAGGAGTAAGAGAAAAAGGGGTGAGGGAGAGAAAAGAAGGGTAGAGGAGAAGAGGAGTAAGAGAGAGAGGGGGAGGGAGGAAACAGGGGGGAAGTAAAGGAGGGGGGAAGAGAGGGAAGGAGTAAAAGAGAGAGAAGGGGGAGAGAGAAGGAGGGTAGGTAAGAGGGAAGGAATAAGAGAGAGGGGGGAGAGAAAAGGAGGGTTGTAGAGAGGGAAGATGTAATGGAGAGAGAATGGGGAGGGAGATAGAAGGAGGGTGGAAGAGAGGGAGGGAGAAAGAGAGAGGAGGGAGGGAGACAGAGAGAGGATGGCAGGAGAAAGGGGGAGGGAAAGAGAAGAGAGAGGAAGTAAAAGAGGGAGGGAGTAAGAGAGAGGGAGAGCACATGGACTTAGAGGAGGAGAGGGATAAAGTAAGAGAGGGAGGGAGTAATAGATAGGGTAGGGAATAGGGGGAGAAAGAAATGGCGAGAGGGAGAAGGAGAGGGGGAGAAGGAGGAAGAGAGGGGGAGAGAGAGGGAAGGTGAGACTGGGAGAGTGGAAGGGAGGGAGACAGGGAAGAGTGGGTGAGAGAGAGGAATAGGTGGAGGGAGAGAGAGACTATTTGTCCCCAGGGACAGGACTCAGACCTTTTTCAGGATATTTTATTTGAGATGCACTAATCTTTTGCTCAGGCATTTTGATTTATTTTCTGTGCTGACACATATGTATCCTGGCAATGTCACCAGGATCCAGCCCTCAAGGGCTGACATTTATCAAAGCCTGCTTTAAAGAGTTGCTCTCATAAAGGAAAGAAGTATGCTATTACAATAGGAAGTAAGGTAACTGAATATAAATATAACATATATAATTGTCATAACTGCGGGTTGTCAAAAGTTATTGCTAACGCTGTGGCCCTCGCAAAGCGAGGGCCTCAGTTGCTGACATGGAGTGCCGAAGGCGCTCTTTGCCATCAACTGCGGACCTCGCAACATTTACGTACTTACGACACACAAATACGAGACGCAGAACTTTAATGGCCGACCCGTGCGAAACTGAAAACATTAAAAACACAATAAATACACACAACAAACACATAAAAAGCTTACCCACAGCAAGTGGGAGCACCCAGGACCTCTGCAAGTGAAGTTACACCTCCATTTAAGTCCAAATTCCAGAGTATAGAGACCCGAAAATCCCCTAAGCGAGAGAAAAAATGGCCACCGAAAAAAACGAAAACGAGGCTACAGGACGCAAAACACCACCAAACACATATGGATTTTTCCAAAAAGCTGGACGAGCTCCAAGAACAAGGACGCAAAATCAGCCACAGCCGCATACCACACATTAGGCGCCATTTTAGAATACTAACTTACACAATGCGGAAGTACACAGCTACCCTAACGGCTTTTCCTCGCGGACCCAGCCTATTTACACTACACACTGCACACATTGCTGACACTTACACAGCAGCTCCACAGCCCTCAAAACACACATTGGATGCTGCAGCAACATGAAAACAGATTGTCAGCTCTTCAGCATAATGCTTCCTGCATGTATTACTTCCAAATAGGTAAAGTATATTACTTTATTAATGTATTATTTAGTTCATTACCATACACCAAACAGCATTAGCTCACTTACAATTTCATTGCCGTCATTTTTTGACGGGCAATATTCTAGTTATCAAATATAAGTGAAAAGATATATATATATATACTCAGAACACATATATATATAGATATAGATATATATTTCTGCATGAAGATCAGGTACTGCAAGTACTGAAAAAACAAGAGAAAGTGCAGTTTTTGCAAATACCAAATTGCCCCCTGGCACATACAGATTTGGGAGTGGCCATGTCCAGCCAATCAGTATAGGGGAATAAATGATAGACAGAGCCTAATAACTGTCTTGCCTAAACCTGAGTTTGACTTGGGGGGCGACAGGGTCCAATCGCTGAAAAATTCGGTTGATTACATATGAAAATTCAATATACATATGAAAAATATAGATATGTTTCTGAGCAACTTCAAAGAAAAATCATAAAATGTACTTAATGCTTTTGATATGAATTATTTCTATTCCTTTTTCTTGTTTAAGTGCTTGCTATGCTAAATATATTTAGTTTATTATTTAATGAACCATAATCTTTGTGTGGGCAGCAGATTGCATTCGCTTTTCACACAACGCAGCCCTGCTTCCTACCACAACCTTACAAAATTCTTTATTTTTGGTGTAAAAACCTTCAGATTTGTGTCAATTACATGTCAGGGAAAGTGCTTGATTAATTAATTGCAATTACTGCCATGCCTAGCAATTGTTAATCTTTCAGCTGACAGTAATTGAGCAGAAAACTATGATATATTCAGCTCTGCAGGAGGATATATTTACAGCCATTAATGTAAATTTAGGTTAGAAAAAATCTTTTCCAGGCAATTTAAAGTCATCCATATTTGTTTCCTCAGGAATCTGCACGTTGTTTTATTAGCAATTATTTCATTTTAAAGGAACAAACCTCTGAGATTTCTTGATGGGTTTAAGAGAGCATGTGGACCAATCCTGTTATAGTAGCACGCGCGTGTCTGTGCCCCATAAACGGAATTTGATTTAGAATGCTGTTCTTTTTTTCAAGCGAAAATACCATACTAATTTTTTAAAAGTATCCTGTTATATTTATATGATAGAAAAACTCTGCAGCTTTGGTGTTATATGCCCGTCACGCTGCTTCGCTCTCCCGCACCAAGCTGTCTACCGTGACTTTCATGGGTGTAGGAACTGGTTTAGAGTCAGGGTAGTGGCGGATAACACATAGTAAAATAGTAATGTGTGCAGGAGGCACACTCGTGGCATGTACATAACAGGAAAGACCCAACTGCAGTATCATGTGTCTCTTCATCCATTTTCACAACTTAATCATAAGATATTAGATAACCCTATAGAGTAGGGTTCCTCGGGGGCGGGACCACACCACTCTGAAAACCTTTTGTGTCATGCGTGGAATTAATCATTTTGATTTACTTACTGACATTCACACTCACACAAGATTAAAATCCTTTAAAAAAAAGAGAAAGTCAATGTACTAAAGAAAATAGGACCTTATTTCAGTCCCATATATTATTATTATCTTTTATATGTATCGCGCCAACATATTCCGTAGCGCTGTACAGGGGATAAGAACAGGGGAAATACAAGTTTAACAAATTCAAAGGTTGAAGGGCCCTGTTTTGAGCTTAGAATCTTATCAGAAAGTACTTTATCCCAAAGCACCCTACAAGACTGGAAACTCGCTACTTACAATCTAAAGATATGGGATGTTTATTCTCCATGAGCTCCTGTAATTGGCTGAAAGCTGGTAACATGAGACACTCATTGTAAAGGAGAACTAGTTTATAATTTGTTTTTGCTTTATTTTTTTAGACGCTTTTGAGGATTTTATAATGGGGAGCAATACAGAGTCCATTTAAATATAAATTGTATTTGAATTTGACAACTTGTTTTATCTATAGGGAAACAGCTACGTGTGTGTTCCATAGTACCATAATAAATGTATATTATTTTGGAAGTCAGTGTGATATTTGTGACTGACAAAATAAAGTTTTTGTAAGTGCAAATACCACAAACACATTGATATAGGAATAGGATGCAAATTGTTAGCGTTATACGGTTTCTGAGCAATTTGTGAAATAAGTGCAGATTTTGACAATACCACTTGATTAAATATATTGTGAAATTTGTAGACCTAATATCTGCAATTGTTTTGTTTTCTGCACTCAATTTGAACTTACTTATTTCTATGCAGTTACCATTTTGTAGAGGAAATATGCATTGTCTGATATAAGCCTTTGTTTTTATACTTGCAAAGAAAAGCTTAGCTCAGCAATAGCAATGTGAACAGTATGTGTGGATACCACATGGTAATTTACATATCCTTTTCATACAATAATATACTAAAAACCTGGCCTGACCACTAAAAACAGAGGGTTTACATATCCTTATTCATACAATTATATACAAAAAACCTGGCCTGACCATTGAAAATAGCAAAGAGGAGCCAGCAAGATCATTGTGTAGACTAACCTTAAATGGATATTGAACATTCCCTGTTTTTTAATATTAAAATAATCAATCAATGTGCTTGATTGTATATCTAAACATCATTTAAAAGCTCTGTCTTCACTCACTGAAACCTTCCAAACAGTCCCTACAAAGGTCTTCCCCCTGTAACTCATGCACACATTGTCTCTGTAGCATTAGATGTACTAACCAACCACAGAATGTCTTTCAGTAGCATTTCAAAACATGCTGTTGAGAAATAGTCTTTCATGGATATGAATGCATCTGATTGAGGAGAATCAGTATTGTATGCAAACATTATTTTGCATACAAATATTCCAAAATACACATTATTAAACGTAGCATTAAGTTTGTTAAATTTCTTGAGTTTAATAGCAGTTGATTTTGAGAGTTAACACCCTTGAAAATCCCTGCTAGAATTTGCATAAAATTCATAATTAGTTTTGGCCAATTAGAGGCAGATACAGCAGTCTCTGCAGCAATGAAAGATGGGATTTGTAGGCGTGTTCCCAAAATTACCCTCCTTCTCTCCTCCCTTGAATGATGCAACTCACCAGTGCTGCTCTGAATTTCTGCATTGTTTCTGCTGTTGGATTGAAGATTAGTAAAGGGTTAAAACATACCTGAATGCAGTGTTTCTATTGGCTAGTACAAAGTGGCTATGTAAGCAGCTCTGGGGGAGTGGAAACCTATTTTTTTTTTAAATAAAATACATTTGTATGTGTATAGAATGACTCAATGTAATGTGTATATCTGATATAAGCAGCAGGTGTTAGATTAGAGAAAGTAACAAACAGCAAAACTTAAATATACCTTTACGAAAAATTATGTAGTTTATTTTAATATACAAAATAGGGAAACAATCATATATTTTAAGGTGCCTCACAAGACAACGGTGCCAGTTCTCAGCCACTCACTGAGGTTCACAGAGGAAAATCATCCATGAGATGTACACTGTGACTGCTTGAGATTCTCACTATAAAGGAAACCTGGCATTGTCACGAGGCAATCGGGACCTGGCTTCCTTGTAATGTGGATGGGTTTACAACCTGTTTAATAGTATTCTTTAATGCAGTGCTCCTTGTATTTAATACATGCAAAGGGTTGCCTTCTTTGATGAGTCACGTTTTCGGCTCCATCTACCGGACAGATGTTGGCGTGTCAGGCGCGAAACTTCCAAGAACAAACACTCTGCTACCATTGTTGGAAGAACACAAGCTGGTGGCGGCAGCGTTATGGTTTGGGGAATGTTTTCTTGGCATTGCCTGGGCCCACTCATAGACCTGTAAGGTACTCTCAACCGACTGAGTTCTCTACCCATCCTTGCAGATCAAGTACACATCTACATGTTGACTGTCTTCCGTGGAGCGGAGGGAATATTTCAGCAGTACGATGCAACATGTCATATGGCCAGAAATGTCCAGGAGTGGTTGGAGGAGCACGAAGAAGTACTTCCCTGGCCTCCAAATTCCCTGGAATTGAACCCCATTGAGCACCTCAATGTCCATTTTCGCCGTATGCATCCTCCACCATGCACTCTTCAGCAGCTGCCGGATGCACTGAAGTCTGCATGCCTCTAGATACCATTGCCAGCCTTCCAGCTGTCCGTGCTGCATACAGAAGTTATTCGGGATATTACCCGGCGGTCATAACAATGTGACTCAACTGTGTATATAATAAATATAAATGCCCAGAGATGTGAGACACGCTGCTACCCTTCCTGCCCCCTCCAGGTATCCCACTTACGGCCCCCCTACAGGTATCCCCCTTACTGCCCCCCCCCCATCCAGGTATCCCCCTTACTAACCCTCCCTCTGGGTCTCTCAGAGGCATTTTGAGTTGTTTTGTTTGTGGCCTTGCAGAGAAATCTCTAGTCACATCCTACATAATACTGCAAGTTCTTTGTGTTCTTATATCAAGGTCACTTTTAAAAGCCTCTCAGGAGGTGGGTATTTGATCAGTTAGGAGCGGGGGGCTCCCGGGGGACAGGTACAAATTGTCGAGCTATTAACAAACCTTCAACTTAAATAAATGCTTGTGTAGTCTCTGCAAACAGAAGAATGTGGGGATGGGGACTCCTATAGTGTATTCGGAAATATAAAACTGCTTCTTTTTATTTCATCTTAACACCAAGGAACAGGTTTAATATTATTAGTTTTTTTGTAAAATGTAATAAGAGACATATAAAGATTTGGAAAGTAATCTGCTCCTTTCCGCTCTCTAGGTACCTGATATCGCTGGAAGACAAGAGAGCCTATTACACAAAGGTTATTGTGTTCAGTCTTTCAGTCGTCCTTCCAGGAATCGAGATGGAAAACTGTATAAGGACTGCAGATCCAGCAGATGTTCTTAAGTGATCGTTACTTGCCAATAATGTATCTCTCATTTAAAGAGATATAACACTGTGAGACCATATACAAGTAAAGTGAGATTCATAAAACACAACTAATGGAGGGAGATGCATTTCCTGCTGAGGTTTGCAAAACTACCTGTGACATCCAACATCTCTGACTGATGAATTTTCCATCATCAAAAGTATTTTCTATTGTTCTGTACATGGTCTTTTAAATGCACGATAACAAAATAGACTTCAGTTTCTCTTTAAATTGACATGGTTTAAAAAATAATCACATTTTATACATTACAAAATAAATGAGTGATCTATAGTGTAAAAAAACTTACAATAAAATACATTTTTAAAGTTGGAGTGGAGTTTGTGGTCCTCTGCAGGTCCTGAGTGAATAATAAACTACATTTGCTACAGCAAAAAAGAGGTTTTTGCCCTTAGTTTCCTGACTTGCTAACTCCAAAGAAAAAAAGGTGAAAGTTATTACTGCAGTGAACAGAGTGGATAAACATTTGAGTTGTGATTATAGACCTTTCAGGACCTGAGAGCACCTTGGCAAACCAAGGGGGTATTTCCTGTTTTGCCACTGCCAGCAGTGGCCACTAGGTGGCGTACAAGGCTTTGTATAATTTTTCTTTGAGCGAGGGCTAGACTTACAGTTTAGGGTTGTGGTTAGGGATAGTAGTGGTTAGGTAAGTAGTGGCACATCACGCCACTACGTTACTATGTAAAGCGTATCATCTGATACAACCGTAAGCCTGAACCATAACTGCCAAACCCTAAGGCTAACCCTAAACCTAACCCTAAAAACAAATTGTGCGCTTTCTCCCCCCCCCCCCCCCCCTTTAAGACATCAAACAGTATCCAGAGAAATAGTCGCACATCTCTAAAACTGAAGACTGGCAATAGCTTAATCCATAATAATTGGACAACATTATCTATTTTTCTCTACACATCGCCCAAGCGATAGTGGCCTTAAGAGTTGGGATAAATTAAATTCCGACAACCCCTTTCTAAAAACAAATCAAACAAGGTTGCTGTGCGCCACCTAGTGGCCGCTGCACGCCACTGCTGGCAGGGATGAAACAGGAAAGTTCAGACCAAAGAAAAATGTTCAATAGTGCTTTAAATAAACCTGTATGGTATTATTCATACCATAAGATTAAATTGTGTTGGACTTTGCTGAGCCTTTACATAAGAACTCTTTATTCACTCATCATGAGAAATAAATCCTCTAATGGAAATATTTTGGGATGGATAGAAGTTAAATGTTTCTCAGCATCCTAATTTCACCAAGATTAAGTATCCCTATTACCCACAGCACAGACAGGCCGGGAGGATGGGAAGCTCAGCAGACATCCATCTCCTGGAGGTCTCATCTTCCTGTGGATTTGCCAATTAATGAGAACAACACAGGACTCATCTCAATAGCAGGTGAGTGAAAAATTGGATCTGACAGCACTAATTGAACCCAAAGTCCCATTTACTGAAAATGATCTGGCGTAATTAAAAATTCACAACCGGGGACTAGTTGCGGTGAACACTATACGCTCTGGGTTCCCTGAACTACTCCAGAAGAGACTTTCTGAATCGCGAGCCTCGCAGACAACACATGTACTTCTAGAATGACAGCCTGACTCCTGCTTTCAGAGATGCAGTCGGGGCAGCAGCTATGCGCACGTATTGACTTTAAAATCTCTCAATAACTAAATGCAGCTATTTTAAAACCAGCTGTAAGTAACAACACCGTGAAACCTACTGTCCTTGAAAAAAAATACATTACTGACGCCTGCGATCAACCGGCCAGTTAAATCTCATGGCTTAAAATAGATCAACGTCAGTAGTCGATTTTAACCCATTCCTTATTAGATAGTGTTTAAATAGTTTATCTATAGAACTGAGGCACAAACTGATAATATATTATTGTATATTGTAGCTGTATTATAAATACTAGTATAGAACACAAACAAGCAAGAGAAGAGTTTCTAAGCTGCAGGATGGAGGGCCCCAGTGCAAAATAATTTGGGGCGCAATTGCAACTTCTTTATTCAACCAATTGGATCAATACAAAGCCAAAAATACAGTGGTATGTTGGTACTCGTTGTTAATTGGTTCTAGAAGGCACAAAGAGTGGCGAAAACAATGAATACTAAATTTCCCAACAGGAGTAATGTAAATGGACTCATACATGTCTTAGCGCGACGAGTACCAAGGCATTTTTTCCTTGTCAACATGATGAGTTTTAAAGTAGACAAGTGCAGAGGTACCACTTTATATGTAGTCGATTTGATGACTTTTTATATAAAGTAAATATCTTCTATCCTCATCTAGTAAATTCAGAATCTTCATTTACTGCCTTTAGCAGAGGGCCCATACCCTGTTGTGGGGACTGAGTGCTTTGCACCTGCTGCACCAGCTACTGTGCTAGGTAACAGAGCATATGTGACTGATCATTTACTGACAGCAAACAGCAAGGCGAGATAATACTGAGAGATAAGGGGCCTTGTAAATATTTATATTCCTTTAAATCGTATATTGCACATGAGACAGAACATTTTCATTTCATTCTAGAGAAAGAAACCAAATTATAAGCAACCAGCTCTGCTCTGTTAGTCCTGACTCTGTTTAATTTCCTTATATAAAAAAACGGCTGCTGAATTCACAAAAGGAAATTAAATTTTTTTACCAATAGTATGTGGAACAATTTGAAGATTTATAGTTTTTTTTATAGGAAAATAACTGACCTGAAGTTTACAACATTTAAAGGACACTAAAAATATGCAAAGGAAAGTGTGCAAAGCAGCAAATGGAACCACACGGGAAATATTAATTGCATCTAAAATGTAATAATGTAAAGGCAGAATTCACTTTGCCTAGTATCAAGTTTAGTTATTCAAAAGACAATATAGCAAAATAAGACCACAGTGGCTTTTGCGGATCTAGCCCATCTGGGCTGCGCATGCAGTGTGCGCGCACTGCGATCAAGAGCCTGAACGTGTTATTGATGCGCGCGTCACGGCGGCACTTAGTGGACGGAGTATGGATTGCAATGTACTGTACAATGTATAGAACAGAGTATAGATCAGAAAGGGACAGTATGACAGGTGGGGGTCTTGTGACAGATGGAAATGGGGGGCTGTATGACAGTGACAGTATGACAGGTGGGATGGGGGGTGTGTATGACATGGACAGTGTTACAGCAGGGTTGGGGTTGTAGGAGATCATAATGGGGGAGCTGGGGGGGTGAGGGAGCCTTGGGTGGTCCTGGGGGGTGGGGGTGCAGGAGATCATAATGGGCGTACAGTTATACAGCACATTGAAATCCATACGCCGGCAACTAGGTGCCGCTGTGACACGCGCGCCTATAACATGCTCGGGCACGTGATCGCAGTGCGCGTATACGGCATGCGCTAGCCAAACGAGCTAGATCTGCTCTTGCATTAAAATATTAGGGTTAAAGGCATACTTAAGTTTCATGGATTATGAATGCATCTGATAGAGGAGAATCAGGTTAGTGTAAGGTTAAAAAAAACACATCCAAATGCAATGTTTCTATTGGTAGGTACCAGGTGCCTATGTAAGCAGCTCTGGGGGTGTGGAAAACATTTTTGTTTTAAATTAAATAAATCTGTGTATGTGTATAGAATGACTCAATGTAATGTGTGTTTCTGATATAAGTAGCAAGTGTTAGATTAGAAAAAGGGAAAAACAGGGAAACTTAGATATATCTTTAATTACACTTCCTTTTATTGTATGGATGATATCGGATGGGGACGGGATCCAATTTCTCCTTGATATGTGCCAGACGCTTTGTTTGCAGTCTGTATATTGGAAGTCTCTGCTTTTGCATAGTGGCAGATTTAGGAGGCCGAGCTGTTTTCATGCATCAGAGCCATATTTCTCATCTGAAGGATAACGCTTCGCTGTACAGCTCTGCAGAGCCAGCTTTCTGGCGATTTAATGCTCCATCGACATTGAGCTGCTGCCATGTTCCAGTTCACACACAACACAGCCGGAGATAAGACGCTGGCTTGGGTCCATGTCTTTTTTTTTGTATATATTATTGATCTAATCTATATTACATGTGAAAAGGAGACCCATGAGGCTTCTGGAACTAGTGTACGCATTATTATAGCGGTCGCAAAAATGTCATGTTGACTGTGTCAAAACTATCACAAAATAAAAAGCCATCATCACTCTCTGTGTCTCGCATAACATATATTAGCAAATTGTACTTTATACTAATAAATTATAAGTGAAAAACATAAATCTAGGCAAATCTTAGGGCTATTTTAAATATTGCAGATGTTTGGTAATGGAAAGCAGGTGATGCAAAGGTTAAAAAATATGCGTTTTATTTCTTATGCAAAGGCAACTACTGAATGTCAGGACACATTAATAGATCACAGGGCCCTATTCAATTGAATACAGATCGATTCAATTGAACAAGCCTGCAGCTACATGGCAGAAAGCCTAAACCGTAAACCATGCACCCGTAAGTAGCCTTTCAGATCGTGAGCATGATCAATTAAGCAACGCCGTAACTACCGATTTAGAATCTGCCGACAGCAAATGAGACTGTCATCATGACATCAGTAAAACATGGCGTTTAAACGTCAATTAATTAGCAGTTAGAGGTCCGATATATGATTAAACTCACAATCCGGCAATGTACCAAAAAATAGAATGACAATACTGTGCTAGTCCATGTGGGTGATCTGATATGTAATAACTTTTGAAGTGCAGCATTGATGTTTTCTTTGCATTTACAGTTCTACAAACAGGTGTTTAACTCCCTTGCAAGTCCTATCTGGTACTCATAGGATTTTCTTCTAAAATTGCCATTTACGGGTGTGAAAACATTTGCGGGCTTGAGGAATTGTAGCAATTGAATAGCGACTTGCGATTGTAACATTTACAGGCTTGAAAGATCAAAGGCTGAGCTGGGTCGGAGTTACGAATTTGACAACCACAGGGATTATCAGCCTCAAACCCACAGATCGGGTAGCTAGAAGACGCCAATTGAATAGCAAATTATTTTACGGCTACATTACGGGCTCCAGTAACTAACAATTGCTAAATTGAATAAGGCCCATAGTCTACTACCTGGCAACATGGAGATGTACATGTCACTGTGTATGTAAAGGGGCATGGAAGGTTTCTGGATTTCACTAGGGATATAATATACCAATGTATCTATTTTCTTTATTTTATTAAGAAGTGCTTAAAAGCTCGTTTTGTTTATTGTGTCCTGGGAGCATCATATGAAAAAAGGGAAACCAGTTTTCAGATGCAACAAAAGGATAAAAAAAAAAAAAATCAGCATTTTCCTTTACATGAAATGTATAGCATTTGGAAGTCTGGTTGCCTTTAAATGACATAATAACACTTAACTAGAATATAAATTCGTGCATCTGCTAAAATAAATGAATCACTCCACATTCAAGTTGCAAAGTTATAACTTATCGCTACAGCGTTAGACTAACATCCATTGATCAAGTAGTCTGTAATTCTTCAGCTGGCCATCGCCCAACATTTGGAGACTTTTTTTTGCTCTAATTAATGACTTATCAGAGGCCCAGGATAAAGCTTTCTGATAACAACACCGGGAATAATAACTAATGAGATGTAAAGCTGATATATGCGTCGATGAGCTCTGCCAACAGCCACGAGACGGTTAGATACTCTCGATCAATCGAGATTCAGATGGGATAGTGAGACAGAGCGCACTCAAACATTTATTTTTTTACTGTGGTGTTCAGTCGTTTCCGACTCTCCGTGACCTCATGGACCATAACACACCAGGCTCATCTTTATGTCCATGGTCATGCTGATCCACTGGTGTGGGTTGCCAGTTGCTTCTCCAGTCATACAGCTCCTGGTATTCCTAGGTGGTCTCCCATCCAAGTACTGACCAGGCCCAACCCTGCTCGGCTTCAGGGTGATGTGAGCTCTTGATTCCCTAACTGGAATCAAACCCAGGTTGCAGCAGTGAAAGCACCAAATCCTAACCACTGGACCACCAGGAAACCCACCCAAACATTTACTATCAGGTATATCTATTGCAGAAATGAAAGTACACATATAAATACATAAAATTACAACTGCTTCTTAAAAAATGTGACTGCAAATAATAGATAATTAAACTTGAAAGCTGGTTTATTTAAGCATAAATAGCACTCCTTTCTTTCTTAATGACTTTATCTCACGTGATTAATTATCTTTATAGTGGGGGAAGGATGATAAACCACAAGCATATGCCCAGTTGGTATAAAACAATATTAATAAGACTTTAATTTAAAAAAATATTATTTAATGTAGAGGTATATGGAAATGTCCCTGTGTGTAATCTAACACATGCTGCTTATATCAGAAACACACATTACATTGAGTCATTCTTTTCACATATCTAGATTTATTTTATTTAAGAAAAAAAATGGTTTCCACACCCCCAGATGTGCTTACCTAGGCACAGTGTATCTACCAATAGAAATACTGCATTCAAGAACGATTTTTAACCCTATACTAACCTTCAAGATAACAACAGCATAGTGCAGAGCAATGTCTGAGCTCCTTCTATTCTTCTTTGTGGCAAGGGAAAAAAGATTACACATCCCCATGATGCTTTGCTGCAGAAACTGACTTTCCAGAGATTGGAACAACGTTATAGTAGCCTATGATTGGCCAAAACAAATTATGCTAATTTAGCTTGGCTTTTCAGGGACATATCTTCTTATAAATCAACCGCCAGAAAACTGAAGAAATTTGCAAGCATCAGGGTAAGTTTATTAAAATGTATTTGGTGTTTTTTTTCCCATGAAAAAAAAATAATGTTTGCATACACTAATGATTCTCCCTTATCAGATGTATTCATAATCCAGAAAAATTATCAATTATCTAAAACATCCACTTAAAATTGTTTAAAAACAACCAAGTACAATTATATTACTTTATATATGTACTTTTTTTCTATTTTTTTTTTCTATTTTTACTTTTTGGCTACAATGAGCTGTTTGTGTTGAAATAATTTTTGCTTAGTTTTTCTCACCCTAAGGGTGATGGGGGAACCAGACGTGTTCTCCTAGCTCACTTCCTTAGGGAGTATAGCTGTTCCTCACTGACGAGGCCCATAGAGGCTGAAATGTATGTCAGGGGTTTTCTTTTTTTCCTGTTCAGAGTAGAATTGCCTGGTATTTCGGGGCTGGATCGCTCTATTGAGTGAGACCAGACTGATATGCTACAGGATATTTCCCCCTGTGAAGGACACAAGTGAGAGAGAAGAGTTTCCAGACCTATAGAGCAAACCTACTTAGGTATTGTTCATTCTCAGATCGAGCGTCTCTGACTCTTTGCTTTGTTGAAAAAGTGTCAAAATCAATAGTAATCCAAAAGAATTGTTTATTAATGAATAAGGAATTACTTTTCTTTCAGATGGATGTTTTAAGTGAAAGGCTGAATCTGTCTTGTTTCTGCCCAGGTTTTCTCTCTATATTAGAATATAAATGAGAATACACTGCTCTGTGCGCTCGGGATAGGAAATCCCTATTGATGGTTGGAGGATTTTCATCAAACGCTGTTGTCCTAAAGTAGGTTACTTGGATTTCACTCCAGTGAGGGTCTGGAGTATCCGGATAATTAACAACTTGAGTCCTAAGTACCAGATGTCTCCAGCAGAAGATTTTTTCTATACATTCCTATGTTATTTTATGAAGTGTGTTAATTAAATAAGAATATAATTATATATTGATGGAAAATACAATCTTTCTCACAACAGCTATTCAGCATTGTTGTTGTTTAGTCATTCAGTCATGTCTGATTCTTCGTGGCCCTATGGACATCAGGACGTCAGGCACATCTTGGGTCTGGTTGTGCTCATCAATATGGTTTTCATGGCAAGTGAGTAGGTGCCAGTTCCTTCTCCGATGGACCATGAATGCTATGACCTGCCCATCTTGGGTGACTCTACATGCTATAGCTCACAGCTTCATTGAAGTACACAAGCTCCTTCATCAAGACAAGGTAGAGATCCAGAAGGGGCCCTCAGCATTATCAATCCTATTATTCCCTATTATTGAAAATGAGTATTTTTCAAGCTAATATAGTCTGTCATTTCTAAGATAGTCATTTCAAATCACTTCTTTACTGTGAGGTTCCATTTTATTTTCTATGCTGATTTTGCCGGTTACTTTCTTAGATTAGAAGGGTTTATACTTGTAAATACTGAGTTTTCTGTGGAAAGCACTGATAATTTTAGCTGCCACATTCTTACTGTGCAGCTAAAGCTTTCTGGGCATTCAAAGTCAAATCCCATATCAGGAAGTTGATCAGCATAAAATAAAATTATTGTTTGGTGCTTTCCTGTTTCATGCTAGCACACGTGCACATGCATCTGTTATGTGCACGCACGCATGCTGCACTGCCCTGCTCCGATGAAGCTGTCTTGTGGTTAGGTTTACAGGGTTAGAGTCGGGAAGTGGTGTAGGGGGTTAGGGTTAGGGGCTTGGGTTTAGGGTTAGGACGCGAGCGTTCCCGGCAACAGGAGGCCGTGCACGTGTGCTAGCATAAAACAGGAAAGGTCTGATTGATTTTATTGCAACACAATCATGTAAAGAAGGTATCACATTAGAAGCTGTATCTTTTTTTTTAAATATTTAAAATATATATTATGTGTTTATCATTAAAGTGATCCTTTCAGGGGAATAATGTCGCTAGAAAAGGTTTTGCTGCAACTCAGACTCCATCAACCTTAGAAATGACTTCTTTGCATCCAATAAAAGTGCATGTGCTGCATTTCTCCAGGAACAGTATTTTCAAGAAAAGCAACTTGACTGTGTGACTAATGACGGCTGCATAATTACACGGCCAGCCAGGAACAGAACAAAGAGCATTGTGGGAGCCTTTGATTTGCTAAATGGATTCACCACCGAATGATTAGAGAAAGATTGTAAAGTCACCCAAAAGGTGCCTGAGAATGATTGAATATTTCTTATATTCCTCCAAAAAATCAAAATATAAGAATAAATAAAATAGAATAATAATATAAGAAATACTTTATTATTATTATTATTATTATTAACTTTTATTTGTAACGCACCAAAATATTCTGTAGTGCTATACAAGGGGATAAGAACAAGGAAGAATAAAATGTTAACAAACTGCAGAGAATTGGAGGGCCCGGTTTTGAGCTCAGAATCTTTGTAGAAAGTGTTTTTTTCCAAAGCACCCTACAAGATTGGAAACTCCCCACTTACTAAAGGACATGTGCAATTTCAGAAAATATACATAATCCTTTTCTAATCAAATAGTTATATATTTGTTTAATTGTTCAGTTGTGTGTGTATGTATAAATATATATTTGTAATTTCATTTGAATGTATAAAAACATAAGTTAATACACTTATTTCCTGCTCAGAAATACAGTCATTGCACTGCACTCTGACACTGGGCGGGGACATGCAAATGAGACCACAATGTACTGGATGGACTATGCACAAACTAGGAGGCTAACCCACAGGTTCAGTCGTATCCGACACTCCGTGACCCTATGAACACATCTTATGGCAGATCTTGTGTCTAGTTGTGCTAATCCATATGCTTTTCATGGCAAAGATTCTGGAGCGGGTTGCCAGTTACTTCTCAGGTGGATCGAAATTTGGAGTTGACCCCTCTGCTATGACTTACATGGTATAGCTCACAGCTTCAAAAAAGTACCCAAATCCCTTCACCATGACAAGGTAGTGATCCAAAATGGTATATACATATATACACACACACATATATACAAACAAATATATATATATAGTAAATAAATAGTACATCTGTGTTCACATTTGAATGTCTAAAACAAGTTAAAAAACTGCTTCCAGCTCAGAATTCCGAGAAAAACAGTTATTACACTGCACTCTGGGAAGCTGAGCTGGGCCATGCAAATGTGCCCACAAATGCCTCACTCTTCAATCCATAGCTATTTTCAAACATGGCTTCCTTTAAGCTTATGCCTGCTGTATTACATAGCTTCAATGCAAAGTCAAGGCTGGATTTTGCACAAGCCGAGAATCCTATACATGTACAGCTGTTTCAAGCTTACTGGCTATCATCAGCATGGAGCAGGATCTCAGCCTGTGTTGTGGAAATTATGAGTAGGTAGTTCACCAAAACAATCATTTATAATATGGTGGGCAAAAGACCGACAGAAGCCCTCCACCGTACAGTAGTACAGTAAATAAATAGTACATCTGTGTTCACACTTGAATGTCTAAAACAAGTATATAGTGTGCGCTTTCAATAAGTCAACAATGATTTGCCACTCATAAGAACAAATAGGAGATCCAGAGGTAGAGCTCAGTATGAGGGTCAGAGTTAGATCCTAGGTATGATCCGGTAGAGCTGGTCTTACTCTACATTATCTGCTCTGAGATTGGACTGTAGCCGGGGACGGACTCCTTCCCATGCACCAATTCCACATTACATCACACATACATTCCTAATTACATGCATGCACACATTTACAGCATATATATATATATATATATATATATATATATATGTACAGTTTATAGAAAGTGGGGGGACACATAAGAATTGGGCTTAAACACTGTCAGTCAGTAAAACAGCCCCCATCCTGCACCCCCCCCCCCCCCCCTTGTGAGAAAAGCCCTACTTTAAATTAGATCCTCCATTATCAGTACACAACATGTTATCGCAGCCCACCACCCCACCCTAATAAACTGCTTTCTGCAGCCTGGGCTCCGCAGATAGCGCTCACATCTCCCTTTAATCATTAGCATTTTTGATGATCGCTATCTCTTGAATTCTACACATTTTTATCTGGGCTGCAGTCTTTATTTTCAACCTCTTTTTCTTCAAAAACATTTTTTTTTTCAAATAGTGCAAAGATGTAGACTTGTATGCCTCCTTTTGATAAAAAATCCAATTATTAATTAGCATAATTAATAGTTGTAGCAAACATCCCCAAAGTCATACAAAGAAAAATGATCCACATACATACTGCAATGTGCTTAATATATAAATATTCTATTTATGTTCACACGTGCATATATACAGCATCCTAACTGGTAACTGCTTCTGAAAAACTCACGCCAAATACAATATATTAATTGATATATCCATGCACAGAGCACACCAAATATATTTCTAAGTAAACTTGCTGTATTTAAAGTAAAAAAAACTATTTTCTGGATCAAATTTTACACGTTGATGGTGCTGGATCATTTTCTGTCTGAGATATAGAACCATTTCTCCAGTTTTTTTTCCTTATTAAGTATGTAAACTGGGGATATATTGTAAGTATTACACAATTTTTTCTCCATCCTTCTGTATATATATATATATATATATATATATATATATAAATGTATCTATCTATCTATCTATCTTACCGGACACTCATGCTCCATATATATCACTAATATAGTTTCTAAAGCGTGCGTAACGCTCCAGTGGGAGTGCATGTGCACTTCAGAAACTATTTGTACGTATTTCTGTACATGCCGCATGCGCGCCGCACGCCGCCAGCCACGCTGCGCAAGGAACAGAGGGAGGAAAGGGGGAAAGAGACAGTGGGGGAAAGAGACACAGGGGCAGGTGGAAGGGGGAAAGAGACACAGGGGAAATAGACAGAGGGGGAAAGGGACACAGGGGAGGGAGGAGGGGGGAAACAGACACAGGGGAAATAGACAGAGGGGGAAAGGGACACAGGGGAGGGAGGAGGGGGAAACAGACACAGGGAAAAGGGGGAAAGAGACAGAGGGGGAAAGGGACACAGGGGACAGAGGAGAGGGGAAACAGACACAGGAGAAAGGGGGAAAGAGACACAGGGAAGGGAGTGGGGGGAACAGACACAGGGGAGAGAGAGGGGGGAAGAGACACAGGGGAGGGAGAGTGGGGAAAGAGACACAGGGGAGGGAGAGTGGGGGAAAGAAACACAGGGAAGGGAGAGGGGAGAAGAGAGAAAAAGAAACAGGGGAGGGAGAGTGGGGGAAGAGACACAGGGGAGGGAGAGTGAGGGAAGAGACACAGGGGAGGGAGAGTGGGGGAAGAGTAAATGGGTAAACAACTAGTCTATACATATATATATATATATATATATATATATATATATATATATATATATATATATATATATATATATATATATATAAATATATATATATAAATAACAAAAATGTATAACCATATACTGTAAAATTCTGATTATATATATAGATTTTTGTTATTGCTCTCTGTTTCCTCATCTCACACCTGGTCTACAGACTCACATACATGACCTATCGGGACATAATTTATGATGCCTGTCTGTGTCCCACTCTAATCTCTGCCCGGTTACTCTGCTTGCATACTGCAATACTCTGACTATTCATCTACATTACTGGACACTCACGCTCCATATATATAAATATATATACTGTATAACTAATGGTGTATTTAAACTGCTAGATTTCCCTCACCCCTCTCAGTTCCTGAGCACCAACAGATCAGGTCACAGGGAGAGCCTAGTCAGAACCATTACTGTAGATCATGGGTAGGCAATAATTTGTTTTTACAGAAATATGGAGATGCAAATGTTGTTGTGAAAATTAAGGTATGGCCCACAAGATTATGTTAAAGATGCCCAGATATTTTTACTTAAGTTGTATTAGAAGAAAGTATGTATAATGGCCTACAAACATATTTTGTGATTATACACACCTGTGTATATGTATGTATTTTCTTAATTTTCACAAATACATTTGTATCTTCGTAATTTTGTAAAAACAAATGATTGCCTACTCATGATCTACAGTAATGGTTCTCAACAGCCGCACTCTAAAATCTGATCCCTCTTCTGGATTGCGGCCTTGTCGTGGTGAAGGGGCTTGTGTACGTCAATGCAGCTGTAAGCTACACCATGTAGGGTCACCCAAGTTGGGCAGGTCATAGCAGAGAGGTCAGACAAATTGCAGTGCACTGCAGAAGGAATTGGCAACCCACTCCAGTATCTTTTGCCAAGAAAACCATGTGGATTAGAACAACCAGAAACAAAGACAGATGTGCGTGGTGTGCTGCTGTCTACAAGGTCACCGAGAGTCGGAAAGGACTGAAGGACTGAACACACACACAAGATCTGATCTGCTGGTCCTCTGGAGCAAAAAGGGATAAGGAAGACTAATCACACCTTTAGTCATATTTATAGACCGTTATAGAGCTTCGGGGTGCATTAGCCTTCCAGACAGGAAGTTCTTTCAAGTGACATAGTATTCCCTTATCCTGCAATTAGTTTCTAGTGGCTTTTTATCATTGTCTTTAGTAATAGGGATCATTAGCCAGTTTGTGGGGCATTACAGCCTTCTAGACACAAGGTTCTCCTTAAGCGACTAAGAGCCTGGTTCAATTGAGCTTTCACATGTTACTGTAGCCCGTAAGTGATGCCATAAGTTAATTTGCTATTCAATTGGCATCTTTTTGCGGGCTGCTATCATCTTTTGAGTTACGGGCTTGAAAAATTGTGATGGTTAAACCCGTAACTTACAGCCTCCAGACGCCTTTGATCTGTCACTTTCGCAAGGCTAAAATCGCAAATAACTATTCAGTCGCTCAATTCCCCCAAGCCCGCAAATGTTTTCACACAAGTAAATGGCAAAAGAAGGAGAAAATGCCAGAATGGACTCACAAGGGGGTTAAACACCTATTCGTAGAACAGTAAATGCAAATAAAAAATCACTACTGCACTGTAAATAACGAGGAAAGTGATGAAAGACGTTAGAAGTAATTGCACAACAGTCTCAAGCTCGCAAATCGGCAGGAAATTATATATATGTTTATGTTTCATTTCAGGGGTTAAATCAATCTTGGGTATCAATGAGTTAATACATACCAGGCCACCCACATGGACTAGAACAGTATTGCATTCATTTTCATAATTCTTTATTTTGCAGGTTTTGCATATCTGACCCCCGAACTTAACCGATTGACATGTTTTACTGCCGTAATAATGACTCCTTTTCTATTGGCTGATTCGAAATGGGAGGTTACGGGCTTGCTTAATTGAACATATTCACGCCCTGAACTGCTATGAACCAGTGCATGGTTTACGGAGTTGACTTTGGGCCAATAACTTGGGGGCTTGAGCAACTGAATAGCTCCGGAATCGGAGACCAATGGGAGCTCGCAACACCCCTGCAGACATACGGCCGACTACGATTGAGTTGTGGGCTTGGAATTGAATCTGGCCCTTAATACTCATGCTTTGCATTGCTGAGGTGCAGGGTGTTACTCAATGCATTTTTTTAAATTTTAATAATCATAATAAAGTTAGTTCCAATTACAGATTGTTTTGTATTAATAATAGTGTTAGGTACCGGAACACATTTGTTTGAGGCTTTTCCTCTTTTGTTTGCCAAAGTAGCCAGCATACAAAAATAAAAAAAAGTAATATTTTATAGTCCTATATAATTTGCTTACATTATGCTTGATTCAATATGTACTTTAAATGACTTGTTTTACCATTATAGTGTCCTTTTAACATATACATATACAAAAACACACACACACATAAATTATTGTTTGCCTCATTCAGTTGTGTCTGACTCTCCGTGACCTCATGGACCGTAACACAAAATATGTTTAACTCTATGGAATATGTTGGTGCGTTACAAATAAACAATAATAACAATGCTGATCCATTTGATATTCATGGCTGAGATACTGGAGTGGGTTGCCAGTTTCTTCTCCACTGGACCACAGCATATAGCTCCTGGTGTTCCTAGGTGGTCTTTGATATTAAGTACTGACCAGGCCCAACTCTGCATGGCTTCAGGGTGGTGTGACTTCTTGGTTCCCTGACTGGAATGAAACCCAGGTCACAGTGGGGAAAGCACCTAATCCTAACCACTGGGCCACCACCCTTCACATACAAATACACATATACAAATACATATATACACAATTACATATACAAATACATACACACATACTGAACTACACATACATATATACATATACAAATGCACACGTACACAATTACACATACAAATATATACACACATACCCAACTATACATACACATATACAAATGCACGCTTACACAATTACACATACACATATACAAATGCACACATACACAATTACCCATACACATATACACATGCACGCGTACACAATTACACATACACATACACATATACACACACACAGATACAAATAAACACGTACACATACACATATACACATATACAAACGCACGCGTACACAATTACACATACACATATACACATATACAAATACACATACACAATTACACACACACAGATATACAAATGCACTTACACACACACATATACAAATGCACGCATACACAATTACACATATACACACATACACATATACAAATACACACGTACACAATTACACATACATGTATACACATACACATATACACATATACAAATACACACGTACACAATTACACATACATGTATACACATACACATATACACATATACAAATACGCTCCAACAAACACACTGAAGAACAAGAGTGAAACGGAACAGCAGAACTCTTAAAAGGATAATTTCACGGTAAAAGCATGCATATAATTTAAAGAATAATCAAGGAAGTTAGATCTGACCATTTTCCCGGCTGTTCTAAAGCGCTTTTCAATCACCGGGAGTAGAAGCGCAAGTTCATTCTCTTAACAAAAGCATTTCTCCAGCTCAGTATATAAACCTATTTTTTCCTTCAATGTGCAATTATGCTGTAGAAGACAGCCTTAATCAAGCACTCGTATCAATTCTGGTGGAAAATAATTAAAACTAAAAATACCAGAGAGTAGGAGTCTGTGCAGTTTTTTCACAAAATTGGTGTAGAGTTTGACAATTATGGGGAGAACAAATCGTATGCGTATTACTGCGTAGCGGTAAAGTGTTAACAAAAGACACCAATTACGGTACAATTTGAAAGGTACCCGTGCCGAGGCCTCACTGCACCTGGATGACAAAGAACTAGAAATTAGCTGAAAATCTTGAAATTCTGTTAATGTCCTGAAAGTAAAAGAAAAAGTCTAAAATTTTGCATTTTAAAGGGCAATTGTGACACTCTATTTAGAATATACTCGTTTTGAAGAGCTATACTTAAAGGGACATGAGAAGTTTCTGGATTCCTCTAGGAGTATAATATACATAGTGTTTCAAATTAGCCTGTCAATGACCTCTCTCAAGCAGCATGTTGCCACTGATTGGTTACTACGAGGCAGTGCAACCCTTGTACTTAGTGTCTTCATGAGCTGCAGACTGGAAAAAACAATTAGAAACTCTTTGTAAGATTTTGGCAGTAAAAACAGAACTTATAAGCACACAAAGGTAAAGAAATGCACAGGAATATTATATTCCTAGAGAAATCGAGAAACCTTTAAAAAAACGCTAAATGTTTTTAGAATGTAAGA
This sequence comes from Discoglossus pictus, assembly GCA_027410445.1. NCBI lineage: Eukaryota > Metazoa > Chordata > Amphibia > Anura > Alytidae > Discoglossus > Discoglossus pictus. Next base: position 55,384,122 of record CM050168.1, read on the forward strand.
AATATATATTTTATTACCTTTTATATAAAATTACACTGTTACTGAAGTTACCATTTTGGTTTCTGCAGATCAACTACCTGAGAAGGGGAAAGTCTGAACCTTCTATCTGTACAATGGGGATGTGGCAGCTAAAACTGCTGGTGCTGTAAATCAGATTTATGGAAATATCATTAGTTTATAAGGACTGCTACTGAGAAAACGAATAACTTCCTTTTATTTTTACTTGTATTGGATGCAAATAAGAGAATACATCTTACCATATAATCAAATATATCCACAAAGTAATGGAGTTAGCACATTACCAGGTAACAATTTGGATAAGCAAATAAAGCAATGGCTGCCAACAGTAAAGAATAATTGCATATGACAGTAATGGCTGTCACTTTCCAAAAACATAAGTTCATCTAATGAACAAATATGAGACCTCAGAAATTCTTTAATGTATTAATTACATGGAATTATGCTGTGGCAGAGGGAGCCATTGTATTTTATGTTAATATAATTTTGCACTTAGGAGGGAGACTAGGATGCAAATATTGTTTCAGATGCTGCTATGCTAAATTATGCTCCTTAGCATAACAGCTTTCAATAAACCTAAATGGAATCCTTATTTGCATCCAAGGTCTCCTCCTCAAATAACACATTGGGATTACATATAAAAAAGGATATATAATATACACACATACACTTCATCCCGCACATTTGTAACATATAATTTCACATAACATGAAAAATAGTTAACATTTTCAGGGGGCGGCTGCAAACCAATTAACCTTTTGACTGCCGCACAACACTTAATGTTAATTTCACTCTTGAATGGACATGGAAGGTTTCTGGATTTCACTAGGAATATAATATACCTATCTATCGCTTTGCATTTATGTATTAAGAAGTTTTTTTTCTGCCTAAAATCAAACAAATAGTACCTGCTTGCCCTCTGCAGCTCATGAAGACACATTCTCTGAAAAGCAGTGATTCAAATTAGCCAATCAGTGACCATCTCTCAGCAGCATCTTGCAAAATATTGTTACTAATTGGCTAATAGGAGACTCTGCACACCCAGTACTACCACAATGTGTCTTGATAAGGTACTATTTGTTTTATTTCAGCCAAAAAACAAATAAAAAAACAGAGCTTTTACCACTTCTTCATAAAGTAAAGTATATAAAGGCAAATAGATACACAGATATATTATATACCTAGTGAAATCCAGAAACCTTCCATGTCCCTTTAAGGAGCTGCCCAGGAGCGATTGGCAGACAGTTCTCGCAAATCTTGCGGTTTCAATCAGATCTGGCAGGTTTTTATAGCGCATGTTTAATTATTAAAACTGGGTCAATAAAATGACAAAAAGAAGTCAATGTTGAAAATTATGTTACTGTAACCCCTCATCTGCCAGACCAGTATTCTGATTTAGCATAACCGAATATGCGCCACTCGCTGACACTCAGTGATTAAACCAATGGCTACAACTATGGGCGCTCTGAAACGCTACTAGACAGGGCAAAAGAAGCAGGAAAGGGTGATAATAACTAAGGAGGTGGCAAAGAAGGGGAGAAAAAAGGGGGACAAGAGGGAGTCCATTCAAAAGAACTCAGGATATTACTCTGCACCATCATGTAGAGCACTCTAAATCAAGTGTAGGAGTTCAGACATTTTTCATATGATGCTATTTTCACTGTTTTCTAATGGAGGTTAAATGATGCAATGTTAGCTTTTAAAGCACTCAAATTGTTTACATATATTGAGTGTTATCTGTAGTTCAAACAACAAAGTCAATCTGAGGAAGAACAAACATTTGTTCTATGGCCATCATAACTTATTGATAGAGTAGCCTCTTTTAGCTCACTAGTGCCCTTCACAGGGAGACATATGTCAGTCTGGTCTGTATCGAAATGTTATCCAGACCCAAAATACCAGGCAATTCTACACTGAACAGGAGAAAGCGCAAACCCCAGACATCCGTTTCAATCTCTCATGGGCCTCATCAGCGAGGTGTAGCTTTACTCCCTAAAGCACAATGAGCATAGCCTGAGCTCCTCTGATCTAGGAGGCTCCAGACATGGATTCCTTGCTCCGTGTACCTTAGGAAATACAGCTACATCTCACTGATGAGGCTGAACAGTCCGAAACAGATGTCTGGGGTTTGCTGTTTCTCCTGTTCAGGAGTGAATTGCCTGGCATTTCTGGGCTGGATCACTCTTTTGAGTAAGACTAGCCTGATATATTGCAGGATATTTCTCCCTGTAAAAATCCTAAATGAGTGCAGCTCTATAAGTGGCTTTATTATCTCAATAGAACATACCTGTTTGTTAATTCTCAGACTGAGTATCTCAGACCTTGTCCCTGTTTATCTGTAGTTCAGCTGCAACATCTGATATGTTGAGAGCTCAGGTCCCGAAAGGACCATAAATTACAATCTCCCTAAAAAACATATATACTGCCCTCACTACTATAAAACATTTCAGTTGTTCTCATTTGGGGTTTGTAGGTCTGAAGAAACTAAAAAGAAAAGGCTCACTTTTTTGTGATGGCAGCAAACAGAATGTATTACTATTTGTGGGACCCTTTGTCCTTCAAGAACTCACAAACAAGCTCCAGACAGCATTTAAGGATCATTAACTGGGCTACCTGAAAACTATTATAAACCAGTGAAATATGCATCAATTTAAAAAATTCTAAACCTTTTTCCACGTGCTCTGTTTGATGATATACAGACGCAATGTTAATTCAATTTCCCTTTAACAGTAATTGGAGAAAACCATTAAACTAAAAACAAATAGCACAAGGGGGTATGCATACATTATAATACTCATTTGATCGATCTATGTGAACATGACATCCTATGTTACAGCAGAATGCTGATATCCAAAGGGTAAAGCACCTACTATTAAAATTCGATGAATGTTTTTATATGTTCATTTTTCTTCCTAGCACTTCTACTGACGTTAGCAATTAAATGCATAATTCTGCTGATATGAGTAATATCCAATCATATCTCAGCTGCTGGGGCCATTAATCCATAAAAAGCCAATCGAAATTTGATTATTTATAAGTAATTAAAATGTGAACTTTTGACCAGCCCCGAAACTTCATTTGTTAATATGATGCACGTTATACATTTTTTTAATCAGAATGCTGACTGGCTCATAAAAGGTTTTGCCTACAGCAAATCAATAGCAACTCTCTTATTAAGCTGCGTGTGCTCCGAAAATTGCTCTCTACCTCTTAGTTGCTCTGGTGTACTTTAGGTCGAACCAAAGGGCACATAATTGAATCTTGCACCTAATTACATTTCAATCTATATTGTTACATCCGAAACCTTAGCAGCTTATCAAAGGCTCATACTGAGATAATGTGTGTGTACAGTACAGAAAGCGCATTGAAACCGGTGCTGCATTTTTCGGGGATGGCGTTAAGGAAATCATTTGTGCACCACCTGAAACTGAATCATTTTGTAAATGAAGGTACATATTGAGCCTGTTTAATTCAGTTTGCACATATGCAATATATTGCACAGGGACATAATAGATGACAGGATATACCACATATGCCAAAATATATAAGCTATACAATAACATTGAGCCCTATTTAATTCCTTATATTGCAACATTACATCATCAAAAGGTGCAAAGCCACTCCCCCTAGCTATTCTATTCACCTATTGCAGCATGACTGCGAAAGAGCTACCCCTGCGGTCTATGGCAAAATGCGGCAATATTTCCCAATGATTTTCCCACATCAGGAATATTCGAGTTGCTGGAGCACTAAAAAGCTATTCAATTCCAAATCAATCAAAATTACTTGGCACTCGCAACTCATACTATCTCTGATTTTGAAAAAAAATATTGCGAGTACGCCAGAAAAATGCCTTTGCCACTGCTTTCCCTGATCGCCCCCTTCCCAGCTCCAAACCCATTCCCCCATTCTACCCCAATCACCCCATCTTCCTAACATTTTAACCCCATACAACATGGGTCCTTAAAGGACCTCTGTTGCACCTATTAGTTAAACCCCACCATGGGGGACTATATCAGACCCCCATGGCACTCTAAATAAAGCACTACACTAAACATGAATTAGTTCAAAATTATGGATATTTGCCCAACAAAAAAAGGTAATCAGGTGATTTTTTTTGGGCAGCCCAAATACTGATGGACAGCAATTTGTAATCCCAGCAGGACCAAGCTCTTAGGGCCTATTTTCAGTTGCTTTGGGTTCAATTTATTAGGATTCTGAAGGATTTGTGCACTGTACTTTTACAAGAAGTCTACTGCAGTCAGACAAACTCCTGCAGTAATTTGTGCCAAAGAAATTTCCACTTATGTGCATGATTATATATCTCAGAAGTGTAATTTTCGAGCACTTTTGCAAGCCAGTACCCAGAATCCTTTGCTGTTGTGGAAACCATAAATATTTTGTGATTATGTGCTAGGTTTTTAAAGGTGTCTAAATTTATGCCTAAGACAGCAGACAGCGGGCAAACATTTTATATTCTGAAAAAAAGTTCTGAAAACATTTAATATGCCGTAAAATATTGGATTAGAGAAATCAGCAACAAGATTCTGAGAGTAGAGTTAACTAGTGGAGTTAACCAGAAGGATGAGGGAGAAAGGCTTTATAGAAAGAGTAGTAGATACATTTAATGACTATCTGACACATGTGGTTATGTATAATATGGTTAATGGGACACTTAATTCAGAACAATTTGGATCACATCACATTAAAGATCTCCTAAAAACATGTTGAAATAGTTTTAGAATTTTTTAAATACGGCCATTTTTCACTGAGAAATCAATAAAGTAAAACCTGTGTTTACACGAGTCACTGACTGCCCACTTCCAGACTCACAGCTACAGCTCGGTGTAGTGAGCAAAAGAAAAAAAAGTTAACCCTCAACAAATCAGGTCAGATGTGGGTTAACTTTTGAGTGCATTCTTGAGTTCAGGGAAAACTGCTATCAAACAGTGTCCTCACCACACTTCCGGCTAGCTGTTATTAATCATGAAAATGCCAGTAGGCAGAACAGACTGTGTTTGTAAATCGACTTAAAACTTTTTATATTTTTTTAGTGTAATAAAAAAAAAGATCCTTTTAACATACAATCTTGAGCTCTTTCACACCATGAAGAGCACTTATAATTACTTAAAGGGCCACTGTAAGAGAAAGAAGGCGAGAGAGATCGATTGAGGGAGAGAAAGAAAGAAAAGATATTCAGTAGCCAGAACCAAAGATTTTAGTAGCCCAGATTTGCCATCATTTGTCTCAAGAAACACAGATTTGACAGTAGATAAGGACCAATTCTATCTACTTAAAAAGCCTCAGGTATTAAATCCTTGCAATATCCTAGTTAGATTCCCGGGCATGCTTGCATCCCTTTACTGTTTTTCTTGGACCACTTCCAATGGAAGACTGTTCTACTTATCTACCCTTCTGTTAAAGAGTACTTGCACACATAGGGCCTCATTCTATTACCGGACGTAAATCGGGCGTAAGGCTGCGATTCCTTGCGGGGGTTCAGTTAACTCGCGATTCTATTATACGGCCCCGCAAGGATCTCCTCTTGCGGCCGGCCGCATATCTTGAAACTGGCCGTAAGCTCTAAAATCTTTAAACGGAAAAATAAATTGAAGCCTGCACTGTACAGCTCTGTAAATGCTAGGGATCATATTGGGGGACATGAGGATTAAAAGGAACCCCCTCTCAAGCTTGCACATCAGCTCAAACCCGAGTTCAAATTAACTGTTTATTTTCCGGCTGCGGCGTGGGTGTGTCTGAGGTGCTCCAAGCACTCTGGACTTTTTACATGGATATTTTACGTATATTAAAAATAAAATATTTTACGGATTTGAGTATAGGGTAATTATGTGCTATTTTTGCTAACACCGAATATCACTTTATAGTCTTCTCAAAGTGCAGGATGGCTTTATTTGAGCTATTTTATGTGCTTAATTGGTGCTAGCGGGACCTGTTTGCTGCAAGTAAGCTGCGGCTCGTTTTTAGCCTTGCAGAGAGGGTTCACGGAGCAATAGAATAGCAACCAGGCTTTTCTTACGGCTGATTTCCTTGCGGCCGTTTTAGATCAAAGGCTTTCCTCGGCCGCAAGAGATAGCAAGGCGCCGGCCGCAAGCCTGCCGGAGTCCCCGGCCGGAGGGGAATAGAATAGCCGTAAAGCTTGCGGCCGGTCCTTGCGGCCCCGCAGCGGCTGCGGCCGGTAATAGAATGAGGCCCTTAATCCGTAATCCTCCATTCTCCAACTTTAAATTGTAACCTCCTGTCTTGTATTCTTCTTTTTCCAAAATATATTTTCCTCCTGAATGTAAAAAAAAAAAAAAACCTATACACATCTCCCTCTCTCTCTCCTCGCTCAATTTCTCTCTCCCTTTATTTCTCCCTCACTCTTTCTCCCTATTTTCTCTCTCCCTCTTTCTCTCTTCTTTTTTTCCTCTTTCTCCCTCTCTTTATATATATATATATATATATATATATATATATATATTTATAGCCCACAGTTGAATAGCCCACCTGCATCGTATCTCGTGCCATTTTCTCATCCTTACTGGGCATTTGGAAAGCTAAGATTAGTACTTGATACTTTACATCATTATGGTATTCAGTGAATCAAGTACACAGTACAATGGTGTGCCGCAGTGTGTAATCGGAGCTGCACCTGGCGAGCTCACCCGCTTCAGGATGGCATGATAATGAAGTCCTTTATACAGGCTTCATGGTAAAGGATTGCATTACATTAGGGTGCTAACACGGTCTGCTCTGTAGGAATCATTTATTTAAAGCTTTCAGCGATGGCGATCAGAGGAAGATTTATAACCCCACTGCTTCCTCGCACGCTCGGCTGCGCCGGTGCGGCTGAATCAGCTGATATCTGTCTTGATTCTGCAGGTGAGCCCTGACTCATCTCATCACTGATCTCTCTCTCTCAGCAGTATGAAAAAAAAACACATAGGGGATCTCAGAGAACATGCAAAAATAAAAGAAATTCCATTCTAGTTCTTATCTGTGCCATTATACCCAGAAAAGTGCCAGCTCTTATTCATTCTCCACACATTTGGGAATAAGAATTCACTTGGTTGCTCTGTTACAAAGGGGCAATTGGGAAATCCCCATGTTGCCCCCAGTTCTCTGGAGTGGCAACGCTCCTCACAAACAGCAGGTCATTCTGCCTCACCAAACATTTCCCCTATTTGTTGTTCTATTATCCATTAATTCACCTCTTTCCCACAGCCCTTTTCATAGTTTTGTTTGAGCCTCAAGTTAAATATGTTGAACAGCTCAATCAATGGTGATATATCACATCCTTCAATTTAAATATTACTGCTCTGAAATATATGGCTTAAATGGACACAGAACTTGTCAGTTGTGCTACACTTTATCAGAGAGTGGATATTTTTATTGCTTTTTTTGACATTGCAGCTGAATTGAGTTAGAGGCATTTTTATTTAGGGATGATGGATGTTTTAAAACCTTCTCTGAAAATCCTCTATGAATAATGAGGCTGCTCTTTATCTCTGGTGTGCTCAGTTTAACTCTGATTGCTGGAACCTGCCACTGCTTGTCTCTCCTAGAGGCTGACTAGACCTAGGTCCATTCATTTGAATGGCTAGTCATGTAAAGTAGTTCATTGGGCATGCTCATTATCTTTCATTATCTAGGGTGTTGGATACATAGATCTCTACCAATACCATATCTATGTATCATAGTACATAGTAAATAGTAATTTAGGTTGAAAAAAATACTTTAGTCCATCAAGTTCAACCTTTTTAGATCTCCTCTGATCTGCAATACACAGATTTATTGTTAATTAACCCAGAGGAAGGCAAACAGAAAAAAAAAACAGTTAAACTTTGCCAATTGCCGCAACATATGAAATTTCTTCCTGACCCCAGATACTGACGATCGGGTTCCTCCCTGGATCAATACTCCCTCTCTATTTATCAAGGATAACCCTTAATGCCCTTTTTATTTAAAAATATATCCAATCCCTTTTTAAAGTTATCTATCGAATCCGCCGTCACCACCTCCTTTGGTAGAGAATTCCACAGATTAACCACCCTTACTGTGAAGAACCCTTTTATTTATTTAAGGATGTCCTCTTGTCAGTTGAAAACCTCTTGGCACAAAAAGTTCCCTTGACAAAGCCTTGTATTAACCCCGGATATATTCATATAAGGTACCGTATTTTTCGCCATATAAGACGCACCGGCAGATAAGACGCACCTAGTTTTTAGAGGAGGAAAACAAGAAAAAAAAAAATCTGAATCAAACACAAATACACTCAAACACAAATACACTTTACACACAGATACACACCTACATTACACACAAATATATATATATATATATATATATATATATATATAGATACACATACATACATATACATACACACATAAATATACATACACATACATACATATATACACACACATACACACACACACATACATACACACACACACACACATACACATACATATCCATATACTGCAGCATTTGGGAGCCATTGACCCTCCCTGACCCTCCTGATCCTCCCTGACCCTCCTGATCCTCCCTGACCGTCCTGATCCTCCCTGACCCCCCTGATCCTCACCTTTATAGAGACACATACATACATATACATACACACATAAATATACATACACATACATACATATATACACACACATACACACACACACACACACACACACACATACATACATACATACATACACACACACACACATACACACACACATCCATATACTGCAGCATTTGGGAGCCCTTGACCCTCCCTGACCCTCCTGATCCTCCCTGACCCCCCTGATCCCCCTGATCCTCACCTTCCTTCTGATCTCTGCCATCTTGATCTCACCCCAGCGCTTCCTACCAGCTTCCTACTGCAGCGTTGCGTGTGTGACGTCACTAGGACGCACCGGCCGACGCGATGCTGGTAGGAAGCGCTGGGGTGAAATCAAGAGGACAGAGGCAGTCTGAAAAGTTATATTCGCCGTATAAGACGCACCAACTATCCTCCCCCAGTTTTGGGGAAGAAAAAGTGCGTCTTATACGGCGAAAAATACGGTAATTATATCCCCTTTTAGATGCCTTTTTTCTAGAGTAAATACGTTTAATTTTGTTAGTCTTTCTTCATAACTTAGCACCTCCATTCTCCTTATTGTCCTTCTCTGTACTTTTTCCAGCTCTAAAATGTCCTTTTTATGTAGTGGTGCCCAAAATTGTACTCCATACTCCAAATGAGGGCATACTAGGGATTTGTATAGTGGGAGACTATACTTTCCATTGCAATCCTTTATCCTAATCCCTGGCTTATTGCCTCCTTATCGCTGCTCTCAGCATACCCCTCTTCTCTTTGCCACATTATTTTCTTCACTCTCTCTCTCCTCTCATCCTCTAACACTAATCCTCTTCCGCTTACAGAAGCCATTTTAACTGTACCTGGCCTCTGCTCTTCTGGAACCGAGAGCACTCCTGTCCCTCTCTGTCCCTCTTCCAACCACCACCTCTAATTTATATTATTTTACTGAGCCATACAAATTAACCTGATCAGTCCCCAACACCTGCTAATAAAAATACCTAGTAAATTATTACCAACCCATCCATTATGACTACCATGATCAACCTTCCAACCCTTTCCTACTATGTTACTGCACCAAGACCATTATACTATTCTGGCCCATTGCACCAACCAAGTAATACATTCCTTCTAACCTTCCCACATTAATCCACTTTTACTGTTCTTTTTTAATTTTGTGCTGTTCTCCATTTATATACCTTGTCTAACTTGATTTTGGAATTGCCTTCTCTTTTATCCTCTACTACTACTTTCACTTCTTCCCTGACCCATCCTAATACTTACCTGTCATTCCTGCCTCTCCTAGTCCCTTTAGATTGTAAGTTTCCCGAGTTTTCAATCTTGTAAAATGCTTTGGGGAAAAGCACTAGGTATGTAAATTTTTATGCTCAAAGGCAGGGCCCTCCATTTTTTTTTCATGGATTAATATTGTATTTTGCCTTGTATTTAAACCTTATATAGTGCTACAGAATATGTTGTCACATAACAAATACATGATAATAGGGTGCTTGTGGGAAGGTTTCAATAGCTATACCAGCAATATCTAAAAATGCCTATAACTAAATCAACTTTTAAAATGTAAACAGTTATCCCACATTATGTCTAAGTCTCTTTGAAGGAACAAAGCATTTTTTGAGGATTTCCACATCCCTTTAATTTTGGGAATTATAATAATGAACATCATGCACAGCTGAAGCTAATTATGTGATATTAAAATAAAACCATATTTTCGCTATTGAAACAAACAAACAAACAGTATTGATGGTTATTTATTTGTAGAAATACAATGATAATCTGTATTTCTATATAAAGAGGTTCAATGTACACATAAAACAACTCAAGACAAAAAGTTCAGGTAACATAAGCTCCTAAAATTTTACTCCTGGCTCATAAAATATGCTCTGTTTGGTAAAAAGAATCTGGATTATTTTTCTATTTTTTTGCCCAAACACGATATAAGTCATGACAATAAATATTACATCCAAAAGAAATAAGAGCTGACAATCAAAGGATGCCTGTGAGTGAGATACAGATAACAGAACTGAAACACATATATATATTCCCATAAGCAGAGATATTATGATATCATTGTGCGTTATTCCTTAATTCAGCCCAAAATAATACAATGTCTCACATTACTGGTACCAACATTATGTATGTGTGTGAGTGCTGTAGCAGATTATGGGAGGAGCAAGAAACAGATGTGTCACTTCATTTCCTCCTCAAGTATCCTAACCACATAGCATCTAAACTATAATGAGCATTTTCTGCTGCATTTCTTCTGTTGGACAGCGCTGCATGCTAAATTGCACAGAGACTCCGATAAAGGGGTATCATCATGAAATGAACATTTTCTGAGAAAAATAAGGCCCTGGAATGTTACATGCAGGGGAGTAAGATGAACGACACCTTTAAGTAAAAATCAATAGATAATTATATGTACTTTGCCTTGTCCCCAGTAAGCATTGCTGTATATAACATGCCGTTTTAAAGCTTGAGGACTCTGTAACACATCCAGGTTTAGGAAAGTCTATGGTTATTATTATAACACCAAATACCATAAATGCATTAATATATAAATGACTCCAATCATTTATATTCCACCCTTTCGGTTTATACGTGGGCACATCACCAGCGGCGTTATGAAACAGAATTCCTGAGCCTGTAGGCAATATAATCAGTGCCAGAGAGGGGGGGCTTTCAGGGCATCTTGAGTGTCCACAAGACATCCCCTACAGGGAATTATGTAGTTTAACACTGGCAGATACTGTTGGTCAGTTCAGATAGATATTGAATGGTCAGAAATATAGATGCATTAAATCTTCACAACAACTTAAATTAAAATAATAGTTTTGTTTAATTCTTTAATTAGGATGCAGTTGGGACTGACTATATCTGTTATATAGTTTTGGTATTTTTTATGTTTTGCATTAATTATTTAATATATTTATATTGTATATAGAAATATATAAACAGACAGTTGTGCTCTGTTATAAAAAGAAAATGTTTTATCTTTTAATTGCATGCTAGGTTCAGATACAGACATTTTAGTAAATCATTGCAGATTATTTCAAATCGCTCTCTGAAACAGTTGTAAGAATAATGAGGATAGAGCCCCATTCAATTGAGCTTTCAGGAGATCCGGGCTTCGGAAATGTAGCCCGCAAGTTATATTGCTATTCAATTGGCGTCTTTTTGCGGGATCCGAGCAGGTTACGGGCTCCGGCCTCCAATTCACATTGCATGTTAATGGCCCTCAAAGCCTTGGATGTTTCATGGCCGCAAGAGTTGCAAACAGTAAAATCGCAAATCGCTATTCAATTACTTTGATTCCCCCTCGCAAAGCAAGCCGTCAAGCACGCAAATGGAAAAGTCGAACCACAAGTCAGGGGTACCAATGAGGACTCGCAAAGGGCTTAAAGACATGTTTGGAGCACTTTAAAACCAAATCAATACTGTACTCTTATTACAAGGGAAAGTGATGTTAGGTCTTAGAATTAATAGCACAACATTCTAAAACCCACAAATTGGCCCCCAAAAATACTTTATTTCATGTTTGATTTCCATGTTATATCGATCACAGCAATCAATGCGTTAATACATATAATGGAACTCGCATGTAATAGAATGTCATATTTACGGTTTAATCAATATTGCTTTATATCAGGAATGTGGGTCCGATCGTAACTCGTAATCGAGGTCTGTAACAAATGTGAAATCCATACTACATTTTTCATTGATGCAATGATGATAATCTCACTGGCTGTTTCTACCTCGGGAGTTAGGGCCTTGGTTAATTGATCTGTTCAAGCTCGCAAACGCTACATACGATGGCATGGTTTCTGAATTTCACTATCGGCCCATAACTTGCGGTCTTGCCGAATTGAATAGCACCATAACTCGGGCCTCCTGTGGGCCCGGAAGAAGCATACATTCCCTAACTTGCGGCCTCCAAACTAAATGAGGCTCATAGTCTTTAACTCTGAGGATGCTAAGCCTGACACACTGGTAAAAGTTTACACAAATGGCTCTACTTCACCCTGTAGCTTACTAGAGCAACAGAGAGAGCATCAGAGATTGCTGGACCCTGCAGCTGCTTGTATGTCCTAGTGCCTGGCTGAACCCAGCTCCATTCACTTGCTTGGCTCGCTGCTTGAGGTGGCTCTACAATTATATTATATTGCTTCATCGCCTATGATGGCACTATGTACCAGAGTATGAAAGAGGAGATATGCAAAAGAGAAGAAATTAATGGGGTGCACGACAGGTGTTTGTAGAATACAGAAGCAAAAGAATCCATGAAACATGGAGTCCAAGGAGCATAGGAGAAACTCATGGAGCAAAAACAAGGAGAAACCCAGAGAGCATAAATGAAGAGGAGCTCATGAAATATAACAGAGAAAGAGCCCAGAAGAGAAGGAATTCATGGAATGCTGGACTGATGAAATACATGGGGGGGAAATGAGAAATGTAATCCATAAAATAAAGTGGAGGAAGAATAAGTGAGCAGAGAAAAAAGGAAAAAAGGAGAAACCACAGAACTCAGAAGAAGAGGATACCCATGGGGTTTAGGAAAGGAGGAACTTATGGGGTACAGAAGATGGTGAGCACATCAAAGGAAACATCCATGTGTAAAAAGAGCAATACACTTAAAATGTGTGAACACATGGAAACCAAAAAAAAGTGGAATTCACAGAGTTCAGAAAAACAACTCCATGTATACATCGCATCTAAGTAGCCATACAGAAATATTTATGAGCAAGGGAGGAAGTGAATTCATACAGATACTTTATAAAATATATTTAGAAGCCATTACATCTCAATTAGTAATACAGCTTTAATAAAAAAATATTGGTAAGCTCATTCCCATCTCACATAGGACCCCTAAAAACGCTTTCATAGATCACGTTCATTGCTGCCAGAGATCTGGGTAATAACATGGAAATGAAGAACACGCATTATTCATAAATTAATACTTCTATTCACACTAACACATATCCACTTACAGACCCAGCATTTATAGCTCAGCATGTGGTAGACAGGCAGCAAATCCACACAATTATTTTTTCAAATCATCTTTATTATCTTTTATTTATAAAATATCATAAAATCCTGTATTGCTGCTGAGCTCTTGATAACAAAGTACAAAGAGTAAGAAAAATGATCCTGTTCTTAAGGGCTAGGAAATGGGAGTTTCTCATGTTCAGGATCTGGAACATATCTACTTACATGTATGTAATATTGTAAGTTCCATACACATTTTATGCATATATACATATATATATATATATATATATTTATATTTATATATATATATATATATATATATATATATATATATATATATAGATGTATGAACAGTGGGGGGGGGAAAAGTATTTGATCCCCTGCTGATTTTGAACGTTTGTCCACTGACAAAGAAATGATCAGTCTATAATTTTAATGCTAGGTGTATTTTAACAGTGAGAGACAGAATAACAGAGAAAACAAGAAAAACGCATGTCAAAAATTTTATAAATTGATTTGCAGGTCAATGAGGGAAATATGCATTTGACCCCTATCAATCAGCAAGATTTCTGTCTCCCAGGTGTTTTTTATACAGGTAAAGAGCTGAGATTAGGAGCACTCTCTTGAAGGGGGTGCTCCTAATCTCAGCTTGTTACCTGTATAAAAGACACCTGTCCACAAAAGCAATCAATCAAATCAGATTCCAAACTCTCCATCATGGCCAAGACCAAAGAGCTGTCCAAGGATGTCAGGGACAAGATTGTGGACCTACATAAGGCTGTAATGGGCTACAAGACCATCACCAAGCAGCCTGTTGAGAAGGTGACAACAGTCGGTGCGATTATTCGCAAATGGAAGAAACACAAAATAACTGCCAGTCTCGCTCGGCCTGATGCTCCATACAAGATCTCACCTCGTGGAGTTACAATGATCATGAGAATGGTGAGGAATCAGCCCAGAACTACACGGGAGGATCTTGTTAATGATCTCAAGGCAGCTGGGACCATAGTCACCAAGAAAACAATTGGTAACAAACTACGCCTTGAAGGACTGAAATCCTGTAGCGCCCGCAAGGTCCCCCTGCTCAAGAAAGAACATGTACAGGCCTGTCTGAAGTTTGCCAATGAACATCTGAATGATTCCGAGGAGAACTGGAGAAGTTTTGTGGTCAAATGAAAAATCGAGCTCTTTGGCATCAACTCAACTCGCCGTGTTTGGAGGAATGCTATAACCCCAAGAACACCGTCCAACATGACGGTGGAAACATTATGCTATGGGGGTGTTTTTCTGCTAAGAGGACAGAACAACTGCACTGCATCAAAGGGACAATGGATGGGGCCATGTACTGTCAAATCTTGGATGGGAAACTTCTTCCCTCAGCCAGGGCATTGAAAATGGGTCGTGGGTAGGTATTCCAGCATGACAATGACCCAAAACACACAGCCAAGGCAACAAAGGAGTGGCTCAAGAAGAAGCACATTAAGGTCCTGGAGTGGCCTAGCCAGTCTACAGCCCTAATCCCATAGAAAATTTGTGGAGGGAGCTGAAGGTTCGAGTTGCTAAAGCTCAGTCTTGAAACCCTAATGACTTGGAGAGGATCTGCAAAGAGGATTGGGACAAAATCCCTCCTGAGATGTGTGCAAACCTGGTGGCCAACTACAAGAAACATCTGACCTCTGTGATTGTCATCAAGGGTTTTGCCACCAAGTACTAAGTTGAAGGGGTCAAATACTTATTTCCCTCATTGACCTGCAAATCAATTTATAACTTTTTTGACAAGAGCTTTTCTTGTTTTTTTGTTTTTGTTATACTGTTAAAATACAACTACCATTAAAATTATAGACTGATTATTTCAAAATCAGCAAAGAAGGGAATACTTTTTCCCTCACTGAATATATATATATAAGCAAGGGCAAAGGGTAAATGGCAGGCACATGTCATCTAAGCAACGACTGGCATCCAAAAATGAGGGAGCTTGAAGGATATGGTGGTAGTTACTGAATGGGAGTAGAGGGGCAACTGTGAAAAGCAAGAAGGAGCAGATACCTGACTAGGAAGAAAGGGGGGCAGTCTAAGGCAAAGGTAGGACTGCCATTGGGAAAGGGAGAAATAAAGGAAAACCAGGGGATAAGGGAAAGAGTGGGGAATAAGTAAAGGAAGGAGACAAAAAAAACATCCAGGAGGCAAGAGAGGAGAGAGAAAGAGCCGAGGGATAAGGTAAAGGTAAAGTAGAGGAAGTAAACAAGTGAGAGAGAGAGTACAGTAAACAGGATGCAAGTTGTATGTGGGAGAAGGGAGGAGAGAGAGAGAGTGTGCACACCAAAACTAGGAAGGGAGAGGGTCAGCAAATGAGGAAAGAGACAATCAGCCAAGAGGGAAAGTGAGGAGAGTGAGGAGAGTAAGAAATAGCCAAGGGGCAACTAAAGAGAGTAAGACAACCACTGGGAAAGGCAAAAGAGAGAATCTATCAGGAGGCAAATGAGCAGAGCAAAAGACAGCGAGAGAGAGAGAGAGAACCAGAGTGAATGGAAGGAGAGAGGTAACCAGGAGAAAATAGGAGAAAGATGACAATGACAAGTATTTATTCCTGCTCCATGTCTGTCCTCATTCTGTTCTACCTGTGTCGGCTATGCAAATGTCCGCATGCTACCTCTGTAGAGCTGACACATGATATGTTTTTATTGCTGGCTCCTAGCGATGAGACATTATAATTGCCAGCAATTACTCACTGAGTGAGGTATTAAAACTCATTCTGATCCTCTCGCTGTCAGTTTTACATTGGTGTCTGCCATAAAGTATGAGATCATACCTTAAATTTATTTTATTAATCATCTTAATTCTGCTGCAGTGTAGCACCAGTCACACCGAGCCATAAATGTGTTAGAAATTGAAGTTTTATGCTACTCTTAACTGCTGGTGATTTTTGTTTTTTTTCCGTCCCTCCAGTAAAACTTGATTTATTGAATGTTCAACAACATTGCACAAAGTTAGAAATCGAATATCTCAAGGGATCAAATCAGTCTTGTATCGGATCGATGCAGGTACAAAATAACTGTGTAACTCTATAGGCTCCATATTTATTGTGTTTGGTTTGTTAATGGGACACTCGAGACAAACAATTATTGCCTATTATATGTAGAACTGGGAAGCTGTATTACTGGCCATTGTGTTTAGGAGATCCTCTAAATCTGTTTATTTGTCTTGTGACGATGGAGTAAACAGATAGCTCTGTATTATTAGTCACAGCAATGGCAGATAGCTCTGTCTGTAGCATGGGAACTTACTAAGCTTTATTTTTTCAAGGATTCATCCTACTTATCAAGACTGACAATATGTTAGAGAAGGTATAGATAGTAATGAAGCACCCTGCACTGAATAGTATTCGTTTAACTTTCTGGACTGATTTTGACCACTATAAATTCTGGATTTTCAACAATATTTAGCCTAATAACAGATAAAACTGAAGGTAAATTATTCTATGAAGTTATAATATAAAATGTCGATATCTAAGTTCAATACCACACATCTGGGAGGAAGGCGCACACTCTTGGTAATGCACCCAGTAAATGGAAAAAGCATTTTAGAGAACCATAAATATTGTAGTAAGAAGCCACTTTATTTAATATGGCAATTTCTCCGTATCTGATGTATATGACCGTACTTAAAAAAACAGAGAATTCTGGATATCAACACAACCTGCCTTCCAAACCACTATGAATAATGGAATGTGTTTAAACTAAATTTAACCTCCTCCTTAAATGTGTTTATGTGCTTTATTATTTAAATGGCGAAACTACTGGCAGTTACTCATCTGTGAGGATGTGATCGTCCCTACGTGGACTGAGCATTAGAGCAGCTTTTTTGTCAGTTAGTACAGACATCACAAAAATAGGCAGAGCTAATAGATTGGAAACAAATATAGGACGTATCTGCCTATGGTGATGAAGTCACAGCTATGTTCACAGCTACACAATTATGCTCATTTCTTATTGGACATGACAGCAACTGTCAGCTGTTTCAGACAATTAATAAGACACAGAAAACCATGCCTAAGGAATAGGTTTTGTTTTATTAATCACAATTTAATGTTTTACGTAAAATGTCTCTCTTACTGGCTCTATGGGAAAAATAGATTCACACAGAGGGAAACCCCAGGAGAAACTCCTGAAATCTGAAGATGTAGAGTAAACACCCCAATGTTTCTGAGAATCCACACAAACACAGATTTGTTAGCTGAGATGGTCCAAAGTCCTTCAACCTACACCATTTAATATCTCATTGTGCAAACAGATACAAAGACAAAGTCGTATTTACTTGTAACTAGCTCTCTCGTCTTGAACCTGCCATATATTACATCCCTAATAAAAAAAAGCAACGGGGAAAGGACCCTATAAAACAGTTGTATTTTCTGCTTTACCAATTCAGCACCAAAGCTAGCTCCCAATAGCACCGGAAATGCACATTTCAGCACCAAGGCTAGGTCCCATCAGCACCAAAAATGCACATTTCAGCACCAAGGCTAGGTCCCATCAGCACCAATATTAGTGTGCATTTCAGCACCAATATTGTCTCCTACAAACACAGTACTAATGTGCATTTCAGCACCAAGACTATATCCTACAAACACCAATATTAGTGTGAATTTCAGCACCAAGACTATCTCCTACAAACACCACAACTATCTCCTACAAACACCAATACTAATGGGCATTTTGCCCCACGACTAGTTTGCATGGCAGCACCAAGACTAGCGCTTATAAACACCAATACTGATATGCATTTCAGCACCAAGACTTATAAACCCAAATACTAGTGTGAATGTCAGCACAAACACTATCTCCTACAAACACCAATACTAATGGAAACGCCAATACTAATGGGCATTTCAGCACCAAGACTATGTCATATAAACACCAATACTAATGTACATTTTGCACCAATACCAGTGTGCATTTCAGCACCAAGACTAGCTCCTATAAACACCAGCACTAATGTACATTTTGCACCAATACTAGTGTGAATGTCAGCACAAACACTATCTCCTACAAACAATCAATACTAATGGAAACACCAATACTAATGGGAATTTCAGCACCAATATTATCTCGTACAAACACCAGTACTAATGTACATTTTGCACCGATACTAGTGTGTATTTCAGCACCAAGACTAGCTCCTATAAACACCAGGACTAATGTACATTTTGCACCAATACAAGTGTGAATGTCAGCACAAACACTATCTCCTACAAACAATCAATACTAATGGAAACACCAATACTAATGGGCATTTCAGCACCAATATTATCTTGTACAAACACCAGTACTAATGTACATTTTGCACCGATACTAGTGTGCATTTCAGCACCAAGGCTAGTTCCTATAAACACCAATACTAATGTTCATTTTGCACCGATACTAGTGTGCATTTCAGCACCAAGGCTAGCTCCTATAAACACCAGTACTAATGTACATTTTGCACTGATACTAGTGTGCATTTCAGCACCAAGGCTAGCTCCTATAAACACCAACACTAATGTACATTTTGCACAGATACTAGTGTGCATTTCAGCACCAAGACTAGCTCCTATAAACACCAATACTAATGTACATTTTGCACCAATACTAGTGTGCATTTCAGCACCAAGACTAGCTCCTATAACACCAATACTAATGTACATTTTGCACAGATACTAGTGTGCATTTCAGCACCGAGGCTAGCTCCTATAAACACCAATACTAATGTACATTTTGCACCGACACTAGTGTGCATTTCAGCACCAAGGCTAGCTCCTATAAACACCAGTACTAATGTACATTTTGCACAGATACTAGTGTGCATTTCAGCACCAAGACTAGCTCCTATAAACACCAACACTAATGTACAACACCAATATTGATGGGCATTTCAGCACCAAGACTATCTCATATAAACACCAGTATTAATGTGCACATCAGCACCAAGATTATCTCATATATACACTGATACTAATGTGAATGTCAGCTCCAGGACTAGTTCATATCAGCACCAAACCTGATGTACACATAAGGGGACATGGAAAACATTTAAAAGATCATTTTTTAAAACATTGGCAAAGGGGAGGGGGGCATAAAATAATTACCCCTAAACAATATCTCATATACTGACACAAACACCTAAAATCCAATTCCTCCCACTCATAACACTGATGAATTCCTACACAGTGAAGCTGTAGGATTACTCCCTATTTTTTGCTCATGTTAATTAATTATATACCACGTGCTTAATTTACAAGATAATGAATGTTTGCGATCCTGCTTTTTCTGGATGTCAAATCATTTCCAGACAGACATCAAACAAGCATTTTGCCTGGGATTTCCCCTGACATCGGGGTAGAAATGCAACACGAGCAAACTTGTTCAAGCCTGAAATTATTATTTTAATGGCTTGCGAGAGTACACGGGTTCATGTACAAATAAGCGTGTTAAAAGGGATTTTGCAGGCGGTTATTTAGTACCGTGTTCTCTGGGAGTCCTTGAAAGATAACCCACAATTATTGTATCTAAACACATTTCAACTCAGGTTTTCGCTGCTACATCTAACTAAAGTTCATTAGTAAAATATTATTAAATAATTTTTTAAGTTTATGGCATTCTATCATGAATATGCGAGCAAGCTCTTATAATGGAAGACTTAAGACTAATTTACTTAATTTTGAAGCCAATGGTGACTTGGGACTCAAACTATCACCTGCCTCTTCTATAAAGGAGCTTGTGCATGGCAGAAATATTGTAAATAATTCACAACTACTCTTAGCCAGCCTTCCTTTAACTCATCTGTCATCTTCATCTCCATCTTAAATGTCTTTACTTATCTTATTCATGTAAACCATGTCCACCAACATCCTCTAAACAAACTATCCTATTAATTCAAGCCACGGTTCCTTTCCATCGATCCTGCCATCTGACAAGACCACCATCAACTAATTCACTCCCTAACACCCACTACACACACTTACATTTTAAGTGTTTCTCTTGAGAACAGGACCCTTAGCTTCTTCCAGTGGTTATACTTTCCTGTCGTCTGTCTTAACATTGACATTTAACACTTTAATTAGTGGTACAGAATAAGTGGATGCATTATAAATTATAATAATGACATCACACACATCTTAATTTGTACCTATTTATTTATCCAATGGTCAGCTATATACTATATAAACTGAATAATTAATAAAATGTTCATTCAAAGTTGCTCAAAAACGAGTGGCTTAACTAACTTGATTTGAGTTTCAGGCTAACTTCTGGCTACTTGAAATGTTTGATAGCCTGGGTCAAACATGACTTCAAGATAATAACATGTCGGCTTATAAAATGCTTTTGTAACTTAATAAGGTTAGAAATTAATGTTATTTCTGGCAATCAGTTGGGCGTCATGGTGAGATGAGACACTGGCTTATGATGCTCATTAAGATCAGACTACAGTGGTGACCTTCAGCGCCATAACTGAAATGCAGGATTTATTGTTCAAATCCGTAACTGAGAAAAAACTCATGGGAAGGAAATTCATATCAGGAACTTTTACTGAGAGAACAAGCAGATAGGAGCCCAACTTTACTATAGACTGTCTACCTTGACAGAAGCAATGTATTTATTTCTTGAAGAGGAGGATGTCATCATGAAACCCAAACTGCTCATGTATATGCTTAATATATCCAATAAATGCTAAACCTTTGACAGACATATATCCGAGATACCCTCCTCTATGGCATCTCTGAGGGTAGCTTCCACTGATGGAGCCACCTTTGAGTGTTGATAGAGCAGCAATAAACCAAGACAAAAGGCCTAAGAGAGATGCCCCAACTATGCCCCCTAACCATATTCAGATCTCATCAAAGCTCAAAAGAGATACAATAATCAGTAGTACCCCCCAACTATGCTTGAGTGACCTCAACCTTTTACTCTTTTTATTAAAAAAAAATCAGCAATACCGAATTAGCACTAAAGGGATTGATTTCCAGCAATATGGTTTTATATTCACTTGCATTTTCTAAAATATCCCATTTTTCTGGGTTATTTCTGTCTAATGTCAAAATAGGATATATGGCAGGAGATTTTTAGAATATTATTATAACAATTCTCACAGCTCAAACTGGGATTTAATTGCAAGGTATAGATTAATGCAAACTGTTATCACACAAACCGCTATACTTAAAGGACTGCTGTAGTTCAGGAAAAAAATCACATGTTTGTAAAGTACAATATATAAAAAAATAACAACATTGGGAGTTGTGTAAGCCATGGGCATAAAAATATTTTTTAGAGAAAATATTAATTTGAGGTTCCATTTTATCTTGTTTTAACATCTCCTGTTAGCTAAGGGGTTGTGGTTATTTTATCTGTCAGTGGAGGGATAAGGGAGGGGAGGCAGGTGGGGGGGGGGGGGTCTTTGTTTAATCATTCAATCTTTTTGCCACCTACCCACTTTCCATTTACATGCTCAAAATTGTCAGTAGCAAGGATAATGGCAAACCCTGCTCCTGCAGAAATGTAAATGCTTCTCTAACATATGCAACCTTTGCCGCACCATGGAGGCATCCATGATACTTTAGTAGAGGCATCAACATATATTTTATTTTTTCTAATTAGACACTAATTTTATGTTTTTTTACTTGCCTATTTATGCTTTTAATCTTAATTTAAAAAAAACTAAGTCAGAGGCGCTCATCAGAGAACGAACCAACCTTAATAGATTAGTTCTATGGCCATGATAAGCCACTCTGAGAGCGACCTCTTTTAACTCACTTGTGCCCTTCACAGGGAAAAATATCCTGCAGTATATCACTCTGGTCCCACTCAGAAGAGTGACCCAGCCCCGGAATACCAGGCAATTCTACCCTGAACAGGAGAAACAGCAAACCCCAGACGCGTTTCAGCCTTTATGGGCCTCGTCAGTGAGGTGCAGCTGAACTCCCTAAGGCACAGTGAGCAAGGGGTCCACATCTGGAGTCCACTATTACCCTTAGGGAGACTAAACCAGAAACTTAATCAGAATCAAATTTCCAACATACATTTTTTTTTCAATTGTATAGTGGTCCTTTAAATTGTCTTTCTACCAACTTACACAGTGGTTCCATGTAGAAGTTGACCATGAATACTGCTAAGGGGCTTCAAAAATAGAACATGCTGAGACACTGGGATATCGTCTTGGCAATTATAAGGGATATAGCATGTATAATATATAGTTTTTATTATCTTCATTTTATTTCACAACATTTTTTTATCCCATTTGTTCCTTGGGCCACCTGAATGAAGCTCGCAGATCACTGGTGGTCTGTGGACCTGAGTTTGGGAACCTCTGATCCAACCTATCCATGGGGTGTCCTATATTCTAATATTTCAATAAAAATTAATTTAAGTAACTTACATTTCATTAGTACAATTCAGTCTGCCTGTCATAGAGCATGCTTGCCCATTTTTTTTTAATTGCCTTATATTTTAGACAGCTAAATAATCTCTGACAACAGGAACATTAAAACCAGTCATGGCGATAAAATTCATGATTGATACATATGTGTTTGCTCTTATTTAGACGGATGACTTGAAATACCGCTCTGATACAAGAGCTTTCAGAGATATGCCTATGGGGGGCTTTCAATTCCCCAAAATATATTATATATCTTGTAATCTTGTGGCTGTCAGAATCCAAGAAACATGATAAATATAATATATGTGTCAAACAGGTTTATGTGGTTCTGGGATATTTCAGGATATCAGGCAGATAACTGAACTGAGACGTGTCATAAAATTGACAACTGTTAAAGGACACAAAGAAGGATCAGTGTCAAACACTCTGCTCTGATAGCACTAGAAATACAGGACATACATATCTGATTTTTTCTTTTAATCTGTGAACTGAAAACCATTTCCAGACATTCAGACATAGCATAACGTTTTCAGAGTTTGAGATTATAATCCATGGAGGTATTAATCTGTTCCCCAGTGAAAACTGACACACACAGAGCAGGGACACTATCATGTTAATAAAAACCTTTAAATAATATTATGTTAAATTTCAGTATAATTAATTACATTTAACAGCCTTATTAAATTGCAATTTGGCCAATTGAATAGGGCTCTGTATAAGCACAGAGCATATTTTATTACAGAAAATTTTAGTTAGTGAACTCTATCTGAGCCAGGGCAGTGTTGGCGTTAAATTCCCCGGATTCAGCACCCTCCTGCCAAACTTTCCTGTGTGTAAGTGAGGAGTGAAAGCTGCTGCTGCTAGAAAAGCCCTCACTGACAAATATACTTAGCAGAGCATCCTATGTGCAGCTAATCTAAGCCACTTTTATAGTAACTCTGAAGCTACCAGAAACTACATTTATCCGGCATCTACCAATTCCTATGGGTGCCCGGAAACTGAGAGTCTACTGTATCTGTATATAGCCCTGTGCACTATGGTACTATTGGGTAGCGTCCCCCAACAATAAACACTGCAAACAGCCAGTGACCAAGCACTGAAGGTGGGGCAGGAGTCGGTTAAAAAGGGCAAGATCGATGCGTACAATATCTCACGAAAATAATTACAAAAAGGTAAATACTTCTGTAATCAGATTATCTTCAAAGGCTTTTATTAACATGATGCGTTACTGTAATTGTAAAATGTGCCTGCATTGCACTATCCCTTTAAAGCTCAAAGCTATTACCTAATTTGTACTATCACTACCTTGTTGTGGTGTAGGGGCTTGTTTACCTCAATGAAAACTGTGAACTATAACATGTAGCGTCACCCAAGATGGGCAGGTCATAGCAGAGAGGTCATACAAATCACAGACACCTGGAGAAGGAACTGGCAACCCACTCCAGTATCATTGCCATGAAAACCATATGAATAAGCACAACAAGAAACATAACTATAGATGTCCCTGGCATGCTGAGGTCAACAGGGTCAGGTAGAGTCGAAAACGACTGAACAACACCTTGTGGCAGGCGTGTCCTATGGTTATGTTAGTTGAGCGTGCTCACGTTAGTTTTCAGCATTTCAGTTAGTGTACATGTTGTTTTAGAGTGTTCTGATTGGCTGGTTAGGTATAATGAGCAGTTTGATAGTGCGACACATTATTGCCATTAGCGAGCGTTACACTTAGTGAGCTGGGTGCAATATGATAGGGTTGGTAATTAGCTCGCTAAACAAATTTTTACTTGTGAGCGATTTAGTGAGGCTAATGTGCTTGAGGTCTGAGATAGCTAGAGAATGAGAGACAACCAGGGAAGTGGAGTGAGAGAGAAATGACAGAAAAAGCCATGTGAATAAGAGAGCAATGCGTGGTAAAAAAGGAGAGAGCCAGGCATGTCAAAAAGAAGTGAGGCAGCCTGGCAAGAGAAAAGAGACATCAATGGCACAGGAGAACGGAGAGACACCCAGAGAATTGGAAGAGAGAGAGATCTCCAGGGCAGAAGAGGAGAGATATATTCAGGACACAAGAAGAGAGAGAATGCCAGAGCACAGGAGGAGAGAGAGAGACTGCATGGGTATAGCATTAGAGACAGCCAGGTCACAGAAGAAGCAACCTGGGCATGTGTAGATAATAGCTAGAGCAAACAATAAAGAAAGTAACAGCCAAGGCAAGAATCAGGAAAGAGACAGCCAGCTCCACAAAAGAAAAGAGTATCAGAGTAATGCAAAAAAAAGACTGTCAGGGCAACTTCAAGAGAGACACCCAAACACACATGCTCAAGATAACCCCCATCTCTGTGATTAATTATCTGAGATATCCGTAGGAAGGCATATATTAATTTGTAAACAGAGAAAAATAAGTGAACATTTAATATAATTTCTGCTGTATTTTTCTGCTCAAGAAGCCAATGAAACAAAAACACAACAATCTGTTACACAACAGATGGCTATTTCCCGGAGGTATTAACAGCCTAATAATACTGAGCAGGAAAAGTGAAGATCTGTGTGATGGGAGATCATCATCAGAGAAAGAGGAGACGGAGGAGAAGAACTGCAGCAAATCCTGGGTGTGGATGGGGGAGGCTGGAGGGCGGGTATGTCACAGCCTGAGGCCAACTACAAATAAGAAACACACATACACACAACTCATAGTACTCATAGTGTGATCTGTAGTGTAGAAAATTGCTGTTCTGGCTAAACTAAGATCTTTTTTTTTTTATAGAACAGCATGCATAAATATATGCAAAGCCTACAGAATACAAACTAGATCACATATATAGTTGTCAAAAGTGCGGGTTGACAAAAGTTGTTGCTAACGCTGCCGCCCTCGCAAAGCGAGGGCCACAGTTGCTGGCAAGGAGCGCTGAAGGCGCTCCTTGCCAGCAACTGCAGACTTTAAGGACGCAAATGCGGCCCCTCGCAAAGCGAGGGGCCGCATTTGCGGAGGTGAAGGCTTCCACTGCAACCGCAACATTTACAGACTTAGCATCCGCAAATAAGAGGCGCGCCACTTACTTACAAACAAAAATATTACGACCTCGCAAAAATACGACATTAGCGGCCGAAACCCGCGCACACTAAAAACACAAAAAATACACACAACAAACACATAAAAAGCTTACTCACAGCAAGGGGGGGGGGGCACCCAGCACCTCTAAAAGTGAAGTTACAAGTCAATTTAGGTAGAAATACAAGAGTTTAGACACCCGAAAATCCCCTAAGTGAGAGAAAACACGCAAAACACCATGAAACACATACAGATTTTTCAAAAAAGCCGTACGAGGTACAAGAACAAGGACGCAAAATCAGCCACAGCCGCGTAATACACACATTAGGCGACATTTTACAACACTAACTTACGCAATGCGGAAGTACACAGCTACCCTAATGGATTTTCCTCGCGCACGCACACTATTTACACTACACACTGCACACATTACTGACACTTACACAGCAGCTCCACAACACTCAAAACACACGTTAGATGCTGCGGCAACATCAAAACAGATTGTCAGCTCTTCAACACAATGCTTTCTGCATATATTACTTCCAAATAAGTAAAGTATATTCATTTTGTAATGTATTATTTATTTGATTACCATACACCAAACTCACTTACAATTTCATTGCATTTTTTGACGGGCAATATTCTAGTATGTTTAATAATATATATATATATATATATATATATATATATATATATATATATATTCAAACTTCCCCATAAGTGTCATTGCAAAAGAAACTTAAAAACATTCTTATTTTCAGAGCATGAATGTTTTCAATAGACAAAAGTCAGTAAGTTAGTACTTCAGTGAGTCATATAACTGTTGTATTGCACAGAATTGTGCCCCCGTTACCCCGCCACCCCTTGTACTTTGATCGCCATGGCACCATAACTCCTATGCCATGGGGCCCCTATGAATGGTCCTATAGAAGGCGACTGGCCGATTTCTCATTGGTTAAAAGATTAACCAATCAGAATGCAGAAATATAAACCTGAGCATTCTAATTGGTTACACTTTTAACCAATCAAATAGCACTATATTTCTTTATTCTGATTGGCTAAACGTAATTATATTGTTACCCTTGTCGGATTGGCTGTTGAATGTTTGCAACCCAAAAGTACAAGGGGTGGGGAGATGGAGGTTTGTGGTGTTGCAGGGGATACCCGGGCTCTTAGGGGATAGTTGACATTTTGATAGATAAATAGATAGATGTGGATATATGAGGATGTTAGAGCTAGTGTAGTGTGTTCAAGTGGGTGCCATTCCGTCGTTTTTGCTATGGAGATGGCTGAGATTCGGAGTCTCCTATGGGTATACTTTAGGCAGGCTGCACGTTACAACTAGAGAGCTACAAACAAAACCCCCTGGGTACGAATCAGTAAATCTTATGGAATTTTTTTTTTGGGGAGCCATAGAACTACTCAGCTAATTTGCTTGTAAGATCTCCCATTGCTACTTATCAGGGAGTTCTTACGAGAGCCACGCAACCAAGCCCTATGTTTATGGAATTTTAATAGCTATATGTGTATCTGGCGCATAATAAACTAAACGCCACTATTCAGCTCCAATACAGTGAAAATGAATTTCTGCATATGTATGTGTGTCTGCCCAACACACATAACCCATTGGACCATGCACAATTCTCACACTTTTTTTTTTTGCCGGCAAGCAAATATTTTAGTTTCCACAAAGCTATATTTATTCATTGCTAATTGGAGCGGCTAAAAGAGAAGGAAAGTAGAAATTGTAATGCTCCTAAAATACATCTCCTGTGGCTATCCACGGTCAGCACACAGAAAGCAGAAAGAAGAAAAAAAACATTAAATAATGCTCATGCTTATTTATCATGAATAGCGACTGCGGCAACAGAGCTTATCAAACAGGAACACTTTAAAGTATACTCAAAATTAATTTTGCAGCAAAAATTGTTAAAATTTAGCAGCATTTTCTCTGTAGAAGGTGCTTTCGCGAGGAATCTGCCTACAGCAGTAAAGAAAAAATATATGAAGTGTTATTTAATGGCAGGAGGGATTTTCGGCGAGCGTACATTTTAAAGGCTCTCTCTGCAATGACTTAAACATTACATCCGCAGACCGGCTGGATTTATAGTTTGCACTCAAAATGTAATAAATGTGAATTGGATTAAAAAAAAGCCTTAATAGTTCATGTTTTATAAGGACTGTTGCGGTGCCTTTTTTAATACTCACATAAAATAAGTAAATTATGTTTATGCAGCTCTGGTATCCAACCGTTAAAAGTGAGATTTCTTGTTTGGTAAACTTTAAACTCTTATTCTTTCAGCATTTTATTTGTATTGATATGATTTTCGCAGCAGCAACAAATGAAAAGATCAAAATGTCGTCACTGCCCACTGATACAATATACAGATTGTTCAACAACTTCCATTTTTAAAAACAGGAAATAATCTGTAAACCAATAGGATTCCTGCAAATGCATATTTGTATCTGCAATAAGACACCAGGATCCTCTCTCTTTGGGCAACTTCTTATCAGCTGTGGATTTGATAGAGAACTTTAAAAAGGGGGGTTGAATATATTTTTTTAATAAAAAGGGCATTTAGAGTTATCTTGGATAGCTAGAGAAGGAGTATTGATCCATGGAGGAATCCAATTGCCAGTATCTGGGGTCAGGAAGGAATTTTATTTTTTTTCCGCCTTTTAAAACAATTGGCAAAGTTTGAATGTTTTTTATCTGTCTGCCTTCCTCTGGATCAATTAACAGCAAATTACAAAGATCAGAGTAGATCCAAAAAGGTTAAACTTGATGGACTAAAAGTCTTTTTTCAACCTCAATTGCTTTGTAACTATGTAACTATCTGTGTGAATACTGAAAAAATAGTTTTCACAGTGCAATTTATAGTATTTGATTTACTTTTTGCTAATAACAATAAATTGCAAATTAGTTTATTGTGACTTTTACGTTACAGTGCTGCAACATATCAAACTAGTTTTTGTTGCATTATTCGCATTACTTAAAGGTATATAGAAGTTTCCTGGATTATGAATCAGTAGTGTTTGCAAATGTTTTTGCCTGAAAACAATCCCAAAATAAACATTAATAAAGTTACCCTAAAGTTTGCTAATTTCTTCAGTTTTCTGGAAGTTGATTTTGAGAAGGAATACCCCTGAGAATCTTAGCTAAATTAGCATAAAATTCATAATTGGTTTTGGCCAATCAGCTACAACATTTTTGCAATGTCTGAGGATCCAGTCACTACAGCAAAGCATCAAAGAAGGAAGGAGGGGCTTCAGGGAGGGGCTTCAGGGAGTGCTGCTTTTGCTTGAAGCTTAAAAACGTACTTGAATGCAGTTTTTCTATTGGTTCGTACCCGTTGCCTGATACTAACATCCTTATTAAATTGCAATTTGGCCAACTGAAAAGGGCTCTATATAAGCACATAGCATATTTGTTTACAGAAGTTTTTAGTTAGTGAACTATATATACCGTATTTTTCGCCGTATAAGACGCACTTTTTCTTCCCCAAAACTGGGGGAGGAAAGTTGGTGCGTCTTATACGGCGAATATACCTTTTGAAACTGCCTCTGTCCTCTTGATTTCACCCCAGCGCTTCCTACCAGCATCGCGTCGGCCGGTGCGTCCTAGTGACGTCACACACGCAACGCTGCAGTACACGTGGAGTGCTGGTAGGAAGCGCTGGGGTGAGATCAAGATGGCAGAGATCAGAAGGAAGGTGAGGATCAGGGGGATCAGGGGGGTCAGGGAGGGTCAGGGAGGGTCAAGGGCTCCCAAATGCTGCAGTATATGGATGTGTGTGTGTGTGTATGTATGTATGTATGTGTGTATGTATGTGTGTATGTATGTATGTATGTGTGTATGTATGTATGTGTGTATGTATGTGTGTATGTGTGTGTGTGTGTATGTGTGTGTATATATGTATGTATGTGTATGTATATTTATGTGTGTATGTATATGTATGTATGTGTATCTATAAAGGTGAGGATCAGGGGGGTCAGGGAGGATCAGGAGGGTCAGGGAGGGTCAATGGCTCCCAAATGCTGCAGTATATGGATATGTATGTGTATGTGTGTGTGTGTGTGTGTATGTGTGTGTATATATGTATGTATGTGTATGTATATTTATGTGTGTATGTATATGTATGTATGTGTCTCTATAAAGGTGAGGATCAGGGGGGTCAGGGAGGATCAGGACGGTCAGGGAGGGTCAATGGCTCCCAAATGCTGCAGTATATGGATATGTATGTGTGTGTATGTATGTGTGTATATATGTATGTATGTGTATGTATATTTATGTGTGTATGTATATGTATGTATGTGTATCTATATATATATATATATATATATATATATATATTTGTGTGTAATGTAGGTGTGTATCTGTGTGTAAAGTGTATTTGTGTTTGAGTGTATTTGTGTTTGATTCAGATTTTTTTTTCTTCTTGTTTTCCTCCTCTAAAAACTAGGTGCGTCTTATCTGCCGGTGCGTCTTATAGGGCGAAAAATACGGTAATATATATTTGTTTTTGTTTATTTCTTGAAAAAATAGGGTCAGGGCCATCATGGAGATACATATACTTCTGCAAAATATCTTGGAGCCAGTAATAAAAGTTTAGCCATGTGGGCTTATCAAAATGTCAGAGAGTTGCTTATTACTTTACACTTCTTTATTCCCCTGCAATGCTTTCTTGTGGCTCTGTTTCCATTCATTGCATTAACAGCTGTAATCTGTGCATGTTCTGACTGGCACAATGTGACCAGACAGGGGACTGGCACACACATAAATACTTGTTTACATTAGGAGGTATTTCATCTCCAACTGAGCCACCACTTCCAGCCATTAACAGGATGTCCGTGGAGGGGGTGGGCAGGGCAGGCGTGCAGTAAAGCACCACAGGGCTGCCTGTCCAAGGCTATAATCAATACGCAAAAGCAATCATTGGACATCTCCTCCCGCTGCTTTAACAGCTTAATGGGCAATTGGAGAGGACAATGAGGCTCGAAAGACATAATTATTCACTGGAACCAATAATGTGCACTCTAGAGAGACTAGACTTAAAGGGACGCCGTCATCACCTGAAAATCTGAAATCTATATAACGCCACGATTCTTTCATGATGAGTCTTCCTAACAAAAAAAACAGATGCCTTATTGAAAAGTTAAAATGTATTTGAAGCTTTCTGTCTACTAATCCCTATATTTTTCGAGCTGCAGAGACTTTCCTTTAGTAGTAGTGTCTACTTAAAGGGATTGTCTGGTGTTTAATTTTCTAAGCAAATACATTAATGTATTATACTTTTTTGTATTACAAATTTAAATTTGCAACAAAAAAAAAGAAATTGTTGGAGCGTTCTGACACAAAGCCAACAGTCCGGCAGTCTGTTGGCTTTAAGCTCCGCCCAATAACTTTTTTATTTATAAGACAAACCCACAATAGAGCTATATCAAAGAAACAGGAAGTTAGTGGGTGTAGCTTAAAATGATTTGCCCTACGGTTTTGTCTAATTAAGCTATTAAGGAATTGTTTAAGTTAAATGGTAAAATAGTTTTTCAAATATTAATATAATAATCAGAAATACAGTAGACTCTCAGTTAAATGGAACTCAGCAACCATAAAAAAAATTGTCAACAAATGCCAGGAGCCAGGTTGTCATGCCACAGAATGCTTACAGGCACCTAGATTTTATACACCGTATGTCTCTGCAATTCAGTGTTACCTGGAAGCAGACAGGCATGAGTCACTGAGCAAGTGCAGTGTTGGTGTTACATTCACCAGGTTCAGCACCGCACCCTCCAGCCCAACATACCTATGTATAAGTGAGGAGTGAAAGCTGCTGCTGCTAGAACAACCCTCACTGACAAATATACTTAGGAGAGCATCCTATGAGCAGCTAATCTAGGCCTCTTTTATAGTAAATCGCAAGCAACCAGAAACAACATTTATCCGGCATCCACCATTCCCTGTGGTGCCGTATAACTGAGAGTCTACTGTATTGAATAAAATGATTTCATATGAGACATGCCCAATCAGACAGACTTAAAACACATTATATCCCATAAACATCCATATACATTTTTCAGGTTTAAATTATGTTTAACAAAGAGCTCAATGTAACAATGGTTTATCGGTGTCCTGTTAATCCCCTTCACTTGTGTTTCTGTCCCCCATTTATCTCCCTGACCCCTCGGGTAACACAAATTAAATTATACATGGTCTCCAGGGGCAGGAGGCAACTCTTGTTACTTCTCTGAAAATGAATACACGAGGCAAAAATACACGTGAATCTCATGATAGGTTTTGAAAGATGAGCTCTGTCACTGGTTACAAAGAAAAAAGGCAAATTTAACAATAGAAATGCACTCATATATTATAAAAAGGGGGCAGCTCCTATCCTAAAGGCATATTCTTACAATGCTGTTCTAAATCATGTCCTGACACTGCACTGTAGTTAAAAAACTGCCTGCTGTTTGAAACTGGCGAATCCAAGACCATTACAGAATTACTGTCCTTGCTGCCAAGGTTATACAGCGCCAGGTGCCCACGCCATTGTTCACTTGATCGAGTCTTCAAACCGAATCTAACTCGGCAAAACACATAAAAGCTTCCAAAATCTTTGATATTGACTGTTCAGTAATAAGCACAAATACAGAGTAACACGTTGGAAACCCGCAAACAAAAGCAGCGCGCTCCGTGTAATGAGTCTCTGCCCGGACCTTGGATTTGCTGCAGTTTTCAGGATGATGAACCTATTTTTAGCTGCCCCCAGGCAAAAAATTTCCTTCTCGTTGAATACCTTGCTCAACAAAAGCAGCAAATTGTCCAGTAACCTTTGTCGTGTTGGAAATGAGAATATGAAAGGGGTCACTTAAAGATTACTGTACTGTCAGAGTGCTAAACAGAATAAAGCATTGCAGGTACTCGCGGTTCAGTAAGCGGCTTAATAGCACGTCCATGCGTCAGCCCCGGATTGAACCTGTAGCAGGAAGGGCGTCAGTGGGGACCTTAGTGTCGACCTGCTATTTAATACTTTTCAGAACAATGAATGCCCGCAATGCTTTTTCCCGGAGATATCCTGGCTTGCAGCCATCCATCTGAGCAGCCAATTCCCTGCTGTGCCTGCTGAGAACTTAAGAAAAGCAACTCACCCACACAAACTGGGAAATTATAGCACAACAAGGCTTTGTTAGGTGGCAAAACTAGTAACGGGTGCCTAAAAAAAACATTGTTTAGTTTAGATTAACAGTGCCTATGGGCCACCACCCTGGACAGAAAGTCTTGCCAGTCTCTTAAGGGTGCATTTAGCATCCTGCAATCATCTATCTTGATGCGTATTAGCTGATCTCCCCACCATGTACAGATCCTGATTTTAAAGGATTTCAAACAGACACAGATTTAAATTCAGTTTGACACATTTCAACCCAATGTCTTAATTTGAAAGTCACCGTGAGTTTGGAGTCACAGTATTGTTCCTGCTCCAAATGGCCTACATTCACAATGAACTGAAGCTTTTTGTAGGATACACTGAACATCTTCATGTTTCTCTAAGGTGAAATCTTAAAATGCTTAGAGTACATTGGACTGCAAGAAGATCCAACCAATCCATACTTCAGGAAATCAAGACAAACTGTTCACTGGAAGGTTTGATAATGAGGTTAAAGCTCAAACATTTTGACCATATCACGAGAGGACAGGTTCCCTAGAGAAGACTTTGATTTTGGGAATCATTGAAGGCACATGAAGAAGGGGACGGCAGAGACGGAGATGATTAGATGAGGTAATTGAAGAAATGAACATGAAGTTGATGGAGCTTAGAGGGGCATGGATACGACTGAATGACTATACAACAACAAAGGAGAAATCTTTTAATAACTGCAGGTACATGCAGGTTCAAGTTCCATTTCAGGTTAAATCATAACCAAGAATAGATGTTCTTGTGGGGAAAGTCTCCCTTTACCATTATCTCTGACTGAGCACAGATGGATTATTTAGTTTCAGTAAGTAGGACGGAGCCAAAGATATCCTGACCTGTTTGTAGCTCTCAAACCCTGGCCTTTCATGGAAGATATGAAGGTGATCATGAAGAGAACTCACCACTAGAGGCCACGTGTGAGTCAATATTCAAGAAGGCAGAGACTAGCACCTCTTTAGAGGGAAACATAATAATAAGATTCAATGGAAGAGCAACGTACAGCAGAATCACTCTGCCCCTCATGCTCCAGGTCAGCGGGCAGTAGTCTACAGGTACAAAATGGAAGCCACTAGACAAAAGCAGTGTTAGGTTTTCTCTAAAATGTTATATGCTCATGGCTTACACAGCTACTGATGTTGATTGTTTGTATCATACTACACAAAAGTGACGTTCTTCTCAAACTACAGTGTTCAAGTGTGAGTAGCCTATGAAAAGATCACTGTACTTTGGTAAAATGTAACAAAATGTACCATTTATACAAGGGAAGACACTTCTCCCATGCTTCAAATCTGTTTAGGAACAAAGGCACAATGTCTGTCATCATTAAAGGGCCATTAACCTATAAGTGCTCTTCATTGTGTGAAAGAGCACAAGATTCTATGTTAAAATGATCTATCGCATTTTTTTAATTACACTAATAACACCTAAAAATGAAACAAACAACAAAGTGTACAAACACACTGCTGACTGCTCATGATTAACTGCATCTGCCGACAACGGCCTTTGGAAGCTCCGTGAACACAAGATTTATGGTTTCTCTCTGCATTCCGGAATGTAATCAGCCATCAGTTAACCCACAAGTAACATATTTAGGAGTTTCCAGCAGTCATTTCCCTGAACAGATGAATATGTGAAGTATTAACCTTCTTTCTGTGTCTGCTCTCTGCATGCAGCTCTTGCTGTCAGTCTCTCTGGAGGCATGCCTGATTCTCATGTAAACAGACACTTCATTTACGATTTTTTTCTTGTTGTTCTTGTTTCTTGTTCATGTTTTGAGGAGTATCTTACAGTGGTGTGCTCCAAGTTGTACTGAATAAACTGGCCCTTTAAAGCAAAACTAAACACGGCCTTCTAACAATTTATTTTTAACTGTGTAAAAACATTTGCACCTTATCAAGCTCTTCCAAAGTTTATACTATATTTACATTTGACACTTCAGTGCTCCTTTAAAAAATATAAGCTTAAACACAAGCCAATTCAGAAGATATATTATTGTGTCAAGGTAGATGTAATACAGAGTCTGACAAAGTAATGGTTTATGTCTGAAGCCGAAATCCATCTTGAGCACTTTAGAGCGTAACTGTGGATATCCGCCGCGCGCACCTGTGCGCAGGGTGGCACCGGACCAATTACAGCCTCTCTTCTAGCAGCAGACATTCTATTTAACTCCTGATCAATTAGCGGCTATTAATTATGAAAATGTGTTATAACGTCAGACTTTTGGAACATTCTCATTTATTTACTCCCAGCATCCGTCATGAGGCTAAAATACATTTGAGCAGCTTAATAAATCATTCATGAGTGATACGATGGGAGTCGCAGCTCACAGCCAAAACTCCACGATAATTAAAATATTAAACATTTATATAATTGTACAAATACACTGACAGCGAAAATGTTGGTTTAGTTTTTCACCAGAATAATCTTCCTCTCAAAAGCTGCCTTAGCATAATTGTAGGGTGTTAATCAGGCGCAAAAACATATTTGAAAAAAGTCTAAATTAAAGTAACTGTGCCATCACAAATAAAAAACACTTAAAGGGATATTGAAGTCCAACTTTTAACATATTTAAAATAGGAAGTTTTATAAATATTGTAAGATTTTTAAGAGTCCTAATTTGATATAAACACGTGAACCTCTGATCTAAAGAGAATTAATCTAGAGAACTGGAAAGAAACTGAAAAGGTTTAAGACTATTTGTGGACAAAGATCTACCTTAGCAGTGCTCAATGCCAGGCAGCAGCTTTAAAGGTAATGAGGATGCTAGCAGAGCAAAAACTGGCATAAATGTATGGATAGAAAGTTTTATTATGCCACTGTGATAGACTTTAGCTTTGTGGAGCACAAAGTATGAACCAATTGTAATAAAAATGACATTCTAGATCTATAGAAGGTTCAGAGAATCACAAGAAATTACATAGGGAGGATGAAGGGTTTCAATTACTGGCGGTCAATGGCTGGCCTCAAACAATTCGCCCCCCTCCTATTCTCTTGAGTGGGAAATAATGTACCTATTTCACAGCACATAGTCTCACATATACCCAACAAATGTTACTTTCTCTTGCCCTCCCTTCACTGCAGATACATTAGGCATTGTATCCCCTCTCTTCCACCAGGAATGTTAGCATTTTGTTCATTTTTTTTAAAGGGCAATTTAACTCAGCACAATTTGGATCACTTCACAGTAAAGATCTCCTAAAAACATATTGAAATACTTTTTGAATTTTTTAAATATGTGCTTTTTCACTGAGAAACCAAATCAAATTAAATCTGTGTTTACATGCATAACAGACTGACCACATGCCAGACACACAGCTACAGCACATTGTAGTGAGACAAAAGAAAAAAAAAGGTTAACCCTTATCAAATCCATCTGCACATAAACAGGTCAGTTATGTGCTAATTGTCTTAACTGCGCAGCTCGGCTATCTGTTATTACTCATGCAACAGTCAGAAGGCAGGATAGACTTTGTTATGTAAACAGTCTTAAAACTTTAGATTTTTTTTAGCTGTTATTAGTGTACTTAAAAAAATAGATACTTTTAACATACAGTCTTGTGCTCCTTTACACCATGAAGAGCATTTACAGTGAGGTAAACGGTCCTTTAATGACTCCGAATCCACAAGAGCTCAATCACATCAAAACAGATAAAATATGTGATAACCCTTAAAAACAAATGGGTCTTACTACAGCTTCACATTCAAAATTACTCATTTGCAGGGGTCTCCCATATCTGAATTTATACCTAATGGCAGCCAATAAGGGTAATATATTCAATGAGTGACCACACAATAAGAATGGGCAGAAGGTCTCATTGCTAAACCAATAACAAGCAGGTAGTCTATTTGTGGACAAAGATCTACCTTAACAGTGCTCAATGCCAAGCAGTAGCTTCAAAGGTTAACAGGATATTAGCAAAGTTTAACAATTTATCAAGTAATTTCTCTTCGTACCCCTTCTGGATCGCTACCTTGTCATGGTGAAGGAGCTTGTGTACCGCAATGAAACTGTGAGCTATACCATGTTGGATCACCCAAGATCAGCAGTATAGTGGAGAGGTCAGACAAAATGTGGTCCACTGGAGAAGAAACTGTCAACCCACTGAAGTATCTTTGCCAAGAAAACCTTATGATAAGAACAACCAGACACAAGATATGCCTGGCAGAGTGTGGTCCATGCGGTCACAGAGAGTCAGACATGACTGAACAACAACAACAACAACAATATCTCCATAGGTTATAGTGGCTATAGCTACCTGTTAAAATTAATTGTATTAAATTTAAAGCTGGAGGTGGCTAGACTGAATAACTTTCTGTAGGCTTCTATACGGTAAAGAGAAAGCGGTTAACCATTGGTTTACATTTAAGGGGGTGACTGGCCACATTAGATTTATTTTTCTAAAGAAATAACTCTAATTATGGATTAGGTACTGCAGTGCACTCAAGTCACTATGCTTCCTAGAGAAAAATGATCATATTAATAAAATCCAGGTCTATTTAGTAACATGTTTCCCTTTATTTAATGATCGTTACTGCAGCTTATTCCTAGATATGCATTCTCTATCCTTTTGATTGAGCCCTATGTATTTTAACTTGATTATAATTAAGTATTTTTCAATATTATCAGTATTTTCTGATTTTCTGCCTCATCCTTGGGCAAAAAAGATCTATGAACAGTCATGTTGTGAAGATTAGTGTAGATTTAGCCAGAATAATCCAAACACCAACGTATTTATCTGGGGAGTTGTGCACTAAAAAAAAGTGATATATAAATGAATTACTTCTGGGCTTATTGACAGAGTCCTCATTCAAGTAAATTGAGCTGGTGAATTAAGGGCCTCAGAGTTCAATAGAGTTATTTTCTACTGGAATCTCAGTTCTATTTTAGCTTGAAATAGACCAGCAGTTTTCTAATTTATAACCTGCAGCCAAAAAACGGTGATTCTCTGTTCCTGGAACTGTTTAACACCTTCACTGCCAGAAGGACTAGAGTGCGGCTAGTACTAGAGTAAAATGGATATCACATGCTCGGAGGATTTGAAGTGCATGGAAACCAACATTCTGGACATTGTTCTCAGCCTCCATCTACTGACACCAAAATAAAGTAAGAAACTAAGTAAGGTAACTAAGAAAGTAGGACCCTAATATATATAAATTCTGGTTTAAGTTTTAATTTTATTTAAAAAGTACTCAATATTACTTAAAGTAATGGACACAATATTTGGTAACTTTAACATAGATACAAAGATTGCACACAGTTAAGAAATGATAGGAATATCTAATGTACCTACTCTATCTACCTTACATGATTTGGCATAATAAATCGTCCATATATATTTGTGCTTATTCCTGGCATGTCTGAATCATTTACTGTTCTTGACCCTAACACTTTTGCTGGAATGCTGCCCCTCTTTCTATAACATACTATTTTCTCACATTACCCCTGAACCTCTAGACTTCCAACTTCAGATCATGACCTATTGTTCTTACTTCTGTTTCTCTTGATGATATTCTCTGCTGAACTGTATTAGATCCTTTGATATATTGGGGGGGGGGGGGGGGGGGGGGTGTTAGTATTTGATCCCCTGCTGATTTTGAACGTTTGTCCACTGACTAAGAAATGATCAGTCTATAATTTAAATGTTAGGTGTATTTTAACAAAAAAACAAACAAACAAAAAAAAACACCAAAAGGTTATAAATTGCTTTGCAGGTCAATGAGGGAAATAAGTATTTGACCCATTCGACTTAGAACTTGTTGAAGGTCAACATTGGTTGAGCCTACAATATCTTAGTTGTCAATTTCATTGGAGAGGGCATTACAGAACCCCTTTAAGAAACTTTTCAATCACAGCACCTTAAGCTGAGTTTTGTACATAGATAATTTATAAAACAAAAAAACATTAAAAATAAGTTCAGCTCCATCAGTCTTCCATAATGTTCCTCTACAGTCAACGCCAGGTACAGTATGTGAGGAAGATCTAGCGCTAGAGGACTTTTAATGTAATGTGACACTGTCTGTTAAATGATAGGAAGGACTTGGAAAGAAGCAAGAACTGGAAATGATGGATGTGCCTCACTGTCTCTGTAATTAAATCTC
Source organism: Discoglossus pictus (assembly GCA_027410445.1). Taxonomy (NCBI): domain Eukaryota; kingdom Metazoa; phylum Chordata; class Amphibia; order Anura; family Alytidae; genus Discoglossus; species Discoglossus pictus. Next base: position 55,423,456 of record CM050168.1, read on the forward strand.
CTCTCACAAAGAAGAGCAACAATCTGTGTTCGGACAGGAGGAAAAATAGAAAATGCTGCATCATGAAAATTCAGGAGAAAGATGGAAAGAGGACCGACCAAGGAAAATATGCAAGAAGAAAACTGTGCAAGAGAGTCAGAAACCTGTGAAATTGATGGAACTTGTTTAAAATGGCACTAATGTCCCAATTTTCTATCATAAATCTCAAAAAGAGCATTTTTACAAACGTTTTTTTTTTCTGTAAGAAATATTAGTGATCCATATTGAAGAGAAATTTAATTAAATTAAAAGAGAAAAAGTGTCAGGAAGAATTATTCTCTCTTACTCTAAAATGGAAAGTAATGGAACAGACTTTTTTGTGTTGCTTAAATGTTAAATAGTACATTTCTATACTAAAAAACATTTTTGAAACGTGTAAAATATGCAATTTGATATGCATGATAGAAAATGTAATAGTTTCATGTTAATTCCAATATGCAGTTAAAATCCAAGGTTGTTCTCTACTGAGTGATCAAGAGATACCCACAGGATATGGTGAGATGTTGTATTAAATGAAGTGAAAGGAGGAGAGGTTTGTGGTACAAGAACACATAACACATTGTCCCACCAAAAAGGACAATCAGCTCCATTCAGAATGTCCACAAGCCCACCAACGTCTCTGACCAAAACCACTTCAATAGATTCATGTGCCCATCAAGAGACAGAAATGGATGAAAGCCAAGGGTGGACTAGGATATCTAACATTTATGAGCCAGGAAGATTTTATAAGAGTCAGGTAGTCTGGAAGGAAGCCCATCATATAGATATGTTATATTTTGATAAATAAGTTTAGGCTCCCAGGTCCTAGGAAATTGCCACCCCAGATGTGAGGTACATGGAAAAGCTGTGATAGAAGCAGTTAAACCCTCGGACAGACACCGCCAGAAAACTTGTGTTCAAGCTACTACAGTATAATATGTGAAGACCTAGATCTGCTAATAGACCCTACATAGCAACATGGATCATACACATGAGCATGGACCATACATATCAACATGGATCATACATATCAGCATGGTCCATGCATATTAGCATGGTCCATACATATCAACATGGTCCATACATATTAACATGGTCCATACATATCAACACAGATCATACATATCAGCATGGTCCATACATATCAACATGGATCATAAATATCAGCATGCACCATACATATCAGCAACATTAAAAATAATTTAAAGGGCCACTTTAGTGGTCACACAATTGGGTATCATTTGCGGATATAATCATTGGGTAACAATACAACAGTGTTTTAATGGAGAAAAAAAATCAATGTGGCTCGTAATATTTAGTTTTGAGATAAGCACCCATTATGCAATGTCCAAGAGGTGAAAGTGGATCTGCCCATGAGGGTGTTTTACATTGTTTTCTGACTAGTGCAAGTTTGTCTACAATAGCCATTGCAGGGAAGGAGGCAAATAAACAATGTCATCAGGATAGCCGGGTGATAAAGGGTGGAGTCAAAAACACTAAAATAAAATGGGACATTTCAAAGTCTAAACTGTATTGTACAAGCCTTTATATCTGTTAATTCTTAGTGTTGAATCGCCCCATTACTTATTATATGACCTTCTTGAGCTCTTTGTTATATGTCTTGACAACTGAGTGTGAGCCTTGGAAACTGAAACTAAGTCAAATAGCTTTATTGTAACACTAAGGCTCTTTCTGTGGATTTAAGAAGGGCAGATCTTGTAGCAGAGCATCTTACACACTCTCACTTCACAAGAAAGATTGTAACTTTGCTACATATATTACATTTGGTCTTCTTTTTTTAAATAGATATTTTATCTTTTATCAATTTATGTCCTCAAAATATCACATTACAAATATAGGACGTCAGTGTCCTTTAAAGTATTTCAGTGCTTCTGATCCCCTACTGCACTTGTCTCAAAGACGGCGTGTTGCTCGTTTGTCACTTATTACAGTTATCAGAATTAAAGGGCCACTGTAGTAATCATGCAATAGTGTTTCATTTTTCATTTAGTGATTAGCAATATAAATATATATATATATATATATATATATATATATATATTTGAAGATAAAAAAAAACTATTTAGCTTTTAAATCTTAGTGTGGAGTAGAAGAGCTGCTTTTCTCTGCCTTCTGCCCAGGAGGCTATCCTAAAATGTCCTACAGCCCATTCTGTTTGCATGTAGACACCACTGCAATAGAGGAGGCAGAAGAGTCCTAACAGGACAGCCCCCTGAGCATATTCTCTCCTACTCCTTGAACACCTAATAAGGCTTGGAAAGAAGCAGATCTTGCTGAGTCTGCAATGCAAATGTTCAACTGTAAGTTTTAGAAATAAATATATTATATTTTTTGTTTAATTGCTAATCAGTTATTAAATAAACAAATTAAATCCTATTGTATGAGCGCTGCAGGGGCCCTTTAAACTGTCTAACTACCCAAGAGCAAATAACCAAAAGGAAAAGAGGTAGAAACTGCACAAGTCCACCAATTGTATGGATAAGGGTCTTCCAGGAGCGTTCCCTCTAAAGACATGAAAAGGTGCAGATAACCACAGAGAGACACATATGGAGATAAGTTTACTGCACTTTCGCCTCAGAAGCATCATCATATTTAGATAACTTACCTGTAGAATGCAGGAAACAGAAGATGAAGATCAGATGAATCAGTCCAGTGGTGGCCAGGTCCATTAATGATACGGAAATTAGAAAAAGAAGGAGAAACTCGTTAGTTACTGATAAAAAACAAACAAACTCAAAATGAAGCAACTGCATTGTGTGAGCCAAAATCAGTATAAACAACTTTGCATTTTATTATTATTATTAAAAATATTAGATTTTGTAAGAAAACGTCCACTGAAAAAGCTGATTTGTCTCTGATCTTTAGGCTGGAGCTCTTCCCATGATTTGTATTGGTGGCAGAGTGTACTAGCACTTCCCTGATTTAAACAACACACAGTGTATAATACATGGGCCAGGCTCAAGTCTAACTATGAGATATTCTTTAAAATAAGTCTCATAAAACATGTTTTTTTCAGAATTACAATAAAGTAAAAACTTTACTACTTGAAATACTCGGATGCATTATCTTATATTTTTGCTGACTTTCCACAGGTTATTGTAATTGTTTAGATGTTCAGTTGTGTCCGACTCACTGTGACCCTATGGGCCACAGCACACCAGACACATCTTGTGTCTAGTTGTGCTTATCCATAAGGTTTTCTTAACAAAGATACTGGAGCGAGTTGCCAGTTCTTCTCCAGTGGATCGATGTTTGTCTGGCCTCTCTGCTATGATCTGCCATCTTGTGTGAGTTGGTATAGCTGACAGCTTTATTGACAAAGGAGTGATCCAGAAGGGGTTAAACAGGTTAGGGTTACATTAATATACATAAATAATGCTGCACCCCCAACTTAATCCCCTGAACAAAAATCAATGACACAAAATGCAGGGAATCTTTAATTCTATGGGAACCTCTTTACTGAACTGGATTTAAAGGGCCACTCTAGTCATATTTTTAAAATATCTTATTTTGAAGAACTACACTTAAAATATTGAACATTTTTTTATATACAACTAACCTCTATCCCCCTTTCTTGATAGTTACCTTGTCATGGTGAAGCGGCTTGTGTACTTCAATGAAGCTGTGAGCTATATATGTAGGGGCACTTAAGAAGGACAGATCATAGCAGAGATGTCAGAGAAATTGTGGTCCACTGTAGAAGTAACTGGCAACCCACTCCAATATCTTTGCCAAGAAAACCATATGTATAAGCATGACCTAAGACATAACAATTGTGCCTGGCGTGCTGAGGTCCATAGGATCACAGAGAATCGGACACGACTGAACAGCAAGCTGCTGTTGAACCTCTCATTTTAATTCAGCAGATCAACTTTCTGAAAGTAAAGATTTACACAAATATTTTTCTGATCCAAATTTTTTTATCATTCATATAATTATTATTTATTTTTATTATATCTTGATCCTTAATACTCTATTTTTTGCTTCTATTTTTGCACAATAGTTATAAAAATGCACAAAAAAGTGGATAAATAGCAATTATTGCAGTTTAGACATTTTGTTTTCGGCGCATATCACAACAATAAAGAGAATATTATATTGTATCTGTCCAATTATAAACCCAAATAAGGTACATGTAATTAGCTATGAAAAGTTTAACCCGACGCCATTGTATAAGGCTATATATATCCCCAGTTTGACAAACAGACGCAGCCTGGTATGGTGACATATGTTACGTGAAAGTGTTGGGAGAAGTGACAGGATGCAAACTCGCTAACTAGCTTGCAATGCCAGGATTTGTTAGAACTATTAACACAGCGAAGGGCGTAGTTTGGTAAAAACTTCACATGCTTGTGAAGAATATAACACATGACCAATGGTAGCAGCGGTACAAGCCAGGACAATAAAAACACAATTTCAGAGAAATTCTTATATTTGGTTGCTTCTGTCTTGAGTGATTTAATCTTAGACTGCTAGTCAGCCTGTAGCTTGAGGGGTAGGGTTATCCATTTCTATTGGTAGGCAGAGAGAGGGAGGGGGAGAGAGGAGGGAGGAAGAGAGGGATGGAGGGAGAGAGAGGAGGGAGGCAGAGAGGGAAGGAGGAAGAGAGAGGGAGAGAGGGAGGCAGAGAGAGAGAAGGGAGGGAAAGAGGAGGGAGGGAGAGAGGGAGGAAGAGATATGGAGGGAGGCAGAGAGAGAGGAGGGAGGGAAAGAGGAGGAGGCAGAGAAGGAGAGAGATAGGGAGGCAGAGAGAGATGGTGGGAGGAGAGAGAAAGGGAGAGAGTGGTGGGAGGGCTAGAGAGAGAGGAGAGAGAGGGGGGGGGGACAGAGCGCAGAGAAAGAAGGCACAAAGAGAGACAGACGGCACAGAGAGAGAGGGTGCACAGAGAGAGAGAGAGAGGGCGCACAGAGTGAGAGAGAGGATGCACCGAGAGAGAGACAGCACAGAGAGAGAGAGACAGCACAGAGAGAGAGACAGCGCAGAGAGAGAGGGCACACAGAGTGAGAGAGAGGGTGCACTGAGAGAGAGACAGCGCAGAGAGAGAGAGAGAGAGGGCGCACAGAGAGAGAGAGAGGGCACATGGAGAGGGTGCACAGAGAGAGAAGGTGCAGAGAGAGAGGGTGAACTTAGAGAGAGAGGGCACGCAGAGAGAGACATAACAGACAATTGAACATAACATATGATACCGTCATTTATGACGGGCAAGTTACTAGTAGAAAATAAAGACCTGGCAGATCGGGCTGATCACTACATACATCATATGGAAATTCCCAAGCTCTAAACATCATTAATTTATTAATTCATAACTAATAATGTTTATAATACCCTAATAAAATGTTTTACCCCCTGTGCTACCTGAAACATGTTGCCAAGTGACAGATATCAGATTGAGGACAGTATATTTTATTATACCCTAAGGGTCACTTTAACTTCACTTCTGACAATAAAGAGAGTGACGAAAATCAATAACTCACTTAACATCTCCCTTAATGAGTAAAAGAAAAATCTATGCAAGGCCAGGCAAAACCTTTACACAAGGATCATTTGTAGATGGTCTGATCGAATGGAGAGAGATCAAACGACGAGATATGAACTCATTATGGCTTTACACCTTCTGATGCACGAAAAAGGGAGAAACTTTACACCTCAGCACCAGAAAGCTGAGAAGTAGACAAGCATAGCGTAAATGTGAAATAATTACAGTCATGTCACATTGCAGAGGTTGTGTTATCTATCACTTAATGTGCAAAAACAACATGAGACGTTGTGTTCTATGTTACTTTCAAAAAAAGAAAATTAATTATTTATGCAGGTAAAGTCATGGAACCGTATACCAGCTAAGGTTCTTGTTCAGTCTTTCAGTTGTGTCCGGCTCTCCGTGACCCTATGGACTGCAGCAGGCCAGACACGATCTGTGTTTCTGGTTGTGCTTATCCATATGGTTTTCTTGGCAAAGATACTGGAGTGGGTTGCCAGTTTCACCTCCAGTGTCTGACAATTTTGCTACAACTGGCCCATCTTGGGTGACCCTACATGATACAGCTCACAGCTTCCTTGAAGTACACAATCCCCTTCACCACGGCAAGGTAGCGATCCAGAAGGGTCTTGTGTACCAGCTTAGGTAGGGTGGCTTTTAATATTTTCTGAATATAAAATGCGGTCAACTAGATTTTCCTAAAGGAAGCAAAGCATTCTGGGTGGGTGGGAGGAGCAGTATTCCTAGTTTTTACAGCAATTTGGCAATGCATTAACGTAGCCTTGAGAAAAAAAGAATGCATTTCATTGTCACCATATGCATTTTGCTTTTTGTGTATTATATCCCTCCCTTATAGCTCTTGTTCATATCTTCGTATATATCTTGAGTATTATAATTGAAATACTCCATTTGGGTTTGCACATGCTCAGAGTGATTGTAACAAGCAGACAGAGGGTGAGAATAAAACCTAGCATTACAATTATTCAGTCTCTCTAAAAGCATATTGAGAATACACAACTCCCCATGGAGTAACTCAAAAATATGGGGCAGAACAAGAGGACAGGATGAGAAAGACTGAGTGACAAACAATCAATCTTTATTGAATTTATTGATTATGTATTTGTTACTATCCATAGTTTTCAATTATATTTGTAACTTTATCTGTATCCCTTTAATACAAACAGATCTAATGTATAGTACGTGGCCAATTAAAGGTATATGCAAGTGATGTGGGTTATGAATGCATCCTGTAGAATGCATCCTAACCCACCTAGAAAGAAATGTTTGCATGAAAAAATGCAAACAATTTTTGCAGAAAAGAAAAACATTTGCTGGGGGTGATGTAGACACCCCCAGCAACTGAGATTTGCATATTGGATATCTCATTTTTAATGAGATATCCAATATGCAGCACATGTGCATGCTGATTGGCTAAAGGAAAGGAAAGTGTCTGATATCATGTGACTTGCCAGCGTAGGGCAGACTACAGGTGCTAACTGAGCATGTCTGCACAATCCCCAGGCCACAAAGAAGCATTGTATAAGTTATGCTAATTTTGCACCTGGAATTTCTGGGGGTGTCAACATTGAGAGAAAACAGTTTGCAAAAGCAAGAAATTCAGCAAACTTCAGGCTAACGGTTTTGGATTTTTTTCATGCAATTTTTTTAGACACTATAAATTCTCCTCTATCAGATGCATTAATAACCCAGCTCACTTTCATATACCTTTAATGAAAATTTGGGGGGGTCCTATTTTTATTAACAGACAAAGTACCAAATACATATACAATGAAAAGTAACTTTAATCTAATACTTAAAAAAAAGCCAAGGAGTTGCATGAGTGAAATAATGTCAGAGAAAGTCCTCAATCCTTGTTCTATTCTTATTAAATCAGCCATCTGGGATAACCTTCTGTTGCTGCATTTATATATCAGTTAAAGATATTTCTCACCTCTGATCCTCCTACTCACAGTACTGAGAAGTGCAGAGATACCAACTCGAAACACGCTACTGTCTGTTATAAAGAGCCTGGTCATGAGGGCGGTAATAAGAAGGGGTGTTAAATGGACTCTGAACCTGTAAATAGTCATGTAGAGCATCACAAATCAAATGGAGAAGCTGTAAAAACATTTTCTATTTATAATGCTTCAGAGTTAGCTATTAAAGCTGTAAAATGGTTTACTTAACATTGGCTCGTATCTGTAGTTCAACTACACCAGCAAATATACTAAACATCTCTGAAGGGACCATACGTTACAATTTTCTTCTAAATGCATATATTGTCTCTTCACTGCAATGCTACATTTCAGCTTTATTTCTTAAGAGTAAGTATTTCTGAAGAAACCAAAAGGAAAAATAGACTGGATAAGCAGGGAGCTTGTGATTTTAAGTCCTTACAGAACCTGCAATATCCAGGTAGAGGAGCTGAGGACAAACTGGGTTTTATAAAATCTCTTATAAAATAGTGAAATACACATCTTTTTTTTTTTTTTACTCTAGTTCTTCATAACAGAGCACTAAATGCATGAGAATTCAGTGTTACATGAGTTGAAATATTTGCTTCCAGTTTAAAGCTAACAGCACAGATTTTAATCATTCTCAGTTTCCTAATACTCTGGTAGATAATTAGCTAGATAACTGACAAAAATAAAGATGCTGTTTCATTTAATTGATTATCTTTATATGCAGTGCTGGGTATCTGTTTTACTGTGTTATAGATGTCCCCTAGCATGGTGGGAAAAGGCCTGGGGTAGATGGGCAAACAGGCACATTGCACGTATCTTCTATACACAGAATAATAGAACTATCCAGATTATTAAAAGCAATAAATTATAGCTTCATAATATCCACAGCACAACTGGCGGCCAGTCTGGAACAAATATCTATATATATTCTACCCCCTAGAATTTTTCTAATTCCAAGTGTGTGTGTGTATATATATATATATATATATATATATATTATTTCTGTATATATATATATATATATATATATATATATATATATATATATATATATATGTATACAGTAAAATCCTGGTTATCCGGCACCCAACTAACCGGGACTCTCAAGCAACCGGCACCAGCATCAATTCCCCATTTTCAAAAAACTTCAGCTAAACCGGCATAACCGGCACTATCCGGAGTTCGAGACTGCAAAATAAAATTCGGGGACTCCCAATTAACCGCCAAATACAATTATCCAGCAATAGGGAGCCCCTGTGGGTGCCGGATAATAGGGGTTTTACTGTATATATATGTGTATAGATAGAGTATATAATATATACCGTATTTTTCGCCGTATAAGACGCACTTTTTCTTCCCCAAAACTGGGGGGGGGGGGGAGTTGGTGCGTCTTATACGACGAATATACCTTTTAAAACTGCCTCTTTCTGCCCCTCTTGATCCTCTCCCCCTCCTGATTCTCCCCTTCGACCCCTCTGATCCTTCCCTTGCCCCCCTTTAGATCCCCACACCTAGTGACGTCACACACGCGACACAAGGGAAGGCTTCAGTACAGGAGGAGTGCTGGTAGGAAGCGCTGCGTGATGGGGTGAGATCAAGATGGGCCAAGGGATCATCATCGATGGGCAGAGGGGAGAAGAAAGGGGAGGATCACGAGAGTCAGGGAGGGTCAAGAGCTCCTGGGGGCTCCCAAATGCTCCAAATGTGTTGTGTATATGTATATGTATGTATATATGTATATGTGTATGTATGTATATATGTATATGTTTATGTCTGTGTATGTATATGTGTATGTATGTATGTATGTGTATGTATATGTGTATGTATGTATGTATGTCTGTATGTATATGTGTATGTGTATGTATGTATGTATGTGTATGTATATGTGTATATATATATATATATATAGTAAATAAAAAGTACATCTGCGTTCACATCTGAATGTCTAAAGCAAGTTAAAAAACCTGCTTCCAGCTCAGAGTTCCAAGAAAAACAGTTATTACACTGCACTCTGGGAAGTTGAGCTGGGACACACAAACATGGCCACAAATGCCTCACTCTTCATATTTTTTTTATTTTATATTTGTGTGTGATGTAGGTGTGTATATGTGTGTGGAGTGTATTTGTGTTTGATTCAGAATTTTTTTTTCTTGTTTTCCTCCTCTAAAAACTAGGTGCGTCTTATGTGCAGGTGCGTCTTATATGGCGAAGAATACGGTATATTTATACATATATATTCTATAATTTTTTTTCATTTCCTAATATATATATATTTATATAAATATATATATATATATATATATATATATATATATACACACATTTATATATATATATATATATATATATATATATATATATTTATATATTCATATATATATTTATCTACCGTATATATTATATCTATATATTATATTATATATATATTATATATGTATTATATGCACTGTATGCATATAGCATCAGGAAGAGATGCTGCAATCTCTCCCCCCTCACCCTAAATCCCCCCTCACCTCCTATCCATTTGGCTGTCAGTATACTTCTGATAGCTGGATCTAGGAAGATCATGCAAGATTATGTTGAGCGATCTCGCAAGAGCTGCTGATCAGGGCAGTTAAAGCCAGACCTCACAGGAGGTGAGGGAGCGAAAGAGGGAGCGATTTGTCCCCCCCACCCTGGTTCCTACGTCCATGCTAGCATTTAACGTGTGTGTGTGTGTGTGTTTGAAAATGTTGAGTCTGACTAAAAGCATAATAAAGTAGGGAAAATATCATAAAACTAGTTTTTAATTAGAAAAAAAAAATGTTGAACTCTAGAGGTGTCCATGATACTTTGGTGGAAGTGTGTGTGTTTTCATTTGTGTAGAGCTGTGATTACATCTAAAAGATTTCTGGATTTCACAAGGTCTATAATATACCTATATAACTTTTTTCTTTTGTGTACTTTATTTTACTAAGAAGTGCTTAAAAGGGTTCTTTCCTGTTATAGTTTCTCCGCCACGACTGGCGGGCTTGGGGTGAACGGATGGCACACAGCTAAGTTGTTATGTTTTTTACTGTTAAGTTTAGGGTTTAGGGTTACGTTTAGGGTTTAGAGTGGGGTTTAGGGTTAAGGGTTAGGGTTTATGGTTAGGGTAAGGATTTATGGGTAAGGGTTACTGCTGCTCTCCTACTCTAAATTTTACTGTGCAAGTTCTCAGCTATTGTCTTGTGTTGCTGCTGCGGGCTTAGGGCTTGCCTTGAAGTACTGCGGGCCTGGTGTAGCATAACTATAAAAGGATAGATCCCTTAAAAGCTCTGCCTAAAAATACAAATAGTTCCTTACTGGTTTCTCCTAGAAGACCTACAAGGGTTGCACTGCCTCATAGCAACCAATCAGTGGCAACATTTTGCAATGTGCTGCTTAAGAGAGGTCACTGACTGGTTAATTTGTAACAGCGCACTTCACAGTCTGTGTATCCATAATCTGCCTGGGCTACAGAGGGCAGATACACATTGTATTATTTTAGGCAGTAAAAACAGAACTTTTAAGCACTTCTTAAAAAAATAAAGTACATAAAATTAAATAGACACATAGGCACATTATATTCCTATTGAAATCCAGAAACCTTCCATGTACCTTTAATGCTTCTGGGCCCATAAAGGGCGAAGAAGTGTGGTATTTGATACAATTATCTAACATTCCCTCCTCTCCAACTCCTCCTTTCACTGATAGATAATCAAACATGCCCTCATGAGTCACCTCTGAGGAAGTAACATAAAACACAAAAACACAAAATTGATTCCTCTATTCATAAACAAAGTCTTCAAAAATTAAGATTTTTTGTCCATGGCCTTTACAGCTAATGTTACTTTTTTTCACAAACATGTATCATTCATATTGAATGGTGCTTTAACAGCAAGGGTTGGGGAATGAATAAAAGAGAGAGAAAGAGACAGAGAGGGGAGCAACATAAACAAAAACACTGACAGAAGACAGAGGAGAAAGAGACACAGGACAACCGAGGCTGTCTGTGTTTATGTGTATATAATGTGCCAGGTGTAATTACACACACAGCACTATATACATTGTGACAAGCTATTAGTCTCTGCTGGGTTTGTGCCCTTTATATCCGGCACTTGTGATGGAGGAACATAAATACATGAGGCTTTAATGCTTTTCCAAAGTTTTACATAGAATATCTTTGCCAGTGTTACAATATTTACACCTAAATAAAACAAATAAATTACCAGGTCTGGCTCTCATCTGAGCAATAACTTCACTGCTGACTTCATTGATCCCTTACTAACAGAGTTTCCATCCAGCTAAACCTGGACGGAACAAAAACAAACATAAAAACAGTCCAATAGTTAGTTCATAATCACTGGCCTGTATTCTTAAGAAGTCAAACTTTTTATTCTGCTGCAAGATGCTCCTCTGGCCCACACTGCTGTATGTCTGTATTTTATATATATGGACAAACGTTCAAAATCAGCAGGGGATCAAATACTTTTTCCCCTCACTGTATATATACAATGAGGGGAAAAAATATTTGATTCCCTGCTGATTTTGATTGTTTGTCCACTGACTAAGAAATTATCAGTCTATAATTTTAATGGTAGGTGTATTTTAACAGTGAGAGACAAAATAGCAAAAAACAAACAAGAAAAACGAATGTCAAAAAAGTTATAAATTGATTTGCAGGTCAATGAGAAAAATAATTATTTGACCCCTTTGACTTAGTACTTGGTGGCAAAACCCTTGTTGGCAATCACAGAGGTCAGACGTTTCTTGTAGTTGGCCTCTAGGTTTGCACACATCTCAGGAGGGAGTTTGTCCCACTACTCTTTGTAGATCCTCTCCAAGGGCCTCATTCAAATGTGATTTGGCCATTTGAATAGGGCTCTATATAAGCACAGAGCATATTTTTTTACAGAAGTTTTTAGTTAGTGAAGACCTTGCTTTTGGATACAAGTTCACTAACTAAAAACTTCTGTAAAAAAAGATGCTCTGTGCTCATATTGACCCCTATTCGATTGCCCAAAACGCTATTGAATGAGGCCCCAAGTCATTAAGGTTTCAAGGCTGATGTTTGGCAACTCGAACCTTCAGATCCCTCCACAGAATTTCCATGAGATTCAGGTCTAGAGACTGGCTAGGCCACTCCAGGACCTTAATGTGCTTCTTCTTGACCCACTCCTTTGTTTCCTTGGCTGTTTTGGGTCATTGTCATGCTGGAATACCCATCCATGACACATTTTCAATGTCCTGGCTGAGGGAAGGTGGTTCTCACCCAAGATTTGACAACACATGGCCCTGTCCATCGTCCCTTTGATGCGGTGCAGGTGTCCTGTCCCCTTAGCAGTAAAACACCCCAAAAGCATAATGTTTCCACCTCCATGTTTGACGGTGAGGATGGTGTTCTTGGGGTCATAGGCAGCATTCAGTTGAGTTGATGTCAAAGAGCTCGATTTTGATCTCATCTGACCACAACACTTTCACCCAGTTCTCCTCTGAATCATTCAGATGTTCATTGGCAAACTTCAGATGGGCCTGTACATGTGCTTTCTTGAGCAGGGCGACCTTGCGGGTGCTGCAGGATTTCAGTCCTTCACGGCGTAGTGTGTTACCAATTGTTTTCTTGGTGACTATGGTCCAAGCTGCCTTGAGATCCTTAACAAGATCCTCCCGTGTAGTTCTGGGCTGATTCCTCACTGTTCTCATGATCATTGAAACTCCACAAGGATAGATCTTGCATGGAGCATCAGACAGAGGGAGACTGGCAGTTATTTTGTGTTTCTTCCATGGACTAATAATCGCACCAACTGTTGTCACCTTCTCACCAAGCTGCTTGGCGATGGTCTTGTAGCCCATTCCAGCCTTGTGTAGGTCTACAACCTTGTCCCTGACATCCTCGGACAGCTCTTTGGTCTTGGAATCTGATTGACTGCTTCTGTGGACAGGTGTCTTTTATACATGTAACAAGCTTAGATTAGGATCACTACCTTTAAGAGAGTGCTCCAAATCTCAGCTCGATATCTGTATAAAAGACATTTGGAAGCCAGAAATCTTGCTGATTAATAGGGGATCAAATACTTATTTCCCTCATTGACCTGCAAATCAATTTATAACTTTTTTGACATGCGTTTTTTTGTTTTTGTTATTCTGTCTCTCACTGTTAAAATACACCTACCATTACAATTATTGACTGATCATTTCTTTGTCAGTGGACAAACATTCAAAATCAGCAGGGAATCAAATACTTTTTCCCCCTCACTATATATATATATATATATATATATATATATAGTAATTCAGTGGCACTGCACAATCAACTCAATGCTGCTGGTTGCCACCTAAGAATATGATGCCCCTATGTCTATGCCTTCTTAATACAGGAGTGTGTTAGACATTTTGGTGAGAAGAAATGTTGCATTTTATAATGTATGTGTGAATCTTATAACCTTAACCTCTTCTTTGCGGCAGGGGGCACAGTTTGGGTAAATAATGCCACAGTGGGTAATGCTTAGAATGTTTTATAAATATACATAATGCTGTACTGTAGATTTCCTTTGCAAGCACAGCAATAAAAAGTATAAACGCCAAGCTGTTGTATTTGTGCACCTCCTGCTATCTGCACTGAATCTTTAGGGTGTATAATTATAAAGACAATGACTTACAATTTAGTCATCGCCCACAACTACACGCCTTAAATATGCTCCAAGGATTGTGCTGTGTCTTGGATAACTGCATAATTTGTGCGCATTTCTTACAGTCCTATTAAACGTGTGCTCACAGCCTTGTTTATCAGGCACTTGTCTCCTGCGCGGCTGCAAAGGATTTACAATAATTGCACGCTACTAATATTACGACAAGACAGGAGGCAGCGCAACATATTTTAACATTAATAAATGATGCGCTATGCAAAGCAGACCCCTGGCGAGTAAATCTAATAGTGGCAGGGAACACGTGAGGCAGAGAGTTTGTATAGGGAAAGTCAAGGCTGTATTTATGGCAGAACAACAGCAACAAATCTCACAAAGAAGCAGGAATTAGATGGCGCTTAGAGGCCGCTATACACAGCTGTTACCTGACATGTGGCAGGAGACGGTGTACCGAATATATCAGAATAAAATCGTCGTAAACAGACTCATTGTACTGGCAATGTTCTTAAGTTTAGTACAGGTACACCTCTCTTATTGCTAGCCTCTTTCCCCTCTAATTTCCACTTAGCGCTAAACCTTGCGATATTGTCTTCAAATCATGTTTATCCCTTTAAATCCCCCTTAGCGTTCTCTAATATCGCTGTCTGATCGCTGGGGTGATAGAACGCCCTATTTTGCCCTATTTCACATGTGAAGCGCTAAACTGGGTATTCCTGTAGACATGTGGCTTTATCTGGAAGTGGTAGGGTCAAACATAGTAAAGGAATTGAAGCATGCCTGGGATAAACATGTTCATTGTTTTTTATGTTTGCATTTAATACAGCATGTTTTAAACATCACAAACAGTTGTTTTTTGCTTGAAATAAAAGAAATACCTGTCTAAGCTTCATTTAAAGTAACAGGAAATGCAGAGAGCATACTTTAGTCTGAAGATCTCATTGGCTGATAGAGGGCAAGCCCCCATAGGCAGTTACATAGCTGAATCGATTGAGATCTTCTTAAAACACACTGTGACACATTATCAAATACTGTTTATCGTAAATCTGTGTATATGTTTGACATATCTGGAGTTTAAACATACATTAGAGACTGGGAACACATATTGTCAGATAGAAACCCACCAGTAACACAGGCCTATGAGCCAGATAATAGAGATTTGATGGCAGATATGGGCCAACAGATCCCTCTACTCTGCCCATACTGTCTCCTTATAAACCCTTGTGATATCCTTATATATTATATATATACTAGCGACTTGTCCATCAAAAATGACGGCCAAAAAATTTGAAGCCTGGCAATGCTGTTTGCCACACAACGCAACGCTCTCCCCCTCTACTTTACGGGCCTTGGCAAACTCGTAACTTTTGGGCCTTCAGCACTCATTGCAAGTCTCTCCCCCGTTCTAAATTTCGGGCCTAAGCCTTTAATTTCGGGCCTAAATAATTTAATTGCAGCCTAAGTCCCGCGGCATGCCTCAACCGCTCTCGCCTCGCAGTTGCGGTCCTATGGGCCGCAACAGTACGATATCTCCCAGTACATCAACTATATTAGTGATATCTTTGTTCACTGAGCAAACCCATCTTAGGAACAACCCAAGGGCATCATGTTAAACATCTTTTCACACCTTTCCACTCACCAAATATGGCATTCTCATATGCCAGACAGCTCTATTTGTAAATACAAAATGACTAATAAAACAGTAGTGTTTGTAGGTTATTCCATTTGTCACCAGGATTGGTTCAAAGATAAAGGCAAAGGCGAGGCGAACACCACAACACTCCCAATACCATGTATAATGAAGATAAAACTCAGTTGGCTTATAAAAGGCATTTCTGGGTGATGTTTCTCTATGGGAAAGGTTTCATTATACTTTGCCAGCACTGTAGTCTGACCCTCTGAGTCTGAAACTTTGCAACTACTACTACAAATTTTCAATACAATTTTCAAAGTACGTTTTGTAGCTAATTAATTACATTTTTAACATTATTCAAATGTAAAAGTTGATTGTCCAATTATAATATATTTTCATTGTTTCTATAAACGCCGCCAGAAACATCCAGTCTATGATTATATTTAATGCACAGACTGAAGTGGGACAGCAGGTAAAACCAGGTCACAGTAATTCAGTTAAAATCTAACAGCAATCCCCAAATAATTCAAGGTATGTCCAAATATTGTTTCCAGCGCATCAATCAGCTCAATTTAAGCCACTTAAAATTTTATTGTCGTTGGTTCAGTCTGTTCCTATGTGGCACTGTACCTTTAATGATGACAAGCACAGTTTAAGAAGATTAATGGCTTTTTAAATGGAAGATGCAGCGTATTTGCTGGGTATGCTAGTCAGCGTGTGCAAATGTGTTACAGCCTCTAAGGGAAATAAAGTGATTAGTGCTGGAGTGAGACAAGATAAGAAAAGCATACATCTTGTGTAGCACCAAAACTGTATGGGGACAGGGAATCAGTCAGGACCATGGGAGTAACATAGGGATAACATAAGGGTAACATTGGGGTAATATTGGGGTTACATCAGGGTAACATTGGGGTAACATAAGGGTAACATTGGGGTAACATAAGGGTAATATCAGGGTAACATTGGGGTAATATTGGGGTAACATCGGGGTAACATCAGAGTAACATAAGGGTAACACTGTGGTAATATTGGGGTAACATCAGGGTAACATAAGGGTACCATTGGGGTAATATTGGGGTAACGTAAGGGTAACATTGGGGTAACATCAGGGTAATAACAAGTAACATTGGGGTAATATTGGGGTAACATGGGGGTAATATCAGGGTAACATTGGGGTAATATTGGGGTAACATAAGGGTGACATTGGGGTAACAACGGGGTAACATCGGATTCACATAAGGGTATCCGAGGGGTGACATTGGGGTAACATCAGTACGGACACCCTCTCCCCATTTATGCAGTGCTGGTTTTGGCAAAATTACAGTGTTCACCCCCTTCTGGATCGCTACCTTGTAATGGTGAAGGGGCTTGTGTACCTCAATGAAGCTCTGAGCTATACCATGTAGGTCACCCAAGTTAGGCAGGTCATAGAAGAGAGGTCAGACAAATTGCGGTCTACTGGAGAAGGAACTGGTGACCCACTCCAGTATCTTTGCCATAAAAAAAACATATGGATAGGCACAAACTAAAACATAGACAAATGTGCCTTGGTGATGCCCAGAATTAGACACCACTGAAGGACTGAACAACAAATGAACAACAGTGGTCACATTTTATTCTACCCCTTCAGGATCTCTACCTTGTCATGGTGAAGGGGCTTGTGTACCTCAATAGATTTGCCGGGCATACTGCTGTCCATAGGGTCACGGAGAGTTGAACATGACTGAATGACTTAACAACAATAATTTTATTCTATGGATTTTTAATAAATCATTTTAGAAAAGACAGAATATTTTTAGAAACCAAATAAAGCCTTTAAAAATGTTTCATGTGCAATAAATCTTCACTGCATTATTTAATTTTCTGAGCTGAAGCTGCCTGCTATTTTCTCAGGATGGTACATCATTCTAAGCCTGTGGTGGGCAACAGGTGGCCCTGGGATCTCATGTGGCCCTCAGACAATTCCCATGCGGCTTCCACATTCACATTGTGCAGATAGAAGCTTCAAAGGAATAAAATGGTAGATTTAAAAGAAGCATAATTACAGTTAAAAAAGCAATACAATTAAACCCTTTTTTTTTACTTTCTAAAAACACCACGTGCATGACAAGGGTAGAAATTACATTTTGGAGTACAGTGGCGTGGCCCTTTAAACTGAATCTCCTCAATTCTTGGAGCTCTGATTTTGTTCAAAATGAAACCTAAACTGATGCACCCCCTCACACACCTGTCCTAAGATACAAATAAACAAGTTAAATGATCAATGTAGTTTGGTAAAAACTTCACATACTTGTAGCGTATGTAACAAACAACAACATTAGCGGATCTATCCCGTTGTGTATGCGCAAGAAATCGCCAGCACTGACAGCTGCAGTGCCAGCAAGTAGCCACTAGATGGTGCTGTCCGGTTTCAGGGAAGGCCTATAATGATTCCCCCCTCCGACGTGGTGCAACTCGCCGGTGCTGAATCGACAGCGAGGCCATCGCTATGTTCGGCGCGGGCACTTGGCCCTCGAGGGCCTAGGGCGTGCCTCTCATAGCTTGAGGCCTCTTTTGTCGACGTGCCTTATATGCAATGTGCAGCAGTATTCTAAAAATCGGCAGCGCCATCTAGCGGTTGTCGGCGGCACTGCTGCTGCCAATCTTTTGCGTAGGGGAAGAGGGAAAGGACCACATTAGCAGGTATGTATGGCAGGATTATAAAAGCATTTTTAGAGAAAATCCAATATTTAGATGACTGATTATGTCATGTGGATATTTCATATTAGGCTGCTAGTCTGTCTGTAGCTTGAGGGGAAGAGCTACTCTTTGGCTGCTTACTCTGCCATTGAGCTCTGTTTTCAATGCAAAATGCAGAATTCTTCCTAGGTTTCTAATCCTTTTAGGAGCAAAGATAAAACTGATTTTAAAAAAATTAAAAGTTTAAATTTGAAAATTATGTCTTTTAAACTATTTTGTTTGCACATTAACAAGAGGAGATCTTTAAAATAGCAAAGTATAAATACAACTCTGTAAAAGACCTCCAGAGCAAAAAAAAAATACAACAAAAATGCAGCAATCGTTTGTGATTTATTTGATGAACACTAAGAAAATAATAGATTTTTTATGAAGATTTTTAAAGAGAATTTACCCTGTCTTTGTTGCATTACTTCCTGAGAGCTAGGTCACGAGGGTGCTCATATTTTAATCTATCAGATAGAAGGAGATGGGGAACAGGAAGTCAGAAGGAATTGTTAGATAATTGGACTTGACTGAAATTGACACTACACCACAACCTTTCCACGGCACACAGACCGAGAAGCAGAAAACTTCCATCAGTTGATGAAACATAAATGCCGCTTTTACACACACAACTTCCAGCTAAGTGATTTCTGTCTAATTACAAAATAGCTCTATGACTTTGTCTCTGCTTAATTATGCTGCAAGAGCGTTTTCCCCCCTATGTTATACTTGTATGTTAATCTTTAGCACCCCCATGTTACGTCACCCACATCCAGCCTTATCCGCAAGAGGTTTCAGTGTAGGGAGTATCCGAACCAAGCTTTACAGATGAGACAGGGCCCTATGAGCCAACAGAAAGAGAGAATATATATATATTTTTTTATTATTATTATTTGTATTTATATTTATTTGTTGAAATTTAATAGATGTGACAATTGTATTTATAGAGTTGAGTCAATATGTGTTTATTTTGTGTATGTATTATATATATATATATATATATATATATATATATATATATAGTCAATACATTGGAGAATTTGTTCCTAGTCCACGTGGTTTCCTAATAAATATTAACCCCATGAGTAACAGGTTGTGTGTTACCCTTCATGTTGTAAAATAAAACGGACATAATAATTCAATATGATATTTTTTTAATTTCACACATATTGATAGTGGACTGTGTTAAATAATGTTGACTTTTCATCATTTTGACTTGTTTTTGGTGCTATACTGTCACTTTAACGACTGCTGCGGCACTCAGCAATGGTTTAAACCATTTGAGAGTGGTGTTTGTCAGTCACTCGTAGCAGTTCTCTCGCAGCAGTTCTCTCGCAATGTTTTCGGGACAGGTGATTAACATGGCTAGGGAGATTTATTTTGGCCTCAAACACTTTGTAAACTGCAATATATGGGATTTACATAGGGCCCATATACAGTGGCCCTTAAATAATGTAAAAGCTGTATTTAAAACAAAAAACAATCTTGTCTATTTTAAAGTCAAGTTCTTCAAAAGTACTTGCTGCCAATAATGGGCTACAGTATCCCTGTGACTAGTAGTTTTTTACGTCTAGAAGCCACACACATGAATGACAACAATGTGAACAACTGAATGTCACACTAAATAGATCTAATGCTGCAATTAACAGCAGACACAATAAGACGTGAAACATTTAGTTGCAGTCACTTTATATCCAGCAGATTCTCCATCAATTCCTGGAGCTAATTGTGTCATAGTCATCCGACCAATGGCTGAGATTCTCTCTTTCATTTGTGTCAATACATCCTACTTAAGTTAACTAATCAATTTAATTTCTTAGGTCTACTTGTGAAGTGCTATTTATCTTTATTTCTTCCAATCGCAGCACCTTCAGGTCATTTTAAATACAGCATCTGTAATTTAATTAAAAGTGCATTAAAGTAAATTAAATTTATTTAAAAAAAAAAAAAACGCAGCCTCTTTTTCTGCCGGTGCACTCAGCGTAAAGTGATGTTTATCTGCAGTGCAGGAAGTGTCATTTTTACTGTTTTTATTTATGCTGAAAAGCACTTTCATTTGCAATCCATTTTATACACCTGAATTATTCTGCACAGCCACCGTTTCAAAAATATCTATACATTTTGCTTGATATTATGCTACTGAGTTTTAAAGGGGCACTGCAGAGGTTCCAAATATTGTATATTAAAACTATAGGTAGTAATACGTAACTGTAAAGTAAATATTTGTTTTATTAATTAAAAACAACAGAATCTTATCTATAGAACAGTTTAGAATGATGTGGAGAGGAGGGAGAGGGAAAGGGGATTTGTTAAATCATTAGAGCTTTTGGAATCGGACACACACACCCTTCCCCATGCACACTCAGGGTCTGGTAGCTTGCAAAAATAGATGCAAGCCATGCTCCTGCAGAAATGTAAATCCTGATCACACACAATCTTTACCAGAGTATCATGATGTCTTCAGGTACCACGAGAGGCATCAATATTTATTTTGGGAAATTAAAAATAGGTATTATAATGCTTTTTCCTTTTTTATCATGCTCTTAAATGGTTATTTAACTCACTGTGTGTGCTCCCATGTATGTTACAATGACATGGTGAGGACACTGATTGATAGCAGTTTTTCCATAAACTCAGGAATGCACTGCAAAGTTAACCCATAACTGACCTGTTTAGGTGATTCCAGCATGCCATGCTCTGCACAGATTGCTTTGTTGAGGGTAAATTCCTTTTTTTCTTTTGCTCCATGGACAGAGCGGAAGTTGCGTGTCTGGGAGTGGGCAGCCAGTGACACATGTAAACACAGATTTTACTTTAATGAATTCTCAGTGAAAAATGCACTGATTTCAAAAAGTAATTCAACAAGCTTTTAGGAGATCTTAACTGTGATATGGATCAAATTATGCTGAATTAAGTGGCTCCTTAAGTACAAAATTATTATAACATATATTTATTTCATTATAAAATGGTCCTTAGGCCTAGAGATTTTATTTTAATGAAAATATTGACTTTCACTTAAGACCATGGATATTCCTGATCAATTACAGTATGTCATTCAAAAAAAAATAACATAAACATACAGGGTGAATAGTATGTAACTGCAGTTTTTACATGCTTATTACTCATAGCCTCTCACTCTCTATTCTACCAGGATAATGAGGTCTATTTAGACAGTTACTGCAGCCTTTGTTATGGTCGTTACAGTGAATGGTTGTTAATGAGTGATAAAAGCTCCGCTCTTTAGTAGATGGACTCTCCGTCAATAGTCCACATCATTTGGAGTCAGACAAAGACAGATCAAGTGACCTGTTCGCCTTTGTCCCACTCAGTAAATATTAGTTCAGGTGTAGGGGCATATTTTAGTGATGCTATAAAAGGGACAATTGTGATCAGAAATTTAAAATATCCCCTTTCAAAGAACTAAACTTGAAAATAAGCAACATGAATTTAGAATATTAAAAAAATACAGCCACTAATGTATTAATTTTGTAATTGTGCTACTGTGGAATTAACCATTTTAGGGCCCTATACATGTCCCCGCTATCGCAGATTACACCATGTTTCAGGCCAAAGTAATTCCTGCTAGCTATCATAATCACCCATCCAGAAAACATTGCGAGAGAATTGCTACGAGTATCTGCGTCACAACAAAACCGAAAAGTATTGCACAAATCTCCACTAATTTTGTGGATTACTAAAAGATTACGAGTTTCTCCCTTAGATTTTTACATTAAAACCCCCTGCTAATCTAATTTTATGGATCACTTGAAAAATAGGGCAGTGCTGTAACTGCAAAAAAATGAAGGACGTTTAAAGTGTACAAAAGACAACTCGCAAATGGTTTAAATCCATCGCCACAGCAGCAGTTAAAGCAACAGTATAGCACCAAAAAACAATAGAAAATAATGAAATTTCAACATTATTTGAAATTTAACAGTCCAGATAAACATATGTGTAATCCAAAAAAACAATATTGTATTATGTCTGTTTCATTATACAACATCAAGGGTAACACACAACCCAGTACATAAGGGGAAACCACACTGCCTAGGAGCAAATGCTGTAATGCATTGTCTCTCTCTCTCTCTCTCTCTCTCTCTCTCTCTCTCTCTCTCTCTCTCTCTCTCTCTCTCTCTCTCTCTCTCTCTCTCTATATATATATATATATATATATATATATATATATATATAAACACAAAATAAAGACATTTCGTATATGTTTAGGCTATAAATACAGTTGTCGCATACATTTAATATCAAATAATATAAATATTTAAGATATAATATATTTCTATATATAAATATAATGGTCCCTTACCACAGTTACAGCACGTGTTTTATCTCATTATAATAATGATGACATTCTCATTTCCTATTGGTTTCTACAGACGTTTCTCATCCGTAAAGCTTGATTGGGTATTCCCAACACTAAAATCTGAGTGCTGTGATGTGGGGGAGCTAAAGATTAATAAAAATATGTAATGTAGGGGGAAAAAATCTATCCATTTACAGCTCTTCAGCAATTTACACCGCCCGATTAACATCGGGCCCTTAGTTTCTACTTTCCTTAGGTGGAAGGAGAGTTTGAATAGGAGGCTCCTGTCCAAACAATGAAAACATGGCAGCTACAAATGCATGTTTTCATAGGACTAACTGAAAGCTCAGTTTAGGACACACCCACTTGAGACAGCATCACCAAGTGGCAACCTATATAAAAAATGACAGCCTGCAGTAAATGAAAAATTTAAAAGCTGTATTTATTTTTTACTTTAAAACGAAAGTTTGCCCATTATCAAGTTAATTATTTAAAATATTATACAGAAAAGATTCAAAATTGTCCTTTAAAATAGCACAAATTCTGTTGAAAATAAGTATTTTGGCAATTGATTTTATTGCAAAAATTATTTAATGGCATGAAACACCATGAAGTGTAGGCTTGTGTTCACAGAGCACCCCGACTCTCTAGGTTATTATTATTATTAATGTTTATTTGTAACGCGCCAACATATTCTGTAGGGCTATACATGGATTGTGTTCAAAGCAAAACAATATTAACACATTGCTGTCTTTGAGCTTATCTCTTCTATATATCTGCTTTCAGTAATTGAGGGCCTCGGATTCTTAGCTAAAAGTTGTCCAGTATAATCAGCAAGAAAACTGGTATGTTATCAATAATCTGAGCATGTGTAACGCCCCTTCACTGAGGTACACAAGCCCCTTCACAGCAAGCAATTCACTGGGGCTGGAAGAGATCTCCGGGGCAATTCACTGGGGCTGGGAGAGATCACAGGGGCAATTCACTGGGGCTGGGGAGGTGATGGGGGTAAATCTCTGGGGCTGGGGGGGTACAGGGGCAATTCGCTGGGGCTGGGGAAAGTATCGCATGGGATGTAGGTAAAACAATCAGTGAATGAAGAGACACAGACCTTGTTCTGGGTATTACAGAAATCTAAAGGAAAGCTGCAACTCAATTCACAGACCAAAAAGATACAATGTATTAGTTATGATAATTTTCCCTGGGATTTTCAGGGGGAGTCAACATTGATAGAAAACAGTTTGCAAATGCAATAAATTCAGCAAACTTTAGGGTAACGGTTTAAATGTTTATTTTGGTATTTTTTCATGCAAACAATTTTTTTCATACGCTACTAATTCTCTTCTATCAGATGCATTCATAATCCAGCTCACTTGCATATACCTTTAATTGGTTTCAGGTACAATGTGTAATTTGTTCCAGGCAAAACGAGTGCCAAACATGACAAGTACCAAGTTCCCATAAGGAGTAATGTAATAGAATACAGCAAGCGTGACGAGTACAAAAAAGTGTTGAATGTCAAAGCAAATTCTGCAGAACAAAACAGGTTGTATATAAATTAGACAAGTTCCGAGGCAGACGAGTACCATGGTACCACTGTAACTTCAAAGGTTGTTGTATTTAGTACGAATAACCCCCATACAGAGATATGTAATAGACCCAATAAGAGGGATGAACAAGGCTGTAGTAACTCACACACAGCCAGGAGCACTGCTTGGGCTGAACAAATACACGCTCACAACTAGCCTGAGAGCATTCTTATCCCTAAGAAAGCTGCAAGACTGTCATACTGTCCATAATGTCTGATTCATGTCTTATTTACCATAATACAGATTGCCTAACACCCCCATCTATCTTCAGTCTGCTCAAACAGGCTGCTTAGCCTCCAGCACTTCTCACTGCAGAAACTAAACACTTCTCAGCTGCAGCAGTTGGAGAAGTTGTAAAAATTCAGGGTAAAAATATTTGCAACAATAATTATAATTTTAGTTCCAAATATTTTTACCTTGAATACAACTTCTCCAAATGCTACAGCTGGGAAGTGTTTAGTTTCTGCAGTGAGAAGCGCTGGAGGCTAAGCGGCCTGTATAAAAACATAGAGAAATACATTTTATACCAGACCAAATCAATAAGTACAGCTGATTGAAAATAAATAAATAAAAAATCTGGAACAAAATATAAATATACCAAATTAAATAAAAATTATGCATTTTTATTAAACATATGGTTATGTTATAAGTTCAGTTGTGTCCGACTCTCCATGACCTCATGGACCGCAGCACATCATGCTTATCCACTTGGTATTCATGGCAAAGATACTGGAGTGAGTTGCTAGTTCCTTCACCAGTGAGCCATAGCATACAGGTATTCTTAGGTGATCTCCCATCCAAGTACTGACTAGGTAGGCCCAACCCTGCTTGGCTTCAGGGTAGTATGACCTCTTGATCGCTACAAGTGATATGTTCCATGCACTAAGTGGGAAATCCATCTCTTTTCTTAAAGTTATCTCCTGAATCGGCTGTTACAACCTCCTTTAGTAGTGAGTTCCACAATGTGACTGCCATATTGTGAAAAAAGTTTCTCTGTTTTTCCCTTTTTCTAATCAAACGCATGCTGCTTATATCAGATACACACATTACATTGATTTATTCTATACACAGATATATACAGATTTATTTTATTTAAAAAAATGGTTTCCACACCCCTAGAGCTGCTTACATAGGCACCTTGTACTAACCAATAGAAACACTGCATTCAAGTATGTTTATTAACCATATACTAACCATATATCGCCAGATTAATACCATTGATCACCCCTAGGGGTTGTGTCCCATTAGTTCATCAAAGGTGTCTCACTAATTTGTTAGTAAAATTTTTACTATTACCAGATTCCTCCGATAATATCTGTAAATAGAATATTGCCCGTAAAAAAATGACGGCAATGAAATTGTAAGTGAGCTAATGCTGTTTGGTGTATAATAATCAAATAAATAATACATTAATAAATTAATATACTTTACCTCACATTACACACATTACATTGATTTATTCTATACACAGATATATACAGATTTATTTTATTTAAAACAATGGTTTCCACACCCCCAGAGCTGCTTCCATAGGCACCTTGTACTAACCAATAGAAACACTGCATTCAAATATGTTTATTAAACATATACTAACCATCCAGCCAGTTGCAGCACTGTGCAGAGATTCAGAGCAGTTGCATCATTCAAGGGAGGAGAGAGAGGTGTTTGGTGGGGACATAAGACTACAAATCC
The DNA here is from genome assembly GCA_027410445.1 of Discoglossus pictus. Classification (NCBI taxonomy): domain Eukaryota; kingdom Metazoa; phylum Chordata; class Amphibia; order Anura; family Alytidae; genus Discoglossus; species Discoglossus pictus. Next base: position 55,449,527 of record CM050168.1, read on the forward strand.
ATTGATGCTTTGCTGCAAAGAGTTTACATAAACTACTGATTTTCCTTTATCAGATGTATTCATAATCCATGAAACGTCCATATACCTTTAAGTGAAATATATTTCCCCTAGCGTCTTCTAGTTATTATTAACCACTAGTGACTTGCCCGTCAAAAATGACGGCAATACAATTTGAAGGCTGGCAATGCTGTTTGCCACATAATGCAAGGCTCTCCCCCACATGCAGGCCTCTGGCACTCATTGTGAGCTTCTCCCCACTCTCTGACCCCTGTGTCTGTTCCCCACTCTCCCTTCCATGTGTCTGTTTCCCCCTCTCTCCCAAACCCCCTCTCCCTGGCCTTTTTTCCTTTTTTTCACCCTTATTTCCCTCCCCTGTGTCTCTTTCCCCCCTCTCTCCTTCCCCTGTGTCTTTCTCCTCTCTCTCCCTGCTCAAGTCTTGCGTGCCTCCAATGAGCGCTGTTGGTCCTTTTTTTAAAGTCTTGTGGGCCTCGTGATGAGCGGCTAAGTGTTACTGGCTTCGGCCTTGTTTCGAGCCTTTTTCCAAATAATTACGGGTTTACGGCACCATTAGCTGATTTTGGATCTCCTAAAAACGCCAATTAAACCTCAAATTAGCTTGTAACCTCACTTGTAACCTCACTCTCAGGCTCCCTGCCTCTCCCCCTGTGCTATGTGTGAGGTTGTAAGTTATTTTTTTAAGTATTTTGCGTCTTTTGGCGGTCTGCCGATGGCTTCCGACTTACGGGCTTGAAAAAAATGGCGGGCGCTAAAGTCGTATTTTCTCCAAGAGTTGCGTGCCTCACGCTCATCTTGTGCCTGGCAATGAGTGCTTTTGGCGCTCATTGGCAGCTGTTTTCAAAGTCTTGCAGACCTCACGCCTGCAATGAGCGCCTTTGGCGCTCATCGTAGCAAAGTCGTGCGGCAAACCCGTAACTTTTAACATGGCGTTAGCGTCAAACTCTAAATTACGACAACTATTATATGTGATATTTCTATTTTTCCCTGGCACCTAAACATGTTTGTCTGACTCCTCGATAACTTCTTTACCATCACCCTTACATTGTAAGTTGTATCCCATTACAAAGGAACATTAGTTTTCATGGTGCTATATCCCCATTCAAATTTGTGCACCCCCCATATCACCAGTCATCTTCTTCCCCCTCTGTGACATGGCAATTGGCAGTCCCTTGAAAATTTCTGCCCTAGGCCTCGGCCATGCCGGTTTAGGCCTTAATACTTGCCCGTTACTTTTATCTTGTAGCTAAAGAACGTGACACAATGATAATAATAATAATACTGATACAGTATAAAGGTTATTATTTACCTGTGAATCCTGCACATTGTCACATCTCACTTTTATGAACATAAACACAGGTAACATCTTAGCACCTGGTAGGGAGTTCTGAGTATTAACAGACACATCACACACTGCAGTAACAGGAAGGTTAAAGCTTTCCAATCACTAAAAAAAAAAATCAATCCAAAAACCTATACCACTTACACATACCTCATTGCGGTTAAAGTGTTCTTTGATTTTTTTTTTCAGCTCCTTGATTGCTTTCAGAAGTCAATTGTAAGCACTTTTGCAGCATCTGGAACTCAATGATTTTTCGGTGTTTTGTTCAGGTGCAGAATGCCCCCTTATTCAGTAAAACCAGTTATTAAACTGTTAAGTGTCTCTACAGCAAAATGACCCACTATATAGGAACAAAGCGGGGGAAATGGCACCAACGCTGGACTCCAAGTGAGACCTGACAGCTTGTCTGCTGTGAAAGTGACATAAATAATATATATATATCATTTTACCCCTGCAATAGAAGTTATTATTTTGGGGAATATACCATTTATCAATAGCCATGTGTACTGAATGCTGATATTTAATAAGAACATATATGGCACATTACAAGGCAATATGTGAGATATCAAAGCACACGTTTGGATTGTGCGAGACCCAGAGTTAACATAAGGCAGCAGGTTAATTTTGTTTATATCCTTTTAACTGTCAATTTTTTTATTTAATTTTGTCTATTTTATGTTCATGCAATAAAAGTTAAGTTTTATATATTGGGACTTATCCACGTCCATATATCGCCAGATTATTACCATTCATCACCCCTAGGGGTTGTGTCTCATTAGTTCATCAAAGGTGTCTCACTAATTTGTTAGTAAAATTGCTACTATTACCAGATTCCTCCGATAATATCTGAAATGCGTCGGCTAACTCCGGTTGGTTCTGGTGCGCTTTTTCTTATTCATTGATAACTAATATATAAAAAACGAAAAACACAACAGACATAAAAGTCCTTTTTATGTATTTTGTCTAGGGGTACATCTCTCATTTTTCTAACAGTGAAGTGACTCTAATGATGCCCCATAGTATAAGCAAAAACATCTATCTGCCCGCCACTTTGTTGTTAGGATTAGCGGCACATGACTGGAAAGATCCCATAACCCATAACCCTAACCCTAACAACAAAGTGGCGGCCAGATAACAGGAAATGTCACAGGACCCAATGTATTAAAGTACAAAAAATGTGTTATTAACTTGCCCTAAAGCTACCCATAGTTAGGTCAAAATGATCTTGCCAAATATTCCTCCCATTCCAGTTTTCCTTTCCAGTGAGAACCCATGTTTCATAGAATTCATCCAGAATACAACATATTTTTACTGGGATTGGATTCTGAACAATCCCCTTTCAGCACAAGAGCCGTAGTCAGACATTGGGTTAAAAGGAAATCAATTTCTTGTAAATATCTTATTGGAGTTGCCTGAGGACCCTCCCCATCACCCTATATAACTTTCTACTGATTTCAGATTTTTCTAACTTTCTACTTTTACCTGCAATTTATACCAATGATATCTAAACAGAACTACAACTTCCAGCATGCTTTGCGGTATTTAAGCAGTTATTGCTACTCTTTTCTCCATGGTGATAATGGATACGAGACAGGCAATATCTACTTAAGCTTAGTACATAAAAAGATATGGGGGTTCCTTCTTTAATTTACTTGTGAAATAACTTATGATTCCTTGCAGATTAATTATAAGCGAAAGTGAATTAAGTGATACTTTATTCCACAAAATGTAGACCTATATACACTAAATAAACCAGGCAGGTGAACAAAGTGAATACAGAATATATATGCATTTTAGTGCTTAAGACTGCAAGATATACCACTTGACTGTTTACCCTTTTTAGGGTAAACATTAATTACACCACCCATGGGTGTAGGAGGCCAAAAAATCTGGGGGAAAGGGGGGGGGTGGTATAATTCAACTCTACTCCCTGGATAGGAATACACTGGGGCCTTGCTCTGGGGGGCCCTATTGCTGCAAATATGTCTTTTTTTTATTTGTTTGCTTTAATTCTCAATGCCCCTACCTCCCAATAATATTACACTTTATATATATATATATATATATATATATATATATATATATATATATATATATATATATATATATTAACAGCCTTATTAAATTGCATTCGTTAAATTTAAAAACGCTCTATTTAAGCACACAGCATATTTTATTTACAGAAGTTTTTAGTTAGTGAAGACCTTGCTTTTGGATAGAAGTTCACTAACTAAAAACTTCTGTAATAAAAATAATCTGTGTGCTTAAATAGAGCCCTTTTAAATTTACCGAATCGCAATTTACTAAGGCTGTATATGTCTAGATGCCATCCTATATATGATAAATAGAAAAAATAAATAAACAAAGAAATTAATTTATATATATATATATATATATATATATATATATGATAAATAATTAGTCATGATTAAGCTTAATTTTGCTATTTTTTGTGCCCCCTATTCATTTAATCTAGGGGGATTTGTCTCCCCCCCCCCCCCCCCCCCCCCGTTTCTATGCCCCTGACACCACCTATATGACAGCAATAATTTGAGTTTTAGATCCTATTTAATCTTACAAATATATTTACGTATATTTATAGATTTATCGCACAGTAAAAAGCCCAATGCATTTTTACCACCAGATATGATTGTATCTATTCCTTTAAAAGGCTGCACGATAGTAATGTGGCAGTAACAACTGCCAGTTTTCTCATCAGAATTAACAAAGCTCATTAGTTTACAAAGACACACACTGTTGAGACTGAACTTGACAGATTCAGTAAAAAAAACTTGAAGCATTGACCGCAGTGATCCTTTAATGATTTTTTTTCCTCAATATTTTCTTCAGTTGAAAAGAAAACACATTCCAGTAAGTCTTAAAACTCTAACATATACTTTCGCTCCCAAATGGCATACGGTGAAAAAGTGCCAAGTACTAATGTTGTGATGAAGTGAGATATACAGGCTGTCGAGTCCAATACTCATAGAGGAACATTAAGATGGATCCCCCGTTAGATCCCATCTACCATTGTAGAGCAAATGAAATCTACCACAGAGATCAAAATGCCGCTGGAAGGAGTAGCGGGAACTCCACTGACACCCGAGCAGGCCGCAGAGCCATTATCACTCTTGTTTCTCATCAGTAGGCCTTTCATGTCCTGAAGTCTATTATTGATGTTCATTTATTTATAGAATTCTTCACCGAGTCGCTCATTTTAACAGGATAGTGTTTGAGGATAAAAAAGAACGCAGCCATTAGAAAAAAAAAGCTTTTTTGAGGGTAAATGTTCTAATTAGATAATTATTGACCAGGGCATCAATGAGCTTTATTGACTACAAATGGAAATTACACAACTAGAGTGAAGAGCTGGTGATCCATCTGTACTGGTCAGGGGTATTGTCTCTAACATGGAAACTCACAAAGTGAGGGGGCCATAGCATGAAAAAACATTCAAATATAATAATAATTATCATTATTATTATCACATATATTAGTTGTCACGCTTTGCGAGGTGCGTAGGACTTAGCCGATGAGTGCCAAAGGCGCTCATTTTTGCGAGCCTCCGTTAATCCATAGCACTTAGCCGATGCGAGCCTCGCACAGCGAGGCGAGCCGTTAAAATACGAGACGCGGGACGAACACATTAACGAGATTAGCGGCCGAACCAAAAACCCGAAAAACACACTAAATATACCCCCCAAAAATTACAAAAACATCACAGACAGCACGGGGCAACAGCCAGGACGTCTGTGAGTGAGGTGGAACGCAAATGTGACTCAATTTAGGCGATTTTCGCCACTCAAAAATCGCCTAAGCAAGGAAAAAAATGTCCGGCGAAAAAAATGAAAACGAGGCTACACGACCCCGGACTGCGCAAAAAACACTGCTAAACGCGTAGCACTTTATACATCACACTACGACCTACAAGATACACTATTACAAAAGACGTAAAATGCTCACGAGACGCGTTCCACATTAATAACATTACGACTATACAATGCCACTTTACACAATAAACCATCGGCTTTACCTCGCGCACGCAGCCTATTTAGAATCCACACTTGGAACACTCATTACACTTTATAAGCCGGGCACCAACACTCACAGTGTATATTCTATGCAGACGCAAAATACAAACAGATTGTTAGCTCTTCAGCCTATTGCTCGCTGCATATATCAATTATAAATAATTAACGTATATTAATTGATTTAAGAAATCATGCATTATTACTTAACTACGTATACATAGAAATATATGTCTCTCTCAGAGGACCAAAAGTACACGACAGGAGAGGCTCGCAATGAGCGCCGAAGGTCCTGAGGCTCGCAATAAGCGTCCGAGGCCCTTACAGTACAAAACGGTTTCAATTATGTCTAAAACAGCATTCCCATGGCTTCAAATTTTATTGCCCCGTCATTTTTAACGGGCAAGTCGCTAGTTAATAATGTTTATTTGTAACGCGCCAATATATTCTGTAGCGCTATACATGGATTGTGTTCAAAGCAAAACAATATTAACACACTGCAAGAAATGGAAGGTCCTGTTTTTGAGCTTAGAATCCAGTGTCCAATATCATGTTGTTTTGCCCTTCAGTCGTGTCCGATTCTCGTGAACATATGGGCACAGAAAGCCAGGCACATCTTTCTGTGTTTCTGGTTATGCTTATCCATATGGTTTTCATGGCAAATATACTGCAGTAGGTTGCCAGTTCCTTCTCCAGTGGACTGTGATTAGTCTGAACGCTCTGCTATGACCTGCCCATCTAGAGGGACCCTACATGGTATAGCTCACAGCTTCATTGACGTACAGAAGCCTCTTCACCACAACAAGGTAGTGATCCAGAAGGGGTCAACTATATTAAAAGGAACAATTAAAAGGCCACTGGAGATTGGGGAAATCTTAATATTTATTTTTTGCAGATTTTGTGTATAAAAAGTTTACATCTTGTCTGACTTCTGTACTTCCTGGTAGCGTTGAGCTTAATAGTATTAATACTCCTCTGAACAGGAGGGCGGGGTGGACATTTGTTGTATCATTTTTTTCTCTGATATTTGACAACTCCACCTATATGTACAAAATAAATGTAAGCCCTACTCCTTCAGAATTGAAAATGCCAGTTTCATTCATGCATCCTGCAATGTCTCATGGATGCCTCCGGGGACCAACAGACATATTACATTTTTTTTTCTCCAATTACAAACTAGACTATGACATTTATTAGCAAACACACACACATAAACATACATATAGTAAATAAATAGTACATTTGTGTTCACATTTAACTGTCTAAAACAAGTTAAAAAAATCTGTTCAAGCTCAGAATTCCGAGAAATACAGTTATTACACTGCATTCTGGGAAACTGAGCAGAGACATGCAAATGTGACCACAAATATATATTCAGCACAGAGTGCATAATATTTCTTTTAATTTTAAATCCAGCAATCCAAAAAAAAATCTACACCTGAATTATGGACTCAGATATGGAAAATAGTCAGTTCTGTTGAAAGACTACCACTGTAAATTGTCCCAGCAGAAGAACCATACCCTTAAAGCTACAAGAAGTCTTACAGACCAGCCTGAAATCAAGAAAGAGGGTCAGCTAGATATAAAGGGACATGGACGTTTTCTGGATTTCGCTATGAATATAATATACATATGTACCTATTTATTTTTATGCACATTATTTTATGAAGAAGTGCTTAAAAACTTTGCATTTTCTGCCTAAAATCATACACTTTGGGTCTGCTCTCTGCAGCTCATAAATACACAGACTGTGAAGTGGAAAGTTTCAAACTAACCAATCACTGACCTCTCACAGTATCATATTGCACTGATTGGATACTATGAGACACTGCAACCCCTGAACTACACTGTCTTCATGAGCTGCAGAGGGGAGAGTCCAGTTAGGGACTATTTGTAAGATTTTGTGCAGAAAAAAACAGAGCTTTTAAGCCCTTCTTAATAAATTCAGTACATAAAAGTAAATAGATACATAAGTATATTATATTCATAGTGAAATCCATAAACCTTCCATGCCCGTTTATTATTTTCTTTGAAAATGTTTTTATGTTTATGATGTAAACAGTTGTTAATGTTGTTTGTTACATATGACACAAACAGATGTAGTTTTTCCCAAACTACATTGCTTTTTTAATTGCACGCCAGACATATAACAAGTAGATGCTACGACAGGTGTGACGCTATACCCAGGGGTGGGGGTCTGTGTTGTGTTATAGATAGGGCACAGGCTTTGTGGGGTGGGCTCTTCTGAATACAGACCTGGTGCTGTGCCAAGTGCTGCCTTTTGAAGTTGGGTATCTGAAATATATAATAGAGCGTGCCAGGTTACAGATGCTGGCGAGAGGACACAGTACGCCTTAGGTTTCGCAGCACTATTCATGTGATCCAATGGACAGAATGCAGAGCCGCCAGGTGCAGGGACAGATAGGGATGTCTCAAAGTGACCTTCACATAGCCATCCCCAAAACAGGGTGCTCGTTCTGTACAAGCAGACTCTTAATCCTTCTCTGCAGAACAACAGGTGCAACACAACAGATTACAGTGAGGTGTAACAGGATATCGGTGGGTACCTGCAATGGCACAATGAGACACGGCTCACGCTACTGAGCCCTCTATTCACTGGCTTCAAAATCCTCTCTATTCGTTTTCTTTTCTCTGATAATCTAAATAGGAGAAGTGATGTTCCACATATATATGAAGGTGAATAAAACATTTTATATTGAGTTATATCTGTAGAAGTATATGGAAGTTTTCTTGTTTTTAATTTTTCAAATCTAACACATGCTGCTTATATCAGAAACACACATTACATTGTGTTATTCTATTCACACACATATGTATTTATTTAAAAAAATGGTTTCCACACCCCCAGAACTGCTTACATAGGGACCTCATACTAACCAATAGAAGCACTGCATTTGGGTAAGTTTTTTAACCCTATACTAAGCTTTCAGCAAGTAGCAGCACAATGCACAGATGGAGTAGTTGCATCATTCAACAGAGGAAATAGAGGTGATGGGAAAAAAAGACTACAAATCCCATGATACTCTGCTGTAGGGACTGAATCCCCATTCTTTGCTACAATGTTGTAGCTGCCTCTGATTGGCCACAATGATTTATTAATTTTATGCTAATTTAGCAAGGGTTTTCAAGGGGCATTCCTTCCCAAAATCAACTGCCAGAAAATGAAATAAATTATATAAGCTCAAGGGTAAGTTTATTAATGTTTATTTTAATATTTTTTCATGCACAAAAAAAACAAAGTTTTCATACACTACTGATTCTCCTCTATCACATGCATTCATACTCCAGAAAACTTCTATATGCTCCCAGTTTTTACAGAAATGGAAAGTACACATATAAATACATATAATTGAACTTAATTTTTATTAAAAAAAAAAAAAAAACATGATATATAACTGAGTTTCAAAGTTGAGTTTTTTAAAGGACCACTGTACTGTCATATTTTTAAAATGTACTCTTTTGAAGAACTATTCTTAAAAATATGAAGAATGTTTTTAGAAAGTAAAACATACTTTATGATCTTTTATATGCAATTGTGCTGTAATTTTGGCTTTGGCAGATCAACTACTGGGAGGTGGAGACTTTCAAAACACAGGAAGTGTCAGTCTGGGGATATGGCAGTTACCTATGCCAATGCTCTGAGCACGATTATAGGGAAGTTCATTAGTTAACAAAGGCAACACTCCCCTGGGAAATCAGGGAAGAAAGCAAAAGGGAATCATGGAGTAAAGCATAATTTGGTGTAAAAGTTGCAAAATACAGTGGATATAAAAAGTCTACACACCCCTGTTAAAATGTCAGGTTTCTGTGCTGTAAAAAAATGAGACAAAGATAAATCATTTCAGAACTTTTTCCGCCTTTAATGTGACCTATAAACTGTACAACTCAATTGAAAAACAAACTGAAATCTTTTTCAGGTGGAGGGAAGAAAAAAAAGAAAGAAAAATAATGTGGTTGCATAAGTCTGCACACCCTCTTATAACTGGGGATGTAGCTGTGTTCAGAATTAAGCAATCCCATTCCAAACCATGTTAAATAGGAGTCAGCATACACCTGGCATCATTTAAAGTGCCTTTGATTAACCCCAAATATAGTTCAGCTGCTCTAGTTGGTCTTTCCTGAAATGTTCTTAGTCGCATCCCACAGCAAAAGCCATGGTCCACAGAGAGCTTCCAAAGCATCAGAGGAATCTCATTGTTAAAAGGTATCAGTCAGGAGAAGGGTACAAAATAATTTCCAAGGCATTAGATATACCATGGAATACAGTGAAGACAGTCATCATCAAGTGGAGAAAATATTTCACAACAGTGACATTACCATAACTGGAGCTCCCTCCAAAATTGATGAAAAGACGAGAAGAAAACTGGTCTGGGAGGCTACCAAGAGGCCTACAGCAACATTAAAAGAGCTGCAGGAATATCTGGCAAGTACTGGCTGTGTGGTACATGTGACAACAATCTCCCGTATTCTTCATATGTCTGCGCTATGGGGTAGAGTGGCAAGATGAAAGCCTTTTCTTACGAAGAAAAACATCCAAGCCAGACTACATTTTGCAAAAACACATCTGAAGTCTCCCAAAAGCATGTGGGAAAAGGTATTATGGTCTGATGAAAACAAGGTTGAACTTTTTGGCCATAATTCCAAAATATATGTTTGGCGCAAAAACAACACTGCACATCACCAAAAAAACACCATACCCACAGTGAAGCATGGTGGTGGCAGCATCATGCTTTGGGGCTGTTTTTCTTCAGCTGGAACCGAGGCCTTAGTTAAGATAGAGGAAATTATGAACAGTTCCAAATACCAGTCAACATTGGCACAAAACCTTCAGGCTTCTGCTAGAAAGCTGAACATGAAGAGGAACTTCCTCTTTCAGCATGACAACTACCCAAAGCATACATGCAAATCAACAAAGGAATGGCTTCACCAGAAGAAGATTAAAGTTTTGGAATGGCCCAGACAGAGCCCAGATTTGAATCCGATTGAAAATCTGTGAGGTGATCTGAAGAGGACTGTGCACAGGAGATGCCCTTGCAATCTGACAGATTTGGAGCGTTTTTTTCAAAGAAGAGTAGGCAAATCTTGCCAAGTCAAAATGTGACATGCTGATAGACTCATACCCAAAAAGTCTGAGTGCTGTAATAAAATCAAAAGGTGCTTCAACAAAGTATTAGTTTAAGGGTGTGCATACTTATGCAACCATATTATTTTATTTTTATATTTTTTCTTCCCTCTACCTAAAAGATTTCAGTTTGTTTTTCAATTTAGTTGTACAGTTTATAGGTCACATTAAAGGTGGAAAAAGTTCTGAAGATTCTGAGATTTATCTTTGTCTCATTTTTTTACAGCACAGAAACCTGACATTTTGACAGGGGTGTGTAGACTTTTTATATCCACTGTATAAAGGCCATTTATTATCTTTATTCTGCTTTCTAAAGACATTTTGCCCATAATGTTTAGTTATCCAAAAAAATTAAATCATAAAATACACAAAAACTTAACCACAGTTGTGTTTTTCAAATAAAGAACTCAGAGTACAAAAACATATTCAGACGTTTAACCGCTCTTGGGAGGCTCTCTGCATTTCTTGTTAGATTCAATTAAGTTTAAACAAGTTTTGCTTAATATTTTTTAGGTAATGTTTCTGTTCCATGTCACTTAAATTATACCCAATTTTTAAGTACAATTATCTAACACTTGTTTCTGTACAATTTATTTCTTATTATTTTCTTCAAATCACTACATTTTTTACTTAAAGGCATATTTAAGTTTCATAGATTATGAAAGCATCTGATAACATTTTTTTGCATGAAAAAAATCCCCAAATTAACATTAATAAACTTACCCCAGAGTTTGCAAATTTCTTCAGCTTTTATGGCAGCTGATTTTGACAAGGAATGCTTCTGAAAAATCCAATCTAAAATAGCATGAAATTCATAATTTGTTTTGGCCAATCACAGACAGCTACAACACTGCTGCAATCTCTGTGCAATCTCTGCAAAGTCAGTTTTTGCTAAACATCATGGGATGTGTAGTCCCCGCCACAAGGAAGCGAGAAGGAGTTCAGATATTGTTATGTGGATTTCTGCATTGTGCTACTGTTGGTTTGAAGGTTAGTATAGGATTAAAAAACATACTTGAATGCAGTTTTTCTATTGGTTAGTACGAGGTGCCTATGTAAGCAGCACTGGGGGTGTGGAAACCAATTATTTTTAAATAAAATAATTCTGTTTGTGGATAGAATGACTCAATGTAATGTGTTCAGCATGTGTTAAATTAGAAAAAGTTTAAACAGGGAAACTTCCATATACCTTTTTATAATATAATTCAATAGAAAATGTGCTGCATATATATGTGGAACATCACTTCTCCTATTTAGATTATCAGAGAAAATAAAACTAATAGAGAGGATTTTGAAGCCAGTGATTAGAGGGCTCAGTAGCGTGAGCCGTGTCTCATTGTGCCATTGCAGGTACCCACCGATATCCTGTTACACCTCACTGTAATCTGTTGTGTTGCACCTGTTGTTCTGCAGAGGAGGATTAAGAGTCTGCTTGTACAGAATGAGCACCCTTTTTTGGGGATGGCTGTGTGAAGGTCACCTTGAGACATCCCTATCTGTCCCTGTGGTATAAACAGAGAAACTTAGACATACCTTTAAACAGAAAACTTTGTAATATTTAGAATATGATCATTTCAATGCATCATTTTCGGGTGTTGCATTCGCAAACGGGTAGGACTAATTGCTGGTAACTGCGCAGCAGGGCGAGCGACTGCAAAGCTGCATCACCTGAGCGTAATTTTCACACAAATGGGAGATTATGTTACTGCTGCAAATTGTCATCCATCAGACACACGAAACAGAGCTCACCCAAAGGAGTAAAATCAATATCTATTCACTTTAATAGCAGCAGATACGTTTTCTGGCAAACAGTTCTTAATCAGGATGTACACTGCAGGGCTGTGTTTATGGCAATGTGAATCTGCACGAGGGCTCGTGTTATCTGAAATGTCAAATTTGATTTCACTGAGGGAAAAAAAACCACAGAGAAAAATGTATTAAAGCCATCTGTATTCAGCACAGAATTCAATTAAGGGCACACATACCGTCATAATATTTAATAAGTATCGGAAGAGCAAGAGAGCAGGAAGCTGAGCTCTTTGTAGTTTACAGGCACGTTATCATTAGATAGAAACCAAGTTTATTAAAATACTTTAACTGTACAATTATTTGCAGACCTGACTTAAAAAGGACACCGTTTTAAAACAGCATACTTTAAATATTACTATTTTTGCTGGGAAACAAGCAGCAAAAAGTTTTAAAAAAATGTGTAAATGCAGCTTTCCAGCACTATTAGCAATTCCGTCTATCAAATTATTATTTGGGAGTGTCCACTGCAGCTGTTTGTTTTTTTCCTGGGATCCAAGATCTCTTCAGATGGTGACTGTAGTCATGAAATTAGAAGAAGTTTGCTTCTGGGGAGGAAAGCTATGGCAAGCTTGGACAAGCTAGTAAGTAGTAAAGATATTACAATTGGCATAGTTAGAACTATGGTATTCCCAGTAGTAACATACGGATGTAAGAGCTGGACCATAAAGAAGTCTGGGCGCTATGGAATTGGTGCCTTTGAATTCTGGTGTTGGAAAAAACTACTTAGAGTCCCTTGGAGTGTTTATATAATACAAGTCTTGTCCCTATCAAGGTTTATGAATATATCTTCATAAGACAATTGTCAGATCTGCCATTTGGCATCATGGCACTTGCTACTCAAGCAGCCAACATGAGAGTGAAAGGGATTCTGCAGACCTCCGATATCTCGAGTAGTTTAAATAAGTCACATTTCCTCAGCTAAGTTAAAGGCTATGTGTGCCTGTGGTTATATATTTCAATGCTATAAAAAAAGGTGTACATCTACAAAAGAGATTCTCAGATGTACTTTTACTACAATAAGCACTGTGCATGGTAAGTACAGCTGTACTGGTAACAACGGATCATGCTATTTAATTAAAGATATAACCAACTTTCATGGATTAAAACATTTCTGCAATCCTTAGGCAAAAAGCAGCTTACATGTATGCTGCACATCTCATAAAACATTTTATTTTTTATTAATATCTAAAAATCTCTCAAATTATTATGTTGACATCTCCAGGGGGTGTCTACACAGGCATCTGACCCCCCCCCCCCTCCAATCAGCACAAACAGCACCCCCTGAGTTTTAATCAAATGTTTCAAATAACTTGATAGGCCAACACAAATCATTTTAAATTTGATGCTAATTTAGCCTGGGTTTGGAGGGTGTTAACCCTAGTTTGCAACTGTCAGAAATTACAAGAGATTTTGCTGACTTCAATGCATTTAAATGTATATTTTGGGATGTTTTCCTGCAAAAAAAATTTCATACACTACTAATTCTCAGATGCATTCATAATAAAGCTCACTTAGATATGCTTTTGTCACAAGTACCTTTCAAATTTACGTTTGATTTATTGAAAAATATTTCTAGTATTTTTGTACAATAAGGTACTAAATCTTCCTTTTATCATAAGCAACTTGCAAAAAGCTTTTATTTATAGAAAATTCTGATTTTTTTTTTTCTATCACTTATAAATAAATGTATAATTTCTCACGGCATATTAAACATGTTGTATTCCATGATACTTTTAGAGACCACCAATAAATAAATAAATACATATATATAATCAGTCATGCAGAATAAAATGAAACTATTTGACTGCAAATGCTAAAGAAAAGGGATCTCAACATAATTTGTATTTATGTTTTAGGAGACACTAAAAGCATTGTTATTTTACACCTAACATTGAAATGTTAACCACAATTAAAAGCACATAGTTTTATATAATCTAAATAATGGGAGGAAAGTCTCAGAAATGCTATACAGACATAATGTAAATCCCCCATAAAATAGAGCAGTACTGAGCAGTCATTATCTACTAATTCAAACAGAACAAAATATATTTGGTGCTGTTGAACTAAAGCAACTTTCCTGCAAAAGTATAAATATTTGTGTAATTCACTTGTATAAAACAAAAGATTATTTATAATTAAAATGTGTTGATCCTTGGATTTGTTAAGAAATATAACTTTCTATATATACGGTAATCAATAACCTGGCTACCTAGAAATTGGTTGGCTCATAAAATTAATATAAATGTGTCAAACCCTTAAATGTATATATATATATATATATATATATATATATATATATATATATATATATATATATAATGTATGTATGTACACACAGTACAATATTTTTTACAGTAATCCTTATATATATACAAAGTTAGAAAATACTAGCACTTTATAATAAATATTAATAAAAGTAAAGAATTATAAAATAGTAGTTTTGTAGATAATTCCATTTTGGAGATATATTTTTTGAAGCAGAAAGAAAATTCAGTTTCTACTAAAGTAAAATAAACAATAAATATTCCGTGTGGCAGTGGGCTTCGATCTCTCCGGGTGCCAAGTGGTTAAAATATTAAGCAATTTGCACCAAGGAGAACTGAGAGTTAATTAGACAGGTGCACCTGAAAGCCCCACTTCCCCCCAAAGACCTCACAGACGTCACATGCAACGTAACTCAGGGACCTGGAGGTGAATAAACACTCAATCAAATCAGGGACAGGCAGGAATGGGGCCTAATTCATGTCTCAGGGCCGGCCCCCTCTGTGGGATCACTGCTCATTAACTGAACAAACAGGAGCTCCACGCGTTTCACACCCCCTGATCCCGTCAGGAATGTCTGCCCTAAACAGGTAGGAATGCCCAGGGACACCTCCTGTCTCATGTTAGGTTTACATCACTTTATCTTAGAAACATTTTCCATGAAAGTAATAAATTGGTGGATAATTTGAATAGAGTCATCATAAATAAAAATAAAAAAAGGATGGTTATAAAATACACTGTACATGGATATACCTTAACACTGTAGTATATACTGAATTATGTTCCATGTATACTCAAATTGGCAGAGAAATAATTCTGGTGAAAAACAAACACTTTGGGTGGAAATACTGCAAATACTTTTGTCAACTAAGACCAAAAAGTAATACAGTGCCGAGTACACTGCATGTGTACATCAAAAGTTTCCACTGTTAGTGTCAGATTTAATTTCTCCTGGTCAATTTATCAGTTGTATCTGACTCTCTGTGACCTCATGGACAACACACCATGCTGATCCACTTGGTTTTAATGGCAGAGATACTGAGCCACAGCATACAGCTCCTGCATCCTAACCACTGGGCCACCAGGGAACCCTCAATTTATCAATACATCAATCCAAAGAAAAGCCAGTAGACACTTGAATGTACGTTTTTAGGTAAACTGACTGATAAACTTAAATACGACTGGCTACCATATACAGTATAATGTACAATATTAATGTAATATAGCTATTCGTATGTTTATGGTCACATTGTCACCTGTGCTCATATTTTAAGATATTTTTTAGATTACTTTCAACCTCTACACCAGTGGTAGTCAACCTGGTCCCTACCGCCGACTAGTGGGGGATGCAAGCTTTCATGGTGGGCGGCCAGGTAATCGCTAGGTGGCGTCGAGACCCGCAGCACCTCGCTTGGATGGTTGGAGAGCTGGTGAGAGAGCCTAGAGACAGCAGCCAGGACCAGATCACTATCTAGTAAGTACAGGACGATACATAGCCAGGGTCATATGATTTATGTAACCAGAAATGAGAGAGGGTAAATTGAGTTACTGCGGCACCGATGTGCGGTAACGGTAAAGACATTTTACCATCCAATGTGGGTGGTAGGTATTGAAAGGTTGAAGACCCCTGGTCTACACTATAAGACTTCAACCTATCTCTGAGGCCTTCTATCTTTTTTTGTGGACCCACCAAGTAAAACTGAATTTCACACTTTGGTATCTTACTCATTTTGTTAACTGCGTGTGAAACACAAATATGGAAAAGTAATTAAAGGGACATGGAACACAACTTTTTTTTTCAAGAATTG
Organism: Discoglossus pictus; assembly: GCA_027410445.1. Lineage (NCBI taxonomy): Eukaryota > Metazoa > Chordata > Amphibia > Anura > Alytidae > Discoglossus > Discoglossus pictus. Next base: position 55,465,934 of record CM050168.1, read on the forward strand.
AAAAGAACATGTTTTAAAAATTCCAAAAGTTGATTTTGCCTGAAAAAAATATTAAGTAAAACCTATTTAATCTTTATTGAAACTAACAGTAAACACAGAGAGCATTGTTTAGTCTGTAGATCTCATTGGCTGGCAGAGGACAAGCCCCAAGAACAGTTAAAACACATTAATAAAGTTTTTGTGCATTGAGATCTTTTTTTGATTTATTATCAAATATCATCTTTCTGATGCAACAAAGAAGACAAAGCTTTCCATGTCCCTTTAATGGGGCACATATCAGTAAAAAGTAGTGAATTGTGAGAACACGTTAGGAAGATGTTAGTCTCACTACAATGGAATTGAAACAACAAACACATACAGCTCAAGGACAAGATCCGTTCTTGAGAATGTTCTTAAGTTGGATTTGTTTTGCCTGATGAATAATATTAATTATACTTTAATGGCTCATATGTGGTGTAATAATAGTAATACCCCTGTCCTACTTTGATATATCTGTTGTATATACTATGAACACAATGTACATACTATGAACATGAGACTCTATCAAATGATATAGTTCCTATGCCTTCTACATCTGGAAGATTAAAGTGTTTATTGAACTTTCAGATATCACGTTGTTTCATGGCAGCAGTGTATAACATCAGAGCTAACAGCTTGTATCAAATCCTATTATATAGTATCAATAAGTACAAAGGACATTTTAATCTGCACAATGGGAATGTTGCAGTTAAAAATGTCAGTGCTTTCAACATGAATAATCAAAAGCTCATTCGTTTACAAGGACACGCCCTGCTGAAAATGTAGCAGACAGAATATGCTGTGAGAAGAAAATGGAAAAGTAAAATTCAAATGTTCAAAACATCATTGATTTGTTTGCACTGTGTTAAAACTGTTTTTGCCTACTTAACCCATTTATGGCACTGCGGAATATGTTGGCACGTTACATATAACAGATAATAATAATAATCAACCCCAGTGGCTCCTTAAAGTGTGTGAATTAATCCGGATGCACCACATGGAGTGTGCAGTATTTGGGGTTCTATGTTGTGCTGCAGACAGCGATATTACTCCTGTTGCATCATCGCCTTCTTCAGATATGTTACAGCTCATGATGTGAAAACAATTGCACTGTGCAGGCGCTTAATTAGGTCCCTGCGGATCGGATGGCGCGTTTTCTACAGGGACGCAGATCTCTGCTTTGCGGACTCCGAAAACATCCTGTAAACATCCGCAGTGACAAATCCATAAGGGACGAGCCTGATAAGTGCAATAGGATACAGCCATATATGTCAGAAGGAATAACCCTTTAGGGCAAACACCACAAACCTATATGGGATACGGGGTGTGTCTGTATTGTTCTTCATGAGCTTATTATAAGAGCTGGGTGGGGGGTAGAATGACCAAAGGGTGCCGCGGTCAGACCTCTCCCATATGGTCTTTGGAATAACAAAACTTGATAATGTGCACATTTTTTTTAGAAAATAAAAATAATAAACATACATTTTACACTTATAACTATTATATGCAAATATTCCTTTACTATTATATGCAATAATTCCTTTCTTTTCGGAGATGTCTCTGTCTGCTCCAATCTCAGGGTGTGTATTCTCGTAAACTAATAAGCTTTTAACTGTGTGTGTTTGCATTGTTCAGTTATGTCTAAATCTCCATGACCTCATGGAAAGTTACACACCATGATGATCCACTTGGTATTTGTGGTAGAGATACTGGAGTGGCATGCCAGTTCCTTCTCCAGTGGGCCATAGCATACAGCTCCTGGTATTCCTAGGTCACCACCCTTCCAAATACTGATCAGGGCCAAAGCTGCATGGCTTCAGGGAGGTGTGACCTCTTGGTTCCCTGATAGGAATCGAACCCAGGTTGCAGCAGTGAAAGCACCAAAGCCTAACCACTGGACGGACCACCAGGCAACCCAAGCTTTTAATTACTCCTCTTAAAAAAACTGCACAGATAGAAGCTTTCTCTGTATTCAAAGTCTCCCCTCACTTGTGGTTTGTTAAAGAGACATTATTTAAAATATCTAACCATAATGATGGTCCATTGATTAACTATAATAATAAATGTTGAAATAATATATTTTGTTTGTATGTCAGTCAGTTCCTGTGTGAGTTTTCCTCACCCACATTTATGTGTTGCCTGAGTTGAAGTGGATCTCATTTTATGACTATACATAAGGTGGTGTTATTAAAGTAAAACTCATGATTACAATATGCTCTTCCAAATAACTACAATTAATAACGGGTAAAACATATTTACAAAATAAATTAAAAAGTTACAAAAAGGATGATCCAAATATTATATAATGCAAAACTCTAAGCAGTAGCAAGTACTTTATTAATTTAATTTTCTTTAAAAATATATTTTTCTATAGTAATATTGAAGTTTGCAGCCTTTCTCCCAATCAGCCTTTCTTAAAACCTGGGTTATATCTACTAAAGGTGAAATGCTGAAGAACTCTTAGAGATGTCAGATCTTAGTACATATGTCCCATAGTAGAGAGAGAGAAAAGAAGAAAGAAATATAAAGAAGAAAGAAAATCAAAAAAGAAAGAAAGAAAAAGATAAAGAAAAAGAAAGTGAGAGAAAATGAAAAAAGAAAGAGAAAGAAAGAGAAAGGAAAAGAAAGAAAAAAGTAAGAGAAAAAGAATGAAAAAGAGAAAGAAAGAAAGAGAATGAAAGAGAAAGAAAAGAATGATAAAAAGAATAAAAAAGAGAAAGAAAGAAAGAATAAAAGAGAAAGAAAAAGTAAGAGAAAAAGAATGAAAAAGGGAAAGAAAGAGAATGAAAGAGAAAGAAAAAGAATGAAAAAGAGAAAGAAAGAGAAAAAAGGAGAAAGAAAAAGAAAGAGAAAAATAATGAAAGAGAAAGAAAGAGAATGAAAGAGAAAGAGAAAAAGAATGAAAAAGAGAAAGAAAGAAAAAAGAATGGATGAAAGAAATAAAAGAATAAAAAGAAAAAGAAGTAATGAGAAAAATAATGAAAGAAAAAAAAGAGAAAGAAATAAATAAAAACAAAAGTAAAAATATAGACAAAGAAAAAGAAAGAAATGTAAAGAGAAAGAAAGAAGAACAATAAAAAGAAAAAGATTGATAAGAAAGTCAAATAAAGAGAAACATTAAAAGAATAAAAGAAAGGGAAAGAGAAGAAAGTAAAATATGAAGAGAGAGAAAAATACAGAGACAGGAAAGAAGAAAAAACAGAAACATATTAGTTTTATACAATAAATGCCCTGCTATGATACAGAAACGCTCTGCTCCACGATACCACTACATTGCTACAAAATCCAACCTGATCAGGAGAATGAGAACTTGAGAGACCTGAATGTGAAGTGAATGATCCCCCTCAGTGATAGGACTAAATATATTTACATGCTATAAATAAACAGTTGTTTGTAATTAGCTTAGATTATGTTTGTCTTTATGGAAAACCAGGAAAAACAAAACACTGCTTAAAATCAGAAACAAATATCACTTTCTAATTAATTACCATGTCATGGAAACTAATTGAAACGCTCGCACAGCTCAGCCTGCAGCATCACAGCGTCATATTAAACGCTATTTATTTTGTGATTATCGTATTAATCTAACATTATCTGCCTTCAGGTCCTCTATTTATACACCTATACTACAAGGAATTTATTAACTAAACACATCTCGTGTCCTTCGCACATTTACAATGATTATTATGTACTAATGTGCTACATTACATACAATAATGTCTGGTTAATAAAAAATTTAATGGATTTGCAACAACTGAACATAGAATAGGCAGGATAGATGGACCTATTGGCTCTTATCTGACTATACTTCGATCTACCGATAAGCTTTGCTTAAAGCACCACTGAACTTCAAGAAAACCTGCACTTGTTAGTGAAATTTGTAACAAACATACAACATTAGTAGCTGTGTAAGCCATGGACATAAATCATTTTAGAGAAAATTGTAATTTTTTAAAGACTCTTCATGATTGAGTGAGAGGAGAGAGAGGCAGGAAGGAGTAATGGGAGAAGAGAGAGAACAGGATGGGAAAGAGGGAGAGAGAATGGGTAGAGGGGAGGGGGTAATTGAGGAGTGGGGTGGGTGAGAGTGAAAGGACAGAGAATGGAAGGAACGCAGCGAGTAAGCAATGGGTAGGAGAGATAGAGAGACATATGGAGAGAATGAGACGGGGTATAATAGAAAAAACATAGATGAAGATAGAGCAAAAAGGAGGCAGAGAAAGAGAGGCTAAGACAGTGGTTCCCAAACCTCTCCTCAAGACCTACCAGACAGGCCATGATTTAGGTTTCACACTGGGTGAGCATAGGCAAGGCAGTTAGAGACACCATAGCCTGTTGAACACAAATTGCTTCACGTATGTTTACACTGTCAAATCTAAATCATGGCCTGTCTGGTGGGTGTTGAGGACAGGTTTAGGAACCTCTGGGCTAAGAAAAACAGATAAATAAGCAACGACAGCACCATAGTGATAGACAGACATAAATAGGACAGTCACAGACTGCAAGACAGACAAGCACAAAAATATAGAGGGAGACCGAGAAAGAAAGAGGGAGCAAGACAAATAGACAGAGAGATATGGCACACATAATTGCACAAAAAAAATAATAATAATGAAAGAAACTAATTTCAGTTCCCTATTGGTGGGTGAGGGGTTGATTCTGCCCGTGGGAGCACAGTGACTCTGATACTATATTTTCCCATTATTTACTGCATATGTCATGTTGCAGCGTGGTGTAAAATGAATAGAAAGCACAGCACAATACAATGTACAAGGTCCACATTGAATTACAATTGTTCAACATTAAACTGCCACGCATGTTATATGTATTCAAGGCATTTTAATTGAAACCCATAATTTAGAAACCTGAGATGATAATTAGAATGTACATTTATAACGGGGCCCCCAGGAGTTAATGGCGTTAGAGAGCAAGGTATGGGGCTTTAATAATGGATCACTGCAGCACTTAATTAACCAGCGAATCGCACTGTGCAAATCACCAAACATCATTTTCATGGAAAGGGCAAGAATTTGAAGCAAACTAGGAGAGCAAAGGCAAAAACACTTGCTTTCAACAATTATGCACAAATTAGTCTTCACTGATTAAGGTTAAAAAATGAAAAGTTATACTAAATACATGTGTTTCGTATTTGCTGAGTGTTTTTATTACACAGTCTAAATGTGATTATAAGCTCTCTAAGCAAGTAGACATGACGCTTTGTTATATGAAATAATGCATTATGAATATAAAGAATATAAAGAAAAGTCTGGGAAGCTACCCCTTCCTTTTTATTAAAATCTTATCCCAAAATATGTGTGAACATATATATATATATATATATATGTGGTATTGGATCAAAGAGTGAAGCCTTTATGGACACATTTGCATGTCTCTGCCCAGGTTCACAGAATGCTGTGCAATAGCTGTAACAAGTTTTTTTTATCTTGTTTTAGATGTTCCAATGTGAAGACAAATGTACTATTTATTATATATATATATATATATATATATATATATATATATATATATATATGTGTGTGTGTGTGTGTGCATATATATTCCTTCTCCTTATACTAGGGAAATTCCTGCTTGTTTGTTCCGTAGCTATAAATATATATATATATATATATATATATATATATATATATATATATACACACACATCTGGTTATCTATACAAATTATCTGTCTCCACTCTGCATGATAATACTACAGTTGTCCTATACAAATGTACTTTATGCCATTTCCATTTAGCCTGTAAACAACATAACAATGCTTATTATAACAGTTCATATATAATTTATGGATGAATAAATTGTGCTATATACTGGAGCAGGGAATCAATGTGTCTCACGCCTGCTCCCTACACTGGAATTAACTCCAAACCTGCCGATATCAGACCTAAAAACCCATCTTCTCTGGATGTGATAGCACAAACACTTATTTTAAATCTCACCCTTTTGGCTCACCAGCAATGTGCACGCATGAAGACAACCTTGGCCCAGTCCCTACAGATAATGGGGTGCTGTGGTGCATATATATATATATATATATATATATATATATATATATATATATATATATATATAGTAAATAAATGTTATAAATATATATATATATATATATATATATATATATATACACACACACAAAGAGAGAGAAAGAGAGAGGGAAGCAAAGAGAAAGATATATACATATATACCACAACAAATTGTAGTCTGAAGTATACTTTGCATATTTAGCGTCTTTCTACCATTTTACTCCTTGCCAGCATACTACCTCCTGGCTCATTATTATCACAGTTTTGGTGCTAAACGATATACATCATGTGGAATTATCCAAGAGTCATTTTATCGGCTACCAAAGAGAAGCAGAGAAGGGAAAAGAAATGAATGTTTATGTAATGTATTTTTTACTAAAAAATACAATGAAGATAAAAAAGTTTAGAAAACAAAAACTTAGGTTGAAACTTAGGAAAGAGAGAGAGTATGGAAGCCCCCTGCCAAATAAACAAGAACTATGTTGAAGGCAGTCAGAATGAAAGGATGGTGCACACGTCTTGGCAGAAGAAGGAAGTGGGACAATAGTACATACTGTGCAGGATACTATAGATTAGGGCCATTATAATTTGGAACATTTTTAATATGTTTGTGAAGTATGTAACAAACTACAGTAGACTCTCAGTTATCCGGCACCCATGGGGATTGGGAGATGCCGAATAAATGTAGTTTCTGATTGCTTGAGAGTTACATATAAAAGAGGCCTAGATTAGCTGCTCATAGGATGCTCTGCTAAGTATATTTGTCAGTGAGGGCTGTTCTAGCAGCAGCAGCTTTCACTCCTCATTTATACATAGGTACATTCGGCTGCAGTGTGCGGTGTAACGCCAACACTGCCCAGGCTCAGTCACTCATGCCTGTCTGCTTCCAGGTAACATTGAATTGCAGAGACATACGGTGTATAAAATCTAGGTGCCTGTAAGACTTATGTGGCATGACAACCTGGCTCCTGACATTTGTTGAGCCCTGTACATTTTTATTTGTATTTAAAGTACAGGATTAAAAAAAAAAATCTGGTTGCTCGAGAGTTCCGGTTAACTGAGAGTCTACTGTAAAAACATTAGCAGTCTTAAGCATTAAATAATTTTTAAACTTAGCTGAACCCCCTTGTGTCATGGGGGATTCCATCTTAATTTGCCTGTATAATGGTTCTTCTACTTGATCTTCTATTTAGTTCTGTTATCAAGTAGCAATTTACAATGGTAATATTTTAACATAATTGAATAGAGATCTTATCTGAATCCAAGTTTTATTCCTGTAAGGAACAAAGTTAACATGTCATTACAGCACATTAGTTAAAAATCAAATGTTGTATTTATTTATTTTATATTCTTGCCCATAATCAAGTCATGTATCAAGATGACCATAAGCCTGACACTTCAGTGGTCCTCACAGCTAAACTAATAAAATAATGCTGGGGTTAGAAGAAATGTTATAGTGTTATATACAAGCACAAAGCCACACTGGTTTACTAAAGAAGTTTCTCTTTAAAAGCCAGCTGTCTCACTGATAAGTAAAGTCAATTCTGTGTTAATTAGCGAAGTTAAGAAATCCTGCTTCGTCAGTTCTTCTTAATCCACCACAAGCTCTTAAAAATTAGTTTGAAGAAACAATTTCCTGGTGGTCGATACAGCGAGCCGGCGCCTGGATTGGTAGGACATAAAGGTGTCGTTATTTTACTGCTGGCACTCAGATGATGGACCAACCTCAAACCCATTATATGAATCCAGAAACAATGCATTTCAGAAATGAGTTGATATCTTTGGATCTTTCTGTTATATTCCAAGGTGGTCTCCCATCCAAGTACTTACCAGGCCCAGCCCTGCTTGGCTTTAGGATGATGTGACCTCGTGGTTCCCTGACTGGAATCGAACCCAGGTAGCAGTGGTGAAAGCACCAAATCCAAACCACCGGATCACGAGGAAACCCATAAGTATGTATAATTGACTGTTAAAACATTGGTGTTTCATCAACTGAGGAAATAATGGGGGAAGCTCAATTATGGGATGGGGTCTACTGCTCTTTTGCACAAGGGTCTGCAGTCATCTTTCAGGGCATAAATATTGAAAGGCATCACAGTTATCGAGAACCCTTAACCGCCTACTTTTTTTGGCACCACAGACAATCTGAGAATTTCTTAATATAAAATATCTTCCTTTTCATATTAATATATGTGTTAGCAATTTAGATAAAATACAAGGTATATAGTAATAAAAGAAAATCTCATTACAAAATTCAAATGTGAAGCGGTTGTCTTAGGGAAGAGAATTTATATTGAGAGCCAGGCAGTTACTCATTCGCATGTCTTCCAGAAATCCAGACAAGGTTGCCAGATGTCATAAAATGTGCTGATCTTCCCTCAAACTTTACACATTAACTATTCCACGAGGAGTCGAGATACTAAATCAGACAGCTAACCTCTTGCAATCAGAAGACTATCATATTTCCCAAGTATGGACGGTAGAAGAGCTCTTATATATTGATATTAACCCAGTAAAACCTCTCTAGGAGGATCCATCGACCTGGGCGATAGGTTTCATTTTCAGTTACTTGAGAATTGTGAATTCCAGTCAGAGAAGTCTTACATTAAATGGATAAACCTTAGAACAAAGGTGTAATTTTATATATATATATATATATATATATATATATATATATATATATATATACAGGGAGTGCAGAATTATTAGGCAAATGAGTATTTTGACCACATCATCCTCTTTATGCATGTTGTCTTACTCCAAGCTGTATAGGCTCGAAAGCCTACTACCAATTAAGCATATTAGGTGATGTGCATCTCTGTAATGAGAAGGGGTGTGGTCTAATGACATCAACACCCTATATCAGGTGTGCATAATTATTAGGCAACTTCCTTTCCTTTGGCAAAATGGGTCAAAAGAAGGACTTGACAGGCTCAGAAAAGTCAAAAATAGTGAGATATCTTGCAGAGGGATGCAGCACTCTTAAAATTGCAAAGCTTCTGAAGCGTGATCATCGAACAATCAAGCGTTTCATTCAAAATAGTCAACAGGGTCGCAAGAAACGTGTGGAAAAACCAAGGCACAAAATAACTGCCCATGAACTGAGAAAAGTCAAGCGTGCAGCTGCCACGATGCCACTTGCCACCAGTTTGGCCATATTTCAGAGCTGCAACATCACTGGAGTGCCCAAAAGCACAAGGTGTGCAATATTCAGAGACATGGCCAAGGTAAGAAAGGCTGAAAGACGACCACCACTGAACAAGACACATAAGCTGAAACGTCAAGACTGGGCCAAGAAATATCTCAAGACTGATTTTTCAAAGGTTTTATGGACTGATGAAATGAGAGTGAGTCTTGATGGGCCAGATGGATGGGCCCGTGGCTGGATTGGTAAAGGGCAGAGAGCTCCAGTCCGACTCAGACGCCAGCAAGGTGGAGGTGGAGTACTGGTTTGGGCTGGTATCATCAAAGATGAGCTTGTGGGGCCTTTTCGGGTTGAGGATGTAGTCAAGCTCAACTCCCAGTCCTACTGCCAGTTCCTGGAAGACACCTTCTTCAAGCAGTGGTACAGGAAGAAGTCTGCATTCTTCAAGAAAAACATGATTTTCATGCAGGACAATGCTCCATCACACGCGTCCAAGAACTCCACAGCGTGGCTTGCAAGAAAGGGTATAAAAGAAGAAAATCTAATGACATGGCCTCCTTGTTCACCTGATCTGAACCCCATTGAGAACCTGTGGTCCATCATCAAATGTGAGATTTAAAAGGAGGGAAAACAGTACATCTCTCTGAACAGTGTCTGGGAGGCTGTGGTTGCTGCTGCACGCAATGTTGATGGTGAACAGATCAAAACACTGACAGAATCCATGGATGGCAGGCTTTTGAGTGTCCTTGCAAAGAAAGGTGGCTATATTGGTCACTGATTTGTTTTTGTTTTGTTTTTGAATGTCAGAAATGTATATTTATGAATGTTGAGATGTTATATTGGTTTCACTGGTAAAAATAAATAATTGAAATGGGTATATATTTGTTTTTTGTTAAGTTGCCTAATAATTATGCACAGTAATAGTCACCTGCACACACAGATATCCGCCTAAAATAGCTAAAACTAAAAACAAACTAAAAACTACTTCCAAAAATATTCAGCTTTGATATTAATGAGTTTTTTGGGTTCATTGAGAACATGGTTGTTGTTCAATAATAAAATTAATCCTCAAAAATACAACTTGCCTAATAATTCTGCACTCCCTGTATATATATATATATATCCTCTATTCCTTTTCTTCTGACTATATCTATCCTCCCACACACACAACAACCCATTGCAATCCTTGGGGTAAGCTCTTCTTGCCTTCCTAGTATCTGATCCATATGGCCTCCCTTATATCTCTGGCTCTGAGATATTTTAATTTAAGTGTTTCCGCAAATGACCAACTTTGTTCTTAGTGATATGTATTATATGAAATTTAAGAAAGTTGGACCACTAAAGAGCCCCTATAATTGGATGCTGTCATCCCGAAAAAGTATATTATAAAGACTGTGTATGTCATGTTGTCTAAAATTGACCAAATTTTACATAAGTGGCCAATTTACAAAAAAAGTGCACCACGTAAATTAAAAAAGCTCAATTTCCTGTGAACGCTAAGTGAACAATAGAAGTACATTTAAATGTACTTAGAATGTCATATACCTGTCGCTCTAAAGGACACGTTTAAAAGGCATTTAAACCCAAGTTTTAGCTATTACAGAAGATCTTTAGATTTATATTTAATTAAGAAAATGAACAAAACACTCCCACTGAAAAATGTAATAAACATTCGGTTTATCAGTGAGTTAAAGGTATATATAAGTTTACAGGGTTTCAAATGTTTGGTGATTATCAGAAAAATATTTGTTATATAGAAAAGTTCAGTGTACTTACAGAGTTATGGGCAGGAAAGTAAAATCCAGCTTTGCACATCCACAGGGAGCTTACGATACCAAGTACACTGAGGAAAGCAGCCAGATACAGAGTTTGACCTTACTAAGGAAATACTTGCTGCGGATTCTCCTCTATCAGATGCATTCATAATCCAGGAAACTTAGATATACCTTTAAAGAAAGCTCACAGAGAGCTCCTTATCTGTATTAAATGTATTCAAAAGAATAAGTACTTAAGAGCAAGGTTGTTGATGTCCAGAGATTTACCGGGGTTTATGTATCTGTTTTTTCTATAATATGTCAGAACAGAGGAGAAGTAAAAGAAAGACTTGGAAGTGGTTATATTGTATGGTTTAAAACATTGCAACAAAGCTGCAAGGAGGATTCTTGGATGCACTGGAGGAGGGGTGAGCAGAAAAAAAGTTGGTACTAATACTAATCAGACCTCACCTAGATACTGTCTTGCACCTTCCTTCATGGGGCTTTGCAAGCCGGAGTGCCACATGCACCTTCCAACACCCCTGCTCTGTTTGCACTGGACACAAGCCCCATGTTTCCCCTCAGGCTCCTCTTGTCCCCAACCTCTCAAGGTTGAGGGACATATCCTTGGCATGCTTTCGTAGCATGCCGAGGAAGAGCTTGTTTTCTCTCCTGCTCCATACAGTGCACTTCTTTGCCCTCGTGACCCGTCCCTATACTATCTGGAGGTGGGTCCTACCAGCTGACGAGGGCAAGAGGCCCCGGTGGAGGGAACTGTATTCTAATTTAGTTCCACAACTTGATTTGGAGAGTGCTCTATGGTGCACTGAGCACAAGAGAGTACTTAGCTAACTTCACAGACTCTCCCTCCACTTGTCCATTTTGTGGCAAGTGAGAGAGCGTGTATCATATTTATTTTAGTTGCGTCAGACTGCAGCCCCTCTTGTCCCTCTTGAGGGGCCTCCTCTTGCAGTACTGGCTGCATTTCTCCCCACACATATTTATTTTTGGGCGCCCAATGTCCCGGGGCAATAGGGCCAGGGACCTTCTCATCAACCTGCTCCTGGCATTAGCCAAGCTGGCTATATATAAGTCCAGGAAGCAGTGATTGACAGAGGGGGTTCCACTGTCACCTGAAGCCATGTTCCGGGCACTGGTGTGCTCCCGTATCCGTGCAGAGTATCACCTGGCTTAATCCACTGGGGGAAATCGATGAGTTTGTCTCCTAGTGGTCTGTAGATGGTGTGCTCTGCTCGGTATCCCCCCTGGTATTATTTCAGCTCACCCTTCTTATTTATTTTTGTTATATTTTACAGGTTAACACTTAACTTTCTAACCAGACATATCCCTCCACACAACCAGGTGGGGATGAGAGAAACCATGGATTGGCTCTATAAAAGGGCCAATCCATAGCATGTCTGTAAATACACTGTCTCCAGTTCTGGGACCGATTTCCAAAAGGATATTAATAAGTTAGCGATAATTCAAAAGAGGCGACTAAAATGGTGCAGGGTCTAAAAGACATAACTAATGAGGAAAGACTTCAGGATCTGAATTGTGTATAGATTAGAGGAGAGAAGGAAAAAGACGTATATATGAGGGAGACCTTTGAAAAAGAGGAACAAGAGCAGAGGTCATGATTTAAAGTTGGAAGATTTAGGGGTAATGTGCGAAAGTACTTCTTTACAGAAAAGTTAGTAGTCACGTTTTACAGTCACAGTTAAGGAATGTAAGCATGCCTAAGATAAGCATATGGCTATCCTACACTATAATGAAATCAAGTTCCAGGTAAATAGAATGGCATTTTTGGTTCTTTTGCCATCAGATGTATGTTCCTGTGTTTCTTCCATCCACTTAGATAAGTTCCCACAAGAGCAGGATCCTCGACTGCTTCTGTACCAGTATCTATTCCTTTATCCTGCTCACACTTCATTTTTATTTTTTTTGCATCGTTCCCACTCTCTGTGACCACATGGACCGTAATACAACAGGACATGCTGATCCACTTGGTATTCATGGCAAAGATACTGAAGTGGGTTGCCAGGTCCTTCTCCAGTGGGCCACAGTATAAAGCTCCTGGTATTCCTAGGTGGTCACCCATCCAAGTTCTACTTCAGGGTTGTGCTCAAATGTATATCCCTCTACATAAAGCTACAGAAAAAGTTGGCGCTTTATAGTAACAGTAATAATCCAACAATTCGTGAAAATGGCAAATCTCAGCAGATCACCTAAAACTGGCAATGTGACTCACCAAGTCAACTATTTGTACATCAAAATCACCAAAAATAGATAATAAAATAGCACCACGCCTCTGTCCCATGCACCATGCATTGAGCTGGACTCAAAACGACAATAAAAAGTGAACTTTATAAGAAGATCTGTAAACATAATCTACATAACCAAACGTGTTTGTCCACAATCAACGCCCTAGATCAGTGCTGTAAGTATGAATAAATAAATAAAATACTAATGAGTGGATAGTCCTTTTTTACAGAGAATACAATCTAAATTGTGTTCTAGGGAATTTCAGAGACCGTATTATCAAATAACCTGGGCGAATGTGGAGAGATAACATGCGCTGTTTGCAGGAAGAAACTAAAACTACAAATTGTTCCTTTTGAGAATCAAGGGGCACTTGAGAGCCGGAAAAGTAAACTCGACATCTGCTGAATTGCTTATTAATTGATTAGGATTACAAAATGTGGATTTTTTTCTGTAGAAAAATACAGAAAATAGTTGATTTTTTTCTCCCATCTGTATCCTTGAGTTCGAAGCTTTGTGGCAGAGTGCACTACCACTGTCTCAGAAGAGCGCAACTTCTTATGTTTCAAACTTTTTATTGTCGGGGATTAGAGAAGAAAACATATAACCACATATATTGCTGGTATCAGTATTTATATTACATTTTTTTTTTTTTTATGCAGAACAAAATATGAGTTTCTGATCTTTTAAAGCGATACTGATCCTTTAAAGCGATACTGTCACCATGTAAAGAGCCCATTAGAAAGTCTGTCTAAACGACTCAATCTTACTAGTAGCCAATTGACTAAACCTAAGTTTGAACAACAGCAATTTATTTGTAAATGTACTTGTCTGTGACCCCTAAAAGACATTAAAAGCACTTTTTTTGCATTCCAAACGTTTTGCAAGGAAAATTGTTTAAGAAAATTACATAGAGTGAGTTTGATCTGCGATACATGGAATTGAAAGAAAATTGAGAGAGAGCTTGGGAAGAGCTCGCTACTTGTGAGGTTGGATTTCGTTTCACATTCAAAAGAACAGGTATAAACACACAAGGTTGTTGTAGTAAGAGATTCACAAGGCTCTCTGTGCTTCTGGATCCTCTTACATATCAATGAAAGGAGGAAAAAACAAACCAATGGAGTTTCACATTAATGGAAGCGTTCCTGGGGTTAACCCTGAGTATCCTGACTGTTTCAGTGTTCCTTAGAATTCTAATCTGTTCATGGTTACCTATGACAATTCTCACTATTCCAGTGTGGCTGGTTATTTACATTGCTTTCCATCAGTCCTGCTGCTGGTTATCTGAATTTGCAGCAACCTGTATTGAGGCCTGGCTATCTTTACTGCTGTGTTCGTGGTCCCAGTGACATCTATCCTGCGGTCTAGATGAATAGCTTTCCATCAGTCCTGCTGCCAGTGATCTGCATTGTTTCGTCTTCTGCCTCATTGTTTGGATTGCCTTTCCATTAGTCCTGCTACTGACTATATGTATTTGCTGTGACACCTGCTTTGAGTTTCCGCTATATGAAATGCTGTGCACCTGGCCCCAGTGATATCTATCCTGCTGTCTAGATATCTGCATAGCTTTCCATTAGTCCTTCTGCGAATATCTGCATTTACTTTGACACCTACATCTAGACTTCATTATCTTCAATGTTATTTTCCTGGCTACCCTGACGTCTTTCCTGCTGCCTTGCTACCTGCATAGCTTTCCATCAGTCCTGCGACCAGTGATCTGCATTGTTCATTTGCCTCATTGTTTGGATTGCCAAGAGCACTTCTCATACGGTCAGTATTGATACTACTACAGATTCTAATGTAGTAGTCACCCCAGTCCTAGACTTTTCCTACATTTAATTTCCCAACGTTCACCCTAGGCTTATCTTTCCCTATACCTGGCTGCCTGAGCTTTCAAAATCTTTATAGCATTTTTGTTTTGTCCATTTGCATTGGAGGAGTGATACACTACATTTTATTTGTTGTTGTTTACAGCTGTTCCAACTCTCCGATACTCTATGGACTGCAGGAAGCAAGGCACATCTATTGTTATGTCTCTGATCATGCATATCCAAAAGGTTATCTGGGCAAAGATACTGAAGTGGGTTGCCAGTTCCTTCTCCAGTGGACCATGATTTGTATGGCCTGCCCCCTTGGATTACCCACATTGTAGCTTATAGCTTCATTAAAATAGACAAACCCCTTCACCAAGACAAGGTAACATCCAGAAGGGGACATTTTATTTAGGATATCATTATTAAAGTAAAAAATCAGTAAAGTGGAACTTAGTGACCATAATGCACCAGACTTGTGGAGTGAAATCAACTCCGAAAATGGTCTAGCTACATTACTCTTTTGCTTCTTACCTTGGCGCTGCCTTGAACCATTTTTCTTTACACTTTATAGTACAAGTAATAAATACTAGGTTTTAAGCACATAATATACCACCTTATGTTTCTGCTGATGCACCTTCACTGTCCCTTTAAGTGTGAGCGCTGAAGTACATAGACAGCACTTATATCTATTTTTCTTTTCAAATATAGAAAACTCAGGTAAACAACCTTGGATTTCGTCTTCGACTGTAACGAAGCTCTGGAGTATTCGAAATTCATGCAGCTGGTGTGAAAAATAAATTAGGTAAACACAGGTTTTAGGCTGCGGTGTAAATTGATCATGAAGTTCAGTAATGCAAAGCCAGCAAGTACCAGACCATCATTTTTACTGATTAGAGTGTAAAATGAAATCTACCGTAATTCCCACAGCATCAAATTAGAGATGAGATGGGAAAAAAAAACAAAAAGAAGAGTTCACGGAGTACGAGAACATTCATAAAAATATTGTACGATGAGCCAAAAGAAAATCTATTAGAACAAGGGAGAGGGCAAGATAATAGACACCACTTATATCCAGTCTATGATATTTTTATTAATGGAAGGAAAAAAACAAGTCTACCACTCAAAGGAGTCCAATGTTGATATGTAGGCTGGAGATCAGATGGGTTTTAGATAGTAAATAATAACAAAAACAACTTAGCTGTGTTTGTTTGGCTGCATTGTCCAGAGGTCGAGGACTGGACAGGGATTCAATAACTTCTACTTCAGCCGTTAAGAAAGTTTTTTAAGCTTTCAAAACAATGAACTGAAACATTACCTGTCTACAAGGTCTACACCCACTTGGCAATGCAAGTACGGCCCATAATAGGTAAAACATATACTGCAGTCATCTAAAGATAATATTTAAAAATAGAAAAAGCTTCTACAACCTCGATAAGTTACTTTTACAGTTATCTTATTCTGTTCCATGGCTTATCTGCTAGCTCCTCCTCCAGCAATTCCTTATATTCATGCCTAGTCACATAGTCTTCCAGTCAGCTAATCAAATCCATGATGCCACTGACTTTCTCCATCAGGTAAACTTGTCCCACCTATGATTGACTGAACACATCATGGGATTAGGGAGACATCAGTTTTTAGGGGAGATGAAGCCAGCCAGGGAACGGATCTTTCCTGTAATCTGCCTACCAGCAGTGACAGCCAGAGACCACTAGATGGCGCAATGGTTGTTTGCCAAGTTTTCTTCAATTTATTCTTAGTGTGTTTGATTTAACCTTAACCCAAACCCTAACCATAAACCATAACCCCTAACCCTGTGAAAACAATGAAAGAAAGTCTCAGCGAGCCATCCTTGTGCCACCTAGTGGCTGCTGGTCGCCACTGCTGGCAGGCAGATAACAGGTCCTCAGGGAACTACGATACAGTGTAAGACACTATATCAAGCTTTTGCAAGCACTTTATTCCAGTATACACAACAATCCTCCTAGTCGAAATATAATTTTTTATGACTATAATTATTATTATAGTTTATTTGTAACGCGCCAACATATTCCGTAGCGCTATACATTAATACGTTAATTTCCAGGCAAAGACATATTCAATATTAACATATTGCAAAGAATGGAGGGCCCGGTCTTTGAGCTTAGAATCTGATCTCCATAGTGCTTTCCCCAAGCGCCATGCAAGATTGAAAATTTACTGATTTACAATCTATAATGAAAAAAGGCCTTTCCAGTGTGCCTTTAAGGGGGATTGCCCAGATTGGCCTTCACAGCTGTCACCTAAAGGACGTTTTGACCTGTATTCACTAAAATGAGTGATTTCTTACAGTCAGGTGACACAGTTTTTTAAGTTGTTCTACCAAAATATCTTTTTTAAGTCTAGACTTTTGTTTTCTATTGTTTTAACTGTCGGACCCCAGTGTTAAATAGAGTAATTAATACAAAAAAGTCTGTGAAAAGGCTATCCTGAGGTTAAATTAAGTCAAGCTTTCTGGTACACACAATAGGCAGATAATATGCGTCTTTTCATTCTTAACTGCCACCAGTTCCTATTTAAGTGCGGCCATTTAGTTTAGCCCCCTCTGCAAGAGTGATCAATTATATTATAAAGGCAAGAGTGTATATCTGATGATGTTCTTTATTTTTGTTTGTTGGCATGCTGGTTGTCGTACTGAAGGAGAAGTCTTCCCATGGACATACCTGAGGCATGAGCCCGGACCCTCCCAGTGACACAGCCCCTTGAAGCTGAACTTTGTATATGACAATATGTACAGCAGCTATAGACTATTCAGACAGCGCTGATTTCTGCAGAGTTCCCGATCTGGACTTCCACTCATTAAGAAGAGCACTTACCCATTATAAGAGCTACTTTGTGGTTTATAACTAGCAATTATCATCAGTTCAGGTCCTGGATATCTGACACGGGCTGTAATACCCAGAGTACAGCAGACTAGCTGGGTCCAGGACCTAAGAGCAAGATCTCACATATAATAACAGAGGCACAAGAGGGGACCAGAAGCCATGTCCAAGGTCACATCTGGTTCTCCTCTTACTGCCTGAAATAAGGAGAGAAATCATCCCCCAATCCTATGTTTTATTTAAAGGACCACTATGATCTCTTTTCCAATATGGCATGGTGTTTTATATAACTAAACATAGGCAAAATGTTTTTGTGTGTAATTTTCTCAAGAGGATGTGTCCTTGCTAAATGGGCTTTCTATGAGTCTCATTGAAAACACTGGCAGTTTTAGATGTCACATTCTGATTAGAAGCTTCCTCTACATTCAAAGTCTCCTCCCACCTCAGGAAGCTGATCGACATAACCAAAATGCTAAATTCCACTTTTTTTAAGTAATAAATTAGAGGCTGTATATTTTGATTCATATTCTAAAATCGGTATTAAGTTTGTTTATAAGTTTAGTTCTTCAAAAGAGTATATATTTTAAATATAGGACTACAGAGGCCCTATATTAAAGGTGTATATAAGTTTCCTGGGATGCAAATGTTTGGTAAGAAACAGGCAGTGATTATCAGAAAAATATGTGTTATATAGATAAGTTCCGTTTACTTCCAGAGTTATAGGCAGGACAGTAAAATCCAGCTTTGCACTGCCACATGGAGCTTATATACACACAGGAAAGCAGCCACGTTCAGAGTTTGACATTTAAAAGGAAGTACTTGCTGCAGGATGGAATCACATGTTTGGGTGGGATCTGAGCTCACAGCTGAATCAAAGCACATGGATAGAGAGAGATAGAGACTACATACCACATGCTGCTTTGCAACACAGGATCCCCAGAGTATGATATGTGTAAGCTTTATCCTGATTGGCCAAAACGAATTATGAATTTGATGCTAATCTTAGCAGGGATTTTCAGGGGTGTCAACTAACAAAAGCTTCAGCTTGCAAACTGAAAAGATTTAGCAAACATCAGGGTGAGTTTGTAAATATTTATTTTTGCATTCTTTTGCATACACTACTGATTCTCCTCTATCAGATGCAATTACAATCCAGGCAACTTAAATATGCCTTTAAAGAACACAAAAGGGTAATACAGTGCTTCTGATAAATCAAAAGGGTCAATGGCAGAGAGTTGGAGGGAAATACTGTACTATTGCTTTTTGAATTGTATCTATTAAGGGACAAAAACGAGAACCTTATAACAATTGTATTCAATCATCCAGAGAAAAAACAAATAAAGCTTCAATTGAAGAATGGTAGGGCAATGATGTCCCTAAAGTAGAGATGGGTGTATGGTTGTACATTCATTAAGTGTATGATGGGCAAAAAAGCAAAAGAAGCCCTCTCAGGTAAATTTAATTAATCTGTGGTAAGTAGCCTATTTACCAGATTCATGTCCTACTAAATCTCACACACGAAATCCAGAAAATTGAAACAGTGTTGTATTTGGGGGGTTTCTCTAATGCGTTCATGTCCAACATCTTCTATGCATGAGAGAGAAGCTGAATGATTTAGGGGAAATGTGCAAAGACAAACTGTAGAGAAAGGGTAGTAGATAACTGGAAAAGTCTTCAGTTAAAGGGGTAGGGTCTAATACAGTTAAGGAATTTAAGCATGCCTTAAAAACGCATAAGACCCTACTGAGGCTTTTTAAGTAGAATGAGTAGACTAAATTAAATCTATCATAAAGAGAAAGAGAAGGGAGAGAGAGACCAAGAAAACCACATATTTAGACCATGTAGTGGTATTTATACCACTCCACACTCAATCTATTAGACATAAATACAATTTTTGTATTAGAAATGCTTAAAACGGAGACATTAATCATTACAATAAGCTAAAATAAAAAGCTTTTACACATATGTAGATAAAAAAATAAAGAAGGACCTGTACTGATGGGGTTGGTGTGTACTGGTTGTAAAAATAAACAGAGCTAGGAAGGAGGCAGCTGGACCAACTACGGCATTGGGCAAAATAAAGAATAAATAAAACATATCTCAGGGAACAGTTGTGTAGGAAGCAGGGAGATAAATCTGATAACTCATTTACATATCTGCTTATAATATCCATAGAAGCTTTGTGGCTTCAGTAGCTGGTCAACATAATGCCAATCCAGTTTGTTAATTCCATCTACATAAAGCAATGTAGCTTGATTGGGGAATGTCACAATCATTTGTACAGACATTACATATTTTTGTATAGATATTAATAAAAAGCCTATTTTTCCATGTATTTTATCAGTTGTATTTGCATAAAGAATTTTAATAAACACCAATATGCCCACTCCGCACCCTTGGTGTTCGAAGCTCTCCGGATCCATTGTCACCTCCGTAACAGGCTCTGAAAGCTCTGTCACACACAGCACGGCGCACTGAGCAGATCAGTCACTTAATTAAATATGCCACTTCATACCCACAGCAGCGCCTGACAGACAGGTAAAAGCCAACCTCGGGTCATTTTATTTCTCTTTCCTGTTTTCCAGTCATTTTCATTGATTTTGAAAGCAAAGTGCTTCCCAGGTGGCTGAGATTTTAAATATATAAAATAGATGCAGCCTTTATAAGCTAGAATTGAGCAGAACGTTTCCATCAGTCACCTGTCAGGTAGAGAAGACTGACAGCAACAGCTGTATCGGAGAGTCCCCTGAGAACACTGTGTGCAATGGGAAGGATAAAGACAGCAGGGGCATGAGTCAAGGTGAAGGAGAACGCCTACAAATTGAGAATAAGAATAATACATATATACACATATATATATATATATATATATAAATATATATATATATATATATAAATATAAATATATATATATAAATATATATATATATATATATATATATATATATAAAAATATATATATATATATATATATATATATATATATATATATATATATATATATATATATATATATACAGGTTCCCTATCCGCTTCCAAATAGTTTCAGAATAATGCACACAAAATGTACTAAAGTATTTCCCTATATGGCTCCTAATTATTATAGATTTTTGCTCAAGATAGATAAAGACAGATAGACAGATAGATACAGACAGATAGACAGATAGATAGAGACAGATAGACAGATAGATACAGACAGATAGACAGATAGATAGATACAGACAGACAGAGACAGACAGACAGACACAGACAGACAGACACAGACAGACAGACAGATAAAGGCAGACACAGACAGATATATAGATACAGACAGACAGACAGACAGAGAGATAGATAGATAGATAGATAGATAGATACAGACAGACAGATACAGACAGACAGATAGATACAGACAGACAGATACAGACAGACAGATAGATACAGACAGACAGAGACAGACAGACAGATAGATACAGACAGACAGAGACAGACAGACAGACAGACAGAGACAGACAGACAGATAGATACAGACAGACAGATATATAGATACAGACAGACAGATACAGACAGAGACAGACAGACAGACAGACAGACAGATAGATAGATAGATAGATAGATAGATAGATAGATAGATAGATAATATAAAGAAACACATATTTATTGTTTGGTCTCTTTACAATAGAACTGCATTCCCCTCTGTACTACAGAAAATACAGTGAATAAAATATATAAAATAAATAAATTAGACATATTACAAATCTCAGTAGGGTGTGATGGTTGCAGAAATTAAGCTTCTCTGAATAGATGAGATGTTAGAGAGTAGTTGAAGAGATGAAACTGAAACTGCAAGACATTGGATTCAATAAAGTAGTTTAAACTCAGTGGTTGGGGGAGTACTTGGAGACAATGAGTGAAATGTAGGAGGAGCATTATCAACAGCTTTGTAAGTTAGATACAAGAATGAATTGTGGAGTGCATGGTGCTAACAGAGGGATTGATGACTTCAAAAGAGGAGTGGAGGCATATTTGATGGCCTACAGCAAAAAAAATATCTATATGTGGAGTGTAAAGGCTAATAAGTATGAATTTACAGTAGTCCAAGGAAAATATTATAAGAAAACCACCTACATGCCAATACATTATAATGAAGTGTACATAGGTGGGGCTCCAGTAGTGGACTTCTTGTGCCTAATGAGATCATCTCAATCACTACGTAGAAGTTCAAGTTCAGAAGGGGTTAAATGTATATCCACTGTTGGCTGCTTCCCAGTTTAGTGGGTAATTAACAGGACCATTCTCCACTCTCTCAGGTGGAATAAGATGATATACTATTTACCCTCTCTACAGCACAGAGAACATGTGAGACTCCTACAGGACACTGTACATACACAAATATACATGTACATACATACACATGTATACAAGCATGCACATGTACATAGATATGCACATACATACACACAACGACTAAGGAATTGTTTACTTCTTGCTCCTAAATATTTTCCTTAAGTATAATAGATCCCTTTCAGCAAATTCCCTCTGTGACTCCTAGAAATATCCTATCTAGTTCCAAGAAAATCTATCTGACTCCTAAGTATTATATATTTCCTTCCACCCTTGTCACTACAAGCTGTGAGCAGAATTACAGCTTTATACAATGCACACTGCATACACAAGTCTGTATATTCCTCATGTCTCCAAATACCCACCAGCCATAAATCATTCTAATAAATATTTTAGCAGTGCTGTATTTTACATAATCTCCTGAAACGTGTTTTTCTGATAAAAAAAAATTCCCTCGGAGACCCAAAAGTGAGCACCGCTTGTCATTTCCACTTTTATTGCTGAGTGCTTTAATTTATAACGTGTTCAATAAACCTTCAGTTGGAACAAAGGGCTTTAGGAAATGTACTTTGTATCTTAGCAACTGATTTTATACTGGATTTCTAGAGTTTTTACCCCAACATGGAAAGAAATGATGGTTATACTTTAGCATGTCAGCCCCACAGTCCTCTGACCAATTCTACCAAAGACAATAACCACAGTGAAAAAAAACCTTCCCTACCCAAGATCAGACACCCAAATAAGGCACCCAGCAGGTGGCTGCCCGTCTATTACTTAGAGGAGACTTTTCTAACTTGTGTCCTTGAGCAGACGCCAAATCGACACGTCAGGCAGAATTTTCAAAGAAGAAAGGAATGCATTATTTATCATCAGTCCTTCAAAAATCACCCAGTCTTTTCTTATTGTTCTTCAAGAAATTCTTTGCCCAGATTTTCATACCTTTGAGTCGCAATAAACAGATTATTTTTTAAACACGCACAGCAAAGAAAAAGTCCTTTGTCTTTTTAGGATTACAGTGTTTTTTTTACTTAGAAACATTTCTTGACTAATAAGATGCTTATCTGGGTTACATATACCTACCGGTTTCGTTTTTATCTAAGCAGTTTACTAAAGACATTTATATATAGATGTAAAATATTTTTATATTTTACAACTAAACCACAAATTCCCTTTATCTTCAAATTAATTATTACTATTTTGGTATTCTGTAGGGCTGTCATATTAGTGTCTACCTCCACCTCTAGGTTTCTGTATAGTACATAAATGATTTGTTTTTCTGTAACGAGACATCATGAATTCAGAAATTATGCTAATCTATTAAAGAAAAACAACTACGTAGTTAATAGCTACATTTATATCTAAGTTTCCCTGTATTTACCTCTCTCTAATCTAGCACATGCTGCTTATGTCAGACACACACATTACATGGAGTCATTCTAAACACATACAGATTAACTTTATTAAAAAAAAAAAATTGTCTTCCACACCCCAGGGCTGCTTAAATAGGCACCGGGTACCTACCAATAGAAACACTGCATATGGGTATGGTTTTTAACCCTTTACAAACCTTCAAGCCAACAGCAGCACAATGCAGGGATCCACACAATGCCTTGGCCCCTCCTTGCTTCCTTGTGCAGGGGACTACACAGTCCATGATTTCTTAATACACAAACTGCCATCACAAATTTAAACAATGTGTAGCTGCCTCTGATTGGCCAAAACAAATGTGATGGCAGTTTGTGTATTAAGAAATCATGGACTGTGTAGTCCCCTGCACAAGGAAGCAAGGAGGAGCCAAGGCATTGTTGAATTTTATGCTAATTTTAACAGGGATTTAAGTCTAAAAATCACCTGCTTGCAAACTCAAGAGATTTAGCAAACTTTAGGGTAAGTTTAATAATGTTCATTTTGGTATTCTTTCACCCAATTTTTTTTTCCATACACTACTGATTCTCCTCTATCAGATGCACTCATAATAAATGAAAATAAATATGCCTTTAAGGAGATAAAAAGCTAAATGAGGAAATTGTCATTTTTCTGTCATTTTTCTTCAGTCTGTGCAAAGTACATATTTTATTTAAAGGGATAATGAACTCATATATGTCTACCAAGTTTTAAAAACAGGTGTTAAACATCACAACATTTCCGCCTGAAAATGAACACTGCAAAATCTGACTTTTAATCATTTTACAGACTGCTTTTGTAACAATTATATAATTTTTTGAGAAAAATGAAACCGATTATCTAATTTTCAACAGTGGGGTATGGGTTTAAAAGTATGCAGCAAGCAAACAAATGTATATATATATATATATATATATATATATATATATATATATATATATATATATATATATATATATATAAATATATATATATATATATATATATATATATATATATGTATATACACACAGACTCACTATATAAATATGTATGTTTAGTACCATTCGCAGCATTACCAATATTTTAGGATTAAATCGGTACTGCTTTTGACTTTAAAAAAAGAGCTGCATCTCTCAAAAGTTTGACACTCTAAAAACAATGGTTGTCCAATTAAAGCGATATCACTGTATCTTGCTGGTTTAAATAGAAACTGGAGAGCAGCCTATTTTGCATAACACTACCCAGAATCCTTAGCTGCAGAGGAGGCCCTGTTTATTGAGTAATTCTGGGGCGATATATATTTTGTCTTCTGACCTGTATCCTCTGTATGGATTTCTTTGCTATGCGATACTTACAATGTAGTGAGTGTTAAACACATTCTCCCCATCCTAACAAATGTGTATATTTTTCAAGGTAGAATTTATATTTTTTAATATAAGAATTATGTTACTGAATATGAAACCAAACCCATAACATGTTAGGACTTGTGTGTCTGGCTGCATTTCTCTCTCTGCTGATCGGCAGTTGGGATAATTCATAATTCAGCAGACCCGTTATTTACAGAGCAATATAGATTGGTAAATAATTTACTGGCGCCGCACGCAAGGCGTCTTATTCTAGTAGATGGGATGAAGGATTCAACACACATACAGACATCTTTCACTCAGAACAAGCCACATAGGCCATCCTGTAATTGTATTGTAATGTCCCCCCTACAAATAACAAATGTAGACTCTTGATCAGTGTTATTATGTAAAAAAACAAAAAATGGGAAATATACAACCTATTTACTGAATGGAATTGCTATACATTGTAGCAGCTCTTTAATTGTATCAATCATCAATAAACTAAGGGTTTTCGAAATGCTGGCACAGTGCCAGGAAAGTTTAACCCTATGTGTTAGTAGTAGTTGCACTATGATGAGACTGCTTTTAGACTGTACAAGTATATTTATAGCAAACGATTTTAAGCTGCAATGCAACAAAACATATTTTTGAGAGGTAGACATGTATTAAGATGCATTTAAAAGGACAATATCAAGTTTCCTTTAAGTTATTTTTTTAAAGAGCTAGAAAAACTTGGGACTTTTCCTGTTTTATGCTAGCACACTGGAAGCCTCCTGTTGCCGGGTGCGCTCGCGTCCTAAGCCTAAACCTAACCTCCTAATCCTAACCCTAAGACCCTACACCCCTTGCCGGCACTAACCCTCATCCTAACCCCCTACACCTTTCCCGGCCCTGACCCTAAACCTAAACCCCTAATCCTAACCCCCTACACCCCTTGCCGGCCCTAACCCTAACCTCCTAAAACTAAGTCCCTAAGCCCCTAACCATAACCCCCTACACCCCTTCCCGACTCTAACCCTGTAAACCTAACCCAAAAACCTCTAAGCACTTACCGGCCACAAGGATACAACTTTATCAGGGCAGTGCAGCGTGCGTGCGTGCACATGACAGATGCACGTGCACGTGTGCTAGCATAAAACAGGAAAACTTGTTACACATTGTGCTAGGTGTTTGATTCTAAAGTGGATCATTCCTGTAATAATCAGCATTTTGCTGCAGTGTTCTTATGCAAATGAGATGTTCTTGAATACTAATTAGATACTTTGATGAGTTAATTAGGATGACAATCTGCTTGTCTGTCTCCGTGGTGTCAAAGCAATGCCCACCCCTAAGGTTACCATGATATTAGAACAAACACTTTGAACCACAAATGAACTTAAAGGAGCTCTATCAGTACTAAATATCTCAGTAATGATTTACCGTAGAGAAAAAATGTCTTGTGCAATGTATAGATAGTTTATAATGCTCTTTAAGTTGAAATTAACTTGTGATGACAATGTCTGCTTGCAGTGGAGGAATTCTTCTACAATCAGTTTGCCTTTATACTTACAGTAAGCTCTCTCAAAGAACTACTTTAAGACAGGGCTTAACAATTGTATCTTAATCTTAGCCAGCCAGGTTCGTTAGGAGTCAGCCTAACATACTTAGGGGACTATATATATATTCTATAAAAATATATGTATAGTACCTCAACAGTTAGGACCCTGCAGTTACATTTTATTAGCTGTGACTTGACTCAAGACTTGGTTTTAAAAAATAGCCAAAATGGAATTCTAAAAACTATTTTTATTGGGACATTATTACTAATTATTTTAATAGCAGCTCAAGCCTCTATCTTTTGTATAACATGAACATATGTCATGCTTTTTGATGCCTGGATAATCAGTTAGAGACAGATGTGGACAGCCTCGTAAACAACCGGCTAGAGTTGGAGCTACATGTATTAACAGGGTTACTATGCAATAAATAATAAATCAACAGTATTTCACTTACGTATAATTTAATATGCAAAACTGATGTACATTAAAGTAGTACTACTAATGTGATCCCCTTCTGGATCGCTACCCTGTTGTGGTGAAGGGGCTTTTGTACTTCAATGAAGCTGTGAGCTATACCATGTAGGGTCACCCAAGATGGGCAGGTCAAATCACACTGGTGGAGGAACTGGCAACCCACTAGAGTAGTTTTGCCATGAAAAGACTAAGGATTGACCCAACAAGACACAAGATGCTGCAGTCCATAGGAAAGTAGGACATGACTGGACGACTAAGGAACGGCAATACTACGATGGTGGATACCGTCAGAAAATCAAGACTGGCCCAAGGAGGTATTTAAATCAGATACTGTGAATCAAATGTTAAGCATTTAGTAACCAGATTCCTTTTGTCTATTCAGTCTACAAAGCCATTTCATTGAACAGTCCACTCATCTACGAATGCATGGTGACCGGACTTCCTATAGGCCCCTGGCGTCTAGACAAACTACAATGGATGTTAAAATGCTTTCAACTCTTCCTTTATCATGTATTCGGTGACAAAATGCCAAAAGTATATGGTACATTTTAAGCAGATTTTAAACATATTACCTAGTCACTGGATTCCCGACAACACAACAGGATGGAAATAATATCTCTTGTGCCATAACTAAAAATAAACCTTTAAATGTACAGAAATTGACGTACACTACACTACAAAACTCAATTAACCCTTCCAAAGTGGAGATAGACATTGACATAAAAGGGCACAAGGGAAGGACATCTCCGCAAAAAGGCGCTAAGCATTTTCTTTGTCGGGTAAGTAATTCCATATTTGCGCCTCTATTGATACAGCCAGTTTCATTCTGACATTAGTGTATTGAATGGCTTTAAACCCTCTCCATTTGTATTGATCGTTGTCATGAATGCTTGTCAAAGCTACATAATGCATTATACAAAGAGGTTGGAGCTTCCAGAGAGATGCTAAGCGACATGAAAGGCGGCCTCAAGCCAAGGTAGGATTATAACGATACGTCTCCTTCACAATGAGATCACCCACCTGCCATGAAATGCTTAGAGGAACTTAATGAATATGAAACATCCAGCACCAAAAGAAATGAGGCCAGCTGCTGGCACATGTAATGCTGCCTACGTAGAAATGTGAGTAACTAAAAAAGCATCCCATGATGCACCGGCACAGAAACCAGTCTGCACCACTTGAATGTATATATTAATTAAATTAAGTGCACAGACTAATCAAATGTAAGTGCAGTAAACTGCTAGCAGTCCACAAACTGGGTTAGCTATTATTAGAAAACCATTGTAGTTTGGGGAAATTGTCATATGTTTGTGAAGTATGTAACATTTCAACAACATTGAGGTGTCTAATTCTAGTAGGAAGGAACACAGACCATGACCTGCTGCCACTACCACAAAATTCAATACAATAGTTATCACATATACAGTTGTCAGTTTCCGGAACGCTTGCGATGTTGGTCACACTTTGCGAGCCTCGCGAAGCAAGGCGAGCCATCAACCACGCGGCACTTAGGCTGCAATGAGCGCCGAAGGCAAGCGGGACTTGAGGCACGCAACTGTGAACCTCGCAAGGTGAGCAGTTGAGGCATGAGACTGCGGACGAAAAATTCAAAAATTCTGAAACTGGATGAAAACGAGGCTGAGCAAAGCCAGCCACGAGGGACTTCGAAAATACACAACGCCAAAGACAGTAGCACTTACACCAACAACGCCAGGCATGCGGGACTTTGAAAATAAAACCAACGGCAGTCAGCTCACACCAGGCAAACATTCAGCAGACACACAGAGGAGAAACACACAGGGTAGGGAAAGGGGGGGAGATGGTGCAAAGAGACACATGGCATTCCCAAGCACTAAACTTGCAGGTTAACGAAACCTGCAATGAGCGGACTGTACAGTAGGCGGGAGGTAAGGGTCGCAATGAGCGCCTTCGGTGAGCACCGTGAGCAGGAGAGGCTTGCAATGAGCGCTGAAGGTGATTAGTGCAAAGCAGGACAGTTGAAGTACAGAGGGGGAGAGGCTCGCAATGAGCGCCAAAGGCGCTCATTGCGAGCCACGCCGATAGAGCCGCAGCACGGGGCTCGCAATGAGGTGTTCCTTCAAAAACAATTTATTACCATCTAAAATATATCACTTTAAGTAGAAATATCTCCCTGGTAACACCTTATGTTCTAATAACTTTATGTTATCTTGTATCTTTGGAACAGGCCCTCATTATATTCTATAAAAGTCAAAGCTCCAGGACACCAAACGGGTGCAATGTGATGGCTGCGCCTCTGGAACAACTATAATTTAACATAATAATTCAGTTTTCTGTACTTAGGAACATGCACAGCGTTACATTTGGTGGCCTCTGACATCTAACCTACAGTTGCTATGGTGATGGTTGCCAGAAAGGCTCCGGCCTGCCAAGAGCTCACTGTCAAGTCAAACTCAGTAAAAAAAAAAATGTATATATATAAAAATAAACCATCAAAGCAGAGATCTTGGATACAAAATGGCAGAAAACATGAGTGCTGATATTTAAAATGACCCCAAGTTTCCGTGTGTTTGGCACCAAGGCTGGAGGTGTGTATTGAGTGTAAGCAGCACATTGAACTCTTATCCGTACGTTCATGAGCCGCACGCAGCATCCTTGTCACTCACAGTATAACCTTGTCAGAGGCACCGAGTGCTGGGAAGTGATAGGTCTGACGTCCCGTCGGATGCCTAGTGCTCTACATTTCTCCTCATCTGATCGCTATCAAACACTAAACCTGTTTCTCCACACAGAAGCGAAACTGGATGCCACCGGACCTCAGCCAGGACCGATAGCAAATCAGCTGCCATGCCAAGTGGCTTGTTCAGTTCCTTCTCTTTTCCTTCTAGAATTCTTCATTTAACCCTTGCACTGATTACATCTGACATGGAGATAATGAGAGTGTGCAAGCAATCTTCTCAATCCATTATTATTTAGATGTTGTTAAAGGACCAGGGTAGTCTTATATTTAAAGGGATACTTTAGGCAAAAATGTTTTGTTTTACAACATGTTTTGTTAAATCCCGGGAGCTAAGGATCCACAGCTCCTATTTTACTGATGGCTCCTAACTTAGTTGTTCTATATATATATATTTCATAATCCATAATATGGCTACTAAATATAATGTTTGGCTAGCAAAACCCACCTGGCTGGCCCCTAAGTTTCAGATATCAGTTTGTCAACCCCGGCTTTATAAAAATGTTTTAAGTTGGTTAGCTAATAAACTTCATCCTTTTCAGTAGAATTATAAAATCTACACTTACTTTTAGGAAGTCCCCAGATAAACAGATTCACACTTATGATACAAACACACGCTCACAGTGAGGGGCTTCACACAACCAAAGACTTTTTGACATAAGTGTACAACATGTCACCTCTTATGAGAGAGAGCAGGAAATGGTCAGATTATAGTAGATGAGAATCTGTTACTCTAGGGGCTTCTTAAAAGTGAGTGAAGTGTAAATGTTATATCATAATTAAAGATAGTTTTTGAAAAAAATCTTATTTTTGGCAGACTTTGCTCAGGTTAGTTAGGAACCAGTCAAATACTTTTTTTAAGAGCCAGATTATGGGTTATATACATAATATATATATATATACTAGCGACTTGCCCGTCAAAAATGACCGTTCATTTAGTTGTGTAAAGCGCCATTTTTTATTCGTAATGTTATTAGTTGCAAGTTAGTGTTGTAAAATGGCGTTGTTTGTCTATGTGTTACGCGGCTCGCGAGCATTTTCCGTCCTTTCTAATAGTGTATTTTGTACCTTGTACGTTCCTGGGTAAAAGTGGTACACGGCTGGCGGTGTTTTACGTGGTTTCGGGGTCTTGTAGCCTCGTTTTAATTTTTTCGGCCACCATTTTTTTTCTCGCTTAGGCAATTTTTGAGTGCCGATACTCTGCAAATTCGACTTAAATTTGCGTGCAACCTCACTTCCAGACGTCCTGGCTGCCCCCCTGACAAAGCTTGAACCCTCCATACATAGTCTGCGGAATGAGGGTGTCTAAAAATGCTTCTATTAAAATGGCTTACATAGCCGTTAATGTTGTTAGTTTGGTCCATGTTTCACAAATGTAATTTTTTCTTAAACTACAGTCATCTGTTAAAGACACAATATAAAAATGTATACTGTAAAATACTAACATTTATAAATAAATGAATTACTATTAATATTTAAAGGGGCAGACACTGAAAACACATGGAGAGTCAGCATAAATATGAGCTAAAGAGACATATTGTGGATATTAGCAAATATATCTTACCTGTATGTTTGAGAATCCAGAAGAGACAGATAAGATGAATCAGTCCGATAGTAGTCACATCCATTAATGATGTAGAAAATAGAAGAAAAAAAAGAAGAAACCTGTTAGGTGCTGATCAAAAATACAAAACAAATAAAACATCTTCAAAAGGGGGCTATGTGAGTACATGGGAAATAAGCAGAGAGAGGTGAGGACAGAGAGGTAGAAGAGGAGAGACTGTGAGCGAGGGGGGAAGAGAGCAGGAGAAAGAGAGGTTCGTGGGTAAAACAATAGAGCAAGAGAGATCTAGGATAGGGGCAGAAAGAGTGAGAATGGGGGACAAAGAGAGGAAAAGAAATGAGAGATGGGGGTAACAGTGGAGGTGAAGTCTGGGAGATAGGAGAGATGGATAGAAAAAAGGAACATGGAGGAGGAGACAGTTTAAGAAAGATGGGAGTTATAGCACATTAGGGGAGAGGGGTGTGGGAAAAGGGGGAGTAACAGGACAGAGAGAAGGGGAGAAATAGCATGGTTGAAAGAGGGGGAATGGGGAGAGTGAGAGAGGGGAGAGACAAGTGATAGGGAAAGAGAGAGAGAGGGGGGAGATAGGAGAGACGGATGGAATAATAGGACAGGGAGGGGAAGATAGTCTGAGAAAGATGGGAGTGATAGGGGAGTAGGGGAGAGGAATCCGGGAGGAAGTAAACAATGGAAATGGAGGGAAAGGGGAGTAATAGGGCAGAGGGAGGGGGAGAAAGAGCATGATGGAAAGAGGTGGAAGGGGAGAGTGAGAAAGGGGGGCATAGATGATAAGGAAAGAGAGAGAGGAAGAGAGGGGGGAGAGATAGACAATATTTTAACTTGCTTTAGATGTTCAAATGTTAACACAGATGTAATATTTATTTACTATATATATATATATATATATATATATATATATATATATAGATATCCTAGAAAGCAGCCTGTCTGGGTCCTATAAAATCCTCTGGGCTCCTAAGTTTTACATATTTTGTCCACCCATGTGTACATATACACACACACACTTTTTCAGTAGCCCAATTATATGTTCATCAAGCTTAATAAAGTAATACAACCACCTCTTCCTACATGTCACCCCTACTTATATACTTTGTGTGAAAGACACCTTCATTACCTCTGAATATCACACATGCTTGATGGCTCTGGTCACATACAAATGAGTGCTCACAACACGCGCTGCCCAGTGGGTTACACACATATAGAATTATGCACAGCTAAGAAAAGCAAAGCCATTTAATCACCAGATATTCTTTAAATAACCTTCCTATTTACAATTTTTCAACTTAATGTAATTACAAGTGGAGGTGTTAGCACACTTGACACAACCCTCCAATTTATGCACTTTACACAGACACCTACCACAGAATTACTACGTTATTAAATACTGTTAATTCTATCCCTTTAACCCATTAATCATGGTAATGGCATTTGATCTCAGTTTTTTTAAAGAAAATAATTATCAAAGGGGACACACACAGGTCTAAAATTATATTTGACATAAAAAAAACATATTTTAAACATTTCCGAAGATTGTTTTGCATTGAATAAGAAAGTGTGGTGTGAAACATAGTACATTTATACTTATGTATATACGCAGTGAAAGAATTCAAGCATGCCTGAGACCGGCAAAAGACAATCCTGAGGGTTTCTTAGATTTTTAAGGTAGATATAATGAACAGAGTAGATGGGGCTTTCTGGTTCTTATCTGCCATCAGACCAAATTTCTATTTAAACAGACAACCCCCTTACTTTTTCACAATTTATTTATAATGAAACTTATCTTTTCAAGTACAAATATCCGTAATAAATTTAATTGACCTCTGTTTTGTTTCTCTGGGCAGATTGTGAAACTTGGGGTAGAGCTGTCCTGATAGGTAATAACATAGACAAAGGCTATGGACCCCTTTTTAATGTTTAAAACACTCTCTTTTGAACATTATAGAAAATCTGGGGAATTATTTTCCCTTTCAAATAGTTTTTATAATTTTTTAAGAATCTTAGTATTGTTTACATCTTTTTATCAGATTTCAAGCCTTTTAGAGCAGAGACGTTTTATTTTGTGTTATTTTTGTTGTGTGTATTCAGTTTTAATGTTTTGTTCATCACATCCAAGTTCTATTGTAGCATTCGATCAAACTACAGCCAGCGACTAGAATAATAAATAAACAAACAAACAAAAACACCACATCCCATTTTTTATACTTTTTTAAGGTCTGTATATTTTGGCAACATAAGCCGGAACAGGTTATTTTGCCCAACAGTTATTGTGGATGCCAGTATATCTATTACTGTTAGTCTTGGAGTTGGGAAATCATATCCAACATTGTATCCAGCCCCCAGGAGAAAAGGTGGGGGTATGCTCATTTCATTAAGGAGAAATAAAATAACCAGACATCTTAACCTATGAAATAACTCCCAACATGCACCCCACAGAGAGAGAGAAAAAGAGGGAGAGGAAGAGAGAGACAGAGAGAGATAGAGAGAGAAAGGCACAGAGAAAGAGAGGGAGAAAGAGATAGGAAGAGCACAGCACGGCACCAGAGGTGGGGGAAGAGACAGAGGGGGAAAGAGATACCGGGGGAAAGAGACACAGGGGAGGGAGGAAGAGGGAAAGAGACACAAGGGAGGGGGAAAGATACACAGGGAGGGAGGAGGTGGGAAAAAGACACAGGGGGAAAGAGACAGAGGGGAGGGAGGAATAGGGAAAGAGACACACGGGAGGGAGGAGGGGGGAAAGATACACAGGGAGGGAGAAGGCGGGAAAGATACACAGGGAGGGAGGAGGCGGGAAAGAGACACAGGGGAGGGAGGAGGGGGGAAAGAGACAGAGGGGAGGAATAGGGAAAGAGACACACGGGAGGGAGGAGGGGGGAAAGATACACAGGGAGGGAGAAGGCGGGAAAGATACACAGGGAGGGAGGAGGCGGGAAAGAGACACAGGGGAGGGAGGAGGGGGAAAGAGGCAGAGCAGGAAAGTGGAAAAGAGACACAGGGGAGGAGGGAGGTGGGAACGAGGCACAAGGGAAAAGGGAAAGAGTCTGAGGGGGAAAGAGACACAGGGGAGGAGGTGGAAAGAGACAAAGAAGAGGGAGAGGGGGGAGAGGAACAGAGGAGTGAGAGGGGGCAGAGGAACAGAGGAGGGAGAGGAGGGAAAAAGACACAGGGGAGGCAGGGGAGAGACAAATGTCATATTATACCATCATTTATGACGGGTAATCGACAATAAAGTCAATAAAAGAATAATGATTAAACCATTTAGCCACCATTTTCACAAGCACTGAATGCATAGTGTAAATATGGCTTTTTTTTCTCATAGATGTTTAGTAGGTACAAGTTCCAGAAGCCCAGGCAACCAGACTCCTGGGATGCCTCCCGTCCTGATACACTGTATATTTCTGTCCCCTTGTGGCACATTCATCCAAACTACTTAGTGAAGTCGCTCTATTCATTCTCCAACACACAAACATCCAATTATACTCGCCATGGCTACTGCTGTCACATTAAAATGATTAGGCTACAGCCGAGCCAACAGAACCGCTACTGTACGACTGGGCGTCTGACGTGACTTACTGGCGCCTTTTAATTGTGATTTATTATCTCAATTAGTAGAGTCCAGAACAGCCAACCTAGTGCCCTGTGTGCGTAACCTTTTCCATTAACTTAGACATGAAGCATGTGGAACTGTTGGGTGTCAAAAGATCACCTATAACCAGTAGCACTTATTTAAAGCGAAACAGCAAAGCTTTACAGAGCATCTTCAAGAAGACAGAAATAGCTATTTTTTAAAAGTACAGAAAAGTATCTGTTAACTTGGAAAAAATCTAAAAATAAAAGTGCAAAGTTTAGATAAAATGCAGCCATTTGGGAAAAATAACTTAACTACCATGTATGTATCTCCCTTGTACATAGGACAGGCAATGAAGCAGAAGTGGTGTAATATGTGCCCATTGTATCTACCTACAAAATACATTACTGCCTTTCCCTATTTGGAAAGAAGACACGGTAATGCCGTGGATGTGCATAAGGATTAGCCATTTTAGATAGATACAACAGGCCGACATAACACCAGACCATGGGGAGTAGACATTCCTAAACAGCTGCCTTTTCTCCAATAATTATAGGCAATGGCACCTGAAAAATGACATTTTAACAATTTAATTGTATACAGTGCCTTGCAAAAGTATTCACCTCCTTGACTTTTTACCTATTTTGTTACATTACAGCCTTAAATTCAATGTTTTGTTAATCTGAATTTCTATGTGATGGATCAGAACACAATAGTCTAAATTGGTGAAGTGAAATGAGAAAAATATTTACATAAAATTATTTTTTAGAAATAGAAAACAAAAAATTGGTACATGCGTATGTATTCACCCCCTTTGTTATGAAGCCCATAAAAAGCTCTGGTGAAACCAATTACCTTCAGAAGTCACATAATTAGTGAAATGATGTCCACTTGTGTGCAATCTAAGTGTCACATGATCTGTCATTACATATACACACCTTTTTTTAAAAAAGCCCCAGAGGCTGCAACACCTAAGCAAGAGGCACAACTTACCAAACACTGCCATGAAGACCAAGGAACTCTCCAAACAAGTAAGGGACAATGTTGTTGAGAAGTACAAGTCCCCAGGAGCACCATCAAATCTATTATAACCAAATAGAAATTAATGGCACAACAGCAAACCTGCCAAGAGACAGCCACCCACTAAAACTCACGGACCAGGCAAGGAGGGCATTAATTAGAGAGGCAGCACAGAGACCTAAGGTAACCCTGGAGGAGCTGCAGAGTTCCACAGCAGAGACTGGAGTATCTGTACATAGGACGACAATAAACCGTACACTCCATAGAGTTGGGCTTTATGGCAGAGTGGCCAGAAGAAAGCCATTACTTTTAGCAAAAAACAAAATATCACGTTTTGAGTTTGCGAAAAGGCATGTGGGAGACTCCCAAAATGTATGGAGGAAGGTGCTCTGGTCTGATGAGACTAAAATTGAACTTTTCGGCCATCAAAAAAAACACTATGTCTGGTGCAAACCCAACACATCACATCACCCAAAGAACACCATCCACAATGAAACATGGTGGTGGCAGCATCATGCTGTGGGGATGTTTTTCAGCAGCTGGGACTGGAAAACTGGTCAGAGTTGAAGGAAACATGGATGGTGCTAAATACAGGGATCTTCTTGAGCAAAACCAGTACCATACTATGCGTAATTTGAGGCTGGGACGGAGGTTCACCTTCCAGCAGGACAATGACCCCAAACACACTGCTAAAGCAACACTTCAGTGGTTTAAGGGGAAACATGTAGATGTGTTGGAATGGCCTAGTCAAAGCCCAGACCTCAACCCAATAGAAAATCTGTGGTCAGACTTAAAGATTGCTGTTCACAAGCGAAAACCATCCAACATGAAGGAGCTGGAGCAGTTTTGCATGGAGGAATGGGCAAAAATCCCAGTGGTAAGATGTGGCAAGCTCATAGAGGCTTATCCAAAGTGACTTGGAGCTGTGATTGCCACAAAAGGTGGCTCTACAAAGTATTGACTTTAGGGGGTGAATAGTTATGCACATTGACTTTTCTGTTATTTTGTCCTATTTGTTGTTTGCTTCATAATAATAAAAAAAACATCTTCAAAGTTGTGGGCATGTTCTGTAAATTAAATTATGCAAATCCTCAAACAATCCATGTTAATTCAAGGTGATGAGGCAACCAAACACGAAAAATGCCAAGGCGGGTGAATACTTTTGCAAGACACTGCAAATCTGATTTTTCTAATTACAAACCTGTGATTAAACCCACAGATCATTGGTGTCCAGATGAACACATACACAAGTGAGGTCAGAGGCAAACCTCCCATGGCCCCTGCGGACCTCCCGCGAGATCCCTGTGGCCCCAAAGGGTCCTCTGTGGCCCCTTATGGCTTACTGTGGCCCCACACAGGCCCCAGGGTGCCCCTGCAAGTCCTGTGGCCCCCTGCGTTCCCCCTCAGCCTTCTGTGGCCCCCTCGCGGACCTCTGTATCCTCCATCAGTCTCCTATGGCCCCCTGTTGCCTCTCTCGGCCCCTTTTGGCCCTGTCGGTCCTTGCTGGCCCGTGGCCACCCGCGGCCTCCCTCTGCCTTTTGTGGCCCCATCAGTAAATGTATACGTATATATATATATATATATATATATATATATATATATATATATATATTTATTTATATGTTATATGTACACTTATATATACGTGTGTATATATATATATATATATATATATATATATATATATATATATATATATTTTTTTTTTTCACTGGGGGCCCCCATGCACTAGCTCTGAGGTATTCTAGTAAACAGGAGAAGAACATCTAAAATCAAAATCTTTCTATAGTCAACTTACATGGGTTTCGGGGTAAATATTTAACTTTTACATTTTGTTTGTGTTTATTTCTGCATATAATGATATGATAATTATGTTCCTTAAAATAGACGAAAAAATGCTTATTTTTTCTAGAACATTATATTTAGATGCTACTTACTATAAAAGCATGCTAAAAGAAACTTAAAGGGCCATTTACCTAACTGTAAGTGCTCTTCATGGTGTAAAAGAGCACAAGATTGTATGTTAAAATTATCTTTTTGTTTTTTTTAATTACACTACTAACATCTAAAAATCGAAAGTGTTAAGTCTGTTTACAAACACAGGCCCCTATTCAATTGTCTAAATAGTAATGAGCCCGTAATGGAGCCCGTTAATGTTACTGATATTCAATTGGATGCTTTTAGCTACTTTAATTCCATTCGCGAGTTAGAGGCTCAAAATCCCTGCGGTTGACGAAAACGTAACTCTGTCCTATTTCCTTTTTGATTTTTCACGCCCATAAATGTTACCAGTGCTAAAGACACAAAATCCAAATTCAATTACAACAATTCAACAATCCCGCAATTGCCTTCAAAACCCGTAAATGGCAAATGTATAAAAAAAACACCTGTTTGTAAAACTGCAAAAGCAAATAAACATACACTACTGTACTTTAAAATACTGGGAAAGCAATGGAAGACATTGGAATTATTTTTTTAAAGTTTTATTTCCATGTTATATTGATCCCAGGATTAATGGGTTAATACATATCAGGCCACCCACATGCTTTATTGATTTTTATTGATTTCTACATTTCTGGATTGTGAGTCTGATCGCAAATCGGACTTCTATACACTAATTAGTTGTAGTATAAACTCCATGTTTTACTGACATCATGATGACGGTCTCATTTACTATTGGCTCTGTCTAAATTGTAACTTACGGGCTTGCTTAATTGATCATAATCATGCCCTGAAATGCTACTTGCAGGTTCATGGTTTGCGTGTGGAGGCTGTGAGACTAATGGCGGCCTTGAGGCAATTGAATATATCTAGATATGTAAAAAATTGGTAACCCACAGCCAAAATGTTGGGTTCTGTGTAATTACAGGCTTTGAATTGAATGAGGCCCACAGTCCCTCCTGCCTACTGATTGTTGCATGATTAATAACAGATAGCCGAGCGCACGGTGAGGGCTGATTGATAGCAGTTCTTCCCTGAACTAGAGAATGCTCTGACCAGTTAACCCACAACTGACCTGTTTAGGTGATTACAGCATCCCATGCTCTGCACCGATGGATTTGTTAAGGGTTAACTCTCTTTTCTTTTGCTCATTCACCGAGCTGTAGCTGTGGGTCTGGAAGAGGGCAATCAGTGACATGTGTAAACACAGACTTTACTTTATTAAGTTCTAAGTTAAAATGCACTTATTTCAAAAATTCTAAAAGTATTTCAACATGCTTGTAGGAGATCTTTACTGTGATGTGGTCCAAACTGTGCTGAATTAAGTGGCCTTCAACTATACATAATTTGTGCTAATTGCCAAGTTTGCTTTCCTACAATGCTGTGAAAGAGTAATAAGATTTCCCACAATGCCATGTGTGAATTTCTTATTACCCAAAATACCAGGCTAAATACACTAGGAATGTGGAAAAACCATCATATCACACATAGGGTCAAAGTTTCCAGTTATGTTGCTAGACCAGGGGAAGAGATACATTTAGCTTAGGCTTAGTGAATCCACTATGTCCTGAAGGAATATAGGAATATTAATAACAACTCCCAATCTCCAGAAATATTAAAAAGCTCCAGATCAAGTTAAGCTCGGATTTAGCATAGACTTTACACTGAGTGTCAGTTTAATCCAGAGTTGTGACCCATAAAGGGTGCAATTACAGGAAAGTTTATTTGTTATATATCCATTTTAACCAGGGTGCCCTTTGTAAGACACAAATTACGGAAGGTGAACAAACTGCTTATTAAAGCGAGACAATGAAGGACAGATTTTTTTTTAAAGGTTAAGATGTAGTGGAGGGCATTGGAGCATCCGAAAACTTATTAACTCTATTCCAGAATTCACACAGTGTGGTATTTCCAAAGGCCATTGTAACCTTTTCAAATGCTGGGCATGTTAAGGAAAATTTATTTCCACCACAATGTGTAAAAAAAATAAAAAATTAACAAAATAAATTTTTGCACATTTGTTTTATGTTGAATTTTGTGTTTTATTTTTTGTTTTGTTTTTATTACAACTTGCTGGTCTATATTCATGACATCTGTCAAGCATCTTAGCATATAAGCTTTATGTTTTAACTTTTCTTTAACTTTTCATTGGCAAAGTAATGAATTATTTTGTACAAAAGATTAATAGCATCCAACCCATACTGTCCGATGGTCAGTTGAACCCTGGTTTGGGTGAGATGTTCATCCCGTCAACAAGTTTAATATCAGATTAAAAGCCCTTAAATAAAAAAGGCCACTGAAATCCAACATTTACAGCATGTTCCTTGAAGAACTAGACTTGATATATTGCAAAATATCTATTGAACATAAAATAAATGCAGACTTTACTGTATTAAATAAATACAGTAGACTCTGTTAATCGGCACCCATGCAGATTGGTAGATGCCGGATAAATGTGACTTCTGGTTGCTTGAGAGTTACATATAAAAGACGCCTAGATGAGCTTGCACATAGGATGCTCTGATATATCTGTCAGTGAGGGCTGTTCTAGCAGCAGCAGCTTTCACTCCTCACTTACAAACAGGTACGTTTGGCTGGAGGGTGCGGTGCTGAGCCCGGGGAATGTAACGCCAACACTGCCCTGGCTCAGTCACTCATGCCTGTCTGCTTCCAGGTAACATTGAATTGCAGAGACATACAGTGTATAAAATCTAGGTGCCTGTAAGCATTCTGTGGCATTTGTTAAGCCCTGTAAATTTTATTTTTTTATTTAAAGTACTGTATTCAATTTTTTGGGGTTGCTTGAGCTCTGGTTAACTGAGAGTCTACTGTATATGTAATTGATCTTTACTGTGGGCAGCCATTGCCTTGTTTGAGCTGCTTGATTGTTCTGTTTTTCCAAACTGATTAGATTTCCACTGCTCATATTGAAAGCACTGTCAGTTAGGATTGCCATACCTGCATCAAACCACTTATCTGCATTCAAGGTAACCTCCTACAGATGCAAGTAGTTTAGCAAAAATGGCAGCTCCCTTCTAACATTTGCTGCTACCCTGGTGACCCCCTAGCTGCCTCCAACTTGCTTTAGATGACTTTGTCAGATCACCCCCATGTTCATAGTAAATGATACAGTCTCTATGCATTTGAATGAGTTTTCCTCCCATTCAATAGCCCTGCAACAGAGACCGGCGCAGGGCATACCCTACATGCTGATATACCATTCTGATAACTCTATGCTCTGTCGCCTTGAATCATAATAATGTTTGATCTGTGCAGGTCTCTCTCTACAGGTTCTGTTATCTAGATAACGTCATGCTCTGTCGGACTGAATTATAGCAATGTTACTAAGGGAGTGTGGCTGGATACATTTCATATTAGGTTTTTCATTTCTATTTATTTATGCTATTTTTCCAGTGTGTTCAAGCATTTTGGAAAGTAGACTGTAACTTCACACATGCTTTGCCTAGTAATAGTGTGGTGGAGGGGTTTGTGTATCTCAAGAAAGCTGTGAGGGTCACCATAGATAGGCAGATCATAGCAGAGAGGTCAGACAAATTGCAGTCCACTGGAGAAGGGACTGGTAACCCACTCCAGTGTCTTTGACAAGAAAACCATAAGGATAAGCACAACCAGAAACACAGACAGATGTGCTTGGCGTGCTGCATCTATATGGTCACAGAGAGTGGGGCATGACTGAAGGACTGAACAACAACAACAAATGTAAGTAGTGGTTGTTTTTTTACTGTATGGTCTCTAATGGGCAACCCTGCTAAAGTTCGACTATTAGAAGGTTACACATTCCTAAAAACTGTGGCTTCTGTGAGAAAAGAATGCCTGGTACATTAAAATATGCAGACATTTTGGTGTCAATCCTATGATGATTAGCAATTGTCCAGCAGGCATAGAGAAAATTAAATTAACTTATGAGACAAGGGGATCAGCTAGAAGATGCAAGGGTAGCCATCTGAGTGTTTAATCACATCAAATTATTTCCATGGAAATCAAACTATTCTTACAGGTTACTAAGCCTACTATATAGGACTTTTTTATTATTATTATTATCTTTTATTGGGTAACGCGCCAACATATTCCATAGATCTGGACAGGGGTTAAGTAAGGCAAAAACATTAACACATTACAAAGAATGGAGGGCCCTGATTTTGAGCTTTGAGTACATAGTACTTGTTTCCAAAGCACTGACACAAGATTGAAAACTCTCAAACTTATAATCTAAAGGGACTTTGTTTTTTTTTACCTATTTTATCACTATAATAGTTGTTAGTGTTTGTCACGTTGCAATGTCAGTCACGCAAGGCGAGCAGTTGAGGCACAAGGTTGCGAGGCCCATGGGATTTAGACTGCAATGAGCTCATCGCAAGCCCTGTAGGACTTAGGACCAAAGCACGTGAAACGGCCGAACCACGCAACTGGAAAGACCACCCAATTATACCTCAAATTAACTTACAAACACACACAGCATGGGGGGGGGGGGTGCCAGGGAGCCTATGAATGAAGTTAATTTGAGGCATATTTGGCGTTCTCACAATCGAAAATCGCCTAAGCGAGAAAAAAAAAAAGGTGGCCAAAAAAACGTAACAGAATAAAAACGAGGCTAAAGGCAGTAACACTAATCTTGAGAGCCCTAAACTACACAGGGAGAAAGGGATGTGACTCAAACAAATTTACTTCTGAATCCTAACTTTTTTTGTAAATGCACATATATCTATATATAAGCCATTCCCTGGTGTCTAAGAAGATTTTGTTTGGGTCCTCATCAGTTTGGCTGGCTCCTAAGTTTTGGAAATATTTGTCACACCCTGTTGTAATAATAGGCTACATTAAACCCTCTAAAAATGCTTGGACCTAGCTTTTCAAAACAACATAATGTATATATGGGTCCTTTCCTATTATAAGTGTGCCGGCGAGCCGCCAGCACAGGCAGCAGAAGTGGCAGTGAGCATCCAATAGACGTGGCTGCGAAAATGTTGCTGTCAAATTAAATAGCTTTATGATTAGTGTTAGGGTTAAGGGGTTAGGGTAAGGGTAAAGTTTAAGCTTGGAAATTGTATATGATCTCAGTAGCACTTGCAAACTGTACACAATGTTGGCAGCGCCATCTACCAGCTCCGTGCTGCAACTGCAGCTTCCACTGCCGGCGCACTCAGAACAGGAATGATCCTATATATATTATTTAAATAGTCCTTTACAATACTAGTTAAAACAACAGAAACAACAAAAGCAAAATCTCTCCTTGAAAAATAGGACTGAAGGTCACTAATGAGCCAGCAAGTGAATAAACAGAAAACCCATTTAGTTCTCTTGAAAGCATTGATTGCACTCATCCTTATGTATGTATCCAGGACACATCACCTGATATTAAACAATACTAATCCAGGCATCATAAAAATACAACTGTAACAGACCTTTATTACACTGATCTAATGCATCACGTGCTTTAATATTCTACATAACAACATAAATGGAAACTTAATCGGTAATAAGGATTTTGAATTCAACAAGTAAAGCACAAATACCTTATTATTTAAGTAATTGATCATGTATTAAATATCATAAAATATATCCCTGATAAGAAGTTATGCAGAGTAGACTAAAGGATATTTATCAGGGTCCAAATCTCAAGTAATTGGAGACAGAAAAACAATGAGATAATTAGGTTTTCATTTGATTAAATGTAGCATGTGTAGTTCAGCTGCAACCTTGATCTGTTAATTAAAACAAATAGTATTAATCAGCAGGCTGACACCATCTAGGTGATATGTACATGCACACGTTCTCATATAATACAGCCAGGACTATACCTAGGCTGTTACTGAGAGCAATACGCTTAGTGTTATTTTTAGATTTAGGGATTAGGTTTTACTATGTAAAGCTTATCATCTGCCACTATCCTAACCCTAAACCTAACTCATAAATCTAACACTCACACTAAGAAGAAATTGAACAGAATGTCGATGAACAACCAATGCTCCACCTAGTGACTGCTGGCTGCCACTGATGGCAGGACGATAACAGGAAAGATCCCAGCAGGAACTTATATGGCCTAGGAGGCCTAAACATATTTGTATGAATGTGTTTTACTCCTCCCTTCCTGAAGACCTGGCATGCTTTTTTTCTCAATGCACTGATGCTCTGTTCTTCTTTACTACTAAACAAGCAGCAGATTGGTGCTATGGAGAAATCAATAGGAAATCAACTGTGATTAATGTTGTTTGACAATTTTTTTTACATTAATCACATTTCCATGCTCTCAACAATGTGAAGTGGAAAATCTATACTCATAAATGCAAAGTAGGTAACATTCTTCCTACTTCTAATAGCGCTGTGAGACAAAGCTTCTAGAAATGATACATTGGAATACATTGATCTGTATACACCCACATGCTAGGAAGCAAAAAAATAAATAAAATCCATCGCCTTTATAAAAATGCCCCCCCCACACAATATCTTTTCAAAATCTCAATAAAAGGATCATGTATTGTTTATTTATACCAAATGCTTCTTTATTTCTCAGCTTCTGTATTGAATTCAGTAATAGAAAAACTGACAATGTCAATAAGTGATTTTATTGGGACAAGAGAGAATGATTGAATGGGATGCGACCGTCTTTATTATTTCTTACCAAAAGAATCTATTACCACGCAATCTT
Source organism: Discoglossus pictus (assembly GCA_027410445.1). Taxonomy (NCBI): domain Eukaryota; kingdom Metazoa; phylum Chordata; class Amphibia; order Anura; family Alytidae; genus Discoglossus; species Discoglossus pictus. The sequence goes on from CM050168.1 coordinate 55,510,386, forward strand.
CTTAAATGTTGTTTTTAAATGAAAATTAAGAGTTAGTCATTTAATGCAATGTTTAAAGGGACACTAAAAAGTTTCTTTGTAGTTAGCCAAAGATATTTAAAATTAGAAGGATCTATGCATTTATTAGGAAAAAATCTTGCAAAACCATGATAACTTACATTTAATTTGGCTTACTTGGCTTCACGGCTTCTCTGCTGTCCCCTCCTCCAGCAATTCTTTATTTTAACCCCTAACAGCATGGTCTGCTTGTCACCCAATCAGAGACAACATCCCTGGATGTCATCTCCCACTCCCACTCCGTTAGGGGAACTGTCACACCTGTAACAGGCCTTCCGACTTTAAAGAGGAGGAGAAAACAGAAAAGCAACCAGACAATTTAAGCCAACTGAAGAGTAAGTTCTCAAGCTTTTTCTCCAGTTTATACAGTAATCCTCATATTTATAAACATTATATTTAGATAAAAGTAGAAAAGTTTATAAGATTCCATATGTATTCAAACACTAGTAAAGTATGAAATATAAACAAATTGGAATTTTATTAGTAACCAATAAAATAGGTAAAAAAACTCTGTATTGATCGATAAAAAATACACAATTGATCCAATAGTGACTACAGAGCTAAAGTACTAAGGATGTAAGTAGATACTGATATATTATTACAATAGTGTGCCTAGAGGCCAATGTTCCTTAATATGGATATAAGGCTTGCTAAAGTAACCCAGCTTGCTGATAAAGGCAACTCATATAATGGTAAATATGACAGCTGAAGAATACATACAGCATCCATACAGTACTCACACTGGAGAGATTATATGTGAATACATTCACTCACAGGGAGTCTCTTCTCATCTTGTCTTTAGATAAACACAATAATAATCATTTCTAACTATGAGAGGCTACAATGTGTCTGTTCTGTAGTATTTGTGTACATAGAGAGGCTATAGTATATCTGTTATATAGTATATGTGTAGAGAGAGGCTACAATGTATCTGTTCTGTAGTATATGTGTAGAGAGAGGCTACAATGTATCTGTTCTATAGTATATGTGTAAGAGAGAGGCTACAGTGTATCTGTTCTGTAGTATTTGTGTACATTGAGAGGTTATAGTATATCTGTTCTATAGTATATGTGTAAGAGAGAGGCTACAATGTATCTGTTCTATAGTATATGTGTAAGAGAGAGGCTACAGTGTATCTGTTCTGTAGTATTTGTGTACATAGAGAGGCTATAGTATATGTGTAGAGAGAGGCTACAATGTATCTGTTCTGTAGTATTTGTGTACATTGAGAGGTTATAGTATATCTGTTCTATAGTATATGTGTAAGAGAGAGGCTACAATGTATCTGTTCTATAGTATATGTGTAAGAGAGAGGCTACAGTGTATCTGTTCTGTAGTATTTGTGTACATAGAGAGGCTATAGTATATGTGTAGAGAGAGGCTACAATGTATCTGTTCTGTAGTATTTGTGTACATAGAGAGGCTATAGTATATGTGTAGAGAGAGGCTACAACGTATCTGTTCTGTAGTATTTGTGTACATAGAGAGGCTATAGTATATGTGTAGAGAGAGGCTACAATGTATCTGTTCTGTAGTATTTGTGTACATAGAGAGGCTATAGTATATGTGTAGAGAGAGGCTACAATGTATCTGTTCTGTAGTATTTGTGTACATAGAGAGGTTATAGTATATCTGTTCTATAGTATATGTGTAGAGAGAGGCTACAATGTATCTGTTCTGTAGTATTTGTGTACATAGAGAGGTTATAGTATATCTGTTATATAGTATATGTGTAAGAGAGAGGCTACAATGTATCTGTTCTATAGTATATGTGTAGAGAGAGGCTACAATGTATCTGTTCTGTAGTATTTGTGTACATAGAGAGGTTATAGTATATCTGTTCTATAGTATATGTGTAAGAGAGAGGCTACAATGTATCTGTTCTATAGTATTTGTGTACATAGAGAGGTTATAGTATATCTGTTCTATAGTATATGTGTAAGAGAGAGGCTACAATGTATCTGTTCTGTAGTATTTGTGTACATAGAGAGGTTATAGTATATCTGTTCTATAGTATATGTGTAAGAGAGAGGCTACAATGTATCTGTTCTGTAGTATTTGTGTACATTGAGAGGTTATAGTATATCTGTTCTATAGTATATGTGTAAGAGAGAGGCTACAATGTATCTGTTCTATAGTATATGTGTAGAGAGAGGCTACAATGTATCTGTTCTGTAGTATTTGTGTACATAGAGAGGTTATAGTATATCTGTTATATAGTATATGTGTAAGAGAGAGGCTACAATGTATCTGTTCTATAGTATATGTGTAGAGAGAGGCTACAATGTATCTGTTCTGTAGTATTTGTGTACATAGAGAGGTTATAGTATATCTGTTCTATAGTATATGTGTAAGAGAGAGGCTACAATGTATCTGTTCTATAGTATTTGTGTACATAGAGAGGTTATAGTATATCTGTTCTATAGTATATGTGTAAGAGAGAGGCTACAATGTATCTGTTCTGTAGTATTTGTGTACATAGAGAGGTTATAGTATATCTGTTCTATAGTATATGTGTAAGAGAGAGGCTACAATGTATCTGTTCTGTAGTATTTGTGTACATTGAGAGGTTATAGTATATCTGTTCTATAGTATATGTGTAAGAGAGAGGCTACAATGTATCTGTTCTGTAGTATATGTGTAGAGAGAGGCTACAATGTATCTGTTCTGTAGTATTTGTGTACATAGAGAGGTTATAGTATATCTGTTCTATAGTATATGTGTAAGAGAGAGGCTACAATGTATCTGTTCTGTAGTATTTGTGTACATTGAGAGGTTATAGTATATCTGTTCTATAGTATATGTGTAAGAGAGAGGCTACAATGTATCTGTTCTGTAGTATTTGTGTACATTGAGAGGTTATAGTATATCTGTTCTATAGTATATGTGTAAGAGAGAGGCTACAATGTATCTGTTCTGTAGTATTTGTGTACATTGAGAGGTTATAGTATATCTGTTCTATAGTATATGTGTAAGAGAGAGGCTACAATGTATCTGTTCTGTAGTATATGTGTAGAGAGAGGCTACAATGTATCTGTTCTGTAGTATTTGTGTACATAGAGAGGCTATAGTATATCTGTTCTATAGTATATGTGTAGAGAGAGGCTACAATGTATCTGTTCTATAGTATATGTGTAAGAGAGAGGCTACAGTGTATCTGTTCTGTAGTATTTGTGTACATATAGAGGTTATAGTATATCTGTTCTATAGTATATGTGTAGAGAGAGGCTACAATGTATCTGTTCTGTAGTATTTGTGTACATAGAGAGGCTATAGTATACAGTCAGGTCCATAAATATTGGGACATCGACATAATTCTAATCTTTTTGGCTCTATACACCACCACAATGGATTTGAAATGAAACAAACAAGATGTGCTTTAACTGCAGACTTTCAGCTTTAATTTGAGGGTATTTACATCCAAATCAGGTGAATGGTGTAGGAATTACAACAGTTTGTATATGTGCCTCCCACTTTTTAAGGGACCAAAAGTAATGAGACAATTGGCTGCTCAGGTGTACCATGGCCAGGTGTGTGTTATAAGTTTAGAATTGTGTCGATGTCCCAATATTTATGGACCTGACTGTATCTGTTCTACACTATATGTATAAAGAGAGAGGCTACAATGTATCTGTCCTGTAGTATTTGTATACATAGAGAGGCTATAGTATATCTGTTCTATAGTATATGTGTACAGAGAGATGCTACAATGTATCTGTTCTGTAGTATTTGTGTACATAGAGAGGCTATAGTATATCTGTTCTATAGTATATGTGTACAGAGAGATGCTACAATGTATCTGTTCTGTAGTATTTGTGTACATAGAGAGGCTATAGTATATCTGTTCTATAGTATATGTGTACAGAGAGATGCTACAATGTATCTGTTCTATAGTATTTGTGTACATAGAGAGGCTATAGTATATCTGTTCTATAGTATATGTGTACAGAGAGATGCTACAATGTATCTGTTCTGTAGTATTTGTATACATAGAGAGGCTATAGTATATCTGTTCTATAGTATATGTGTACAGAGAGATGCTACAATGTATCTGTTCTGTAGTATTTGTGTACATAGAGAGGCTATAGTATATCTGTTCTATAGTATATGTGTACAGAGAGATGCTACAATGTATCTGTTCTGTAGTATTTGTGTACATAGAGAGGCTATAGTATACAGTCAGGTCCATAAATATTGGGACATCGACATAATTCTAATCTTTTTGGCTCTATACACCACCACAATGGATTTGAAATGAAACAAACAAGATGTGCTTTAACTGCAGACTTTCAGCTTTAATTTGAGGGTATTTACATCCAAATCAGGTGAATGGTGTAGGAATTACAACAGTTTGTATATGTACCTCCCACTTTTTAAGGGACCAAAAGTAATGGGACAATTGGCTGCTCAGGTGTACCATGGCCAGGTGTGTGTTATAAGTTTAGAATTGTGTCGATGTCCCAATATTTATGGACCTGACTGTATCTGTTCTACACTATATGTATAAAGAGAGAGGCTACAATGTATCTGTCCTGTAGTATTTGTATACATAGAGAGGCTATAGTATATCTGTTCTATAGTATATGTGTACAGAGAGATGCTACAATGTATCTGTTCTGTAGTATTTGTGTACATAGAGAGGCTATAGTATATCTGTTCTATAGTATATGTGTACAGAGAGATGCTACAATGTATCTGTTCTGTAGTATTTGTGTACATAGAGAGGTTATAGTATATCTGTTCTATAGTATATGTATAAAGAGAGAGGCTACAATGTATCTGTCCTGTAGTATATGTATGTATAGAAAACTCTACTCTGAACATGGTTCAAACTCATTATGTTAAACAGCATTAAAGGGATATGAAAGTTTCATGGATTAATACATTTCTGCACTATATAAGCAAAAAGCAGCCTATGTGTATGCAGCACATCTCATAATTTTTTTAATTTGTTATTAATATCTAACAATCCCTCTAATGATTATGTTGACACCTCCAGGGGATGTCTACACAGGCATCCAATCCCCCAATCAGAATGCAGCATCAGGGGAGCAATATTAAACCACTATATACCTGCTGTTGCTTGCTCAGCCAATCTCCTTGCAGTTTCCTGTCTCTATGTCAGCAGAAATACATAACACATATCAGTGATACACTACATATCCCAGGCTGCTTTGCACCATAAACAGGAACCCAGAGTTAATTTTAAAGTTTCAGCTAACCTAATTGGCCAAAACAAATCATTTTAAATTTGATGCTAATTTAGCCTAGGTTTGGAGGGTCAACCCTGATTTCCAACTGTCAGAAATCACAAGAGATTTTTCTGACTTAAAGGTAAGTGTTTAAATGTTTATTTGGGGATTTTTTTGCATACAAAATGTTTGCATACACTACTAATTCTTCTCTATCAGATGCATTCATAATCCAGCAAACGTAGATATGCCTTTAACAGCAGCAAACAGCACATCATTTTCCACATCCACAAATGTCCATCTCTGGCCACATGAAATATTAGGAGATATAAATGGTACCTCCAAGGAGCTCAACACTCTTAGAGTACTTTCTGAGAAAAATAGAAGATTACAATCAGGGCAGGTAATCAGATACCGATTATTAATAATTAACTAACTGAAAGGAATATTATTGAATGGAGCTTTAGGATGGAAAATTAATTTTAAAAAGTGGATAGTGGGATGAATATACACTAGGCAAAAAACAAACACTGCAACGATTCCATATAAATGTACAGTACATTACCTATAACACATCAAGATAAGTCAAAGGACTCTCTCTTTCCCTCTGTAATTTGATTTCAGTATATCTTTAGACAGCCATTTATAGTTTAGGAGACGTTTTGAATTAAATAAACTCTATGACGAACTAAAAACTTAATTTTGTCTGTGAACTGTGTAAATTCAATGCTTATGTTTCAAAGAAAGCCTCTTGTTTTATTACATGGGAAAAAAAGTGAGAATTAAAGGAAAGAGGAGCTGACAATACATCAAAGAGAGAAGAAACAAAGAGAGAATAGAGCAAAGAAAGCAAAAAGAGATGAGAGGGAAGAGAACAAAGAGAAAACAGAGTGCAGAGAAAATGTGAGAGTAAAGAGAAGAGAGTGAAAAGACAATAGAGCAAAGAGAGAAGAAAGCAATGAAAGTGAGGAGAAAATAGACAAAAAAGAGAAGAGAAAGATAGATCATAGAGAAATAAAGAAACAGAACAAAGAAGAGAGAAAGACCCAGGCAGCTAATACATTGTATCAATCTGTAAAGCCAGTTTGTGCACTAAAGAATCATGGGATGTGTAGTCCTGTTTTTACCCGGCAACAGGAAGCAAGAACAAGCCCAGATATTGCTGTGTGGATCTCTGCATTGTGCTGCTGTTGGCTTGAAGGTTAGTACATGGTTATAACCCGTACCTAAATGCAGTGTTTCTATTGGTAGGTACACTGTGCCTATGTAAGCAGCTTTGGGGGTGTGGAATAAATTTTTTATTTTTAAATAAAATAAATCTGTATGTGTAAAGAATGACTCAATGTAATGTGAGTGTTGGATGTAAGCATCAAGTGTTTGATTATATAAAGGTAAACACAGGTAAAATTAAATATACCTTTAAGTTTTTTTGTGAATTCTTCTTTAATCCAAACTAGTGCATTTTCTGCACGTCTCTCAGAATGTCCCATGGTTTCTTAAAATGGAAAACAGAGAGGCCCTCACAAGCACGCAATGCGAGCACTGCGAGACTGATGTGTGTATGTGTGTTATGTATTGCAGAAACGGCATCCTATCGAGATCACACCAGATGTATCACTTTCTTTGAAATTTCTGAAATATCTTAGGAGTTTATAATGTGTTTAAACAAAATCATTTTTGCAAAGACATTCCTGTCTTCAGAAGTGTTATTTGTATAAATCCTAACTAACACCTTCCCAATCCAAAAACAGGTCTTGTTTGTGTAAATATGCACCTGAACGGAACGTTAAGAGCACGCTCTATGAATCACGTCCATGTATTTCTCTATTGAGGTTGGGGTTCAGGGAGAATTTTGAACCAGAAAGGGGAAAACATAGTTCTCTCGGGTGTCCTTCTTACATTTTATGATGTACAAATGCTCTATTTTGATTGTTGTGGTTGTGCGATTATTATACAGTGGCATTTGTGCAAATGCATTTGGGTGATTTGCATCTGTTTTGGGTGCAGTCTGTGTAAATAGTATTTTTCCTTTTTTTTTAATCCATACTAATGATTATACAAGTGTAGTTGAATTTATAGAGAGTGCAATAATGCTTTGTAAAACCACATTTCATGGTCTAAGTCAGCCCCATCAGTTTCACCAAAGGTAAACATAAGTGGTTACTATCTGACAGACTCCTTCTGGATCGCTATCTTGTCATGGTGAAGTGGCTTGTGTACCTCAATGAAGCTGTTGGCTAAACCATGTAGGGTCATCCAAGATGTGCAGGTCATAGCAGAGAGATCAGACAAATTGCGGCCCACTGGAAAAGGAACTTGCAACCCACTCCAGTATATTTGCCATGAAAACCTTATGGATAGGTACTACCAGAAGCAAGATGTGCCAGGCGTGCTGCAGTCCATAGGGTCACAGAGAGTAGGACACAACTGAACAACTAAACACACACACACACACACATCTGACAGAATTACATAGCAATACTGACTTATTTGCATCAGGTATGCAAAAACTGATAAATTGTATGTATGTCCACCCTTCCCTGACTTATAAATTTAGTCTGGACAATACCTAAGTGATATATAGGTTTATCATCCCTTTTGCATAACAGTTCATCATGGTCAAAGAGATTGTGGGGTGCATGTCATAGTTACAATGTAAAATCATCCATACTACATCTGCCCAAAACAAAATGGTTAAGCCTTCCTTGTCTCCACTAAATGGAAGATACCAGAGTAAAACTATAGAGTTGGTTATCTGCTACACATGGCATTTAAATAGTCATGAACTGGGCTAAGACACAGCTATCTATAGATTGTAAAAAGATAAGTAGCAACAAATATTTCTCTAAACTCTAAAAAGGGAAACATGTTTCCACATGACTTTCAATCCTCTATATGCAGAACATAACTAATGTCTTTACTGGACTTTTAATGGCTACAGCAAACTTCTCAATGGTAATGACATGATTTATTAATTGTATCTAATTATGTTTACATATATCACCCATATTAAAGGTACTTAACATAGTTCTAAGAAGGTACACCACTGTTTTGGGATGTAGAGGATCACTAAAAACACAGTACAGTGTAAAGTGATGGTTTGGGTTTCTTCCTTAATTGGAGCAACAGATCAAAAACAAGATCAGAGTCATGAGTCAAAGTAAAACAGAGATGTGGAGATGTGGGATGAACACCTAATTTGGAAAGTCAATGGTAGTAGACAAGAAACCATTGGAGTTGGGCTAGGAGAGTGGAGGCTTGGGTTGGGTGGGGAATACTGAATATGATACGGATATTTGCCTGAGTGGGAAGAATATATAGAATGGACAGTTGATGACAAGGGTGTTGCATCAGGCGCATGGAGGTAAGAGAGCGCATAATGAGCTAAAACCCGGAGGGCCGGACTCTGAGTTGCGCATGCTACTAAGTGCTATTCATTTAAAGGCGTGCGCCCCTCCCTCATTGGTTTTTATCCTGGTTTAAACTTTGCTGGACATTTATCACTGACCCTATGACTATAACACACTGTATCATTGCATGCGTCCTGCCTTATTTACAAAATGAATTATGCACTGGTATCTTTTTAGGTGTTACAATCTCTGAAGATATCAATACTAATGTTCCATAACCTTCTGTTCTATAATCTAATCAATTGCAAAAGCATGCTTTTTCCCTCAGGAATAAAGCCAAGATCCCTTTTCTTTCTTCCCCCACCCCACTGCCAAGACAAGGGCCCATGGTCCGTCCGCTCTTGTATAGGTTACTGCAACATTTTTCCCTCTAGTCTTCTTGCTCTTCATCTTTCTCCTTTGCAACCAGTTCTTAACACAACTTTTCATATCATCTCTTTCTTCTAAATGTTTTCCTACTTCTCCTATGCTAAAATCCCTCAACTGCCTTTGAATAAACTCAAGAATATTCAATAAAACGTTTCTCCTCTGATTCAAGGTTATTCAGTCCTCAGCTCCTCTCTTCTCATCTCTCTCTTTCAAATGTTTGGTAAGAAACCGGCAGTGATTATCAGAAAAATATGTGTTACACAGATAAGTCCAGGGTACTTAAAAAGTTAAATGCAGGAAAGTAAAATCCAGCTTTGCACACTCACAGGGAGCTTACCCAACCAAGTGCACTGAAGAGAGCTGCCAGGTACAGAGTTTGACCTTTCTGGTAGAGACCACAGAAAGTACTTGCTCCAGGGTAGAATCCCATGGTTGGGTGGGTTCTGGGTTCATAGATTAAATCAAAGCACAATAAGAGAGTGAGTGACTATGTATCCCAGGCTGCTTTGCAACACAGGAACCCCAGAGTATGATACAAATGTATCCACTAGTGTCTGCTTTCCCCATGATTGGCCAAAATGAATTATGAATTTTATGCTAATATTAGCAGGGATTTTCAGGGGTGTCAACTAACAAAAGCTGCAGCTTGCAAACTGAAAAAAAATAGCAAATATCAGGGAGAGTTTGTTTGGAGAAATGTTTATTTTGGTATTTTACACTACTGATTCTCCTCTGTCAGAAGCAGTCATAATCCAGGAATCTTAGATATGCCTTTAAGGATGTCTCCTCACTGTCTCTGTTAAGGATATCTCCTCCGCTATTCCATACAGTTCTAGAGTGCCTTCTTTGCTAAACCTTTTCTTATAAGTATTCCCTTGGCTCTAGAACGCACTGCGCACAATTTCAGAGAAATCACTAATCTCATCACTTTCAAGCCTGCTTAAAATTAACCTCTGTTAGATGCCCCCTTAGTGAATGTACTTGTAGACAATTCATATCATCCTTCCTTCCACATGCACTTAACGGTTTCCCATAATGTGTCTGTGTTTGTCTTTCTGCCCATAAACGTATATTGTAAACTCCTCAGGGCAGGAACTATGTGACCCATTGGTTGTCTGTAAAGTGCACTTAACTTGTCATTTGTACCTTGTCTATGTAAAGCAATGTGTATATCGAAGACAATATACAAATAAAAACACACTCATATTATGTAGGAATTCTGACACGTAACCTTTAAATCAGGAGTATGACATGTATCACTATCCTGTTGTGGGGAAGGGGTTTGTGATCTTCAATGAAGCTGTGAGCTATACCATGTAGGGTCAACCAAGATGGGCAGGCTATAGCAGAGAGGTCAGACAAACCGTGGCAAGTATGTTTGCCTTTAACTTAAGCACAGCCAGTCACAAGATGTGCCTGGCGTGTTGCGGTCCATAGGGTCATGGAGAGTCAAACACGACCGAACGAATAAACAAAAACCATGAGATGTAGCATGCAAAAGGGTTAATTTCTTGGTCTACTAAACCCCTCCCCCTCAAGATACTCTTATATGGCCTCCAACGGCAACTTTCCAAAAATTTCATTTATGAAAATTTTCGGTCGGGCAAAACTGATTTATGATTTCTTTCTGTCGATAAGAAAGTTAAGATGAGATTAGAGCTGGATAACAGCAAAACAAATTGATTTCGATAAGTTATTTCCTGGCTTTTTCATTTTCCTCTTTCTTCTTCATTAAAAACCTGCTGCTAGAACACAGCACGCGCCCACATCAAACGAGGAGACGCGGGGAAGGCGGCGAGCACGGCGACAGACATTCCTTTCAAACATAATGTGTAATATATTGCATATCCAGATTTATGATTGTGAAAAGAGAGAAGGAGAAAAAAACATGATTTTGTATTATATTCCCTTAGGCAGAGAAGCGTATCAGTTCCTCTGTAAACGCATTAGGAATGAAAGGACATTATAGAAATCACACATACAAAGAAAACAAAGCCTTTTATAACAAAGGACTTTCTGAGCAACATGAATGAATATGAGCCATTCTGCCTAATGTTCAGCGCTGCAAGAGAAAGACAGGACTCTGAAATATATATTGTCACGAGAGTGAGAGGCTTGTATATTACAGGGACTTGGGAGCCAGAAAATATTCAATATAATACAGTAAAATGGGGAAAAAATTGACACAATTTTATAAGGCACACAGAAAAGGCTGGTATTATTGAAATCTACATTTGAAAACAAGTACGTTTGCTACTGAATGTTAAATTCCACTGTGTGATCTCAAAAATATATGTCTGAAAAGTTAGAATCTAAGAGCATAAAGGCAGGAAAATCTTGTATTTATTTGTAGTTGTTCAGTCGTGTCCGACTCTCCGTGACCTTATGGGCCGCACCACGCGAGGCACATCTTGTGTCTGGTAGTGCTTATCCATGAGGTTTTCTTGGCAAAGATACTGGAGAGGATTGCCAGTGGATCTCTATTTGTCTGACCTCTCTGCTAAGACCTGCCCATCTTGGGTGACCCTACATGGTACAGCTCATAGCTTCACTGAAGTACACATGCCCCCACACCACGACAAGGTAGCGATCCAGAGGGGGACATTTCATAGAGCTCATTTTTAATGGTCCTTGTAGGTATGCATTATACTTTAGTGAAGCTTCAGAGCACGTGGGGGAGGTTTCAAATATTAAAATCGCCCATGATCGCTCTCCCTCTTCACTTCTTCCACTGATAGATAAACACACCCCTCCAGGCTCCAAGCTACTAGGAAGTACAATATCCAGACAAATATTGAAGGTATATGGAAGTTTCCCCGTTTTTTCCCTCTCTCTAATCTAACACTTGCTGCTTATATCAGACACACACATTACATCAAGTCATTATATACTCATACAGATTTATTTTATTAAAGAAAATTGGTTTCCACACCCCCCAGAGCTGCTTACATAGGTACCTCATACTGACCAATAGAAAAACTGCATTCTTTAACCCTATACTAACCTTCAAGCCAACAGCAGCACAGTACAGAGACCCAGAGCAGTAAAGTCTGCACTCCTGCTTGCTTCCTTGTGGGTGGGGGGAAAGTATTACACATCCCATGATGCTTTGCAGAGACTGACATGGCAACAATGCTATAGGTGACTGTGATTGGCCAAAGCAAATGATCAATTTTATACTAATTTAGCCTGGATTTTCAATGGGCATTCCTTCTCAAAATCAACTGCCAGAAAACTGAAGAAATTTGCAATCATCGGGGTAAGTTTATTAATGTTTATTTTGGAAATTTTTATGCAAAAAATATTTCCATACACTACTGATTCTCCTCTATCAGATGCATTCATAATCCATGAAACTTAAATATGCCTTTTTATACACAAATGTATCTTTTCAAAACAACAGTGGTTATTTAACCAGAGTGCTGCCACTTCCCCTAAGCTTCACTTGCATAAGGTTAAGGAAAGGCCAGCACCTGACCGCTCACCTCTGCCAGAATTGACCTTGTCCTTCACTCCCTGTTTATTACTTATTGATTGGTTCAGAAAATTAGGACACTTAATTACATGGCTAGAGTAAATTGGACAAGTCCAGCCACGGAAGATAGATCTAGACATTGTAACCAAGGATTAAGATCTGTATTTTTGTGTCCACAAGATGTTCCAATTAGGTGGGGTTTTTTTATGAAACATTACACTTCTAAAATGGTAACACAATCACATCTCAAAAAAAAATCTTATGAAAGTTTACTGGTATATGGATGGTTCCCTGTTTTTAACTTTATCTACTCTAACACACGCTGCTTTTATCAGACACACACATTACATGGAGTCATTCTATACACATACAGATGTATTTTATTTAAGAAAAAAAATGGTTTCCACACCCCCAGAGTTGTCTACATAGGCACCCCGTACTAACCAATAGAAAAACTACATTCAAATATGTTTTTTAATTATTTTGCTAACCATTAAGACAACCATCAAGAGAAGCATCGCATGAGCTGCTTCTTCTCATCCCATGATGCTTTGCTGCAGAGACTGATTCCCTAGACATTGCAACAATGTTGTAGCTGTCTCTGATTGGCTTCAACTAAATATGAATTTTATGCTAATTTAGCTTGGATTTTAAGAAGCGCTCCTTTTCAAAATCAACTGTCAGAAAACTGAAGACATTTTCAGACTTTAGGGTAAATTTATTAATGTTTGTTTTGGGATTTGTTCCATGCAAAAAATGTTTTGCATGCACTGCTGATTCTCCTCTATCAGATGCATTCATAATCCATCCACAATCCGGGAAAGCTGTAACCGATCACTTTATATTGAAGATTTTTGCAAAAAAAAAAATCCTATTATATTATTTTTATTTGATTTTTGTCAGATAATTCTTCTTTATGTTATCCTATATTTAAAATATCCTCTTTTGAAGGAATACACCTGAAAGTAGGCAAAATAATTTCATAACAAAACACATCCTCTAATTTATCACCCTTTACATGCAATTGTGCTTCAGTGGAGTCTACCATTTTGGTTTTTGTTGACCAATTTCCTGTGGTCGGTGGAGACTTTAAATACATAAGAATCTTCAATCTGCACATTGGATATATGGATGCTGAAACTGCCAGTGCTTTCAACAATTACCTTACACTCTTATTATTTTCTTTGTGTACCTGTATTTTCTGGTGTTTTATTCATTACCAATCCCTAGGCTTTTAAAAGTATTGCAGATTGCAAGAAAATAATATTTATTAATATAAATGTGATCTCCACTTCTTCTTCCAGAGGCATTTGCAATGTATTGCTAATTAGCATCAAAACCTTTTCCAACACGGCTCCATTAATTGCATTGTTCTATCGTATTTACTGCTGGAGGGTTTTAATGCAATTTCATTTACCCATCCATTCTTTAGTAGCACCAAGTAACAAACATTAACCCCTTTAGGTGAACCATGAATAAAATACAAGTGGGGTATCCTGCCCCTCATATCTAAAGTAGCTGCTCCGAGTACACAATAAGCTCCGACCTCTGTAAAAGGAACCCAAGGTAAACAAGTGTCTGTTTGTTTGTTTACCCAGAGTGCCTACTCTAATTTGTTTGATACAGCAATAATAATTAGTAAATATGTTAATTACGGTACTAAAAGCTTCAGTTTTTATCCAGAAGCCTTTGTGAACAGTAATTTGCTCCATTATTATGGAGATGCTTAAAAAGGTTCCACATATGGTATAATTCAAAACTACAGACAATGACAGATATGTTATCAGGAAAATATTGTTACCTTGAAGTTTGCATTTTAGAAATTAGAATCTATTGGTTTCACTGGAAAAATCATGAGAAAAATAAAAGGAAGCTCAGTGAACAAGGGGTAATTTGTCTCATCAGCCTAGTCACTCTCTGGGGAATGAGCATGCCCAGTCTTTTATTTTATAACTAGCGAATTGCCCGTCAAAAAATGACGGCAATGAAATTGTAAGGTAGCTAAATTAGTAAATGAATATAGTGTACCTATTTTGAAGCATTGTGATGAAGAGCTGGCAATCTGTGTTGATGTTGCTGCAGCATTAGTGGTGTGGAGCTGCTGTATAAGCATGCTGAATGTGTGCAGTGTAACACTGTGCGTGCGCGAGACCAAACCGTTAGCGTAGTCGTGTACTTCCGCATTGGTGTAAAATGGCGAGTAATGTGTGGTATAGGTCTGTATCGGAATATCCGTAGGTGTTTTGTGGTGTTTTGCGAGTTTAGAGTGCTGTAGCCTCGTTTTCGTTTTGTTCGGCGGCCATTTTTTCTCTCGCTTAGCTTTTTTTTTAGTTTCTAAACTGTTTTATTTCGAGTAAAATCGAGGTGTAAGTTGCATTTTTGAGGTCCTGGGTGCTCCCTCTTGGTGTAGGTAAGTTTTTTATGTATGTGCTGTGTGTATGTATTGTGTTTTAAATGTTTGTATGTCGGCGTGTTGCGTCCGATGTTTGCGAGGTCGTAATGTGTGGTAACGTGTTTCGTACGTTGTTTCCGGTCTGTATCGGAATATCCGTAGGTGTTTTGTGGTGTTTTGCGAGTTTAGAGTGCTGTAGCCTCGTTTTCGTTTTGTTCGGCGGCCATTTTTTCTCTCGCTTAGCTTTTTTTTTAGTCTCTAAACTGTTTTATTTCGAGTAAAATCGAGGTGTAAGTTGCATTTTTGAGGTCCTGGGTGCTCCCTCTTGGTGTAGGTAAGTTTTTTATGTATGTGCTGTGTGTATGTATTGTGTTTTAAATGTTTGTATGTCGGCGTGTTGCGTCCGATGTTTGCGAGGTCGTAATGTGTGGTAACGTGTTTCGTACGTTGTTTGCGTGCCTCGTAAAATTTAGCAAGTGTCGTAATTTGTGTGTCGTGTTTTTTGAGTAGCGACGTGAATTTTGCGAGGGTTTGAGGCCCTTGCCCAGTGACCTCGCCAGCAACTGAGTCCCTCGCTTCGCGAGGGGCCTCAGTTGCTGGCATGGAGCGCCTTCGGCGCTCCATGCCAGCAACTGAGGCCCTTGCCCAGTGACCTCGCCAGCAACTGAGTCCCTCGCTTCGCGAGGGGCCTCAGTTGCTGGCATGGAGCGCCTTCGGCGCTCCATGCCAGCAACTGAGACCCGTGCCCAGTGACCTCGCCAGCAACTGAGGCCCTCGCTTCGCGAGGGGCCTCAGTTGCTGGCATGGAGCGCCGAAGGCGCTCCATGCCAGCAACTGAGGCCCTTGCCCAGTGACCTCGCTACGCGAGGGCCGCGGCTCGCTACGCGAGGGCGCGGCGCTTCGCGAGGGCCGCGGGCTCGCTACGCGAGCCCGCAAGCGTGAGCAACGACTCGTACGCTCACAACTATATATGTGATAATAATTATTATTATTATTATTGTTGATTTGTAACGCGCCAACATATTCCGTATCGCTATACATAAGTTGTGATCAAGGCAAAATAATATTAACTCATTACAAATGATGGAGGGTCCTGTCTTTGAGCTTAGAATCCAGTGGCCATAGTGGTTTCCCCAAAGCACACTGCAAGATTGAGAACTTACAATCTTGTGGTATACTATTATAAGTATTGGCAGGGTGATACAGATTTAACAGCTTCAATTCCTTAATACAAATGGTTTCAATAGGGCTAATCAAAATCTCAAATTTATTTGCGCTTTTTTATTTTTGTTTAATGCTACATTTCAAGCACTTTCAGTGACACCTAAGTCCTTAAATTTAGTAATTTACAGAGAACAATAAAGGGAAGATGACTAAGAGTTCCATATTACCTTGGTGAGGTCATATCACACATGCAGCAGCCAATCACATCACAGATTACCTCACCGCGGTTCCATATTTCGGTAGCCCTAGGCCCTTGGCTGCTTCACTAGCACCTACAGCCAGTTTGGACCAGAGGTCTTGGCAGCGTCAAAATAATGCAGAATTTATAGTCCACACAGCCAGAACTAGGTTATTATCAAATCACACTTCTCATAAATGTCTTCAGAATCACCCTGGCCAAGTAGGAGCATATTTAAAGATTTTCCTCATTTTGGATGCCCTCCCAAGATGAATCTCTATATTTAGCTTTACAGTTTAAAAAAAGGATTTTTTGTAAAATAATACACCTCCCGCTTGTGAATATCGCAGCTCAATACTGACCTGGTGATCTACATCTACATCTCCATCTGGAAACCATATTGATTCCCTGTGATTAAAAATAATATCACACAAAAATCACATGAAGCATTTCGTATCAGAGATAAAATTGGCAAGGAAGTCAAAATCAAACTCTGTACACAAACATGATATGTAAAATTATGGGAAAGGTAATCAACTTTGTCTTATATTGAAAAACTGGGAATCTATCACATATTATAATTGTCAAACTGCGAGTTGTTGCCACGCTTCCGAGGCTCGCAAAGCGAGCCGTTGAGGCATAGAAGCCTTCCGAGCTCGGAGCACTTAGGCAATGATCGCCAAAGGCACTGATCGCCATGCGAGCCTCGC
Source organism: Discoglossus pictus (assembly GCA_027410445.1). Classification (NCBI taxonomy): domain Eukaryota; kingdom Metazoa; phylum Chordata; class Amphibia; order Anura; family Alytidae; genus Discoglossus; species Discoglossus pictus. Next base: position 55,527,393 of record CM050168.1, read on the forward strand.
AAAGCGGGCAGTTAAGGCATTGAAACACGCGAGACTGAAATGAGAGCCGAAGGCGCTCCTGCGAACCTCGCAAAGCGAGGCAAGCCGTTGAAGCATTGAAACACGCAAGACTTAGACCGAAATGAGAGCTGAAGGCTCTCCTGCGAGCCTCGCCAAGTGAGGCGAGCAGTTGAGGCATTTAAACATGCGGGACTTAGCCTGCAAGCAGTTAAGAAATGCGGCACTCAGAAAAAAAAATTCCGACCTCGGAATCTTGGGGCAAAAAAACCTGACTTCGCAAAAATACGACTTTAATGGCCAAACCGCGGAAATCGGAAAACACGAAAAACAAGACAAAAAAAAGAAAAAACACTCACACACAGCACAGGAGGAACACCAGGACGCCTCGGAGTGAGGTTGCATGCAAATTTAAGACGAATTTGAGAAAAAAACATGACGGACGAAAAAAATTAAAACAAAGCTAAAGGAGACCGAAGTGCACGTACGAGTTAGCCAGGAATGACCTCGGAATCTTGGGGACAAAAAAACCCAACCTTGCAAAAATACTAATTTAACGGCCGAACCACAGACATCGAAAAAACATGAAAAACAATAAAAAAGGCACGTACAAGCTAGCCAGGAACGTAGGAGATACAAAATATACCATTACAACAGACGTAAAATGCTTGCAAGCGAAGTAACACCTAAACAAACAGTTTGGCCTCGTGCCTACTTACACTGCACATAGCTGACACTTCCTCCTCAGTGATCAACAGTCCAACTGTACATTTTCAAATGCAGGAAAATCCAAAGAGATTGTTAGCTCTTCAGGATATTGATTGCTGCATATTAAATATAAATAGGTAAAGTATATTAATTTATTAATTCATATTAATTTATTAATTTACTGTACTAATTTTTTTTTATATTTTACACTGTACTTCTATATCTGTCTTTGATATGAGCGCCAAAGGTGATCGTTGCAAAGCAGGAAACTTGAAGTACACGAGGGGAGAGGCTCACAATGAGCGCCAAAGGTTCTCAGAGGAGCAAAAGCCTTACATTGTGTGGCCAACAGCATTGCCATGGCTTTAAATTTTATTGCCGTAATTTTTGACAGGCAAGTCGCTAGTTCTATATAAAGAAAGATAGATAGATAGATAGATAGATAGATAGATAGATAGATAGATAGAATATGATTGAGGAACCAAAATAGATCCTGTGAAATTCTGAAGCACTACAACAATTTGCATGGTCAATACAGGGGAAGGAAAAGTCGTGTCTGATATGTGTCTAAACAGCATATAATATTTAAAGGGGTGTGTAAGCGAGCTGGGTTATGAATGCATCTCATAGAGGAGAATTAGTAATGTATGAAAACATGTTATATAGAAAAGTTCAACTTACAAAATTATTTGCACAAAAGTCAAATCCAGCTGTTCACACCCACAGGATGTTTACATAAGCCAAGTACACACATGAAATACAGCAGTGTACCCACAGGAAATACAGCAGGGTACATATTTTGACCTTTTTGGTACAGAATACATGAAGTAACTGTTGCTTTTCTTGCGCTGAGCACACACCAGAAGCCACTGAGGTGAAGAATGATACAATGTATTAGCCTGATTCTGACTTTGAATGTTATGCTAATTTAGGTGGAGTTTTCTAGGGGTGTACACGATCAAATGCAAATGCCAAAAACATTGGAAATTTTGCTAACTTCAAGGTAAGCTAATTAATGTTTATTTTGGGATATTTTCATGCAAAATAATTTTTTCACTCACTACTAATTCTCCTCTATCAGATGCATTCATAACCCAGCTCACTTACATATCGCTTTAAGTATAATACGTTGCTTAAATATGAAAGAATAGCGTTTTTATGTTTGGAGCTATGCTGGTACAAATTACTCAAAAATGGTGAGGATGGCTTTAATAATGGTGGACAGTAGGAATCTTGGTTCTTTATAAACATTCCATAAAACATGTTTTCTTAAAATATTCACATTTATCTAGTGATTTACTGAAGCTTAAAACGTCCTGTCCTGTCTGTGATGGCCCCCTATCCACATCTCATCAATGGCTCACATCACCACACACAAATCACAGACACCTGACAAGGACAGGGATTATTCTGTGTCACCAAACCCAACAGACTGATAATTTAAACACCATCCACAGCAGCCTGGCAATGAGGCACTAACACAGAAGAAAAAACATTCACAAGCATGTGATCAGGAAGCTAAACATCTACAAGTTCACCAAAAACAAGTTGTCCATTTTTTGATAAAACAGCCACTCATGATTTTTTAAGACTTTGATACAAACTATTTTATACAGAAGCTCTTTTAAATGGCTTACAGTTTTTACATGGTGGCAGATGACCTTTAATGTGAATTTACTCATGTCATTGTTACAAGACCTATGGCTGATGGCAAAAGTATTGGGTGCAAAATGTCTACTTATTGGCTGACAATATTTTTAGACAGGTCCCCCAAGTGCCCACTCAATTACTTGAACATAACAAAATAATATCAAACAACAACAGGAATGTTTAAGGTAAACGTGCCCTGTGGGTGCACTGGTTACCTGGTGCCCGCTGCTAGGTGTCGGCATTTCATAGCGTAGAACACAAATAAAACATGCAATAGCCTTGCGGAAAATAAATCAGAAATCATGAAGAGCAAATACAAGACTGAGTTAATCGGTTGCCCTTCAAATCTATGCCATTTATAACAATTTAAATTTAAAATGTAAATTAAATATTGTATAAATGGCCTGAAGTCATTTCCACCTAGTCAACTTGGCTTTTGTAACATTGTGCAGGGTGTTTTAGAGCTGTGGTTTTCATCTTGCTTGGGCTGGGAATCAACTGGCAATCTTTCAATGTTCATGGGAACTGTCTGTGAGATCCAGAATGTGTAAATTATTTTTTTATTAATGTTTAAAACATAGAACTCCTAATATTTTGAATGGTCAAAGAGTGAAATATATTTTTCAATACAGACACATCCTTTCTAAATGTTAATACCATTCACTAACGATGGTAGAAGCTTGGGCTTCATGTCCAAAAAATAGAGATATATAAACTTAATATTTGCATACTTCATATAAAACCTGGGAGCTATATATCTGCTAGTTAAGCATATATTCCAAGGGTCCTGGAACATTTCACTCTCAGATATATCCAATTTCAGATAGAGGTTTTAACTGGTAGGAAAAATAACTGGTGAGTACACAAAATTACCAATCTTCATGGGTTTTTCAAAATTGTCTTGTTACCCATCTATCTATGTCTATAACCCCTATAAGACCAGGCATTCCTTAAGATCCCCATAAAGCCTGCTATCCTGTATGATGCCCCTATGAGCCCAGGTATCACCCAAGATCCCTCCTCAATATCTGAAACCCCCTATAAGCTGGGTATCCCCAGGGACCCCAACAATACCTGGCAGAGGTCAGCTGGCCCCTCTCTCCCCGCCCCTTGTGCTTTGGGATGAGGGATGCATTAATCCCATGGGGGTTCCTATGGGACATGTAACCTTACAGATCTTATGAATCCCTATAGAACCCCATGATCCTGTTACCTTGGGGATCTCTCTGGACCCCCATGTCACCTGACATTAACATCTATACAATATTATAACCATGGGAGTCCTTGTGGACTTCCATGTTACCTAATCTGAACTCCCTACCATGGGAATCCCTGTGGACCCTCATGGGACTCTAACTACTACCATATGGGACATATCGCCGTATACCCCCACAATCCCTAATGCTACCCTCTGAAAGTTAACTAAATCAAATACCTGTAATTCTTTTTTTATTTTCTGTAATTTCTTTTTTCATTTTAGGCATCTAATTTAGTTAATTTTCAGGGGGCAGTGGCAGGAAATATGAGGCCCTTGTGGACCTTCATGGTGGATAGGGTCCATGGGGGATATAAAAACTCTCATGTAATAGTTAGGGTGCCAATCGGGTCCATGGTAGGGTGTTCGGTTAAGGCATCATGGAGGTACATAAGAGTACCTTATGATTGTAGGCTATTATACCATGGGGGTCCATAGGTCCATAGGGACCCTCCTGGTAACATGTTTATTTTAAGTGCCATCTGGGTCCATAAGCACCTAACAAGCCTCAGCGGCATTTTGCATTCTGTTGAACTTCAGAGAGCTCAGATATCATTCCCAGAGCCATGTGCTAGCAAATTTTAGTTGGGACGGTCACAATATTACATTGGTTTGAGCACTCGGATGGCATTTCTGTGGGATTAGATTTAATGGTGTGATGTGATAGCTCGGTAGTGTTTTTCAAGTGAATAGAGTAGTTTTTGAAGAAAAGAGAAAGAGTCACATGTTGGTCTGAAAAAGATAGATTTGTACCTGAACATGTCCATTCCTGCTTAAATAGGGACATTTGGGGGGGGGAAGAAAAAAAATATTTTAAAAGGGTCAATCTTCCCAAAAAACTGAAGTTTGGAATATAATATATGCGCTTTTAAATGCTTGATTGAAAATGCCAGCAACAATTGGAGTACAAATACTGCTTTCAATGAGTTCAATGAAGTCTTCTCCTCCCGAATACTAACAGTGCACATGTCCAAACCTCAGTACAACCTCAGGGAAATCAAATGTGAAAAACAGCATTAAGTTTTACAAGGAAGAGACAAGCATCTGTTTGAAATGTCATCCAAAGGATAACGTTGTGAGCTTGTCACATACTGGGCAGGTAGAGATGGGAACTGTCCATTTATCCAGACGTGAATTTCAGCCGTGGGACAGTAACAGCAATGGAAGTACCCTCTGATGTGTCCTGAAACTGACGGAAACATACTGCAGCTGTAACCATTTGGAAGAGGAACCCTCGCGTGTCCCTCTAATACAGTGAACATGTTTTGTAAAATAGATTGAGAAAAAGCTTTACAAACTCCAAGGGAGCAAAGTCATAGTTATGGAATTAAATAGTCTAAATGATTGCTCTCTGGTTATTATGTATTTTATTCACACTAAGTAAGAAGAGATTTATTAAATGGGGTCAGCATTTGGGTCACCAATGTCAGGAGTGATGTTGACCCATGCATAATAAATCTTCAACCTTCAGACCTGTATGTGAGAAAAATGTAAAAATATAAAAAATAGACCTACAAATACATCAATAAACCATGAATCCCATTATATACTTATTCTTACCACCCCCACTAGAAGGCATAACCACTTATAAAAATGATATCTATAAAACTGGAATTCTGCAAACTGCCTCCTTTACCCACCCATTAAAACCACGACCTCTTGTTCTAGTTCAAGGTTGGCACATGTATATCAAATTTAGCAGACAGCTAAAATTACTGACAAATTGCAAATATGTTTAGAGATAGGGCAGTGTGTGTGCATACGGATATTATGTATAAAAAAGAGCATGAGTAAATGTTTTGGATTCTTGTACCCCTCCATATACATTTAACTTTTATGCAAACAACAATTTTAGTTGCTCTTTTCTCAATAGTTTCTAATTTACCTCATTTTGAACAGTTCTTAGAATGGTACACTAGGCCAAAACAGATTTATAAAGGGACGCCCCACAAGCTTTCTTGTTGTGCTGCTGCACTGCATCATATATTTAAATTATCTAAGATATTGGCTCACTTTTTCTTTTTTTTAGTTTTATAATATACTATATAATACAAAAATAATCATATGCGAGTATACAGATAGCTAATCTCAACCAGATCACATTATATTTAGCAAATTGGTGAAAGCACCTAATTTCCAATTTACAGCTCGTTAAAATGTAACATCAGTTCTTTCCAGAAATCGTCCAAGAAAATCAATGCAAATTCAATACGGATAGAGAAAAGGTGAAAAAAATGAACCTAAAATGTAATTTATGCAATTAGACCAGACTGTGAATCAATATACTTTGGCAAGCCATGTTTTAAAAAGTGGTTCAACAGTTCAGCCATTGAATTCTATTAAATCTCTGCCACATGTAGGCAAGAAAATGTAAATCTATGTTTTTTGTTTTAATGGTATAGTTATGTTCCTAATCTGCGTGGATAATTTGTAAATTTCCATTTCAACGGCATCACCTGCAGTAAACCAGTTTGGGAGAATTAAAAAAATACCTCTCTAAAGAGTAAGCAGTGATTGGATTGAACCATTAAACTAAATTGCATTTTATGCATCACAGTATCAATTGCAAGTGAGGCCCATAAAAATAATCATGCCTCTTTTTTTCTTCATTCTTTTCTTACAGACAACTAATCTTCTACTAATTCCAAACAATGCAAATAAGCTTTTCTCATTAATTTATGGTCATAGATTAACAGAACCATAAAATGTACGGACAACATAGACACAGACACTCATAAAGTCTCCTTTTCCTTCCGTAGTAAGGTGAGGTCTCTCCAGTTCCTAAGCAGTTCTTTTAAGCCTATTGACTAAAATGCGAAACGACCCATTTGGGGATGTATGTATTTACCTGTCTCACCTCTGGGCACTTGATTTGCCTCATTCGGCAGGTTTCGTCCTCTCTTTACATCTCAAACATACCATGTAACAACCAGGAGAGACCCACCATATTCTTTCAACTCAGTGTTTGTCATCCCAGGATGCCCAAGAGTGATGCACATGTAATCAAGTAAGGAGTTCAACTCAAGATCTACATGCAGTGGGTGTGATCATTTCTACTGCTCTTAAAATGTTATAGTTTTGGCCCAGCATGTGAAATAACTACAACTCCTCTATCAAACCTTCAAGCCATTGCCTCTGACTCTTGATTCTGCAATATTGTTCACTCCATCTCCATATCCACTCAACAAATCTTTGACAACTGCAGCTATAAAATACCTCCAAAATCTACCCTTCAAGACACAACTAGTATCTTAATGAATTGACTTTTAAATGTGGTCACTTGATTACTGCAACTGAGTACTATTTAATGTTCCCCTTTCTCAACTCTCTCCAATGCCACCCAATCAGTGCTTTAAATATAGAATAACATAATCACACAGCTAACAGAGAAGTCTATTAGTGAGAAACCATATGTATATATACCTCTGCTATTTACTGATGCCCCTATTAAGTCTGTGGGATTGACATTTGCAGCAGTTACAGAGTGATTAAATTGAACAAGCCCACAACTACATGGCCGAAAGCAAAAACCATAATTAGTATTTCAGGCCATGATCACGATCAATTAAGCAAGGCCGTAACTACCGATTTAGAAACAGCCAATAGTAAATGAGACAGGAATCATGACGTCAGTAAAACATGGAGGCTAAATGTCAATCAATAAGTGCTTAGAAGTCTGATATGCGAACAGACTCGCAATCCAAAAATGTTGCAATCTGAAAAAAATCAATAAATCTACTATTCTAGTCCATGTGAATTCAATGATATTTATTAACCCAGTAATTGCGGGGATCAATATAACACGGAGAGTAAACATCAAAAAAATAATTTTTGATTGCAGATTTGCGAGCTTGAGACTGCTCTGCAATTAATTCTAATGTCTATCATGGCTTTCCCCGCCATTTAAAGTGAAGTATTGATTTTTTTATTTGATTTTGCAGGTGTTTAACCCCCTTGAGAGTCCTCTCTAGTACTCATAGGATTTTTGGCGACATTTGCCATTTACGGGTGTGAAAACAATTGCGGGCTTAAGGAATTGTAGCAATTTAATAGCAGTTTGCAATTTTAGCGATTGAAGGCTTGACAGATCTAAGGCTTAGCTGGGTCGGAGTTACGATTTTGACAACCGCAGGGATTTTCAGCCTGTAACCCGCAGATCGATTGCGGGTAGCTAAAAGAGGCCAATTTAATAGCAGTAAGTTTTGCGGCTACATTACGGGCTACAGTAACTACAATTTGGACAATTTAATAGGGGCCTGAGTGTTCAATCTATAATATTAATATCAGCCTCTAGTAGGAAATAAATCATCACTTGCATTTCAGATCTGAAGAAATCATGGTGGCCGCATTTCTTTAAATTAGATATGATGTGTATAGACTGGATGGAATAAGTGGCCATTATCCATTGCCAAATTCTAGATTTCCATGTGGATGTGCTCAGAGGCACTCTTTATTGCTACTGGCAGTAAATCTGATATCAGAGATGTAGGCCAAGATCAAACACAACCACTTAGCTATAGAACAAACAATGTTGCTGTTTAAATGGGTGGAAGTAAAGTATCCTTTATGCCAGGCCTCTGTCTGACCAGTGTGGACAGTGTTTTGCGACAGTCTGCAAGACTAGTTACAAATGGAACTGAATCCAATCCATCTTAAGAAGATCAATTTGGCACCTCACTCAAACCTTACAGTCCACCTTAAGCAATCATTTCTAATTAGTTGCTTTAGTCTGCAGGCTTTCAATACAGGTCTTTTCACCGTCTAAACAGTTCCTAATTGACCTCCAGTACTTGACCCCTTTGCTTTGTTCCTGACTATCCTTTGTTCACTGCCTGCCAATTGAGCCTGGATTGCTGTCACCACATTTAATTGTCTTGTTCTTCATCTGCTTGCTCACCAGGATAGTCTGGACTTTGTTTACTTGTCTAACAGCAAGTTTTAAGCCAAAGTCCCTGAGTCTATGGTCGATCTTAACCTCTCAAACTAGGTCCAGCCTTCTGTTTCATTAAAGCCCTAAATAACTAAAAACAATCAGACACATTGTCACCACCTACATCAACGCATGGACAATGACACATCTACATTAGAAAATTATGGCAAAAAAGAACAAATTGCTAATATTTTTTTTTTATTTATTTTACAATACCTTTTCATTCCAACTTATTATTTAACAATTTCTGTATTACATAAAATTACAACTAAGCAAATTTTAAAAAGTTTTGAAAAAACTGGGGATAAACAAAGTTAGGAGAATACTTACTTTATACATTTGTATTGGAATATATAAAGCTTTAAGTAACATTATTATAAATAAGATACACTGTATAGTAATATATTGTATATAACTATATATACACTAGGGGTCAGCCAGCATACTAGTCTTTCACCTCAGTTCCCTCCCCTCTCCCTCTAAAATAAAACTCTTTCTATCTTTCACTTGCTTCCTGACCCTTGCTATTCCTTATTTGTTACTCTTCCCCAGTTTTCTGCCCTTTGATTCCCTTTAGATTGTAAGTAGCGAGTTTCCAGTCTTGTAGGGTGCTTTGGGATAAAGCACTTTCTGCTAAGATTCTAAGCTCAAAACAGGGCCCTTCAACTTTTGAATTTGTTAAGCTTGTATTTCCCCTGTTCTTATCCCCTGTACAGCGCTACGGAATATGTTGGCGGAATACAAATAAAATATAATAATAATAATAATGTAATAAATAAAATAATATTAATAGATACATATGTAATGTAAAAAACTTGACAATAATTATATTATTACAATTTAAAGATACCATAACAGGATTTTTATTTTGCATTTTCTTGCTTGTTTCTGTTGTGAGGACATGACTGGGTTTTCAAGTTAAGACAAACGTAATAGTTCTTCAGCAGAGTTTTCTTTTTATATTTGTGAAAGGATATACTCTTGATCAAAGATTAAATTTTTTTGTACTTTCACACCAAACATACTGCAGTAAAAAGAAATTTGAACTTAAATTACTTTTTCCTTCTAGCGCCTAGTTGATTTTGAGTGACATCTGCCCTTTGCCCTTTAACCTGCAGGAAACATAACATAACATCCTTCAGTCGCCTGAGGCTGCCGCCCCTCTTGGAACTTAATAGGAATCAAAAGGGCAGCAAAATAAGAATGGCGCATGTAAGGAACAAACAGCATTGGAGGCCTCAGTAGCTGTTATTTCCGCTTTCTCAGCCCCATAAAACCACAGGGGTCCTGCACTTGTAAAGCGTACTGCGGCTGATGTGCTTCCATCTTGATTCTCTCTGTAACACTCTGGATTAGAACTGAAGGAAACTGAACGGATCTCGAACAAACGCACAATAGGGAAATACCGACGACAGCATAGAGTAAACTGAAGATTTAATCGGATTTTATTTTGGACAAATAAACTTTTTTTTAAATAGTATAGGCTACAGATTTTTCACTCATATTTGCCAAAATGATTATACTTTATTTATACTGGGGCAGTATTTTCAGTAGAGCAATTAACGTTAAGGTAGTTAGTGTGTACAATAAACACAATGAGAGAACAGATTATAAAATATATATATATATATATATATATATATATATATATATATATATATATAGAATGAAAACTTGTTTACAAGGATGTTAAGTATGACATTTTCTGGTGGCCCTTTGAAGACATATCTAAGATTCCTGGATTATGAATGCATCTGACAGAGGAGAATCCGTAGTGTATGAAAACTTATTTTTGAATAAAAAAATATCAAAATAAAAAATGTAAAATCTCACCCTGATGTTTGCAAATTTCTTTAGGTTTCTGCCACTTGATTTTGAGAATTAATGTCCCTTAGTTAAATTAGCATAACATTCATAATTCCTTTTGGCCATAGGTGGCTACAACATTGTTTTAAATGTCTGGAATGTCAGTTTGTGCAGCAAAGCATCATGGGCTATGTAGTCTTGTTTTCCCGGCACAAGGAAGCAAGGAGGAGCTTAGACATTGCTATGTGGATTTCTGCACTATGTGGATTTCTGGATGTGTATAGAATGACTCCATGTAATGTGTGTGTCTGATATAAGCAGCAAGTGTTAGATTAGAAAAAGGAAAAAACAAGGAAACTTAGATATACTAAACCTTTAATTACACTTACTTCATTGGGTCTTATATGCTTATATATCAGACCTGTAACATTATCCAATTGTATACATATACTCCACTGTCAGGAAATTTAAAAGAACTTTGCCACCCCAAAATCAATTTGTTTTGTTTAGGTTATTCTTATGTAGCATGAAAAACTGGTTGTATGCTGTGTTATCCATTGTTTTCTAAAGTGAATCAATCCTGGGAAATTCAATGTTGTTGCACTTATATACAAATGAGTGGCTCATGCATACTAATTAGCTGCTTTTGTGTGCTAATTATGATTACAGTCTGCTTCTCTGTATATGCAGTGATCAAAATAAAGACCTGCAATGTCATCTCTCCCACCCTTACCAAGCAGTCTGATCCACACTTTAACATACTGAGCTGCACATTAGCATACGGGAGCCTCAAAGTCAATTCTAAATATTTCAGAAATTATTTACTGTACAGAACAACTGCTGGTACAATGTATAGCCGTTTTTTAATCCTCTTTAAAATGAAATCAACTTCCTGTTGGGGTGACAGAGTCCCTTTAACATGTGATTCTTATGATAAAGGAGTATTGGCAAAGGAAAAATGTTTGGTTATGACTTTTTTTTGCTTTGCTACACTGATTCCTCTTTTTTTAGATGCAACTGCTAATGTAAAGCAGTTCTTTTAAAACATGGACTTTTAGGAGTTCCGTGACGCTATAATTCATGCTAGCGGCTCATCCCAACAGTCCACCTATATACACATAATGATATATTTTAAGGTACAGTTAATGTCTTTTTAAATCAGTGCACAACTAAAAATATCCTTCAAATGACAGTGCTCCGACTTAACCCACCCTAAGTGCTCTGCTAACAATGCCCCTGGGCATCTGACAGGCTTGGCACAGCCAGAGGGCTAATGATAACAGGCAGCATGTATTAAACCCCTGACCTCCTGGAGTACAGCAGATAGAGCTCTGCCTCCGACATAATGACAACGCTTCATGTGAGCTGCAATTACACACAAAAATAGAGCCTACCGAGCACAGATTTGCATAACGCACAGAATAGGTAAGTTTAATTAAACTATAACGACCCTCAGGGTCTCCACAAGTGATCTGAAGTCTAATAAACTAATAAACCAAGCTTTTTTTATATATATAATTGAGCAGAAAAAGAGCACATAGTCCTCAAACACTGCAAACACATGCTTCTATGGTATGCAAATTACCCCTTTGCTATAATGCAATTAAAAGATTGCGATTTAATCATTACCAACTTTAATATGAAAACCAAGTCTATAGTGTAGAAAATCACATCTTCTAACACATGTTGCAGGAAACAGAGAGGGAGTGCACCATCCTTGTGCTTTTAGCCACATTCTGTTGTGTGTCAATGTATTATTATTATTATAGTTGTTATAGTTTATTTATAATGCGCCAACATATTCAGTAGCGCTGCACATAAATTAAGTTCAGACAAAGATAAATACAGATTAACATTTAGCAAAGGAAGTAGGGCCCTGTCTTTGAGCTAGGAATCCAATGTCCATGGGGAATTCCCAAAGTGCTTAGGATAGAAACTCGCAGACTTACAATCTAAGGTAGATAAGAAAACACAGATGACAGGCTTCCCATAAGCCCTACTTTACACTTCCATTCATGAAAAAAACAATAAAATACATTTTCTAATGTAGAAAAAATGTGTTTATTTGAATTCAGGAATACAGTGGTCCTTTAAGCTCTTTTAAATGCATGATCATCATGCTCCGCCCAATGTTACCACTGCAGCATTAAACACCAGTATAATCAACTTTTAATTTGACCTTCCTTAAGACAACTGCCATACACAATAACTTGATTTGCCTTACCTTGAATGTGCTGCTCCTCCCCTCATTTTCACTTTCCATATAGTGTGTTAAAATCCATGGCCTCTGCTAAATAAGCATTTTATCAACAGTTGTGTGACTATTCTGTCTCTTTTTAAAAATTCCTTACTGAAATATTGTACATTTTTAATGATAATGACCACTTTGGATTAGCAATATTATCACACTGTCACCAACAAGAAGAATGGGAGGAGCAGCACATTCAAGATGAGGGGGAAATGAATGATTGTGCATGTAACTGTTCATACTACACATCAAATATTTGTAATTTTTTAAGTGCATGTAAAAGTTGTTTATATCAATGCTTGGTACAGTACAGATTCTTCTGGATCGCTACCTTGTCGTAATGAAGGGGTTTGGGTTCTTCAATGAAGCTGTGAGCTATCCCCTGTAGGGTCACCCAAGTTGGGCAGGTCATAGCAGAGAGGTCAGACAAGTCGTGGTCCACTGGAGATGAAGCAGGCAACCCACTCCAGTATCTTGGCCATGAAAACCTTATATATAAGCACAACCAGGCACATAACGATAGATGTGCCTGGCATGCTGTAGTCCATAGCGTCACCGAGAGTCGGACACGACTGAACTACAAGAGTACAGTGACAGTTTAAAGTGATAGAAAAAATAAAAGTTAACATTTGTTTCTTAGCTTTGAAGCTGTCCGTTTTCTCCTCAAGCAGAGCTGTGTATCTCCTCCTACCTGTGTCTGACCGGGTTTATCTATAGGCTAGACTTCCATGGAACTTGGAAGCAGGCTGGGCTGATATCATTGGCCCTGTCCCATGACATCACTAGCTCTGCCCCCAATGCCTACACAGAGGTAACAGCTCTACTGTAACCTGCTTGCAGCTGCCCCACAGGCCCCATCCAGTGACAGTACTTGAGCCATCATCTCACCGGCCCCCTCTGCTGCGCATGCTCAGCCTAAGCTGACCACTCCCCTGATAGTCACAGGTAGGAGGAGCTTTGCATGAGGGGAAAACAGACAGTTTAAAAGGTAAGAAAAATATGCTATCTGTTATTTATTTTAAACTGCATAATGTTTTTTATAGCCTATGTCCAGCAAACAAGCTAATAAGCCTGACTGTATATACACTACAGTGGTCCTTTAAATATAAAGTAACTTTGATATCACCCTGTGAGATAATGTCTGGGTCAACAGCAATTAATTAAGATTAGTAGTGTAGGAGATGAAGAAGATAGCGCATCTAGCTGAAAATATAAAAGTGACAGAGATGTTTGCTTGCTATATTGGTATCATTATCTACATGAGTACCATCTGGGCATGCTTATCTCATTTATCGCCTTTGCTGCTAGTCTTAGTTCATTGCTGTTAAAAAAAATAATCTTGGAGGATGAATCCTTCACTTAATTTATACATAAAATAAGTACAACTTCTATATCAATTTTAAGGAATTGCACTTCTATTTATTTTTTATCTGTACGTTTAATTTCTTCAATAAATTGGACCTTTTCATTAAAAACAGCTATTTTCTTTAAAGGCATATCTTATAGCTTATCCGGTTGTCTTAGAAGTTAAAGGTTTCCCTGTTTTTCCCTTTCTCTAATTTATACATGCTGCTTATATCAGAAACACACATTATATTGAGTCATTCTATACACATGCAGATATATTATATTTATATTTCCACACCCCTAGAGTTGCCTACATATGCACCCGGTACTAACCAATAGAAACACTGCATTCAAGTAAATGTTTTAACTCTATACTAACCTTCCATCCAACAGCAGATACAATGCAGAAAGCTACAGCAGCACTGGTGAGTTGCATCATTCAAGGGAGGAGAAAGGGAGGATGGTTTTGGGAACTAAGCCCACAAATCCCACGATGCTTTGCTGCAGAGACTACTGTACATGCTTCTGATTGACCAAAACAAATTATACATTTTATGCTAATTTCAGGAGGGATTTTCAGAGGTGTTATCTCTCAAAATCAAACTTCTAGCAAACTCAAGAGATTTAGCAAACATTAGGGCAAGTTTATTTCTTCCCTATCAGATGCACTCCATGAAACTTGAAACTTAAATATGCCTTTAGGGTTTCTTTAAAAGCGATCATTAGACTGTGCAAGAATAGGGAAAGTATTGAGATTAAATAATCTATCCAATTATATCTTGTCTATAGTGTGGAGCAGGCAAACCCCCCTATAGCTTACATGAGGTCGGGGGCACCATCAGGACACACTTATACAAACTCGTTAAACATCTCCAGTAAAATGTAACATAACAAAGACGCTTCCTTCAAACGCTCCGAAAGAAGACTTAGACCACGCACAGAACTCACTCAGTAATTGCAATTATTTCACATTAATGTCACAACACAAATGATTCCTAATGCATCAGAGCTGAACATGTCAGAAAGTACTGAGCAGAACTTGGAGTTCTGAAGTTATATTCCCAGCACAGCAGTTACTTTGTAAAAGAACAGAAATTAAAAGTATATTTTATTTGAAAAATAAGTCTATAGGGTAGAAAATCCCATAATCTAGCAAGCTGCAGGAAACAGAGAGAGAGAGAGCAACAACCTTTGTAGGAAAATCTAGATAAGAAAACACAAATCACATGTTATCCACAAGTCCTTGTTTAAACTTCCTCCCAGGTTTCTTTCAACTTTCTAATAATAAAAAAAAATGTAACTACTTTTATAATGTAGAATACAAAGTGATTTTAAATTTGGTACTACGGTGGCCCTTTAAATGTTGCCCTGTAAATTGTGGGACTACAGTAGCCCTTTAAATTTAGGACTACAGTTACCCATTTCTATTTTTTGTTTAAAAACAATAGAAATGGATAAACCTTGTTATTTTCAATCCAATATAACAATTCTGCTCATTTAAAGGGACAAGGAAGGTTTCTGGATTGTACCAGGTATATAATATACATGGGTATTTATTTACTTTTAAAAGGTTTATTTTATGATGAAATGCTTAAAAGATCTGTTTTTACTGCCTAGAATCATACAACTAATACCAGCTTGGGTCCTGCCCTCTGCAGCTCATGAACACACAGACTCTATAGTATTCTAGCCAGTCAGTGGCCACCTCACAGCAATATGTTGCTGAAACTTTAATCCTGATTGAGTACTGTGAGAAATTGCAAAGCCAGTACTATAAAGTCTGTGTCTTCATGAGCTGCAGAGAGCAGACCCAAGCAGGTACTAGTTTTATGATTTTAGGAATATAGTACATAAAAGTAAGCAGATACATAGACATATTATATGGCAAGTACAATCACAAAACCTTCCATGTCCCTTTAAAGGGCTACTGTGATACTCCACTAAATATGAACATAAGTATAA
The DNA here is from genome assembly GCA_027410445.1 of Discoglossus pictus. Lineage (NCBI taxonomy): Eukaryota > Metazoa > Chordata > Amphibia > Anura > Alytidae > Discoglossus > Discoglossus pictus. The sequence continues at coordinate 55,543,296 of CM050168.1, forward strand.
AAAACTTTTACATTGTAATAAAACATATGGTGTTTCTTGAGAAAACTTTTCCTTTGCTTGTGACCCCAGGATTGTATGATATTTTTCGCAGCACAATCCAGATTTATGTTAGATGTTTGGTTAAATCTCTAAATAGAATAACTTCCTCTACTGATCATAGCGCTGTATAAAAACCTTCTCAATTCCTGCAGCACATTAAAAATATCCTTTTATACTGTGCCATTTGCTATTTAATAACAGACAGCTGTAGATAACACGTCATTCAGGTTCATGGCTCGAGACTTCCAAAAATCAGGAATACAGGATGTGACTGCAATGACTGTATAATATGCTATCGGCTTTAATATCCTTTGTTGTTGTTCAGTCCTTCAGTTGTGTCCGACTTTCAGTGACCATATGGACGCAGCATCCAGGCACATTTATTGGTGTTTCTGGTTGTGCTTGTCCATATGGTTTTCTTAGCAAAGATACTGGAATGAGCTACCAATTCCTTCTCCAGTGGACAGTGATTTGTCTGACCTCTCTACTATGACCTGCCCATCCTGGGTGACATTACATGGTGTAGCTCACAGTTTCATTAAGGTGCACAAGACCCTTCACCAGGACAACGTAGAGATCCAGAATTGATTTAATATCATACATTAACTTAATCCATGGTCCTATTTTTCATTAACCTTTCACTGGCAGAAAGGTCAGAACTCCACCCAGTGAAAGAGTTAACATAGCACTCCAACACTGATACAATATACAATTAGATAAACAACTTTGCAATGTACATTTTAAATGCTATATTATTCATACTGTTTAGAACCAAAATAAACATTTTCAGCAGTTGATATATTCTTAATGGTTCAGTACCATAAAATAGCCATGGGGTATTCAACATTAACTTACACTGCATTTCAGTCTAGTGCTGTAGTCAGCCCAAATAATATGCTAAAAAAAAAAAAAGAAGTTTAAAATTGGAACTTTGCAATTTACTAACTTACTTTGTTTTAATTATTTTTTTTCAGTGAAAACATACTTGCAAAGTTGTTTATCTACATATATACACATATACTTATAATGTATACATGTATACATATATAACATATTGTAGTATATAGCAGTAAAGAAAATGATTAGTATATTAGTGTTCCCATTTGAAGGTAATAACAAATTGACTTTAGGGAAATTGTCCCATTAGTTCTTAACACTACAAATTGGATAGAAATTCCCATTTGAAGGTCTAAAAATAAGTTAGTAAACACATTTCTTCTCAGGTTTCCCAGAAGTACAGTTTTTGCACTGCACTCTGGGAAACTGGAAGGGGACATGCAAATGAGCTGACAAATGCATTTTCACTCTTAAATCAAGAGTTTATACATACAAGGAGAATTTCAGTATTAGATCAGTAAGTAATCACATCAAATATTTTAATTCTCTCTTAAATTAATAGTTTTAAGAGGTCACGAAAAGTGTGCAGATATGATGTTGTGATACTATTAAAGGTATTATACACTGACGGAGACAGATTACTTTCAAAAGCTCAACTCAGCCTGGCAATGTATGAAGGAGGAATGACTTTAAAGACAATATATAGAGCATAAGGGAATTACCATATTTTTCAGTGTATAAGACGTCCCCATGTATAAGATGACCCCTATTTTTCGAGCCCAAATTTCAGAAATGAATAAATATGCAAATGTGTATGTTATAAGTTTTTATTGTGTTACACATATATTTAAAAGCACTTTCTGTCATGATTTTCGCTGATTTCCATTCCAGCTCAATATCCTTGTGATCGCATCACTTATTACACATTTTGCTGGTTTAACACAGAATCACAAAAATATTTCTGGAATGGAAATCAGTAAAAATTATGACAGAAAGTGCCCTTAAATATATGTGTAACACAATAAAAACTTATAAAATACACATTTATATGCACACAAGCATCACACACATGCCGCACACAAGCTGTTCAGCTCATTCACAATGTGTATAACACTGTAATGCTGCATCTGTTTTAAGGCAGGAGAAAAGACGTATTGGAAATGCTTGTTTCAATTAGATTGCATTACACTGGTTGTGAGCATAAAAATGTGTATTTTATAAGTTTTTATTGTGCTACACATATATTTAAGGGCACTTTCTGTCATGATTTTCACAGATTTCCATTCCAGCTCAATATCCTTGTGATCCTGTGTTAAACCGGAAAAATGCAATTGCACATCGCGACTAGTAATAAGTTATGTGATGACAAGGATATTGAGCTGGAATGGAAATCAGTGACAGAAAGTTCCCTTAAATATATGTGTAACACAATTAAAACTTATAAAATACAAAAAAATTTTCACACTTGCAGTGTAATGCAATCTAATTGGAACCAATGCATTTCCAAATGTGTATCTTTTCTCCTGCCTTAAATCTAGTGGCCAGATGGAGAAATTTAAGTACCAGACCAGGGTATCTATCTGCAACATTCCGTGTATAAGACGCCACCCTTATTTTGACTTAAAAAATTGGTAAAAAATACTGTCTTGTGCATGGAAAAAAACGGTATTTAAATCAAAACCTCCTGTCAGTTCTGGCAATGCCAACACACTAGAATCATACCAGTTTGTTTCAGAAGGATTCCAAGCTGTAATAATGTTAAGGATAATATATGTTACCTGAGGGGAGTGATGTTAATCCAGACTCCACTCAGTATTGGCAATGTCATGGCAAGGAATATTCTGTTAAGTGCAGCCAGTACTGGCAATGTCAACACACTAAGATCACAACAATTTGTACAGAGGAGGAATCCAGACTCAGTATTCTATAATGGTTTTAAAGACAATATATATGGCCAAAGCAGAATATTATTAATCTCAAAACTCACTTATGCCAATACAGAGAATTAGGTGAATGAAAAGCTGCACTTAATACTGATAATGTCAACACACATAATTATGTGGATCAAAACCTGAACTTAGTAATGACATTATAAATACACTGGCATCATATCCTTTCCATGGCTGTAAACAGATATTCTTGTTTTCTAAGCACTCCTTATAAGAGACAGTAAAGCCACAACATTCACCGAATGTAGTTCTGGTTGAACTAAAGAACACACATAAATAACTGCCATGCTAGTTGGCATATAGTATTAGAAGATGTCACTAAGTGCAGCAATTAGTAAATACTTTAAGCTAATGAATATCTGAAAGTTCTGAAATTATGCCTGACCTATCAGTGCACTTTAAAAACAGGAAATGTTCCAAGTCTAGGAGGAATACATCTAACAGGAAAATCACAGCACACAAGATGCAAATTACAGCTATAGCTCTTTATTTCACAGTCTTATGCCTCAGTATTAAAGTACCCCCTTGTGAGGATATTAATAGATCAGGTGTGCATCAGTAAAACTGCGCAGAACAGATGTTACTTACAGAATTTTACAATTTATATTAAAATGTACAGGTTAAAAAAAAAAAAAAAAAAAAAATATATATATATATATATATATATATATATATATATATATATATATATATAGATATATATATACAGGCATACCCTGCTTAAAACTACCCCTTTTAGAGCTGATTCGCTATAGAGCTGTTTTTCCTGCCAGACTCCTTTTAATGCTAAACCCCAATATAATTCTGTTTCTTTCAGCCAGACCACTTTTAACACTTTGATTCTCTATGCTGTTTTTGCCTGCCAGACCCCTTTTTACGCTCTGATTCTCTATAGCACTGCCCCCTATAATGCTGTTTTTGCCTGCCAGACCCCTTTTAATGCTCTGATTCTCTATAGCACTGCCCCTATAATGCTGTTTTTGCCTGCCAGACCCCTTTTAACGCTCTGATTCTCTATAGCACTGCCCCAATAACGCTGTTTTTGCCTGCCGGACCACTTTTAAGGCTCTGATTCTCTATAGGATTTCCTCACTATAGCGCTGTATTTTCCAGCTGGACCCCTTAATGCTCTGATTCTCTATAGCATTGCCTCGATTTAACTCTGTTTTTGCATGCCGGACCCCTTTTAATGTTCTGATTCTCTATAGCACTGTCCCCCTATAATGCTGTTTTTGCATGCCGGACCCCTTTTAACGCTCTGATTCTCTATAGCACTGTCCCCCTATAATGCTGTTTTAGCATGCCGGACCCCTTTTAACGCTCTGATTCTCTATAGCACTGTCCCTATAATGCTGTTTTTGCCTGCCAGACCCCTTTTAACGCTCTGATTCTCTATAGCACTGCCCCAATAACGCTGTTTTTGCCTGCCGGACCACTTTTAAGGCTCTGATTCTCTATAGGATTTCCTCACTATAGCGCTGTATTTTCCAGCTGGACCCCTTAATGCTCTGATTCTCTATAGCATTGCCTCGATTTAACTCTGTTTTTGCATGCCGGACCCCTTTTAACACTCTAATTCTCTATAGCACTGTCCCCCTATAATGCTGTTTTTGCCTGCCAGACCCCTTTTAACACTCTGATTCTCTATAGCACTGTCCCCCTATAATGCTGTTTTTGCAAGCCGGACCCCTTTTAACGCTCTGATTCTCTATAGCACTGTCCCCCTATAATGCTGTTTTTGCCTGCCAGACCCCTTTTAACACTCTGATTCTCTATAGCACTGTCCCCCTATAATGCTGTTTTTGCAAGCCGGACCCCTTTTAACGCTCTGATTCTCTATAGCACTGTCCCCCTATAATGCTGTTTTTGCCTGCCAGACCCCTTTTAACACCCTGATTCTCTATAGCACTGCCCCAATAACGCTGTTTTTGCCTGCCGGACCACTTTTAAGGCTCTGATTCTCTATAGGATTTCCTCACTATAGCGCTGTATTTTCCAGCTGGACCCCTTAATGCTCTGATTCTCTATAGCATTGCCTCGATTTAACTCTGTTTTAGCATGCCGGACCCCTTTTAACGCTCTGATTCTCTATAGCACTGTCCCCCTATAATGCTGTTTTTGCATGCCGGACCCCTTTTAACGCTCTGATTCTCTATAGCACTGTCCCCCTATAATGCTGTTTTTGCCTGCCAGATCCCTTTTCACACTCTGATTCTCTATAGCAGGGGTGTCAAACTCGGTCCTGGAGGGCCACACCCAGGCCTGGATTTGAGGATTTCCTTTCTGTGCACAGGTGAGTCAGTCAGGATGACGGCAGAAGCAATAGTCTCACCTGCTTGCAGCAAGGATATCCACAAATCCAGGCCTGGGTGTGGCCCTCCAGGACCGAGTTTGACACCCCTGCTCTATAGCATTGCCTCGCTATAACGCTGATTTTGCCTGCCGTGCCCCCTTTAACAATCTGATTCTCAATAGCATTTAATCACTATAGTGCTGTTTTTTCCTGCCGGACCCTTTAACACTCTGATTCTCTATAGCACTGCCCTTCTATAACACTATTTTTGCCTGCCGGACCCCTTTTAATTCTCTGATTCTCTATAGCACTGCCCCACTATAAAGCTGTTTTTGCTTGCGGGAACCCTTTTAATTCTCTTATTCTCTATAGCACTGCCCCCCTATAACGCTGTTTGTGCCAGACAGACCCCTTTTAATTCTCTGATTCTCTATAGCACTGTCCCCCTATAACGCTGTTTTTTTTCCTGCAGGACCCTTTTTAGCGCTCTCTTTCTCTATAGCACTGCCTCGCTATAACGCAGTTTTTTCCTGCAGGACCCCTTTTAGCGCTCTGATTCTCTATAGCACTGCCTCGCTATAACGCTGTTTTTTCCTGCAGGACCCCTTTTAATTCTCTGATTCTCTATAACGCTGTTTTTTCCTGCAGGACCCCTTTTAACGCTCTGATTCTCTATAGCACTGCCCCAATAACGCTGTTTTTGCCTGCCGGACCACTTTTAAGGCTCTGATTCTCTATAGGATTTCCTCACTATAGCGCTGTATTTTCCAGCTGGACCCCTTAATGCTCTGATTCTCTATAGCATTGCCTCGATTTAACTCTGTTTTTGCCTGCCGGACCCCTTTTAACACTCTGATTCTCTATAGCACTGTCCCCCTATAATGCTGTTTTTGCATGCCGGACCCCTTTTAACGCTCTGATTCTCTATAGCACTGTCCCCCTATAATGCTGTTTTTGCATGCCGGACCCCTTTTAACGCTCTGATTCTCTATAGCACTGTCCCCCTATAATGCTGTTTTTGCCTGCCAGATCCCTTTTAACGCTCTGATTCTCTATAGCACTGTCCCCCTATAATGCTGTTTTTGCCTGCCGGACCCCTTTTAACGCTCTGATTCTCTATAGCACTGTCCCCCTATAATGCTGTTTTTGCATGCCGGACCCCTTTTAACGCTCTGATTCTCTATAGCACTGTCCCCCTATAATGCTGTTTTTGCATGCCGGACCCCTTTTAACGCTCTGATTCTCTATAGCACTGTCCCCCTATAATGCTGTTTTTGCCTGCCGGACCCCTTTTAACGCTCTGATTCTCTATAGCACTGTCCCCCTATAATGCTGTTTTTGCATGCCGGACCCCTTTTAACGCTCTGATTCTCTATAGCACTGTCCTCCTATAATGCTGTTTTTGCCTGCCGGACCCCTTTTAATGCTCTGATTCTCTATAGCACTGTCCCCCTATAATGCTGTTTTAGCATGCCGGACCCCTTTTAACACTCTGATTCTCTATAGCACTGTCCTCCTATAATGCTGTTTTTGCCTGCCGGACCCCTTTTAACGCTCTGATTCTCTATAGCACTGTCCCCCTATAATGCTGTTTTAGCATGCCGGACCCCTTTTAACACTCTGATTCTCTATAGCACTGTCCCCCTATAATGCTGTTTTTGCATGCCGGACCCCTTTTAATGCTCTGATTCTCTATAGCACTGTCCCCCTATAATGCTGTTTTTGCCTGCCGGATCCCTTTTAATGCTCTGATTCTCTATAGCACTGTCCCCCTATAATGCTGTTTTAGCATGCCGGACCCCTTTTAACACTCTGATTCTCTATAGCACTGTCCCCCTATAATGCTGTTTTTGCATGCCGGACCCCTTTTAATGCTCTGATTCTCTATAGCACTGTCCCCCTATAATGCTGTTTTTGCATGCCGGACCCCTTTTAATGCTCTGATTCTCTATAGCACTGTCCCCCTATAACACTGTTTTTGCATGCCGGACCCCTTTTAACGCTCTGATTCTCTATAGCACTGTCCCCCTATAATGCTGTTTTTGCCTGCCAGACCCCTTTTAACGCTCTGATTCTCTATAGCACTGTCCCCCTATAATGCTGTTTTTGCCTGCCAGACCCCTTTTAACGCTCTGATTCTCTATAGCACTGTCCCCCTATAATGCTGTTTTTGCCTGCGGGATCCCTTTTCACACTCTGATTCTCTATAGCAGGGGTGTCAAACTCGGTCCTGGAGGGCCACACCCAGGCCTGGATTTGAGGATTTCCTTTCTGTGTAAGTCAGTCAGGATGACGGCAGAAGCAATAGTCTCACCTGCTTGTAGCAAGGATATCCACAAATCCAGGCCTGGGTGTGGCCCTCCAGGACCGAGTTTGACACCCCTGCTCTATAGCATTGCCTCGCTATAACGCTGATTTTGCCTGCCGTGCCCCCTTTAACAATCTGATTCTCAATAGCATTTAATCACTATAGTGCTGTTTTTTCCTGCCGGACCCTTTAACACTCTGATTCTCTATAGCACTGCCCTTCTATAACACTATTTTTGCCTGCCGGACCCCTTTTAATTCTCTGATTCTCTATAGCACTGCCCCACTATAAAGCTGTTTTTGCTTGCGGGAACCCTTTTAATTCTCTGATTCTCTATAGCACTGCCCCCCTATAACGCGGTTTGTGCCAGACAGACCCCTTTTAATGCTCTAATTCTCTATAGCACTGCCTCGCTATAACGCTGTTTTTTCCTGCAGGACCCTTTTAGCGCTCTGATTCTCTATAGCACTGCCTCGCTATAACGCTGTTTTTTCCTGCAGGACCCCTTTTAGCGCTCTGATTCTCTATAGCACTGCCTTGCTATAATGCTGTTTTTTCCTGCAGGACCCCTTTTAGCGCTCTGATTCTCTATAGCACTGCCTCGCTATAACGCTGTTTTTTCCTGCCGGATCCCTTTGAGCGCTCTGATTCTCTATAGCACTGCCTCGCTATAACGCTGTTTTTCCCTGCAGGACCCCTTTTAGCGCTCTGATTCTCTATAGCACTGCCTCGCTATAACGCAGTTTTTTCCTGCCGGATCCCTTTTAGCGCTCTGATTCTCTATAGCACTGCCTCGCTATAACGCAGTTTTTTCCTGCCGGATCCCTTTTAGCGCTCTGATTCTCTATAGCATTGCCCCCCTATAATGCAGTTTTTTCCTGCCGGATCCCTTTTAGCGCTGGGGGTGATATAGACATGAGATTTGCATTTTTAATGAGATATCCAATATGCAGCACATGCGCATGCTGAAGGAAAGGAAAGTGTCTGAAATCATGTGACTTCCCACAGTAGGGCAGACTACAGGTGCTAACTGAGCATGCCTGCACAATCCAAGCCAAAAAGAAAAATTGTATAAGTTATGCTAATTATCCCTGGGAATTTCAGGGGGTGTCAACATTGAGAGAAAACTGGTTACAAAAGCAAGAAATTCAGAAAACTTCAGGCTAACGGTTTAAAGGTTTACTTCAGAATTTTTTTCATGCAAACAATTTTTTTTCAGACACTATACATTCTCCTTTATCAGATGCATTAATAACCCAGCTCACTTTCATATACATTTAACACTCCTATTGCCTGGAACCTACCTATCTAGAGAAGGAGAGGGAGAGATAGATAGAGAGAGGGAGAAGAAGAGGGAGGGGAAAGAAAGAGAGAAGAAGGGAGGGAGAGATAGAAGGAGGGAGGGAGAGAGAGTGAGCACCGAGAAACGGAGAGGACGCAGAGAGAGAGAAAGGGTGCAGAGAGAGAGAGAGGGAACACAAACAGACAGAAGACACAATTATTATTTCTTTTATTGTTTTTTTTTAAGTAGTGAAATCCGTTTATTATCAAAGTCATTGATACTCAATTTAACAGCCCATGATCAGTATTTTACAGGTATGCAAATATCACACAATGCAGGGTACCTCAAGTTAGAAGACACAATTTTTAGGACAATATTATGTGTCATTTTTGATGGGCAAGTGACTAGTGTGTATATATATATATATATATATATATATATACCATATTTTTCTGTGTATAAGACAGTATTTTTACCATTTTTTTAAGTGTAAAATAAGGGGACCGTCTTATACACGGAATGTTGCAATTAGATGCTCTGGTCTGGTACGGTAATGCTGCATCTGGCCACTAGTTTTAAGGCAGGAGAAAAGTCTCACTTATTGCAAATGCATTGGTTCCAATTAGATTGTATTACACTGCAAGTGTGCATAAAAATGTGTATTTTATAAGTTTCTATTGTGTTACACATAGATTTAAGGGCACTTTCATTCTCTAATGAGCTGTACAGCTTGTGTGTGGCATATGTGTTCATATAAATGTGTATTATATAGGTTTTTATAGGTTTTTATTTTGTTACACATATATTTAAGGGCACTTTCTGTCATGATTGTCACTGATTTCCATTCCAGCTCAATATCTTTGTGATCATGACAGAAAGTGCCCTTAAATATATGTGTAACACAATAAAAACTTATAAAATACACATTTGCATATATTTTTTTATTTATTTATGAATTTTGGGGGGCGTCTTATAAACAGAAAAATATGGTGTATATTGCAGTCTTTTATTTATTTCCTTTTTCTATAATTGTTATGCAGTGGACACTGCCATTTTGGTTTCTGCTGATCTGATTCCACAGGTGGGAAATGATTATGAAAATACATAATGGGATAGTGCCAACTAAAATTGTCAGTGCTTTCAACAGGACAGTTTACAACTACACAGCTTCCTGAGAAGTAGGATCAGTTCAGAAAAGGGAAACCGCAGTAAATAATAATTTCATCTAAAATGTAACAATTGTACACAGTGGTCATTTAATAGATGTCAAAGTACCAATCCCCTGTGTATTTTGTAAGCCAGTGAAGAAGCAGGGGCTTAAACAGCTTAAACATCGATTTCACTCAAATTTACAAAGTTTAGACACTCGAACATCCCCTAAGCAAAAGAAAAAATGGCCGACGAAAAAAACAAAAACGAGGCTACAAAATACCACTAAACAAATGCGGCTTTTCCAAAAACCCGTACGACCTACAACATACACCATTAGCAAGGATGCTTTGTCATACAAACCCGCCTACGACATACACATTCACCGCCATTTTACAACACTAACTTACAGAATGCGCACGCAGCTATTTACACTACACACTGCACGCATTGCACCTCAGCTCAACAACACTACAAATCTACATTATATGCTGCAAGAACATCAAAACAGATTGTTAGCTCTTCAGCACATTCCTTGCTGCATATATTAATTACAAGCAGGTAAAGTATATTAATGTATGATTTCATTAATTAATTAGCATAAAAAAAATTAACACTAAAAAATTAACACCACACTATCGCAAACAACCACAAACACCTACACCGCGCCACCCACAAGGAGCGCCAACGGTGCTCATAGGACACAAACTACACCAGGGAGAGCCTTGCAATAAGCGACAGTATATATATATATATATATATGCATAATCTGGTTCCTACAAATTCTCTTAGCACAACAAGGTATATGATATAAATATGAATGTACCATTTTCCCAAAATTACATGAAATAAGTAACAGTACATTAACCCTATCACAAAACATACAGTAGGTATCTCACAATAAGTGCTGAATATAGCTGAGACAGAGTCGCGTCAATCAGTCAGCAAGTATACAGGTAACACAGGAGTATTGAATATATATATATATATATATATATATATATATATAAATATATATATATCACACACTAATAATACAAAATAGATAGCAGACTGAATTTGTAGAATCGACATAAAAGTATTACTGTGGTCATAAATTTACAATATACCATTGATAATAAGCAACTTTAGAATGTAAGCTATAACTTTTTTATCTAATTTTAGTTTCCATGATATACTTCTTGATCTGGGAGGAGGTTTTGAATGCAGAGAGGAAGCTTCTATGTGCACAATAGGAATGTGGCAGTTACTACTAGTCCTCTCATTAACGCTACCACAAAGATCATTAGTTTATAAGGACACACCTTGTTGAGACAGAAACTGCAAGAAGCATGATCAGTAAAGAAAACGTAAATATACAGTAATGAATAATTGCATATAAAGGTGGAAAATGTAAAAACTGTGATTATTTTGGCATTCTAAAAACATTTTTCCCATTATCAAGTTTAATTACTCAAAATACTGCATAGCAAAAATTGGGCTCCGTTATCTACTTTGGGAGGGGGGTTGTCACCCAAATCAGCTGTATGACCTATATTACTTATAGCTGTATGGCCTATATTACATACTAGCGACTTGCCCGTCAAAAAATGACTACAATAGAATTGTAAGGTAGGTAATGCTGTTTGGTACACAAAGTAAGTATTTTGGTTGTGTGAGTACCGTCGGCGCTCATTGTGAGCCTCTTGGTTGGTGTATATTTGGTTATGAGAGCTCCTTTGGAGCGGATTATAAGGTTTACGCTGATGGCCTTTTGGCTGGCATTGTGAGTCTCTCCCCTGGTGTAGTTGTGGTTCTGTACACACCGTTGGCGCTGCTTGTGAGGCTCGTGCTGATCGCCTTTATCGTTTATTGTGTTTATGTAATTTTTGTATTTGGTTTTCTGTGTCTATGTATTTTTTTATGTAAATTAATTAATTCTTAAAGTTATAAATTAATAGTTTACCTATTTGTAAGTAATACATGCAGGAAGCATTGTGCTGAAGAGCTACCAATCTGTTTTGATGTTCCTGCAGCATACTATGTAGATTTTCAGTGTTGGTGAGCTGAGGTGTAAGTGTCAGCAATGTGTGCAGTGTGTAGTGTAAATAGGCTGCGTTCGCGAGGGGAAACCATTTGTTTAGCTGTGTAGTTCCGCATGTTGTAACGTTAATGTTATTAGTGTGCAGTTAGTGTCGTAAAAAGGCTGCGATTGTGTATGTATTTAGTAGGTCGTATGGGTCTGTGTAAAAGTCGTATGTGCTTGCCGGTGTTTTGCATGTTTAGGGGTCGTGTAGCCTTGTTTTTGTTTTTTCGGCGGCCATTTTTTCTTTAGCTTAGGGGATTTTACAGCGGGCCAAAATCTTTAAATTCTATCGGAATCGGCGTGTAACCTCATTCCCAGACGTCCTGGCTGTCCCCCCTTTTTGTGTGTGTATTTTGTTTTTTATTCTATATTTAGTGTGTTTTTCGTGTTTTTCATATATTTTTTTTTCTCTCAGTGGCGGTTTTATTTTGTAGGTGTCACGGGACGTAATTTTTATAGGCAATTTTTTCAAAGTGCTACGGGTCTCGCACTTTGAATTGTGTTTTTGAGTTGTGTGTTGATGTGTAGTCCCGCAGGTTGTAGGTATAATTCGCAAGGCGTGCGGGGTCATAGGGATGAGCACCTATGGCGCTCATCTCCACCAGCGCAGTGTGTGCCTTCGGCGCTCCCTGCCTAAGTCATTCGGTGTCGCAGGGATGAGCCCCTATGGCGCTCATGTCCACCAGCGCACGGGGCGCCTTTGGCGCTCCTTGCCTGGCCGCAACTGCGCCCCTAACTTTGCGAGGGCCGCAGTTGCTGCTGGCTCACTTTGCCCATTTTTGCTGGCTCGCGTTTGCCCAGTTTCCCCGTTGCGTTAGCAATGGATTTTAACAAGCCCTGCTGCTGACAACTATATATGTGTTAGCTGTATGGCTTATGAAGACATTTACCTTTAATTTGATTGGGTTTTACTTCGTATTCTTTCATGCCAAAAAACATGATACTTAAAATCAAGAAATATCCTTTTCAATGCATGAAAAAATTGTTTTCCATGTTTTCCTTTAATCCATCCACTATCACCAACGGAAAAGAAAAGATAAGAGAATATTATGTTTTTACTTATTATCATCATCACAGCCCTTAATACCAGTTATGTGTCTATCTGGAGATGTATTAAGAGCCAAGAAGCTGAGTGCCCCCAATAATTACCTCCAGCCCCGCACCCTCCTCGCTCTTGTTCTATAAACATTATGTACATAAACTGGATTTGATTTCCTCCATGTGAAATATATCCAATTATTTTGGTTTTCTAGCAATGGGCAAAAAAAAATCACAAGAGTTAATTTGAGCAGATCTAGTGCTGTCTTCATTATTAGAGTTGCCTCTGAAAGTAAATTAATGCAGAGGATTGCACACTGAGGTCTAATCCGTTTGATGTAAATCAATGCATTGCACATTTAAATTGCTCTGCTTTCCTTCAGAAAAAGTACATTCAAGTGATTCATTAGCCACTGAACTGTTCACAAGAAATAGACCAATTCTCCTAGGCTAGCTACTGCATCTCTGCTAGTCACATTTAAACAGCAATCAGATCCCCTAATAAGTCCTTTTTGCTGGCATTTACATCAGTGGAGAACATGATTCTTGACAATCTCGATTAAATTAATGAGGGCGAAATGCATATACTACGGCGGCAAAGCTTACGTTAGCAGAGATACTCGTACAATACCTCCTACCTATTAGTAAAGCACTTAGCCACTCGGTGCAATGCTATACCTGATACTCTGCAAGAGTCAGGGGTCAACATCAAAGACCTCCAGAGGCTCAAATCTCCATAATGAGAAATACGCTAACTAGGAAAAGGAGTTTTATTCACTGTAAATGTTATGTCCTGACCTGTGGAGCACTGTCTATGAAAGTACCTGCTGTGATTGACAAGTAGCTTTCATTTATTCTAAGAATATATCATTGTATTTAAAAATAATAAATAAAATTGTATGCTGAGGTAACAGTACCAGGATAAATTTGCTTACAGATTGTTAGTATATAATAATGAGGAAAGGGAACAGATTGGGCAGTTTAGAAAAAAATATATATATATATATATATATATTTTTTTTTTATATAAGTATATATATACTTATCCATAAGGGTATCTTGGCAGATACTGGAGCCGGTAGCCAGTTCCTTCTCCAGTGGACCTCAATTTGTCTGACTTCTCTGCTATGACCTGCCCATTTTGGGTGACCCTACACGATACAGCTCACATCTTCCGTGAGGTACATATTATAAATATATATATATATATATATATATATATATATATATATATATATATATATAAATATATATATATACATATATAAAGAGAGAGAGATACCTCAGCATATTTATGTGTATTGGGGGTCTTTAGCCATTGTGAAAAGGGGCAGGTGTCTCAGCCATGTATGTCATGTGCTTCGGTCATGTAATTCACAAACTACTTAATATTAAATGATGCCAGTACAGTGGAAAAAAGAATTGAGGTTGAAATTGTTGAGTCTGACTTAGCATAATTAGGCCGGGAAAATGATAAACATAGTTTTTAACTAGAACAAAAATGAATTGTGCATATCTCTGCTGTCCCCTGGAAGCAACCATGATTATTTGGTGGAAGTTGTGTGTGAGAGAGGGGCGTTTACATTTCTGAAGATCAGTGCTTGCATTTATTGATTTAAGCTGCTTACTTTTGGGCCTGGAACGGTGAACGTGAGTGGTGTCAGATTTATTAATATCCAATGATCTAACAATTATTCCTGATCTCTTCATCTTCCCTCCTCCTACACCCCTCCCTCCGCTGATAAAAATACCTCTCATGGAAGTGATGCAAGAAAAACAAGATGGAATCCTCTATTCATAAACAGAACCTTCAAAATGTTGCTAGTTTCTTTTTCGCAAACAAGAGCCATATTTCCTGAACCACTATGGTCTATTAAAATACATGTATTTAACCCAAAATTTTAATTACTGACATTTATGCTAGTTTAATATTGTGACAAAAGTTCCCAAAATAAAAAGTCAGTGAATTTTAGAAGCAGATTTCGTACTCAGCTTACGAAGCATGTCTTTTACTCATTTAGGCACATAGTTAATTGCGTATTACTCTGCTTCACACTTTAGTGACTAGCAGTGTGGGGGCAAAGAGCAGCTCACAAAATTAATTAGCTCTACAAAAGGGATTGTTCTGTTATATCGAAACCTCTGTTTTTATTCCTTCTAACATAATACACATAGTATTAGCCACTGAAATTGCATGTGGAACAGAACGGTGATACCTGGACCACCAGATGGCCAGAAGGTTCACTGAGATGGGTCAAAAAAAACATGTAATACAGAACACAATATTGTGCATTGTGTACATCAATATATCATAGATCATTGAAAGAGCTTTAGAATTATTATACAACAAAGCAGAAAATCATTAGGTGGTCCACAGAGACCCTCAGCAATGTTAGAAGAGCATTAAAAAACGATTATACATTGTACCAGCAGTTTCTCTATAGTAAACCATTTCTGAAATATTTCAAATTGACTTTCTGGCTCCTATATACTAATGTGGGGCTCAGTATGCTAAATGTGCGCCTCCTGTATGCTAAAGTCGGGCTTAGTATGCTAATATGCGGCTCCTGAATGTTAAGTGGGGCTTAGTATGCTAATATGCGGCTCCTGTATGCTAAAGTGGGCCTTAGTATGCTAATATTCGGCTCCTGTATGCTAATGGGGGCTTAGTATTCTAACGTGAAGCTCAATATGCTAATGTGCTGCTCCTGTATGCTAATTTGGGGCTCCTGTATGTTAATATGCTGCTCCTGTATGCTAAAGTGAGGCTTAGTATGCTAATATGCGGCTCCTGTATGCTAATAAGGGGACTTAGTATGCTAATGTGCAGCTCAGTATGCTAATGTGCGCCTCCTGCATGCTAAAGCGGGGCTTAGCAGTTAATATGCGGCTCCTGCATGCTAACGTGGGGCTTAGTATTTATGCAGCTCCTGTATGCTTAGATGCGTCTCAGTATGCTAATGTGCAGCGTAGTATGCTAATGTGCGGCTCCTGTGTGCTAATGTGCAGCTAAGAGTACTTGATAAGCGTGGGAGAGGAGTGTAACTGCCAGATAATATTGCAGGTCTTTATTTTGGCCACCAAATATACAGATAAGAAGACTGTAATCCTAATTATTACATCAACGCAGATAATTAACATGTGTGCACTGCTCATTTGCACACAAATGCAGCAACAACATGGAATTTCACAGGACTGACTCACTTTAGAAAATAAATGGATAACACAATACATAGCCAGTTTTTCATGCTCTTTACGCATAGTCTAAAAAAATTGACCTTTAGCATTAAGTTCCATCTCTCCTCTAGGACAAGACTTAAAACAATGGTTTCATCAAGAGGCACAAAGATTGTGCATCTGAGCTAAAGTGAAGAAAATAGCGAAAATATGGGGTGTGCCGGGGGCGATAGTCAAGATATAATAGAGATAAATATTCTAAAAGTCTTACAAGGATATGATGCTACATCTGAATTGCCTGACTGTGAAAACATTTTGGAGAAAGAAAGAAACCAAATGGAGAATAAAAAAAACTGAGCTTTAATAAGGTCAGGTCAACATTGACATTCAAGCCAACATGTCACTCTTCAGCTTGGCCCTTAAGAATGAGACTTGAAGTGGAAATAAAGACGCACATTCCAAACTCCAGATAACTGAGTAACATAAAATATACATCAACCTACACAGAAGAACATACACAAGCATATAAAAAATGAATTGCCAAGAAGAACATTTTCTAGTCATACACTTGTGTACAACAGAACAAGGGTGTGCTTCTGTCTTGGCCCACGAGGGCCAGGCCTAGGGCAGCACATTTTTAGCATGCTTAGGAGAGTCAGTCAGGGGAATACCAAAGCCTTTAAAGCTAGTAAAACTGGTGACATGAGACAATAAATCTATTTACTTTAAAACTACATAATTATAAAATAAAAGATCATTTTGATTTGCTGATAATTTATTTAAAACATGGCATGTTTATGTGATCGCACGCACCCTATTCCCTGTAGGAACACTCCTTGTGCCTCTACACATTAAAGCGACTACCTTGTGTTGTCATAACCCACTATATGCCTACACTAGAATTCTAACTAGCAACGTTAGCCAGAAGAATTATCCAAGTGCTTGGCTCTAATTAGCTAATACTAAATTAAAATAATTTGGATATGAATCTTTATTGAAAATATATAGAACGCAGCTGCAACATTAAAATTACTAAAATATACTGGGTCTCAAGGAGCAAAATCTATTTCAAGTATCATAGATATCCAAAGCCCACTTTAAATCAAGTCAGATCAAGAAGACCACAACCACATGATTAGAAATCCCACCATTGGAGTGTGAAGAACCCCTATAAACAACTTCTATAGGGGGACGCCCTTTGATCTCCCCCTGTCTTCTCCCTGTGTGGGATCATAGGGTGTCCCCCTATAGAAGTAGTTTATACAGGTTGTCCACTCTCCAATGGTGGGATTTCTAATCATTTGGTTGTGGTCTTGATCCTTACTTATCTATGATACTTGAAATTGATTTTGCTCCTTGTAGCCAGGTATATTTTAGTAATGTTAATGTTGCTGTATTGTTTTATAGATTTTCAATAAAGATTCATATTCAAATTATTTTTATTTATTATCTACACTAGACTTCTAACCCATTATTTACTTTTGAATCCATTGGAAATACAGTAAAATCCTGGTTATCCGCTACCTAACCGACCGGCATTCTCAAGCACCCGGCACCGGCACCAATTCCCCATTTGAACAAAACTCCCGATAAACCGGCATTACCGGCAGTTCGAGACTGCCAAAAAAAAATACTGTACTAACTTTTTTTCTAATTATTTTTTCTGGGCCTAAATGGCCCAGTTTAGGTGCTAATGCTTTTTAAAGGCATTTTGAGGGTTTTGGGGGGTTTAAGGGTCGTTTTGACCATTTTTCCTGGGACTCACGATTAACTACACTTATCCAGCAATACGGAGTCCCAGTGTGTGCCGGATAACGGGGATTTTACTGTATATTATGGTAACCAAGAATATACTACCTTTGCAACCTAATATTCATTGTATAGTAAATGACAATCTCTGGGGCATAGAGTTTACACCACCAATTTATACAACTAAGCCTACAAAGTGTCACAAAATAAGTGTGAATTTCTAGTATAATACAAACACTGCAGCTACTAACACATACCAATAAAATAAAGAATATAATAAAAAATACTTTTTATATAAGCGCACACATAATGCTGTATATCCATTACACGGCACGTATTTATACTACACAGTCTGTGCATCATAATATAGGAGAATCAGACAAGTGGGACATGTACATAAAGGGTTGTACATAGTTACATAGGGCCTCATTCTATTATCGGCCGCAGCCGCTGCGGAGCCGCAAGGACCGGCAGCAAGCTTTACGGCTATTCTATTCCCCTCCGGCCGGGGACTCCGGCAGGCTTGCGGCCGGCGCCTTGCTATCCCTTGCGGCCGATCGCGCCGGAGGAAAGCCTTTAATCTAAAACGGCCGCAAGGAAATCGGCCGTAAGAAAATCCTGGTTGCGATTCTATTGCTCCGGGAAACCTGTCTGCAAAGCTAAAAACGAGCCGCAGATTACTTGCAGCAAACAGGTCCCGCTAGCACCAATTAAGCACATAAAATAGCTCAAATAAAGCCATCCTGCACTTTGAGAAGACTATAAAGGGATTTTAGGTGTTAGAAAAAATAGCACATAATTATCCTATACTCAAATCCGTAAAATATTTTATTTTTAATATACGTAAAATATACATGTAAAAAGTCCAGAGTGCTTGGAGCCCTTCAGACCCGCCCACGCCGCAGCCGGAAAATAAACAGTTAATTTGAACTCGGGTTTGGGCTGATGTGCAAGCTTGAGAGTGGGTTACTATTAATCCTCATGTCCCCCAATATGATCCCTAGCATTTACAGAGCTGTACAGTGCAGGCTTGAATTTATTTTTGCGTTTTTATATTTCACAGCTTACGGCCGGTTTCAAGATATGCGGCCGGCCGTAAGAGGAGATCCTTGCGGGGCCGTATAATAGAATCGCGAGTTAACTGAACCCCCGCAAGGAATCGCAGCCTTACGGCCAATTTACGGCCGGTAATAGAATGAGGCCCATAGTAATTGAGGTTGAAAAATACGTTTAGTCCATCAAGTTCAAGCTTTTTAGATCTCAGGCAACTAGAAAATAGGTGCATCCCATATTGCCGTGCCTGGTCTTGTAGGTTTTTCTGTATATGTTTTGTATCAATCCATTATAGTTCTTTTTGTATTTTTTATTCAGATGCATAACGTATTGATTTATCATACACACATAGAAAAATATGATAAATAATTAAAAAGCAAAATCTTTTATTCACATGCACACCATCCACCCAGGAACACCCTGGTTAAATAAAATGTTCCTTTTATTACACACCTAGAGGGGTCCCTGGGATAATCCCACCTTCCGCTCCAGTGATAGTTATATGACTGGGTCCCAGTTTCATCCTTATATGGCACAAAATGCGAGTCACGTACGGCTGCTAATGCAAACCACTGATCCTCTTGCAAAGTCTGTGCTAAGTGCAGTAAAATGAAGCTGCTTAATTTCATATAAAAACACACATTGCTCCACCAGTGTTAAGAGACTCTTTGTGTTTGCAGCATTGGAAATAATGAGAATCCAGTAGAATAAAATCAAGGCTCCACTGGCCTGACGTGACCTCTAAGAAAAGTGTGAGCATGATATATATCTCTGTGTTTATCCCTTTAACTCAGATAAGTTTCATTTAATATATATATATATATATATATATATATATATATACCGTATATACTCGAGTATAAGCCGAGTTTTTCAGCCATTTTTTTAAGGCAAAAAAGGGCCCCCTCGGCTTATACTCGAGTCACTCCCCCCCCCCCCCCCCCCCCCCGTGTTTCTCTAACCCCTCCCGTGTTATATATACATACATATATTATATATATATATATATATATATATATATATATATATATATATATATATATATATATACACATACACAGACTGCAGCAGTTCTGGAAATTAACACACATACGAATGCACTGGATCGCTTTTTCAGGCAGCAAGCTTGATAAAGGGTTTATTGCCATGCCAGTGCACACCTATGTGTAGCCAATAAAGGTCCACGAATTTCCACAAAACATAAGTTTTACAGTCTGTTTATTATTTTTGAATCTCCTACTCAGCAGAGGATCAGACTTTGTGGATTACATTCGTTTCTTATCTGGAGTGCCATTTACTTTCTTTCATGTATGCCAGGGTTGGGCAATTACGGTCCTCGAGGGCCACACACAGACCTGGATTTGATGATATCCCTGCTGAGAACAGCAAAGTCAATCAATTCTTCAGTCATACTGATCGACTAACCTGTGTACAGAAAGGATATTTTCAAATCCAGGCCTCTAGGACTGAACTTGCCCATCCCTGATGTATGCAATCAGGGGTGGAAAACTAAAATCACACATATTTGGTTTACCCCTACATATGACAAACTGTGACATTCTTTTCTAAAATAATGTATTCATTGAATGTACCCATTTGTTGTCTTAGAAACATCTCTTAATTGATCTTTAAAGGGTCAACTAAACCATTTTTTTTATTTGTTTCATGTGAAAGAGGGTATATGATAATGTACCACAGTGTGTTTTCTTTTTTCAAATGATGCTCTCAAAGCAGAAAAAGCATTACAAATTTGAACTGCTCTGGGGGCTTTTCCCTGTGAGCCAATGAGCAGTAAGATAGATGTACGAGTCATACTTGTCTGCCAATTAAATCTACAGATTTACGTATGCTCTGTGCACTTCCTCTTAGTTTCAATTAAGCTTATACTGATTTTATTTAATATTTTTATGCAAAACACAACTTCATATTATTTAAACCTGTTTTTTTAAATGAATGAAAAGAAAGAATTATGTTCATTGTCCACCTAATTTTAAGTCTGATAAAGTTCCTTCTAGTACACTCCTCTTTGATATAGCAAGGTTGGTATTTCTGTGGCCGTACACTTACCAACAGAGTCTTTTTTCCTAATCTACATCTGGATTCTCTCACTATGAAAGCTTTTTGGAGAAGGAAAACAAATGGAGAATGAAAAACTGAAATTTAATAAGGTCAGGTCAACAAATGACATCCAAGCCAACATGTCACTCATCAGCTTGGCCCCGAAGAATGAGAGTGAAAGTGGAAATAAAGACGTACATTCCAAACTCAGCTGACATAGTAATATAATATATACACCAACACATACAGAATATCATATAAAAGAAATAATGACCGAAAATAAACATTTTCTAGCCATACGCTTGTGCGCAAAACAATAGGGACGGGTTTCTGCCTTGGCCCATGAGGCCCAGGCCTAGGGCAGCACATTTTCAGGAGGCATCAGTGCAGCATATTGAATATTTCCGTCTGTACCTGACGGAATATATATATATATATATATATATATATATATATATTTTTATATATATATATATATATATATATATATATATACACACAAACATAATTTGAGATGTAGAAAGAGGAAAGGAAGAGCTGGAAGTGTGGTGAGAGCGAGAAAACACTCAGATACACATAAGACAATTGACAGCATTATCTGCATTAATCAAAACACATGAAGTGTTACAATCTCATTATACACACAATCACTCTCGAATTTTCCCACTGCAACATGACGCTTTGATATCGTACAGGGATAGGCAGCCTTGTGAATCTCTGGACTGAAACAAGTGTTGGAGAAAAAAGCATGGATTGTCAGTTTTACAGATCCAACAGAATGGCTGTGACACTCTAATAGTAAAGAACTGATTCAACTATTTGTGTAAGTGCACATTAAATTATACTACAACTTTAAGCAATAAGCCCTGTGTATGTCAATATATATATATATATATATATATATATATATATATATATATATATATATATATATATATATACACATTAAAATATACACACATCCTCAGACGTCACAATTAAATATAGGATATAAATGGCAGTAGTATTAGAATATCCATCAATTCAACACAACAGATAATAAAATGCTGGTTGGAATTTCCATGGTAAACAATATTTTTTTCTAGAATATTAATAAACCAAGATGTGATTTCCTTAATGCCTGAGGCCTGGCTATAAATTAAGGGTAATCCACAATATACAAGGAGGGGTTGTTGTTCTCAGAATTGCATTTTTTCTGCACTTAAATCCAAGTGTCCCTGTTTTCAGAAGGGTCTGTAATATGATGATTATAGTTTATAGGTTTTATTGTGATGAGGTGTAATTGTCCAGTAAATCTAGAATTACTGCAAGAGGCATCACTCTATATACACATAATGACCGTGTCTTGCTAATGTTTTACCTATTCAAACTTTATTTTCACATCAAATATCTCTCTGATATCAATTACTACAGCGTGTTACTTAAATAAAATGAGAACAGCAAATAAGCTAATAATTACACAATAATTTATTTATCACAATAGATTGCAAATGAATTAATTATTATTAATAAATAAAAACAACCCGGAAAATGTAGCACTTATAGGACTAATATAACAGGAAAATAATATTATTTATGAGAAGCATCAACATTTCTACAGCTAGGAAGGTCTGCAAGAAAGTACCTCTGAATACAGAGTCAATGATATTTTCCAATAACACTACTGTTAGAGGGGACAAAGATACTTAGGGCCTCATTCAATTGCGATTTGACCAATTGAATAGGGCTCTATATAAGCACATAACATATTTCTTACAGATGTTTTTAGTTAGTGAAGGCCTTGCTTTTTGGATAGAAGTTCACTAACTAAAAACTTCTGTAAAAAAAATATGTTATGTGCTTATATAGAGCACCATTCAATTGGGCGAATCGCAATTGAATGAGGCCCTTATAATCTAAATACATTCACAGCCTTAATATAATGAGCAAAATAGTAAATGTACATACTCGCCTAAGAGAACCGAAACGTTGATGGTTTTATTAAATAATGAAATACTATTGTCACTGATTATATTAGCTTTGGGAGTATCATCAGAATTATATGATCGGGTCGCTCAACATTATTTGTACTAATATATATTTATATTATTATTTATATATTTATATATATTTTTCTTGTATTCATTGCACCTTTTTGTACAGCTGTACTTGCTGCTTCATTACAAATATAATATAGAGATAGATAGATAGATAGATAGATAGATAGATAGATAGATAGATAACTGATAGATGATAAGGTGCTGACAAAGTTACATCAAGCTTTGAAACCAGTCTGATTAGTAAGGAGCAACCAAGAATGTTTAGGAGCCAGAAAATAAGCAAATGGTGTATTTATGCAGATATACATATGTTCAATAACTCAAAACATTATTTATTTAATCAGTTAGTTAGTAAAATCTAAGGTGCAAGTAGCTCCTTTGCTTGTCATGCTCAGATATGTAATTAATACATTACTTTCAACTAATATATAGTATATTATAGGCTGTGAATTATCTAATTTTTGGTATATGTTTTTTTCTATTGTTAGAATAACATAGACCAATATATCCTACATTATATCCTACAATATTAATTATTATATATTATACCCATCAACCTATACACATATACAGGTAAAGATCCAAAGAAATATATATTACTCCCATCATCCTATACAAATATACACCAGTAAAGATCCAAATAAATATACAGTATATTACACCAATCAACCTATACAAATATACACCAGTAAAGATCCAAATAAATATACAGTATATTACACCAATCAACCTATGCACATATACACCAGTAAAGATCCAAATAAATATATATTACTCCAATCAAGCTATACACATATACACCAGTAAAGATCCAAAGAAATATATATTACTCCAATCAACCTATACACATATACACCAGTAAAGATCCAAAGAAATATATATTACTCCCATCAACCTATACACATATACACCAGTAAAGATCCAAAGAAATATATATTACTCCCATCAACCTATACACCAGTAAAGATCCAAAGAAATATATATTACTCCAATCAACCTATACACATATACACCAGTAAAGATCCAAAGAAATATATATTACTCCCATCAACCTATACACCAGTAAAGATCCAAAGAAATATATATTACTCCAATCAACCTATACTCATATACACCAGTAAAGATCCAAAGAAATATATATTACTCCCATCAACCTATACACATATACACCAGTAAAGATCCAAAGAAATATATATTACACCAATCAACCTATACACATATACACCAGTAAAGATCCAAAGAAATATATATTACTCCAATCAACCTATACACATATAGACCAGTAAAGATCCAAAGAAATATATATTACTCCCATCAACCTATACACCAGTAAAGATCCAAAGAAATATATATTACTCCAATCAACCTATACACATATACACCAGTAAAGATCCAAAGAAATATATATTACTCTAATCAACCTATACACATATACACCAGTAAAGATCCAAAGAAATATATATTACTCCAATCAACCTATACACATATACACCAATAAAGATCAAAATAAATATATATTACACCAATCAACCTATACACATATACACCAGTAAAGATCCAAAGAAATATATATTACTCCCATCAACCTATACTCATATACACCAGTAAAGATCCAAAGAAATATATATTACTCCAATCAATCTATACACATATACACCAGTAAAGATCCAAAGAAATATATATTACACCCATCAACCTATACACATATACACCAGTAAAGATCCAAAGAAATATATATATTACTCCCATCAACCTATACTCATATACACCAGTAAAGATCCAAAGAAATATATTACTCCCATCAACCTATACACATATACACCAATAAAGATCCAAATAAATATATATTACTCCCATCAAGCTATACACATATACACCAGTAAAGATCCAAATAAATATATATTACTCCCATCAAGCTATACACATATACACCAGTAAAGATCCAGAGAAATATATATTATTCCCATCAACCTATACACATATACACCAGTAAAGATCCAAAGAAATATATATTACTCCAATCAACCTATACACATATACACCAGTAAAGATCCAAAGAAATATATATTACTCCAATCAAGCTATACACATATACACCAGTAAAGATCCAGAGAAATTTATATTATTCCCATCAACCTATACACATATACACCAGTAAAGATCCAAAGAAATATATATTATTCCCATCAATCCATACACATATACACCAGTAAAGTACAGATATGGATTTTTTTTTCTAAATACACCTGTAGTGTGTATGTTGATGCACTGTCACATATATATATATATATATATATATATATATATATATATTTGATATTGCACGCACAATATGAACAGTCATGTATGTATAACAGGCTATTTCTAGTCACTAGACTACACCAGTATATATACCTGGCCGCCTGCACCTATACACAATACCCAACTGGTCCAGAAGCTGACCAATGTGCTACACACCTGCACTCAGGCAGGGAATGGACATTTAATCTGCAGAGCACGTTGTATTCGAAGTTAGTATTCAGTGCACAGAGAAATTACATTTATGGTCAAAGATGAAATGTTTATTAGAAAACACACACGGTTAGAGGTCACTTAGTATTTAATACACTAACAGGGAAGATACAATTTATCTTATACATTTAATAAATAACAGGAAAATAAAATAGAAAAGCTTCCTTTGAAGAATTAAAATGCAGGGAATATGTATATATATATATATATATATATATATATATATATATATATATATATATATATATATACATACATTGGATAATTAAAATGTAGGGGGATATGTATGTATATATATTAATTCACATGCACACACAAACAAGCAGATATATAAACACAATATATATCACGCACATGACAATTATCAAATCACCCCTGAAATTAGAGGTTTAACCATTTGCTGATAAGCAGGCCCTAAATCTGCAAAATGTCACTGTTGGTGCACAGCATGTCCAGTATTATTACCCTTATCAGAACAAGTTGAATGAGAGAACTGGGAAATTGGCTTTTATAGCAATATTGCTGTGTATGAAGAGACATGTGCCAGATATCACAATCACAGATAAGCTCTCTATTAATAAGGGGAAGCCTTTATCCAGAATATTTGTCAACGCCATGATATAAACTGCTTACAATAATATTATAGGGCTAATTACATTACTAGGGTTGTATTCCATTGCTAGGGAAATATCTTCCTATACAATTTTAGGACTGACACAGGAACAACTTCTTGCTATGACACAATAACACACGTCTTTGTCTTTTTTTAGGGTTACATTCTTTTGTACATTAATTTAATGCTTGCCACTACCATATTAGTAGTAACTCACAACATGTTATGGTTGATATGCCTTTATATATATTGTGTTAATTGCATTATTAAATTAATTTTAGGACAACCTTCCTTTGTAAGGTAGACATTTCTATAATATCTGGGGTAATTTTATAAATAAATACTACATTTGATATTTTAGACTAAGTGTTTTTTTCCTTATTTCCTAATTATATTGGTTTGTATACACGTTTAAGCTTGATAGCACTTATTATTTTCAGGATAAATACCTTGGTATTAAAAAAAAAACATAATTTTATATTATTTAGGTGTAAACATTGTTGGAGCACAAATGTTTCAATCTTGTCCATTTTTCTATAATATAACACAGCATTGGTTTGTAAAACAATTTAAGGTTAACATCCTGACAACATTGTAGGATTATTACGCTACTATGTTATGTTGTGTGGGAAAATAGTGTATTCCATATTTTACATGCAGTATTGTTCCATTGTTGGGTGATTATTTTTGAATACATATATTTTATAACAAATTTAGATGCTATTCATTCTCTAATTTAGGATGCAGTGCATTTTAGGATTTACCCTTTGCTATATAATGTTCTATGAATAAATACTATATAATATTTTGCTTTAGTTTTCCTTATTACTTGACTGGTAAATCAATTTAATAGTAAACCCCCTATGCAGAATATCATGAACACATTTCCATATGCCATATTTGCTAATTAGAAAGAATAATTAATTGTTTATAAGCCCTGTCCCCTCCTCTCTCCTCAGTGAAAGGGTCAGTGTGACAGGCTGACAGGTCAGTGTCCTCATAGGCACTCACCTCTTGGGTCTGAGCCTGACCTCCTGGCTATATGTGTTTTTGGGTAAATACTACACATTTTAAATGCTGTTATTTTCTTTATTGTAGATTGTTACTAATGAAACAAGATGAAAGGTAAAGCTGACACATTTAGGTTCCCTGTCATGACATCTTTCCTTATTCAATGTTTGTTAATTATAATGAATAATTAATCATTTTGCAGTTTTTGCTTCTAATCGGTGTAAGTGTGAGAGGGGCAGAAGGGACTTTATGGGGGGACTTAGGAGTCAGTATAAGATGGGTAGAAAGGACAGTATGATAGGCTGGCAGGTCAGTTGGGCAGGATGGCAAGGCATGGGTGGTATGAGAGTCTGACAAGACAGGGGTAGTATGAGAGGCTGACAAGACAGGGGTAGTATGAGAGGCTGACAAGACAGGGGTAGTATGAGAGGCTGACAAGACATGGGTAGTATGAGAGGCTGACAAGACATGGGTAGTATAAGAGGCTGGCAAGGCATGGGTAGTATGAGAGGCTGGCAAGGTAGGGGTAGTATGAGAGGCTGGCAAGGCAGGGGTAGTATGATAGGCTGGCAGGTCAGTTGGGCAGGATGGCAAGGCATGGGTGGTATGAGAGTCTGACAAGACAGGGGTAGTATGAGAGGCTGACAAGACATGGGTAGTATAAGAGGCTGGCAAGGCATGGGTACTATGAGAGGCTGGCAAGGTAGGGGTAGTATGAGAGGCTGGCAAGGTAGGGGTAGCATGAGAGGATGGCAAGGCAGGGGTAGTATTAGAGGCTGGCAAGGCAAAGGTAGCATGAGAGGATGGCAAGGCAGGGGTAGTATTAGAGGCTGGCAAGGCAAAGGTAGCATGAGAGGATGGCAAGGCAGGGGTAGTATTAGAGGCTGGCAGGTCACTTGGAGAAGCTTGTGCTTCAGTATTATAGGCTGGCAGGTCAGTGGGGAAGGCTTGGGGTGAGAAGGATAGTCCTGGGTCAGAATGTCTGGACAATAGGATAATTTTGTGGTCAGTACTATAGGTTATTATGTTATTGTGACAGGTCTGTGGGCAGTGAGGGCATTATTACATGGTAATGGGATCAGTATCCCCCTGGCACTCACCTTGAGGGTCTCAGCCTGACCTCCTTCTTGTTGTCCATGATCCCTGGCACACAGTTGGTGAGCTCTGTCCAGTCAGCATGCAGCCCACAGCTCCATCCTGTAGAGAACCTGGAGAACAGCCAGGGCTCCTTCTTGCCTGGCCGGTGGCAGGTGCATTTCTTCTGGCCAGCCTTGCACTCACAGGGCTGCTCCAGCTGGATGTTCCTGACCAGGTGGCGCCCAAAGGTGGTGCCCCCCGTCTTCTGGATGTGCAGGAACACTATCAGGTCATCCCCCTTGATGTTGAAGTCCACCTTCCTGTACAAATCCTCCTCAGTAAAATTCAATGTGGGGGTGAACCTGGCTGGGGTCTCATCCTCTGCTCTGTAGGGGTCCACCAGAGGCGAGCTGAAGACTTGTAGCCTGAGGAGCTGACACTCAGTCCCCGGACACACATACTGCAGGACAATGACTGCAAACAAGAAGAGCATCACCAGGGCCAGCAGCAGCTTGTTGCACCTGTCATCCATGATCCTGGTGCAGCTCATGGCTCCTGGTCCTCATGCCTCCATGGCCACACACTGAGCCCCCCTAGCCCAGCTCTCCTTTCTTCCCAGCAGTCCAAGCGTGTAGTGCTCTCCCCTCCAACATCACACACACAGGACTGGAGAGGCTGCAGCAGCAACACGCCCCTGTGTGAGCCCCCCTCCTCCTGGCCAGCAACTCCTCCCCCAGACTCAAAGCCTGGCTTATTATTCCTGGGATGTGATCAGTCCCCCAGAAGCCTCAGCCCCTGCCAGACAGCTGCAGCCCACCCTCTGCACTGAGCCCACCCTCTATATTGAGCCCACTCTCTGCACTGAGCCCACCCTCTGCACTGAGCCCACTCTCTGTACTGAGCCCATCCTCTATACTGAGCCCACTCTCTGCACTGAGCCCACTCTCTGCACTGAGCCCATCCTCTATACTGAGCCCACTCTCTGCACTGAGCCCACCCTCTATATTGAGCCCACTCTCTGCACTGAGCCCACCCTCTGCACTGAGCCCACCCTCTGCACTGAGCCCACTCTCTGTACTGAGCCCATCCTCTATACTGAGCCCACTCTCTGCACTGAGCCCATCCTCTATACTGAGCCCACTCTCTGCACTGAGCCCATCCTCTATACTGAGCCCACTCTCTGCACTGAGCCCACCCTCTATACTGAGCCCACCCTCTATATTGAGCCCACTCTCTGCACTGAGCCCACCCTCTATACTGAGCCCACTCTCTGCACGAAGCCCACCCTCTATACTAAGCCCACTCTCTATACTGAGCCCAGTCTCTGCCCAGCTCCCACCCTCTATACTGAGCCCACCCTCTATACTAAGCCCAATCTCTGCACTGAGCCCATTTTCTATACTAAGCCCACCCTCTATACTGAGCCCAGTCTCTGCCCAGCTCCCACCCTCTGCACTGAGCCCACCTTCTATACTGAGCCCACCCTCTATATTAAGCCCACTCTCTGCACTGAGCCCATCTTCTATACTAAGCCCACCCACCATACTGAGCCCAGTCTCTGCCCAGCTCCCACCCTCTGCACTGAGCCCACCCTCTATACTGAGCCCAGTCTCTGCCCAGCTCCCACTCTCTGCACTGAGCCCACCTTCTATACTGAGCCCACCCTCCATACTGAGCTGTTGATTTCCAGCATATATATATATATATATATATATATATATATATATACACACACACACATATATATATATATGTAAATAGGTTTTAGCAAACGTGATGAGTACCAAGGTAGCGCGATGAGTACCAAGGGTTTTTTGCTCATCCAGACAGGTTGAGTATCAAAACTGTTGAGTTCCGAGGAGGTTGAGAACCAAGGTACTACTGTTTTTATACTGTATATGTAGAGAGAGAATGTTTAAATAGCCCTACAGAAAATGTATAATAATGTTTGTATCTATTTTCCTGTCTATGTTTGTGTGTTGTACATAAATATATTTACAAATATAATATATGTTGCAATACAAGATGTTATTAACCTGAGCGACAATTTTATCAAGTTTCATGTTTTTTTTTCGAATTAAAGGGCATCAATAGTACCATTTCTATCAGTTATGTATTTAAAAAACATGCTTTATAAATTAGAAACCTTTTATTTGCATGAAAAATAAATTATATTAAGTTACAAAAATTAAAGCAACACAGACATAGATGAAAAAGAAAATGTTTAATCTCTCCCGAGCCTAATAAATAAATGTGAAAGTGGTTATATTGTCCCAGTGAGCCATTTATCTGGGTGTGCAAAATACAGTATTATTACACAAGCATGTGATTGTACAATAGCTTCCCAAAACGTCTTCCCACCATGTTTCCTGTTACTGATCTGGAAAGGGGAGGAACAAATTAGCACTGCGTTTCTCACTTTTAATGTAAGTTTTTTTTACTTAATATCGCTCATTTTACGACGAAATAATTAAGTTTGTAATGTTTAAAATATGATCTTTTTAATGCATAACATTACAATGAAGTGTCTCTTTATTGTAAGTTTATTGCAACAAATCTACAATTTACTTTACTTCCAGATTACTGACATTTGGTATAAATGGAGGAGAGGTGCGGTGTCACCATGACACAAAACAAGAACAGTTAGAATATAAGAAATACTTTTAATAAAAGGCGACTTATGTAGGAGGGATCGGTGTATTTCTTCTTATTGGTTCTATTACTGGCTCCTTACAAATGGATGCAGGTCAGGTCTACATTTGGTGGTTCTTTCATCTCCAAATGTGGGGCTACAATTAGCCAGAGAGGGACCAGGACAGATGGGGTCTGAATAAGAAGCAGTTTCCCAGATGGGACCCAGCTATCAGCAGGTCTGTTGCTCTTCTCAGCCAATTGGATTACACCTGTGAACTCAGTTGGTGTCTATTTGCTTTATTGTGTGTGTTTTCTGAAACTTACATCCCTTGCACTTGGCCCTTTAAATAGATTTTGGCATTTGTTCTCTATTTAGATCAACACATATGTATGCAACACCTTCATTTTTGTAAAGGGGGTTTCTTATATACATATTTATTAATAATATATTTATTATTTATTTTATTAAGTGCTTACAAGCTTTTTTTCCTGCATATAATCTTAGATATAGCTCCTAACTAGTTTCTTCCCTTTGCAGCTCATGAAGACAGTGTACTTTTAAATACAGGGTGTGCAGTGTCTCATTGTAACCAGTTAGTGACAACATTCTGCAACATGCTACATGAGAAACGTCATTGATTGCCTAATTTGAAACACTGCACTTTACAGTCTGTGTATTCATGAGCTGCAGAGGGCAGCCACAATCAGATACAAATTGTATGATTTTAGGCAGGAACAACTAAGCTTATAAGCACTTCTTAATAATAGACAATACATAAAAGTAAATAGGTATATTTGAAACTCAGAAACCTTCCATGTCCCTTTAAGTGTCTTCAGCTATGCCTGGAATAAACATAGGGCCATCCTGAGGGTAAGTAAGCCAAGCTTGTTGAGGTAGGTATAATGGGCTATTAGATTGACCTTTCGATCATTATTAACCATTATGTTTATTTCCTGTCTTCCCAGGTAGTAAAGCAGCAGCAGCCAATTTGTTATTTTTATATTTATATTGCATTTTTAAATGGTCATAGCATAAATTATTATTGTTATTATTGTTATTAATGCTGTTGTTGCTCAATTTCTCCATCTCAGAGACATGCTCAATTCCTGAACTGATAAACATACATACAGCCCTTATTAACTATTATATGCAATTATTTCCTTGGAAGTAGCCAATAGCTGCTTTCTCATCATGGTGTGTTTAATAATATGTCCATTATTCCTAAATATCTTGTGACATTTTAAAATAACAATAAGTATTGCTGCATTTCCACTTTAGCGGCTAAATGCTCCTCTGCATCTAACAACACCTTCAACTTGTAGAAGCAGATAAAAAAACAAAAATGTCTGCTCCCTCTGCAGAATAATTGCTTTTAATAGTTAATAAATTGAAGCGGTATCTTGTTTACAATGTAAAGACATATAAACGTCTTGAGTTTAATTCTTCATAAGAGCCGTATACTACATTGGCCTGGAGTGTTTGCAGCCCTTATAGTGGTGTTTGGTAGTATTTAATTAGGGCATAGTGTATATATATATATATATATATATATATATATATATATATATATATATATATACTAGTAAAATGACAGTATCATTTTGAATTTTTCTCTCCCTCCCCCATTTTCCTCCCTTGTATCTTTCCCCACCTTCCCTGTGTCTCCCCCTCCCCATGTATCTTCCCCCCTTCCCTCCCCTGTGTCTCTCCCCCTTCCATCTCCTGTGTCTCATTCTCACTCTCCCCTCCCCTTTGTCTCTTCCCCCCTCCACTGTGTCTCTTCCCCCCTCTCCCCTCCCGTGCCCCGTGTCTCTCCCCCCTATCCCCTCCCCTGTGTCTCTCCCCACTCTCCCCTCCTGTGTCTCTTCACCCTCCCTTTCCCTGTGTCTCTCCACCCTGTGTCTCTTCCCCCCTCTCCTGTCCCCTGTGTCCTTTCCCCCCCCCCCCGCTCCCCATTTCTTCCTCCCCCCTCTCCTTTCCCCTGTGTCTTCTTCCCCCCTCCCATGTGTCTTCCTCCCCCTCGCCCATGTGTCTTCCTCCCCCCTCCTCCTCTGCAGCTCGCGGCTGTTGCTCAGCCTCTCAATGCGCACACCATGTGCATTCGCGCAGCTCTATACGGACTTAGGAAGTGGTAAGTGTATACGCTACCATGCAGCGTTACACACTTACCAGAATTATTATAGTTCATATGTGTGTTTTATTGTTCAGTTGTGTCCGACTCTCAATGACCTCATGGATCATAACACACCAGGCACATCTTTATGTCCATGGTTATGCTGTTCTCTTTGGTTTTCATGGCAGAGATACTGCAGTGGGTTGCCAGTTCAGGGTGGTGTGACCTCATGGTTCCCTGACTGTAATCAAACCCACGTTGCAGCGGTGAAGGCACTGAATCCTAATCACTTGACCACCAGGGAATATGAATATATATATATATATATATATATATATATATATACTGTATAGTTAAAATAATAATGTGTCACTTAGATATTATTTCCTGGAAAAAAATCAGTTTAAGGCCCATCATGGCTGCATCTTTTTTATACAGGGTCATTTGTAAGCAAAAAAAAATAAAAAAAACTATCTTTCCAGTCCAAATTTTATATACATTTTTCTTTACTGCTTCATTTCTAAACTCGTTCTGTAAACGA
Source organism: Discoglossus pictus (assembly GCA_027410445.1). Lineage (NCBI taxonomy): Eukaryota > Metazoa > Chordata > Amphibia > Anura > Alytidae > Discoglossus > Discoglossus pictus. Next base: position 55,576,833 of record CM050168.1, read on the forward strand.
TTTCTCAGGAAAGTTTACACTTGTAAACTAATGAGCCTTCCAATAGACCTGTTGTACAGATATCTATTGTGCAGACAGAAACTTTATGCACATTCATCCTTTTCCAATCTCAGAAACTACAATGGTGGATTCCATTGTAACATTATTGCATAACATTTGATGAATTGAAAGCTCGATTCTTTTTACATTAGAATTATCCTTTTGCTTTTCTTCAAGTGTAGTTCTTCGAATTTTAAACAGAAGGTTACAGTTTAGAAAATGAAATGCAGTGATTATACAAAGTTATCCTAGGCGGTTAGAATGGGACACTCAGGATATGTACATCATCAGGGATAGATCAATGCTATACAAATAGTTCCTTTTTGGTTTCCTCCAATTGGCCTCCATGTTTGGAATGTTGACCCAACTAACCAACAATGGCCCTCATTGTGTGAGGAGAGTCTGGAAGTTCATCTACACAACAGGGATAACATGAGCTAAAGAACTGAAGCATGGAGCCACTTCACTGGTCAGAGAGACCCCTCCTCAAACCTCTCTTTGATAGTTACTCAATAACCTCCACTTCCCATTGACTCGACAGATCAACTGGAGATCAATTAGTCACTTTAGAGATTGCCGGATTCCCTGTGGTCAGTGTGGTCAGAAATGAGCAAGATGGCCATACTAGGTAATTGAAAGGTTAACGAAACTCTAACACGGAGAGGGGAGAAGTAATGGTTAACTCAAAGTGCTTAATTAAATTAGCACATAGGATTTTTTTAATAGGCTTCATTTGTGAATGTTTCAGTAGTTATGAACCTTTAGGTTGGTCACATGACTGAGTGGAACATATTTTAGGTACTGCCTATGGTGCGGTGCCTTATCTTTTTTTCTTTAGCGGATTGGTCTGCCATGGATAATAATTTGAGGACAAAGACACATAAATGTCTATAAAACATAATCAAAATTGTTCTTTTTAACATTAAATTTATGTTATAAGGGATTTATGTCTGACAGAAACGGACTTGCGGAGTTCTTTTTTTGCAAAAAAGGACTTTGTCACAGCAACAGGAAGTTGATTTAATTTAAAAGAGCATTACAATTGGCTATACATTGCACTAGCAGTTTTTTGTCTACAGTAAATAATTTCCGAAATATTTAGAATTTTGCGGCTCCTGTGTGCAGATCTGAGTACTTCATAATGACGGGAGAGGGGTCTTACTGCCAGATAACATTGGTGTCTTTATTTTGGAGACTACAGAGTTAAGCAGACCGTAATCCTAATTAGCACATGGAAGCAGCTAATTAATATGAGTGAGACACTCATTTGCATATAAATGCAGCCACAACAACACCCAGGATTTATGCACTTTAGAAAAAAAAATGTGTAATACAACATAGAGACAGCTTTTCATGCTCTTTAAGAATAACTTAAAAAAACATTTTGGTTTTATTGTGACAGAGTCCATTTAAAGGTATATGCAAGTGAGGTTATGAATGCATCTGATAGAGGATAATTAGTAGTGTATGAAAACATGTGTTATATAGAAAAGTTCAGTTTACTTACAGTGTTATTTGCACAAAAGTCAAAACCAGTGGTTCACACCCAAAGGGCGCTTACATAAGCTGGGTACATATTTTGACCTTTCTGGTACAGAGCACAGGAAGTAACTGTTGCAGTTCTTGTACTGAGCACACACCAGAAGCCACTGCGGTGAAGAATAATACTGTAATATCAAATGTATTATCCCGATTCTAAATTTGAATGTTATGCCAATTTAGGTGGGGTTTTCTAGGGGTGTACACAATAAAATGCAAATGCCACAAAACATAGGACATTTGGCTAACTTCAAGGTAAGCGAATTAATGTTTATTTTGGGATGTTTTCATGCAAAAAATGTTTTCACTATTATTTATCCTCTATCAGATGCATTCATAATCCAGCTCACTTACATATCCATTTAAAGACAAATATTTCCATCACCATCTTTATAAACACTGTGGCTTCACTGCCAAGCCATATTATTTTTCAAGTTTTGGAAGGGTGACCTACTACACTAAAACTTGGAAAAATAGGTATTTGGCAAATTAGATCTTTTAGATCATAAAGATTCTCAGGTTTCCAAACTTAAAGGTACACAGCATAGTCACAGATATTGCAGAACAGAAGAATGCACATATAAACAAATATAATAACAACTGATGACTTGAGTTATATTGTTTGATAATTAATCCTGTATATTCACTGTAAGTTTTCTCACTAAGGGTCAACTTAAAATCACAAAAAAATGGAAAATTATGTATATTTTACTAAAATTATGAGCTCCTTTCTGGATTTCTAACTTGTCTTGGTGAAAGGGCTTGTGTACTGCAATGAAGCTGTGAGCTATACCATGTAAGGATGGCCAAGATGTGCAGGTCATACCAGAGAAGTTAGGCATATCATGGTTCACTGGAGAAGGAACTGGCAATACACTCCAGTAACTTTGCCAATATAACCTTATAGGTAACTACAACCGGAGACATAATGATTGAGCGTGGCATGCTGCGGTCTATAGGGTCACAGAGACTCCCCCCTGTAATTCAAGTTTCCTGCTTTGCACTGATCACCTTAGGCGCTCATCGCGATCCCCACACTGAGCGCCTTTGGCGCTCATTGCAAGCCTCTACAGCTCGCAATGCTTATCGTGAGCCCGGCGATGAGCGATTTCGGTGCTCATTGCCTGCCTCGCAATAAGCGCATTTGTCGATCATTGCGAGACTTTACTCTCGCCTACTGTACGCGCCACTCATTGCAGGGTTCATTAACCTGCAAGTTCTGTGCTTGGGAATGCCAAGCGTCTCTTTTCAGCATCTCCTTCCTGTCCCTTCCCTGTGTCTTTCTCCTCTGTGTGTGTGCTGAATGTTTGCCTGGCGTTGTTCGTGTAAGTGTTAGTGTCTTCAGGGTTGTGTATTGTGTAAGTTTTGCGAGCCTTTTGTGAGCCTTGCTGAGCCTCATTTTCATGCTGTTTCTGCAATTTTGCATTTTTCATCCTCCAAATATGGGTGTAATTCACTTACAACGTCACACCCAGGCTTCCTGTGTCTCCGCCTGTGCTGTGTGTGAGTGTGTTAGAATTTTTTGTATATGTTTTATTTTTGTTTTGGTGCCTTTTTAGAGTTACACTCTTGAACAGCGCTGCCCCGCATGTGTGACAGAGCCTTCCAGCTTGTCTGATATATACAGGGTAGTCAGCAACATACATAGTACTGAGATGGCTGGGGCTCTGCACCCAGCACACTGGGCCAGGAGCTGTTGTTTTTTCCAATAAACGTTATTCAGAAAGAGGAGAGAGAAAGAGAGATTATAGAGGGAGAGAATATACAGGGAACAAAAAAGTGTGTGTGGGGTAGGATTTGTCCTTCAGCACACAGACTGCTTCAATAAATTAAAATTTGTAAAAACAAAATTGGATATAAGCTATATACTCACAAATGTTTTTTGCACTAAATAAAAACCATTTTTTCAGTTTCAAATTAGAAGCAAACTGTCATGACAAAACTACTAGTCTTAGACAATATGAGAGAGAGTAACAGAGAGAGAGAACAAGAGAGTCACAGAGAACAAGAAACAGAGAGAGAGAGAGAATAACAGACAGATAGAGACTATTCACCCGGTACTCACCCAGCTCTCTCAGCATAGCAGCTATCACTGAACTGCATCTCCCAGTATGCACAGCATACTGCAATTTAGCAGTCCTGTTTGGCTGGGGCAGTGTCAGTGATTAGCTGGGGTTTGCCCCAATGGGTCTCCACAGCTTCAGCTCCTCACAGTCATTCTGATTGGGTGATCCCTGAAAGGTCCCACAGCTTCAGTTCCTCCCTGTCATTCTGATTGGGTGATGCTGTATTTGACAGACAGGCTCATTGCTTCAGATGTAGCACAGGCATCATTGTGCCCTGATCTGTAGTACAAAGCCAGTCACCAGCAGGGGGTTATGTGATAAGGGGATACGTCAGTGTGTTTAACTGCTTGCCAAAGGATTCATCATTTACAGTGACAGCACCAGATATAAAAAAATAATAATAAAAGATTGATATAATTCATTTTTATTTGTTTATTATTTAAATGTAACAATTAAGTTAGTGATGGGGGATTAAGTCAGTGCATTCATTCTGGGAGTGCAGTTGCCCATTTGCCCCTATGCACCAGTCGCCCCTGCTTCAGGCTTTTATAAGAACTTATCAGGACACTGCACCTGCTGTGTTAGATACTCTAGCCCAGAGGTGGGCAAGTTCTGTCCTGGAGGGCCACACACAGGCCTGGATTTGAGGATTTCCTTTCTATGCACAGGTGAGTCAATCAGTATGAGTAAATAATTCATTGACTCACCTGTATGCAGCCTGGATATGGTATCCTCAAATCCTAGCATGTGTGTGGCCCTCCATAACCAATCTTGCCCACCCCTACTCTAGGGTGATTGGCTCCAAATCACAATTTGTCATAGGCAGGTTTTGGCAGTGATGCAAAGCTGCATTCCAGTATGTTTTTTAACCGTACAGGCTTGTTTTTCTTGCAAAAAAAAAAAAAAGAAGCTTTTTGTAAAGTTTCCAACCAGCGCTTGTAAATGTATGCTAGAAAAATATGTGCGTTCCATGTCCATTAAATTTGTCTTTTCCTGCCCTTGCTTGCAGGGTCTTAAATCCTTCAGGGCAGAAAGAATTGCTCTACTGTGTAATATATCTGATTATATATTGATCCAACAGAAAGGAATCAAAATATGCAAATATTTCCCAAATATTGACAACCCTCTGTTGTTGTAGAGCACTAAAAATAAAGATGCCACTGCCCGGGTTAAGCTGAATGCACCCAATTGGATTTCCCATGGTCAGCCATCCCTCACCTGCCTCACACGGGATCTGAGAAGCATTGATTTGTATTGTAAGAGTTCAAGAGCAGGGTCAATGTGAGGGGCAGTGCTGGGACTGCATCACTAAGTACCTGCTGGGGAGGGGGTTTCAGAATCTCAAGGTCAGTACGGGACTGGAAGATATGGCTAGATCCCACAAGATGCAGAGCCTGATGATATATTAAAAGGGACACGGAAATGTTATTCTATAAAATATTTAATTCAGTTTTGTCTTTTTGGTCCTATCCTCTTATGGTAGTGCAGCACAAGGCAGCAGCAGTGGCAGTGAATATACAGTGATATTCCGGTGCCATATCATAGAGTTAAGGCTTAGGTAAACTGTTAGGCTTACAGTGTGGTTTAGGGTTGGGGTAAGGGTAAGGGTTAGGGTTAGTTCAAGGGTTAGGCTAACATTATAAGCTTAGATCTTTTCTCAGATAATCGGCAGCGCTGCAAAATATCGGCAGCACCATCTAGCAGTTGGAGGCCGCACTACAGCGGCAGACCTGTCCCGAGACCATAACAGGATAGATCCGCCTTTTCTCCTAGGATATTTGCTCATATTTCATTGACCTTGGATGCAGATAAGATTTCTATTCAGTGCTGTGCAACAATAATATTGTGATATTTCCTGTGTGGCATGCAGCACCCAGTAGGTGGCACAGCGAGACTTTGCTCAATTTGTTCTTAGAGAGAGGGCTAGAGTTAGGGGTAGGGGTTAGTATTCAGGGTTAGGGTAGTGGCAGTGATAAAATAGTAGCAAGCACAGCGCGCCACTACTTTACTATGTAAAGCTTATCATCTGCCACTACCCTAACTCCTAATCCTAAACCCTAACTCTAAACCAAAACCTAAACCTATCTCTAACCCTAAGAACAAATTGAACAAAGTCTTGAAGCGCCACTGTTGCGCCACCTACTGGCCGCTGTATGCTAGCAGGGACAGGGACGAAACAGGAATGTTCCTAATATTGAAGTATGTTCTTGACTTGATAATGAACAAAGTTTTTTTTTGTTTTTTTTTTAGTATTTCATTAAGCAGCAAAAAGGGAATATAAACCTGGGATCAATTTGAGGAAATGTGTATTTAGTTAAGATTTCTATTCAATTCTATTTAAATACTCCCCCTGAAAAAGTTATCACTTGACAATAGAGCTAATTTGAAGAATAAACCCCATCAGAATAAGTCTCCCCCTTAAGATACACACAAACTAGCTTCTAGACATGAATCTGCTAGTCCAGTGGTTCTCAAACCTCTCCTCAGGACCTACCAGACAGGTCATACATTTGGTTTAACACTGTTTGAATACAGATGAAGCAATTAGAGTCTGTTGAACAGTAATTGCTCCTCATGTATGTTAAACCAAAATCATAGGCTGTTTGGTGGTCCTGAGGAGAGGTTTGAGAACCACTGCGCTAGAGGAAGACATTACACATCTAATATTGTTGTCAGTTTGTAACATACTTCACAAACATGTGATGTCTCTCCCAAAATACAGTGGTCATTTAAATAACAGGTTAACTCACAAAGGAATCACCCCCCACAGGCTCTGGGCCTCAAGCAAGAAAATAAGTCATATAGCTAGTTATTAATAAGAAAATATACATTTTCATACCTATTCTGGATCCTTGAGAGATCCGTGATATGTTGGTAGAAGTTGTGTGTGAGGGAGGAGTTTACATTTGTGGACAGCAATGGTTGCATTGAATGATTCAAGGTGTCTGGGCCAGTGAGGGGGAAGGGGTATGCTGTTGATTTCAATCTTATCCATTTATCATATATAGTCTCTGAAATTCTATCTTTTCCCTCCTCTGATAAACTAAAACACACACTCATGATCCAGCTCTCAGGATGTGATGTAACAAACACAAAATGGATTCCTATAAACAAAGGCTTAAAAAATTCAGTTATTCTCAAAAAATGTCTTCTGTCCATGGCTTACACAGCAGATAACATTATTAGTTTGGTACATACTTGACAAACAAGTGTCTTTTTCTTGACCTGCACCGCTGGCATTAGGGTTTTGCAGTGGCATTGCTGATGCCATGGGTTGCAGTGCCTCTTTTTCTGCAGTGTAGCCCTATGAGCCGCCGGTGCACTTAGTGAATATAACTCAGTGTCCCTTCCCATGTATCACCAGCAATGTCAAACCATTATCTTACTTATTGATTTAAAAGAAGTAAAACTGCCCCAGGGCTCTGTTACAGCAACAAGCGCAATATTATGTGTTGTGGACGCCAGTAACAGACAGTCACCTATAAATAGGACGTATATTGCTGAGCAGTCACGATACGCAACCCTTATGTCTGTGCTGCAGCTCCTGGGAATCTGTGCTACTGGAATTATATCACCTTAAATTAACCCCTTTAATGCCCTATGGGTGTATTTTTCTTTCTTTGATATTTTTATTGATATATCAGATCATCCTGGTCTTTTGCTTACAGCAGCAAGAAAACGGGCAATATATTTTCTCCATGAAAAAACTAACATTGCTAAGCTTAAAGAATTAATTTCTGTCTGAAGCCACTTTACAAGTTTTTTTATTCTGATATGCTTGATAAAAAGATATCAATTTACATTGTGAATTGTGTGAAATGTAAGTGTTCACTGTAGTACAGCAATGCAAAGCTGCCTACTTGTGTAAAAGTTATAGGATCACTGTAGAGTATTTACAAGTAAAGCCCATATGTTTGTCTGCTGGATATAAACTGTTAAAAATAGTTTGCAGTTTAAAATAAGTAAACATTAAAACATTTTCTTAGCTTTTAAACTGTTTGTTTTCTGCTCAAGCAGAGCTGTGTAACTCCTCCTACCTGTGTATATCAGGGACGTGACCATCTCTGTCTGGGACTGGACTAAAAATAAAGTCTGCTCAGTAAAGGGAGTGGGGCTATGATGGCTCTGGCACTGTTACTGGGTGGGGCAGCTGCAAGCATGTTACAATAGAGCTGTTACCTCTGTGGGCAGTGTAGGCTTACAAAAAAGTTAACTTTTATTTATTTTAAACTGCATAATGTTTTTATAGTCTATATCTAGCAAACAAGCATCTGAGCTTTACTTGTACATACACTACAGTCGGCACAACTGAGGTTTTAAGTGCTATATGTGTATAAAGCAGCATTCCCCATTATACAGACAAGCTAAAATCTCCATAGATCTAAAACATCCTAATATTTCATTATTTATTTAATGCAACAAATAGCTCAATTAATCTATTTCATACAATTCTGTGTGTGAATTGTCATCTAATAAAATTACAAGATTAAATAAACAAAAATCCAGTTATTGCTGAAATGAGAAGAGTGCATAAAAATATAACTGAGTGGAAGTGCTAGATTATAATCTAACACGTCCACTCAGTTACATTTATTTATATGCACTCTTTTAATTTCTTGTCATTGATCTTGAAAGTTGGGTAGTTTTAAATTACATGAAGTTAAGTCTTATTATCTTATTAATATTAAGTCTTATCGTTACTGTTATCTATACCAACTGGGCATACCCTACATACTTAAGAATACTGTGAGAGATAAGTAAATATAAAGTCATTAGGAAGAGAGGTAGGATGTTTTTTTGTAATTTAGGCCTAAAATACCCAAATTTCAATCTCAATTATCCATCACTTCAACTCCAAATCACTAATGACCCTAATGTGTGTGTATATATATATATATATATATATATATATATATATATATATATATATATATATATATATATATAGAGAGAGAGAGAGAGAGAGAGAGAGAGAGAGAGAGAGAGAGAGAGAGAGAGAGAGATACATATAGATATCGATAGAAAGATTTTGATATATATATATATATATATATATATATATAGTAAATAAAAAGTACATCTGCGTTCACACTTGAATGTCTAAAGCAAGTTAAAAAAACCTGCTTCCAGCTCAGAGTTCCGAGAAAAACAGTTATTACACTGCATTCTGGGAAGTTGAGCTGGGACACTCAAATATGGCCACAAATGCCTCGCTCTTCATTCCGTAGCCATCATTAAACATGGCTTCCTTTAAGCTTATGCATGCTGTATTACACAGCTTTAATGCAAAGCCAAGGTTGGAATAAACACAGGCTGAGTATCCAATCCATGTACAGCTGTTTCAAGCTTACTGGCTATCATCAGCATGGAGCGGGATCTCAGCCTGTGTTGTGGAAATATATATAAATAAATACAGGTATACCCTGCTCCGCTATAGTGCTGTTTTTAGTGCTGCGGAACCTCACTTAGCAGTCTTGTGGGAAGACGTCAGTGTTGGAGGGAGAGATTGCCACCAGGATCCCCCAAATCCTACCTACAGTAGTTTGGGGCAAGGTACAGTAAAATATATATATTTTTTATCATAATGTGATTATTCATGGTTACTGTACTGTAATTGTACAGTACTGTAATGTAATTGTAAAACCTACATTTACTTTGTTTTATTCTTGGGGGAAGATGTCAGTGTTGGAGGGAGAGATTGCCACAAGGGACCCCAAAATCCAACATACTTCATGCAGTGGCGAGGTACGGTACAGAATATTTTTCCCTTGTTTCTTATAAAGTGATTGTTCATTTTTAATTGTCTAATGAAGTCTACATTAATTGTGTTTTTTGTATTATTTTACAGATGTCTAAGGCCAAGGAAGATCAGGCCAAGCTAAAGCGGCGGAGCATTCCACTGGATGTGAAGATGCAGGTGCTGGACCACTTGAGAAGGGGGAGCGCCAAGTGGACATTGAAGCGGACCTAAAACTGTCAACCTCCGCCATCCGCACCATCCTTAAGAACAAGGAGAAGATAAAATCTTCAACCACTAACAACACTGCATCTTCCACCAAAAAGATCCTGTGATCCAGATGCTACGCCCTGGAGTAGATGGAGAAGAGGCTGTCTACCTGGATTGACGATTAGGTGGAGCACAACATGCCCCTGAGCCAGGCCATAATTGTGGAAAAGGCCAGGAGTATCTACAGCAATATCCGAGCCCAAATACCAGATGAGATGAAGAGCTTCGCCACCAGTAGGGGTTAGTTTGACCCCTTCAGGAATGGGAACAACCTGTGTAACATCAAGATCACCGGGGAAGCCGCGAGCGCTGACACCAAGGCTACAGAGGCCTTTCCGGCTAAATTGAGGGAAATTGTGGAGAGAGGCAATAACCCTCCTAATCTGGTATGTCATGTGGATGAGACCATTCTTTTATTGAAGGGTTGCCAAGCCACACCTTCATCTCTCATGAGCAGAGGAGAGCACCGAGCTTCAAAGCAGCCAAGCACCAACTGACCCTTCTTGTGGGCTGAAACACCAGCAGTGACTTTACCACTCCAAGACTCCGAGAGCCATGAAGGGCATACCTAAGTCCAGTTTGCCGGTTATCTGGCAATCCAACAAGAAGGCCTGGATCACCATGGACATATTCAAGGAGTGGTTCAGTGAGCATTTATGCCCATCAGTGAAGCGCTACTATAGGTGCATAGACCTTGAGCCAAAAGCCCTCCTCTTGATGCACAATGCTCCTAGCCACCCTGTCAACTTGGTTGAGCTGGACTGCTGCATCCCGGTAGAAGTGGTGTTCCACCCAACACTACTTCACTGATTCAGCAGATGGACCAGGGGGTGATAGCCATCCTCAAGGCCTACTATCTCCAGCGCACATTCTGCCAACTCATTGACCAGATGGACAGCCAGTACAAGCAATCGATGTTGGATTTCTCGAAGAAATACAACATTATGCAGGCGTTCACCAACATCGATCTGTCCTGGAAGGAGGTGACATAGCAGTGTCTGAAAGGAGTCTGGGGAAAGATCTGGCCAGAGCTGTGCGCGGATGTGCAACCTGAAGTGCTCATCATAACAGAGATAGTGGTCCTTGTTAACACGGCTGGACTGGGGGATGTGGACGCCCAGGAGATAGAAGAGGTGGACAAGGCTTTGGGCGAAAGCCTGACAAATGAAGACCTCCAACAGCTGGTGGATCAGGGCATTGAAGAAGTGGAAGACAGCAGTGACCCCGAGACAGAGGAACCAAAGGAACTGACCACAGAGTTCCTAACCAAGAGCCTGGGTTCCATTCACGACGTAGTGGATGAGATTGTGGAAAAAGATCCTGACACTGTGAAGATCAGGAATGTCAGACACAGCATTCTTGGCTCATTGACCTGCTACCAGCATCTGTTAGATGGGTCCAGAAAGGAGAGGCAGGCATCCAAGGACCAGTTTATATTGAAAAAGGCCAGGTTGGATGAGCCTCAGCCTACCGATCGTTAAAGCAGACATTTTTTTTTGTGTTCTGTTGCTTTAAAATGTCTTTCTTTATTATTTATTTTTTTTAAAGTTTATTTTTGATGTTTGCATATATTTACAGTTAATTATTTTTCGTTCCCCTATTCCTATCTTTCCCATGGTAAACTGCCCCGTTTAGCGCTATTCTACTTAACACTCTCAATGGCTGATACCTATCTACAGCATTAAGCGGGGTATTTATATATATATATATATATATATATATATATATATATACAGGGAGTGCAGAATTATTAGGCAAATGAGTATTTTGACCACATCATCCTCTTTATGCATGTTGTCTTCCTCCAAGCTGTATAGGCTCGAAAGCCTACTACCAATTAAGCATATTAGGTGATGTGCATCTCTGTAATGAGAAGGGGTGTGGTCTAATGACATCAACACCCTATATCAGGTGTGCATAATTATTAGGCAACTTCCTTTCCTTTGGCAAAATGGGTCAAAAGAAGGACTTGACAGGCTCAGAAAAGTCAAAAATAGTGAGATATCTTGCAGAGGGATGCAGCACTCTTAAAATTGCAAAGCTTCTGAAGCGTGATCATCGAACAATCAAGCTTTTCATTCAAAATAGTCAACAGGGTCGCAAGAAGCGTGTGGAAAAACCAAGGCGCAAAATAACTGCCCATGAACTGAGAAAAGTCAAGCGTGCAGCTGCCACGATGCCACTTGCCACCAGTTTGGCCATATTTCAGAGCTGCAACATCATTGGAGTGCCCAAAAGCACAAGGTGTGCAATACTCAGAGACATGGCCAAGATAAGAAAGGCTGAAAGACGACCACCACTGAACAAGACACACAAGCTGAAACGTCAAGACTGGGCCAAGAAATATCTCAAGACTGATTTTTCTAAGGTTTTATGGACTAATGAAATGAGAGTGAGTCTTGATGGGCCAGATGGATGGGCCCGTGGCTGGATTGGTAAAGGGCAGAGGGCTCCAGTCCGACTCAGACGCCAGCAAGGTGGAGGTGGAGTACTGGTTTGGGCTGGTATCATCAAAGATGAGCTTGTGGGGCCTTTTCGGGTTGAGGATGGAGTCAATCTCAACTCCCAGTCCTACTGCCAGTTCCAGGAAGACACCTTCTTCAAGCAGTGGTACAGGAAGAAGTCTGCATCCTTCAAGAAAAACATGATTTTCATGCAGGACAATGCTCCATCACACGCGTCCAAGTACTCCACAGCGTGGCTGGCAAGAAAGGGTATAAAAGAAGAAAATCTAATGACATGGCCTCCTTGTTCACCTGATCTGAACCCCATTGAGAACCTGTGGTCCATCATCAAATGTGAGATTTACAAGGAGGGAAAACAGTACACCTCTCTGAACAGTGTCTGGGAGGCTGTGGTTGCTGCTGCACGCAATGTTGATGGTGAACAGATCAAAACACTGACAGAATCCATGGATGGCAGGCTTTTGAGTGTCCTTGCAAAGAAAGGTGGCTATATTGGTCACTGATTTGTTTTTGTTTTGTTTTTGAATGTCAGAAATGTATATTTGTGAATGTTGAGATGTTATATTGGTTTCACTGTTAAAAAGATATAATTGAAATGGGTATATATTTGTTTTTTGTTAAGTTGCCTAATAATTATGCACAGTAATAGTCACCTGCACACACAGATATCCCCCTAAAATAGCTAAAACTAAAAACAAACTAAAAACTACTTCCAAAAATATTCAGCTTTGATATTAATGAGTTTTTTGGGTTCATTGAGAACATGATTGTTGTTCAATAATAAAAATAATCCTCAAAAATACAACTTGCCTAATAATTCTGCACTCCCTGTATATATATATATATATATATATAAAGATATGTTATAAATTACCGTATTTTTTTGTCTATAAGACAACCCCATGTATAAGACGACCCTTATTTTTGGAGCCCAAAGTTCAGAAATAAATAAATATGCAAATGTGTATTTTTATACGTTTTTATTGTGTTACACATACATTTAAGGGCACTTTCGGTCATGATTTTCACTGATTTCCATTCCAGCTCAATATCCCTGTGATCACATCACTTATTACTCAGTCGCGCTGTGCAATTGCATTTTTCCGGTTTAACACAGGATCAGCACTGTTTTAAGGCAGGAGAAAAGACACAGGTAGTGGAAATGCAATTAGATTGAATTAAACTGCAAGTGTGCATAAAAATAACATGTATTTTATTTGTATTTTTTTTATTGTGTTACACATATATTTAAGGGCACTTTCGGTCATGATTTTCACTGATTTCCATTCCAGTTCAATATCTATTGTGTTGTGTTACACAATATATGTGTAAAACAATAAAAACCTATAAAATACACATTTCTATGCAAACTTGCAGTGCAATGCAATCTAATTGGAACCAGTGCATTTCCAAACGTGTGTCATTTCTCCTGCCTTAAATCTAGTGGCCAGATGCAGCATTACAGCACCAGACTAGGGTATCTAATTGCAACATTCCATGTATAAGATGACCCCCATAATTTAGACTTAAAAAAATTGGAAAAATACACGGAAAAATACAGTATGTTATAGACTTATTTTAATTAGTAATACATTTATTTATGTTTTCAGATGCCTTTATGAAGGACTTCTTTTTGAAAAAGGTATTTATAGACCTTTTTGTTTCATGTAAAGTATCCTTGAAGAAGTCCTGTCTGAAACGCGTAGGCACATATAATAGTGTTTTCACAAGTTGGTCCTGTTTAGTCTCCTCCCCCTCCCTTCTATATTTTATAGTCGTTTTACACTTGAAATAAGGCGTCCCTTGCAAAATATAGCAGGGAAGATTGCACTTAAGATAAACTTCATATTGGCTTTAAGAGGGATAAAAAAAAACAGCAGAGAATGCAGCAGGAGCCTTTCTATGAGGACATGCAGTGCAGTGTTTCTCAGTGGTACAGAGAAGCACTGAATACATGCTGTTACAGTACAGCTCAGACTGACAGTGCAGAGAGACATGCAAAAGAGGTATTCAAACAAAAACAGTGATCATCCCTGTCCTAATTAAAATAAATGCAATGTCTACTCATAATTAGCTTTACAATATAATTACCGGTCAAACAGAAACATGCCAAACCTTCCAGGGCTAGTCTGACCCATTATTTAACCTGTCACACTCACCATTGTCATTAATTGGCTTTCCCATTAAAGTCTGCACATCAGAATAATAATAAATCTTATATTAGAGAGGAGTGTAGTTTTTTGAAAATATTTTGAGAATTCTTACAAGTACAAGAATACTTACAAGTTGCTAATAGTCATTTGAATTTTTTAAATAAAAAATTAAGTTTTTAAAATAAATGACATACTAAAGACTGCGGAGCAAGCTGTTGATGCCACCAGAGATTGACAAGTGCAAGTAATGGGGGTCTGCTTTTATATACAAACAGAGCAATAAAGCAAACCACTTTTTTCAATCACTGTGCAGTATTCAATATGCAATTTATCAATTGAATGGTATTATTATTTGCATTGATTGCATTTATCCCTTTAGATTATAAGTTTGCAAGTTTTCAGTCTTGTAAGGTACTTTGTGTAAAGCACTATGTACGTTTGATTTTATGCACAAAGACACGACCCTCTATTTATTTTGCAATGTGTTAATTTAGTTTTTTTCTGTACTTAACCGTTGCATAGCAATTGTAATAAACTTACACTGAAGGTTGCAATTTGTACATGTCAATCAGCTTTCCTGATCCACCTACCAAATGTAGTCTGTTATTTCATTGTTATGGGCGATTATTGGCAGTCATGGGAATATTTATTGTTTTTAGTCTAAGGCCATATGACATTGTGAATAATCACAACAAATAAATGAGAGGTGCTCAATGTTGGAACGAACAGTTCTCTAAGTAGGTTACCTACTCAGAGAGCAACCTCTTTTAGCGCACTTGTGGCCTTCACAGGGAGAAATATCCTGTAGTATATCAGTCTGGCAACTCTATTTTGGTATTTGGTTTATTCAAATTAACCTTAGGGATTATTCTCCCTAAGGATGATGGGGGACTCCAGACGTGGACCCCTTGCTCACTGTGCCTTAGGGAGATATCAGCTACACCTCACTGGTGAGGCCCAATGAAGGCCGAAACATACGTCTGGGGTTTGCTGTTTCTCCTGTTCAGGGTAGGATTGCCTGGTATTTCGGGGCTGGGTCACTCTAGTGAGTGGGACCAGACTGATATGCCACAGGATATTTCTCCCTGTGAAGGGCACAACTGAGCTAAAAGAGGTTGCTCTCAGAGTGGGTTATCATGTCCATAGAGCTAACCTATTAAGGTTAGTTTGTTTTCTTATTAAGCACCTCTATTTTGGTATTGTGGACAATCAACCTAGTGATTCCCTGTGGTGTACAATTGCTCATCATTCTCAGCTAGATATCGCTTTAGACTGAAATCACTGTAGCTAAAGCCTCTGGGGATAACAGCAATTATTTGTATTGACCACCCAAAAGAATGAGATACCAGGCAATGGTTGGTTGATCATAAATGCTGATTGCCAGCACCTAAAATTAAATTACAACAATGTTTGATTTTATGAAAGACAATAACAAACTGTAAATGATTCATAAATTAATTCATTGATACCATATTTTAACATTTCAGTTTAAAAACTCTAATATTTGCAGCACATTAAAAAGAGCTTAATTTGTCATTAAAGCTAATGGGGTCAAGATGTCTTTATAAACCCACCTTAACAAAAAAGCCTGTCACCTACAGCCCAGACAAGAAAGAAATATCAGCTGTCCTGCAACTCTCACCATGACACATAGACCCATCCTCCAATCTGCTGTTGATTATCCAACCCTCCCCTCTTCTTTATCACTTACCCAACAGAGTGTAAGCTCTTAGACACAGGGAGTCTTAATCCTCTGTGACAAACCACTTCTTTTACAGGTAGGATTGTCACCGATCTTGCAGTAACCACAGCCTTCTAGGGTATACAAAGTCCAGGACACCTTCAGCTCAGTTTTCCTCTTTTATTCAGTTTGAAAGCAGGTACTTTAAATAATAACAAAACAAACAAAATCCCTTGCTCTTACTTGAGCTCTTACTAGACAGTACTTGCTATCTGCAATTGGGTGGCTTTCCCACTTACCAATTTCCCAAACAAAAGCAATGTCTTTGCAATAAGCGCAGCCTCTCCTAGCTGTCTTTTCCTCTGCCCCCTGGAGCAGGCTGCTCTCTTCTTTTAAAGGCCTGTCTGCTAATTGAGTAGCTACAGGTGAGTGCCAATTAGCTAACTCTTAAAAACCAGATCCAAGCTGTGGTCTGTTTATACAGCCACTAGTGCTGTTGGAGCATTGGCCCCCCCTGCTCTCCAAATACTCCGCCCCAGGGACCCATACCATGTTTTGCAGAGCATCAGCTATGCATATTGCAAACTGTAACATCTCTCCCTGGGGCATTTAACTGAGAAATCCTCTGGTTGCTGTCTAGCAAATCAGGTCTGATGTATCTCCCATCAACCACTATTCCACCTTTATTCTCACATATCCTCCCCCCCAGCTCATACCCAAGGGTTTGAGCGACCATGGAAATCAGGGAGTGTACCCTCGAAAGCCCATCAGCATTACCTTGTTGCAGACCAGCCCTGTGTTCCACAGTGAAATCAAAAGATTGCAAACTCAAAAACCATCTGGTTACTCTGGAGTTACTTTCCCTGTTCTGATACATCCACGTCAGAGGAGCATGGTCCGTTATCAATCGAAACCTTCTGCCTAGTAGGTAGTATTTAAGAGAGTCTAATGCCCACTTAATAGCAAGACACTCTTTTTCAACAATAGAGTAGTTCTTCTCATGTGGGTTTAACTTTCTGCTCAAAAAGAAAACAGGGTGTTCTTCACCCTGGTATTCCTGTGAAAGAACAGCCCCCAAGCCCACATCAGAAGCATCTGTCTGAACTATAAAATCCCTGGAAAAATCTGGGGTCACTAAGACAGGATGGCTACAGATAGCTTCCTTCAGACTCTTAAAAGCCTTTTCTGCCTCAGGGCACCATTTAACTATGACTGGGGATTTTGCTTTAATAAGGTCTGTTAGGGGTGCAGCAATGGTAGCAAAATCTGGAATGAACCGCCTATAATATCCAATTAAACCCAAAAATGCCTTTACTTGTTTCTTTGTAAGGGGCTGTGGCCATTTTTGTATGGCTTCTACTTTGGCTTCCTGTGGTTTAACCAAACCCCTCCCAATAGAATAACCTAAGTACTTAGCTTCCTCTAAACCAATCGTACACTTGGAAGGATTGGCAGTTAAGCCTGCTGAGCGGATAGCATCAAGTACCGCTTGAACTTTAGGGAGGTGGGATTCCCAGTCTGCACTGTGGATGACGACATCATCCAAGTATGCTGCAGCATAACGAACATGAGGTTTAAGAATTCTGTCCATCATTCGTTGGAATGTGGCAGGTGCCCCATGTAACCCGAATGGCAATACAGTGTACTGAAACAGGCCACTGGGTGTTGAAAAGGCTGTCTTTTCTTTGGCTCTTTCAGTGAGCGGGACCTGCCAGTAACCCTTTGTTAAATCCAAGGTTGTTAGATAACGAGCTTTGCCCAGTCTTTCTATTAACTCATCAACTCTTGGCATTGGGTAAGCATCAAATTTTGAGAGGGCGTTTAACTTGCGGTAGTCATTGCAGAACCTCCATGTGCCATCAGGTTTTGGCACCAATACAATAGGACTACTCCAGTTACTCTGGGATTCTTCAATGACTCCAAGTTTTAACATGCTCTCAACCTCTAAGTTTATAACCTCCCTCCGGGCCTCAGGAATTCTATAGGGTTTGAGGTTAACTCTTTTCCCTGGTTCGGTTATTATGTCATGTTTAATCACTTTAGTCTTTCCTGGAACTATCGAGAAAACATCCCTATTTCTTCTGATGAAATCTCTGACCTCTTGCTTTTGATGGACAGACAGAGTCTTAGATACGTTCACATCTGGCTCTACTATAGGAGGTTCTGAAGGTTTTAAAGCAACCAGGACCTCCCTGTCCTTCCATGGCTTTAACAGATTTATATGATACAACTGTTCAGGCTTTCTTCTTCCTGGTTGTCTGACTTTATAATTGACATCACTCACTTTCTCTATTATTTCATAGGGTCCATGCCAAGTCGCAAGGAACTTATTCTCCACAGTAGGGACCAGAACCAATACCCTGTCTCCAGGTTGGAACACTCTGACTCTAGCATTACGGTTATAGCTGTTTTTCTGAGCCTGCTGGGCTTCCAGCATGTGTTCCCTGACAATAGGCATGATGGTGGCCATTCTATCCTGCATTTGAGCTATATGCTCAATTACACTCCTGTGAGGAGTAGTCTCCTGTTCCCAGGTCTCCTTAGCAATATCCAATATTCCCCTGGGATGTCTTCCATATAATAATTCAAAAGGAGAGAAGCCCGTGGAGGCCTGTGGAACTTCCCTAATGGAAAACAGTAGATATGGCAATAAAAAATCCCAATTTCTTCCATCTGCATCAATTACCTTGCGTAGTATACTCTTAAGGGTTTTGTTGAACCTCTCTACTAAACCATCAGTCTGTGGGTGATATACTGAGGTCTTAAGATGTTTAACCTGCAAGAGCCTGCACAACTCTTTTGTGACTCTGGACATGAACGGGGTCCCCTGGTCTGTCAGTATTTCTTTAGGGATACCCACCCTACTGAACATCAACATAAGTTCCTTAGCTATTAGCTTTGCAGAGGTATTACGCAAGGGAATGGCCTCAGGATAGCGAGTTGCATAGTCCAAGATGACTAATATATATTGGTGTCCCCTAGCGGACTTTACCAGTGGCCCCACTAAGTCCATAGCGATCCTTTCAAAAGGCACGTCAATTATGGGTAAGGGTACAAGTGGACTACGAAAAGTCTTGAAAGGAGCCCTGTACTGGCACTCAGGACATGAGGAGCAATAGTGTGTAATAGCAGCAAACACTCCAGGCCAGTAAAACCGTCTAAGGACTCTCTCTCTAGTTTTTTCGACTCCCAAGTGTCCCCCTAATATGTGGCTGTGAGCCAACTTTAGCACTATATTCTGGTAAGTCTGAGGAACCAACAGCTGCCTAATGATGTCTGAATCCTTTTTTTCTACACGGTAAATTAGGTCATTTTGTACTTCAAAATAGGGGAACGGCAGTGCTCCTCCTGGCTGATTAACAACCCCGTTTACAACTTTAATATCATTTCTAGCTGTCACTAAAGTGGGATCTTCCCACTGAGCGCTTTTAAAATTACCTGGACTAATTCCAATATCAATTAAGTCCTTATCCTTGTCTGCATTTTTAGTAGGCTCCTCACTAGTTTGAGCTGGGTTATCTCCTATTAATACTGGTTTAGGGCAGTATTTTTTCTTTTTCCTTATTTTTCCGTCACAGTGGTCAAAACCCAAGTCAATATCGGAAAAAGGGAACACATTATCCTCGACAGACTGACTCATTTCTGATAAATTTTGATCTGTCTTTTGTAAAGCTGCCCATAATTTTAGAAAATGAGGAAAGTCTCTACCGATCACTACCTCATGGGCTAATCTAGGTACTACACCCACTCGGTACTTTAAATTCCCATACTGGGTTCCAATATTTACTTCCGCAGTGGGGTATTCCTTTTTATCACCATGAACACAGATAATGCCTATTTTCTGTCCATGATCAGGTTTTACACAAGGTATTATAGACTCTGCTACCAACGTAACCATACTACCTGAATCAAGTAATGCTTTAGACATTTTTCCATTCACAGTTACACAGCATTTATGAGCGTTATTATCATAGTCATTGTTAGCAATACCACAACAACTGAGCAAAAATGAACGTGTTCCCTCATTTTTGCCCATATTGCATTCCATAGGTTCATCCTTAAATGGACAGTCTTTGGCCATATGACCATCCTCTTTGCACTTGAAACATTTGACAGTACAGTCTGACCACCAATTAGTTCCTTTCCCAGGCCTATTAGACCTGGATGCCCCCCTTAAACCTTGAACAGTCTTACCCGGTCTTGCAGAATCTTGGGGCTTAGGATTGCGAGGGTTTTCCTGTGAAGTAGGACATAGCAGTTCTCCTGCAGCCGCATATCTTTCCACCAAGGCAATCAGTTGGTCAGCTGTATGGGGGTCACTTTGGCTGACCCAGCGACGCAGGGAAGCTGGTAAACCACGCAAAAAACGGTCCATTACTAAGGTTTCCACAATGTGGCTAGCTGAATGGATTTCAGGTTGTAACCATTTCCGTGCAAGGTGTATGAGGTCAAACATTTGGGAACGTGCGGCTTTGTCTGAAGAATATGACCACGAGTGGAACCTTTGGGCACGTACTGCAGAGGTTACACCCAGTCGTGCCAGGATTTCAGCTTTCAATTTGCTGTAGCTACTTGCATCGGCTGGTTCTAGGTCATAATATGCCTTCTGCGGCTCTCCACTTAGGAACGGTGCCAGTATGCTTGCCCACTCACCAGCCGGCCATCCGTCCCTCTCAGCAGTGCGCTCAAATGCCAGAAGGTACGCCTCAACATCATCTGATGCGGTCATTTTCTGAAGATAGTGGCTCGCCCGAATCACCTTTGGCCCCTGGTATCTTCCCTCAGGGTCTCCATTCAGTTTTCCAGAGATCGCTTGGATTACCTGTTGTAGTCCCTGGGTGACTTTTTGCTGCTCCTCACGGGCTACTTTAACATCTCCGCTTGTGTCACAACAAGCTGTTTCACCAAGGACTCAGTGCCCTCCATTTGTGTTTTGGCCAGGACTTTAGCACTCTCTGCCTGGGCCAGCACCAGTTGCTGCAGGGCTGCACTGTTTTCTGCAGCTCTCCTGTTAGTCTCCTGTTGCACAGAGGAGGATTGGATCAGAGCCTTGATAACATCCTCCATGTTGAGCTTTAAATGACTTCTACCCTCAGGCTTACGTGGATGCCCGCATTCTCCACCATATGTGACAAACCACTTCTTTTACAGGTAGGATTGTCACCGATCTTGCAGTAACCACAGCCTTCTAGGGTATACAAAGTCCAGGACACCTTCAGCTCAGTTTTCCTCTTTTATTCAGTTTGAAAGCAGGTACTTTAAATAATAACAAAACAAACAAAATCCCTTGCTCTTACTTGAGCTCTTACTAGACAGTACTTGCTATCTGCAATTGGGTGGCTTTCCCACTTACCAATTTCCCAAACAAAAGCAATGTCTTTGCAATAAGCGCAGCCTCTCCTAGCTGTCTTTTCCTCTGCCCCCTGGAGCAGGCTGCTCTCTTCTTTTAAAGGCCTGTCTGCTAATTGAGTAG
The DNA here is from genome assembly GCA_027410445.1 of Discoglossus pictus. Classification (NCBI taxonomy): domain Eukaryota; kingdom Metazoa; phylum Chordata; class Amphibia; order Anura; family Alytidae; genus Discoglossus; species Discoglossus pictus. The sequence continues at coordinate 55,598,256 of CM050168.1, forward strand.
CTACAGGTGAGTGCCAATTAGCTAACTCTTAAAAACCAGATCCAAGCTGTGGTCTGTTTATACAGCCACTAGTGCTGTTGGAGCATTGGCCCCCCCTGCTCTCCAAATACTCCGCCCCAGGGACCCATACCATGTTTTGCAGAGCATCAGCTATGCATATTGCAAACTGTAACATCTCTCCCTGGGGCATTTAACTGAGAAATCCTCTGGTTGCTGTCTAGCAAATCAGGTCTGATGTATCTCCCATCAACCACTATTCCACCTTTATTCTCACACCTCCTATATCAAAATGTTTAATTGGCTTGTTATATCTCACATTCGTACTTAATTCAATGTATTTACATCTTGTATATGGCGCTGCGTAAAATGTTGATGCCGTATAAATAAAGGTTATTATTATTACAGAAGAGTCTTGATTATCCAACTACTGATTATTAGTTAAAAAAAATGGTGCTCTGAAAAAAACTCAAATTAAGACCTGCCATTTCTCATTTGGGATATAATTACACCTATCCTACTATTATATGCTATGGAGGTCCGGGAAGGACCTCCATTGGCCCTAACACTAACCCCAGATGCCACGCAGGTCCTGTAAGGACCAACATCAAATAAGTTAAAATTGCAATTTATTTTGTTCTGTAGTGTTTGTTTTGCTATGTAGTGTTTTTTCTTTATCTTTCACCCCTCCTGATTATCCAATATTTAGGTTATCCATCAGCATGGTGGTCCCGTTTTAGGCCGGATAATCAAGACGTTATTATTATTATCCTTTGTTTCTAACCAGCCAACATATCTTCAGCACTATACAGGGGTGTACTGTATTATTATTATTAATACAAGACTAAGTGCACCTATCCCCATAATGCATTTACCTCCTAGTCTTATAATAAGACAAGATAGAGTAGCTGTTGTCTATTTTTATGCATATTTTCTGTATTACCTACAAGACCCCAGTGCTGGGGACGCATCAGCAGATGCAAATCCTCCACCAAAGATTGTCTCCCCACTCAGCATTCTGTGAGCAGCTTCACATGAGACAAAAGGCAGGAGCCGCGATGGTCTGCAGAGTACTGCAGCTCATTTGCTTGAGGCAAAGATGCAGATCTCACAGAACAGCATCAGACTGGAAATTTGTGTTTAGCAAACTGTTCAAAAATAGAAAAAACAAATAGCAAATGGTATTGCTGCACAGCTGGCTATGCTTGATCGCCCCACACAGTTTGTCTAATAGTGACTTCCTTGTGTTTTTCAATATTTAGATTTGTTGCACAATTTAATAAATGTAAATAAAGCAAAATGAAAGGACAGAGTTCTACAATTACATTTATGCTGTTTTGAGGAACTAGACTTGATAATGAGCATAATGTGTTTAGAAAATTACACAAACATGGAAAGAGGTTTCTCTTTTCTTGCATCCCAAAGAGGATATTTGTCAGAGTTTTTTTCAAATGATTCTCCTAGATCAACTGATTCCAATGTTTGACTATGCTGGGCACTTGCCCAGGTCAGACAATGAGCATTAATATACATGGTGGAGTCATATTTGACTTCCAGTGAGATCTACAAACTGCTCTGTGCACTTCCTGTTCGTTTCAAGGAAATTAACCAGATTTTATTTAATATTTTGAAATATCTGAAACATGCCATATAAAAACCTAACTGTTAACCCCTACCACAGGGGTCCCTAATAGACACCCATGGCAGAAACAGTTAACTTTGCATGAACAGCCTAGTCAGCCTAATCAGCCATGGAGGTCCTTGCAGTACCTCTATTGCATATAGTAATCAGTGATATTCGCCAAGGAGGTCCTTGCATGACCTCCATGGCACCAATCCTACCATTAGATGCCATGGACCTACATTAACCTAACATTAAACCCTGATGCCTGTAAGTACCCCCGTGTAGCCTAATGTACATCCAATGTCATTAAAGTACCTCCATGTCACTAAAAGTTAACCCCTGCCACCTACAAATTAACCACATACCATGGGGCTTCCTAAAGGACCTCCATGGTATTCCCATTAATTCCCTATATACAATGGTACTCTCTATAGACCCCCATGGTATTCCTATTCACACCCTATATACCATGGGGGTCTATATTGACCCTCATATTATCTAAATTAACCCTCACCGATGATGGGGTTCTATATAGAACATAAAGTACAAAAAATTAAAAATAAAACATAAACTATATAAAATAAAAAACCTACATTACAAAAAATAATAAATAATTAAATGAAAATAAAAAATACATCACATATAGAATGAAAAAAATCCAAATAAAATAAATAAATAAATAATATAATAAAATAAAAATAATTAAACCTGTAAAATATTAATACTTACTTTCCTAAGTAATCATCCATCGATGATCAACAACGCCCTTGCCCTCATTGTTCTGCCCAGTCGGGCTATCCATCTTGACTGAAGAAGAATTGGTTCTCTTCAATCTCGAATGAAGCCCACGTGCTCAGCTTCAGGCTGAAAATGGCCTTCCAAAAAAACAAAAAATGTTGCCATGCTTTCTTGCGGTTTAAATAATATTTTTTATGCATTCTGATTGGCTGAAATAGATGTCCATCATATTTCAGCCAATCAGAATGTTTTGTGAGCTGTCACCCTACTCATTGCTAATGTAAAATGTATTTGGACCAATCAGATTGCTCAGATTGATGGACCTAACTGTTAATGAAACAGGGTGGGGGTTAACATCTATGCATATATGGTGCTCATATTTAAGGTGCCATTGGGGTGTCAATGGACCCCCATTGTTATGTATATGGGCAATCTGGTGTTCTGTTCAGTGCACGTAAATAATTGCCCTTATAAAACGAGTTATGAGTCATTTAATTAGCGAGTGCTGAGTAAAGTTGGAATTGAATTGCAAGTTTGTGTAAAACGTTGACAAAGTAAGTGCCTATGCTAACCCTTCTCTCTCTCCTTTCTGTCTTTGCTCTCCTTTTCCTTTTCCTTTAAACTAATAATCAAGCATTAAAGAACAATTATGCTTACGAACCTAGGGCATTAGAACTATAAACCATGGCAAACTGGTTGTGGTCAAACATGAGACGACAAGATGAGTCCCTTGGACTGCAAGCAGATCCAATCAATCAATACTACAGGAAATCAAGACAAAATGTTCACTGGAAGGTTTGTTCATGAGGCTAAAGCTCAAATCTTTTGGCCATATCATGAGAAGACAGAATTCTCTAGAGAAGACTCTAATGTTGGAATGATTGAAGGCACAAGAAGAAGGGGACGGCAGAGGCGGAGATGGACAGATGAGGTTACTGAAGCAATGAACATGAACTTGAGGAAGCTCAGAGTGGCAGTGGTTTGGTGCACTGCGGTACATAGGGTTACAGAGAGCCGGACATGACTGAACAACTAAAAAACAAATAACTAAAATATTAAGTTACAATTAATTTACTGTTTTTTAATAGATTTTTCACCATACTGTAAATGTTCATAGAGGTAGAACAAGTAAAACCTGAAAATCAGACATCAAGTTCTTTTACTAACAAAGACTAAATAGATTGCAGTGTCCTAGGGATAGTTTGATTGAGATAAAACCTTACACAGTGTAAAGCACACCTCTTACACCATACTCCATCTTCTTAAACTGGCTATAAGCCCTGTGTATAGTTTGAATTAAATAACATCAGAAGGTAACTGTTATACTACACAAGCACATATATAATGTATATTATATATATATATATATATATATATATATATATATATATATATATATATAATCAACTTTTATTTGTTAAGCGCCAACATATTCCGTAGCGCTATACAGGGTACGAAAACAAGAAAAGTACAATGTTTTGAGCTTAGAATCTTTGCAGAAAGTGCTTTTTTCCAAAGCACCTTACAAGACTGGAAGCTCTCTACTTATAATCTAAAGATATATATATAGACACACGCACACATATACACATACAAAGGGGTAGAGAAGCAAAGTAAAATATAGGAGCCTGGAAAAAAATTTAGGAGGCTGCTTTCTAGGAGTCCTTCGTAGGAATGCAAATGCCTTATTCTTTGTAAAAATATTTAAAATGTGTACTGCTAGCACCTAAATATTTTTCCAAAGTGCAAAGCATCTCTATGAAGAAGAGGTTAATCCACATCCCCACCCATACAAAATCTTACACATACAATAAGAGATCTCCCCCAAAAGCATGTATACCCTCTCATCATAAATAGATTAGGACATAGAGAGAGACTGATAAACAGGGAGATTTATTTGTAAGACACTGACAGAGGGTGAGTGTGTCATAAGTAGGTAAGCTTGACTCACATCAGAAATGTCTGGAAAACATATAGGCCGTGGATAATGACAGACATGCCACAAACATGGTGTTTGGAGCAGAGTAATCAGCAACAAACAACACCAGAGTATTGAGAAAGCTGAGACTCTGCAAACAGCTCCCTATAGCCGCATGCACAGCGAAACTTTATTCAGATTCTCAGTATTGCACTAATGCATTCAGAGATAGAGAGAGAGATAACTAAGCGAACAAAAATGTGGCAGGATGTGTTCCCCCAGGTCCTATGCCCATAGTTTTCATTATTATTGTTGTTGTTTAGTCGAACTCCTACATTAATACATGAAAAACTTTTATCATACAAAAAGTTTTTCTTAAACTATGGGCAAAAAGCTCTAAGCACATTGTGCCACCATATTAAAAGAAGCATTACCCTCTATACATTCTGAGGGTGCTATATAAGTGCACAAGGGTGCTATATAAATGCATGGAGAATATTTATTCAATTTAAAAGATTTATCATAACCTATGGCTCGACTGAAGGTTGGAATAAGAATACCCACTCATTAAGAGCTATATATCACACAATTTAAGTGTTAATGGGATTGTTCTATTCCCCACATTTGCCCCTTTTTTAATCCCCTTGTGTCATGTTTTAAATTCCTTTTAATCGCCGCTGTCATGTAATAAATTTACTATTTACACTGATTTAACATTCATTAGTCCCACTATTTGTATATTGGATATATTTTTGAATAAAAAGACCATACCGGAATTTGTAGGATAACTAAAGAAAGAGGGGTGTATTGATCCTGGGAGTAATCAGGAACGATTTTTTCCCCTTATGAGACAACTGGCAATGTTGCAATGGGGTTATTTCTTTGCCTTCCTCTGCATCAATTAACAATTTATTTATTACAAGGATCAGATGAAAAGATTTAACTTGATGGACTAATAGTCATTATATGTTGTATAGCTGTAAAAATAATATATATAGTAGGGTCCCTCTCCCGCGGGGAGGATGGCCAAAGCCACGGAAATCTAGCCTGCTTAGAGGGCCAGACAGTAGTGGTAAGGAAAAAGGCATGTCCTTGGACATGGGCAAGCACACTGATGGGGCCCAAAATTGGCAATGTAGTGATTAGCGAAAGCTGATTTAGGATTTATGGAAAGCCTTGAACCATAGCTCTTCAGCAATGCAAATCTGCACCATAGGACTTGTTGAAGCCACATGGCAATTTAAATGGTGTTATATTGGAGATAGGCGAGGTCACTGCTAAGTAGATATGAGCCAAAATCTGCAATGGAAGGCTTGGTGAAAGAAGAGAAAGTGTTACCTTATACATGGGCACGGATGCTGCTTGATAGGAAAGGGAAAAAAAATCTGCATACTCAGGGCTAGGTGGAGCCAGAAAACAAGGGATCGCCGGCAAATACCATTCAGGCACAGACTCAAAAAGTGAACTGAGGTGTGCAAGGAAGAGGCAGGCCGGAACAGCTTATGAAAGGAGGAGAGGGCCCCTCCCACAAAGCCAGGTAACACCTGGATATATATACAGTATATATATATCTATCTATATATATATATATATATATATATATATATATATATATATATATATATATATATATATAGTAAATAAATAGTATATTTGTGTTCACAATTGATGGTCTAAAATAAGTTAAAAGACTTATTTCCTGCTCAAAATTCCAAGAAACACAGTTATTACACTGCATTCTGAGAACCTGGGCAGGGACATGCAAATGTGCCCACAAAGGCTTTGCTCTTGTAATTCAAAACCATTTTAAACGTGGCTTCCCTTAAGCATATGCCTGCTGTATTACACAGCTTTAAGCAAAGCCCAGAATAGATTATGCACACGCCAGGAAACCTACCCACAGACAGCAGTTTTGAGTTTACTTCCTCTCATCAGCCAAGAATGGATTATGCACAAGCCAGGTATATGAATGGTACAAGCCATAGTAATAAAATAAATGATATATCACAGCCCTTATTCTACTGTTTAATCCAAGACCACCCACACTGTGCTGTATAATTCTGTAGCTGAGAGGGGTGTTGTTTTAGTGTCTGTCCAGTCCAGCATTGCACTTTCAGGATCTGAGCACAAGATATTTACTGGCTGGCGGTGTCTGCTGTTTAATTAGAGTGGCCTGGAGTCATAGTAGCAGCGGATCTAGCAGTAGCAAGAAAAAGTCCTCACTTCTGGGGCCTTCCAGCCTAAGGTGATAAAGTATCCCTGCCCATTGTTATCCAATTGATGCTGATGCTCTGTTGTTTGTTTACATCGCCCGCACCCTCCCTCTCCTGGCATCATTACATCCTCAAGGCCAGGATGGCATTATACATGTCAGTGGCTGCACACACAAGTGATGAGCTCATTCTGATGTGATATCCAGAGGTCATATACATGGAGTCATTACAGAAAGACACTGATTTCTTTTTATTTTCTACATTTTTCTACACTGCCAAAGAGTATATTTTGGTGATAAGATATACTGCCTGCTATAAACATTGTAGACTCGCTTGCGTAGACTTTATAATAGAGGATTCTTATATGTTCATAGACTAAAATATTCTCATTACAAGTGAGTCATATAAGGGACATCATATATACTGTCATTGCATTTTGCACCCACACATGGAATTTATCATCTCAGAGCGACACACTCAATAGGTTATCCACAGTACTCAGGGATTTTGTGTACAAATTAATCGATCTATTTATTGGTACGTAAATCAAATTGGAAAACAAAATTAACATGGTGTCCATAATTTATACTTTACTATCACTTATTTATATAAATAATTACCGTATTGGCCTGAATATAAGCCGCACTTTTTTTCCAATTTCCGAACTTGGAAATTACGAGTGCGACTTAAATTCGTAAAAAAAATGCCAATTTGCAGGCTTGAGACTGTGCAATTAATTCTAATGTCATCCATCGCTTTCCCCGTATTTTACAGTGCACTATTGATTTTTAATTAGCATTTACGGTGCTGCATTTAACCCACTATTTGGAACCCATACGATTTTCATTTGCCGTTTACGGGTGTGAGTGCCTGCGGAATTGTAGCAATTGAATAGCGATTTGCGATTTTAGCATTTGTAACGTTTTGCGAGCTACGATTTTCGGCCTGTAACCCGCAAAAGAAGTTACCATAGGTAAGTTGCGACCTATGTTCGGATATTATCTTTTTTTTTTCTTGAATTTTACAGGTGCGGCTTATATATGGGTGCGGCTTATATTCGGCCCAATATGGTATATACTTCCTCTCAACTTACTTTTAAGACATAGTCGGAACAAATACAGGAAGGGGTGGGGCAATTTATTAACATCCTGATTCACTGTGATTTCACAGGATGGGTGAGACAAATTGAGGTTGATAGCATCCATTTTATTTTGTAAGGTACATAAAAGGTAAAGTGAAACCCTCTGTAAATCTCCAAATTAATTCACACCCAAGATGTTAATACTGGCAGTGAATAGCTCACCTGTGTATAGCAGGAAAACCTAAAACCAAGTACTGTGTTTAGCACTCCAGAACCAACATTAGCTAATGTTGCCCTAAAACACTTAGGGGCCTATTCTATTAGCTGCTCGCAAATGCCTCAAACCTGTACTTTTGGCTGCAGGTGTATTTTTTTTTATAAATGTTTAGATGTATTCTATTGACTCCAGCTTGCAAATTCTGACCGCGAGGCTGAACTCATAAACCCTGCATTTTTAAGTCTGATTTCAGAGGCCGTGATCATATGATCTGACAATATTTACTCAAGCCCGTAATTTACTTCATAGACACAGCCAATAGTAACTGATACAGTCATCATGATGTCAGTAAAACATGGAAGTTACATGTAATCTGCAATCGGAGGCTAAGAATTAGTTTGTTTCAAAAAGTAATATTTGCCAATCAGGCTCGCAATCAAGCAATCTATAAAATGCATTAGATCATCTGTTTTAGTCAATGTGGGTTTCATGATTGTATTAACCCCTTGATTCCCAGGATGGGGATTCCTCAGAAATAAAAGTTTTTTTTGTTAATTGATGGGGATTCCTCAGAAATAAAAGTTTTTTTTGTTAATTGCATATTTGTGGGATTGAGACTGTTGTGCAATTAATTCTAATGTGTTTCCATGCCTTCCCATGCTTTTAAACTACAGTATTGTGTGTTTAACTGCTGTTACAGCTCTAATAAGTGTCTGAAAAAGCCCTTGCAAGTCCTAATTCGTACTCGTAATATTTATGACAGACATGTGATACTTTTTTCAGTTGCGGGTCAGACTTTATTTGCAGGCTAGAGCAACGAGTTTAATACAATATCGATTTTGTGTAACTTTAATTAGTTAGCGCATGTAATATTCATGCTGTGCTAAAACCAATGGAGTTCTAAGACAAAATTTGTGGACTTGGCTGGGCCGTAGTGATTGTGGGTGGGGAACTCGTAATCAGATTGCGAGTAGCTAATAGAATACATGGCAATATTAGGAGTGATAATAAGTATGTATACATTTACAAATTGGGCAATAGGATAGGGCCCAATGGTCTTTTAATCATACCTAAGACATGATTGTGTATCCAGAACCATTGTTATTCAGGCCAAGCCTTCAATTTTTGGCGGCAAGAAAGCAAAGGAAAATGTGAAATCTTCTTAATTTCTTTTTTGTAAGGTGCCAGTATAGCACATTCACTGTTGGTTGAGACTCATCTGACAGGCGCTGTTATTTATAGAGCTACAATAAAAATGGCGGTTGAGTATAAATCAGTTCCCTGCTTCTGTCTTCTCCAGTATTACTTGTTCTGCTCACGCTTTCTCCTCGCTCCTGGCCCTCTCTCTTCTCCCTGTTTTATTTCCCTTCAGCTCCTCTGCTCCATCCGTCTCTCACAATCAGACTTTCATACCTTCAGTTTTATATTATATTGTTTCACTTCAATAAAAGCGGTGATATTCTGTAGCTGCACTTTCTGCTATTGCTAAAGGGTAGTATGTATCAAAAAACATCATATTGAGCCCAAGTTGCAGCAGATAGTTAAAGTGAAACTGTCAGATTGCAGATTTATTGGCTCTTTTTGAAAAGTATTTAAACAAGCTGTATATTGTACCAGAAATTTTATTTCCAGGCTAAATACTTCCTGAGATATACAGGCTTTCCTCTGAGCGCCACGGTATGCTAATTAATTGTAATTGGTAATATGCTAATTACCAATAATCCGAGGAAATCCAGTTTTGCCGCACAATCAGGAACCCATACTCCCTGGCCAATTCTGATGAACATCAGTACATTATTTCTTCATGGTCCTATCCTGTTTTGTTGTCACCGATGTTCGCCGGTGTTGCGCTCTGGCGCTTACTGTTGGAATGTGCGTGCTCGCGTCCCCATCTAGTGGTGTAAATGAGCTACTACTCCCACGCTATCTGCTAATGTAAGTGGTTAGGGGTTTAGGGTTGGGGGTTAGGGTTAGATGGTTAGGGTTAGAGAGTTAGAGTGTTAGGGTTAGAGGGTTAGGGTCAGGGTTAGAGGATTAGTGTTAGGGGTTTAGGGTTAGAGGGTTGGGGGTTAGAGTTAGAGGGTTAGGGGATTAGGGTTAGGGGGTTGGGAGTCATTTGGATGTGTTTTTACGCATTTAAAGAGTTGGCAACGGCACGTTTCAACAGTGGCAAACACAAAACAGGATAGGTCCAGCTCCATAGCTCAGCGGGTACAGTGTCCTGCCACACCCTAATTAGATATTATTGGCACTTACATTGTTGCAAATGTAAAGACCAATTCTATTAGAGCGTTGTAATTTGCAGTATCGGTTGCAGGAGCTTTTTTTACCCTATATTACATGTTTATTCTAAGCTTTTTACACGCAATATCACTGAGCAAAGCCTTATCTCGTAAACCCAAGCCTTTGCAGTAAGTCAGAGGGCTTCGGTTTTGCTAGAAGGGCTGTTCACAGTAATTTACTGATCCCTAATGAATCTATAGTGGGTTCCTTGGTGGTTAAGATTTGGTGTTTTCTCCACTATGACCTGAGTTTGATTCCAGTCAGGGAACCAAGAGGTCAAACCACCCTGAAGCCAAGCAGGGTTGGGGCTGGTCAGTACTTGGATAAGAGACCACCTAAGAATACCAGGAGCTGTATGCTGTGGCCCACTGGAGAAGGAACTGCCATGAAAACCAAGTGGATCAGCATGACCATGGACATAACGATGTGCCTGGTGTGTTACGGTCCATGAGGTGACGGAAAGCCGTAAAGTCGGATCCCCTACCCCACACAGCACTTGATCGCTACCTTCCCTGCTGAACATCCATCCCCCTACCCCGATCACTCGATATACAGAACCATGAGGGTCTATACAGACCCCACATGGCCACTAAAATGTTGGGAGGGGGTCCATAAATGATTAACCATTGCCGCAGGGGTCCCTATCAGATCCCCGGCACCTAATATTAACCCCTATGCTGAGGGGGTCCATCAAGGATCCACTCAGCACATAATATATTAATTCCTATAATGAGGGGATAATATATGGAAAAATTATTTAACACATTAAGTGCCATGAGGAGCCTACCCCGAATGATCATCCAGTGATGATCAATGAAGTCCTGGTCCTCATTCTTCTTCCCTGGACTAGGTGGGCTATCCATGTTTTTTGAAGAGGGTCTGGTCTTCTTTCTTGATTGAAGCCATTGAACATCATCTTCTGGCCAGGAAAGGGCCCTCTATTAAAAACAACCCTGCTCTAAAACAAAATACACTGAAATAAAGGAGCTCCTCCTAGGAGGAGCTCCCACTCCACAAATGTCAGTTGCCGTGCTTGCTGCAGCTTAAATTTGGCTTTGGAGCATTTTGCATGGCTGATGTCAATCATATTGGTTTTGGGGTCACCCTATTCACATACAATTTAAAAAAAATGGTACAATTAGACTGCTCAGATTTCAGATTCCTCAATCTAAACAATCTGATTGGACCAATTCTTTTAAATTGTTAGGAAAATTTATTTTAACAACATTCAAATGGTAAAGTACTTGTTTTTACCTAGAGACATAAATCTTACATTTTACCCTCATTGTGTCCCTTTAAAGGGACAGTTAATTCAGCATGATTTGGACAATATCAGTAGAAAGATCTCATCAGGCAGATTGAAATACATGCATTTTGGCCAAAGAAATCTCATGTTAAAAAATGTCAGAACTTGGGTCTGTTTACATTCCCACAGACTGCCTCCTCGCTGCCTCACAGCACAGACAGAGTGTTGTTCCTCCTCCTAAGTGACTTCCACCAAATCAGGATGGAGGTGTGTGCATTAAAGTCAATGGGAAACTCTTTGCACGAAGTTCCCTCTGTGACTGCAGCAGCTTGAGTCAGACAAGTGATCTCTCTCTCTCAGAAAATGGCCCGTTAACTCAATGAGAACCTGCTACTCACAAGCTGAGACTGCTTCAAACTGCACATTGGAGAATCTCTCTCTCTCTTCTTTCATAGATCACAATAGGCTTTAATATAATTTAATAAACACAATTTGAATTCTTGTCTTGAACAGCAATTAAACTGCTTGGGTGTTTTCATTTTATACCTCTACAGATTAGAATATAAGTAGATGAGTACTTATTGGAAACTGCAGGTTTTTTCTACCCGCACAAGGTTAAATACATTTAAGTTCAGGTCTAGAGGTGGAGTAAGTAAACATGTTGACTGTCCAAATCATGATTACAGACACCTCTACTTCTCACTTCATTAAAGGCTTCTTTTTGATTATTTGTAGTGGAAATTGTAGGCAAATAATTGCTTTATAGAAAAAGTGTAGGTAAGTATATTTAATTAGAGTATTCCTCCTCAACTATATTTTCATATAAAATTCTCATGTTAGAGACCCACAGAATAACAGTAACTCAGTTTCTCAAACATCCTCCTTTCTCCCTGTATATTCTCCTACATACTGCCATTCTGCATACCTGCAGCACTGCATGTTGTGAGCTAAGGACACTCCCAAAGAAGAGAGGGTTCACCAGTGTCATACTGTTAGCAAGTAGTAACACTCTGTGTGTCAGAATCTCCAAAAATACACTCAGGATTTCCAATCATAATCACTATATGTATTCATTTTTAATAACAAATTTCTGGGATCTTTCCTGTTCGTTAGCCACAAGCAATGGCGGCCATTGGCCACTAGCTGGCACGGCCGAGATAGCAGTGAATTTATTGGCAGTGTAAAGCTTATAACCTGCCACTACCCTAACCCATAACCCTAACACCTAACCTCAACACCTAACCCTTAACCCCAACACCTAGCCTTAACCCTAACACCTAACCCTAACACCTAACCCTAACACTAAACCCTAAGAAATTCACTGAAAAAGCGGCCACTGCATACGGCCAGCCAATAGGAAAAGCCCCATTGCTGGAATCACATATATAGTTGTGAGCGTACGAGTTGTTGCTAACGCTTGCGTAGCGAGCCCGCGGGATCGCGTAGCGAGGGCTGCGGGCGAGGGCCTCAGTTGCTGGCATGGAGCGCCAAGGCGCTCCATGCCAGCAACTGAGACCCTCGCAAGCTTTGCGTCGCAACGCAAACAACACGACACACCAACTACGACCCTCGCAAACTTTACCGCAAACAACATACGAGACACGTTAACACACATTACGACCTCGCAACACTCGGACGCAACTCGCGAACATTACAAAATTCAAAACACAATAAATGCACACAGCACATACATAAAAAGCTTACCTACAGCAAGAGGGAGCATCCAGGACCTCAATAAATGAAGTTACACCTTCATTTAACTCAAAATAAAAGAGTTTCAACACTAAAAAATTCTCTAAGCGAGAGAGAAAATGGCCGCCGAACAAAACGAAAACGAGGCTACAAACGCAAACACCATATGAGACACCTTAGCACACATTACGACCTCGCAAAAATCGTCCGCAACCCGCGAACATAACATTTTTTAAAACACAATAAATACACACAACACATACATAAAAAGCTTACCTACAGCAAGAGGGAGCATCCAGGACCTCAAAAAAGCAACTTACACCTTCATTTAACTCAAAATAAAAGAGTTTAGACACTAAAACATTCTCTAAGCGAGAGAAAAAATGGCTGCCGAACAAAACGAAAATGAGGCTACAGCACTCTAAACACGCAAAACACCACAAGAAACTCGCAAAACACAACAAAAGACCTACGGATATTCCGCTAAGATGCATACCACACATTACCCGCCATTTTACGCCAATGCGGAAGTACACAACTACGCTAACGGTTTGGTCTCGCGCACGCACACTATTACACTGCACACATTCATCACGCTTACACAGCAGCTCTATACCACTAATGCTGCAGCAACATCAAAACACATTGCCAGCTCTTCAACACAATGCTTCAAAATAGGTAAAGTATATTCATCTATTAATGGATTATATATTTCATTATTATACACCAAACAGCATTAGCTACCTTACAATTTCATTGCCGTCATTTTTTGACGGCCAATTCGCTAGCTTAATATAAACAAAAGCTTTGTGATGTGTGGAAATACTGTCAGTTTAGAGTCTACTGCATCTTCCAATACAAAAGCATGATGTTCGTTGTTTGACCACCCTCCTCTGTAGGAGTATCCTTTGCAAACAAAATACAGGTGTGTAAGATGGCACAATGCAGGGGACTATACAGGGAGAGGATAGAGAAGCTGAGAAACTTTTATTTTATGGGTTTCTTACAAGATGGCAGCCTGCCAGAGAGAATAAAAGGAGAAATGGGAGGTTTTAGGGGCTGAGAAACGGTAATCAGTGGTCTCTTAAAAACACGAGTGTACGTTTTATAAGAAAATTACACTGATTAGAGTAAAATTAATTAAACATTTATTTTTGCCTCAAAATTCCATTTTAAATTAAAAATAGTTGATTCTCTATATGTCTGTACATTAGATATATATTTATATTTACTTATCTACACACACACACACACACACATATGTGTGTATATATATATATATATATATATATATATATATATGGTGTGTAGCTAAGCGGGGGGGCAGCACAATAGTTGGAAAAAGGACAGGCACATTATAAATATCACATATTATAATTGTCCAACTACGATTCGTCGTCACGCTGTTTGTTTAGTACGTACGACTTAGCGATGAGCGCCACAGGCGCTCATCGCCCGGCGAGCCTTGTGGAGCGAGTCGAGACGTTAAATCGTAGCACTTAGGCAATGAGAGGCAATGAGCGCCGAAGGCCCTCATTGCTGGCGAGCCGTTAAACACGTCACATGCACGACTTAGAAAAAAACCCCACCTCGGAACCAACCTTAACGTAGCAAACACCCACACGCACTAAAAAAACAACTATCACTGCCGACCCACGCGCAACTAAAAACAGTGAATACACTCCAAATACTCACAAAAACTACATAAAAAGCTTACCCATACCCAGGACCTCTGAAAGTGAAGTTACACCTCCATTTAAGTCCAAATTCCCGAGTTCAGGCACACGAAAATCACCTAAGTGAGAGAAAAAATGGCAGCCGAAAAAAACGAAAACGAGGCTCACAGCCCAGCCACGTACAACTTACCCAAGAAGGGATACGAGATAAGCTCGGAAAAAATCATTAACCCCAGGGGATCCGAGATAAGGTCGGAGCCCTGCATTAACCCCACATTAACCATCGCAGTGGGGGGCCCGATTGCACGCGATCCCCAATGTGATCCCCAATTCAGGTATGTTAATTTTTTAAACATTTTGTTGTGTGTGTGTGTGTGTGGGGGGGGTTTGTAATGTATTTTTTTATTTTCTGTAATGTACATTTTTTATTTTAGGTGATTTTAGTTTTTTTTATTTTATGTAATGTAGATTTCTGCTTTTTGATGAATTTAGTTACTTGAGGCACACAGTACACTCACATTGTGTGACAAACAGCATTTCAACACTTTCTTTTATTGACCGTCATTTTTTGAAGGGCAAGTCGCTAGTAAATATATATTTGCACTATACTGGACTATTTCACCAACAGAACTGTCTTGTGTCTCTGTGTCTTGCAGTGGCACAGATTTGTAATCTCAGCTCTGTGAACTCCCTAGAGTACTGCCCTGAGATGCATGAAGGTAGAATTGTGAAGTTGTTGTTATTTTGTATGTAGTTAAACTACTCCTCCCAGCATGCTTTGTAAGGAAAATAGGAAGCAACTTCATAAGCATCACAACTCACAACTCCCTCCCCTGTGCCTCTTCCCCCCACCTCCCCTGTGTTCTTTCCCCCTCCCCTGTGTCTCTTTCTCCCCCTCCTCCCTCCGCGTCGCTTTCTCCCCCTCCTCCCTCCCTCCCCTGTGTCTCTTTCCCCCACTCCTCCTCCCTCCCCTGTGTCTTCCCCCCCTCCTCCCCTGTGTCTCTTTCCCCTCTTCCATCCATCCCCTGTGTCTCTTTCCCCTGAATATAGTTTCCGTAGTGCGCATGCGCTAGCCAGCGTTACACACTATGGAAACTATATTAGTTAATATATAAAAGTAAAAAATATATATACATATATCTAATATATATATATATATATATATATATATATATATATATATATATATATATATATATATATACCATATATACTCAAATATATAGCCGAGTTTTCAGCCATTTTTTGAAGCTGAAAAGGGCCCCCTCGGCTTATACTCGAGTCAGGATAGAGGTTGAGGAGGGGGGTTGAGGATGAGGGGAGGGGTTGAGGAGAGTGGTTGAGGAGGGGGGTTGAGGATGAGGAGGGGGGTTGAGAAGGGAGGTTGAGGAGGGGGTTAGGGAGGGGGCTTGTGCGGGGGGGTGAGGAGGGGCGATGAGGAGGGAGGGTGAGGAGGGGGATTGAGGAGGGTGGTTGAGGAGGGGGGTTGAGGAGAGAGGATGAGGAGGGGGTTGAGGAGAGAGGTTAAAGAGGGGGTTGAGGATGAGGAGGGGGTTGAGGAGGGAGGTTGAGGGCGGTTGAGTATGAGGATGGGGTTGAGGATGGGGTTGAGGATGAGGAGGGGGGTTGAGGAGAGAGGTTGAGGAGGGGGGGTTGAGGAGGGGGGTTGAGGAGAGAGGTCGAGGAGGGAGGTTAAGGAGGTAGGATGAGGAAGGGGGTTGAGGAGGGTGGTTGAGGAGAGATGATGAGGATGAGGAGGACGGTTCAGGAGGGGGGTTGAGGATGAGGAGGGGGGTTGAGAAGGGGGGTTGAGGATGAGGAGGGGGGTTGAGGAGAGAGGTTGAGGAGGCAGGGTTGAGGAGGGGGGTTGAGGAGAGAGGTTGAGGAGGGAGGTTGCGGAGGGAAGATGAGGAAGGGGGTTGAGGAGGGGGGTTGAGGAGAGATGATGAGGATGAGGAGGAGGTTGAGGAGAGAGGATGAGGAGGGAGGATGAGGAGGGGAGTTGAGGAGGGGGGTTGGAGAGAGAGGATGAGGAGGGAGGATGAGGAGGTTGATAAGGGAGGGGGAGGGAAAGAGACACGAGGGAGAGGGGGAAAGAGACACAGGGAAGGGAGAGGGGGAAAGAGACACAGGGGAGGAAGAGGAGGGGAAGAGACACAGGGGAGGAAGAGCGGGGGGAGAGACACAGGGGAGGGAGGGGGGGAGACACATGGGAGGGAGAGTCGGGAAGAGACACAGGGGAAAGAGAGGGGGACACAAGAAAGGGGCACAGAGGGCACAAGAGGGACACAGGGGGCATCACATGTCCCACCCTCGGCTTATATTCGAGTCACTAAGTTTTCCCAGTATTTTGTGGTAAAATAGGTGCCTTGGCTTATACTCGGGTTGCGCTTATACTCGAGTATATACTGTATATATATATATATATATATATATATACATATATATAAATAAATGTATACAGTAGGGGGGGGGGGATATTTGATCCCCTGCTGATTTTGAATATTTGTCCACTGACAAAGAAACGATCAGTCTATAATTTTAATGGTAGATGTATTTTAACAGTGGACAGAATAACAAAAAAAAAAACACAAGAAATACGCATGTCAAAAAAGTTTTTGAGGTCAGGTCAATGAGAGAAATAAGTATTTGCCCCATTCGACTTAGTGCTTGGTGGCAAAACCCTTGCACAGAGGTCAGACATTTATTGTAGTTGGCCACCAGGTTTGCACACATCTCAGGAGGGATTTTGTCCCACTCCTCTTTGTAGATCCTCTCCAAGTCATTAAGGTTTCGAGGCTGATTTTTGGCGAACAGTCGAACCTTCAGCTCCCTCCACAGATTTTCTATGGGATTAATGTCTGAAGACTGGCTAGGCCACTCTAGGACCCTTATGTGCTTATTCTTGAGCCACTCCTTTGTTGCGTTTGCTGTGTATTTTGGATCATTGTGATGCTGGAATACCCATCGATGACCCATTTTCAATTCCCTGGCTGAGGGAAGACGGTTCTCACCCAATATGGTGGTACATGGACCTGTCCATCGTCCCTTTGATGCAGTGCAGTTGTCCTGTCGCCTTAGCAGAAAAACACAGACAAAACATAATGTTTCCAACTCCATGTTTGACGGTGGGGATGGTGTTCTTGGGGTCATAGGTAGCATTCAGTCGACTTGATGCCAAAGAGCTCGATTTTGGTCTCATCTGACCACAACACTTTCACCCAGTTCTCCTCTGAATCTTTCAGATGTTCCCTGGCAGACTTCAGACGGGCCTGTACATGTGCTTTCTTGAGCAGTGGGACCTTGCGGGCGCTGCGGGATTTCAGACCTTCTCCGCGTAGTGTGTTACCAATTGTTTTCTTGGTGACTATGGTCCCTGCTGCCTTGAGATCATTAACAAGATTTGTGTTTCTTCCATTTGCGAATAATCGCACCAACTGTTGTCCCCTTCTCACCAAGCTGCTTGGCGATGGTCTTGTAGCCCATTCCAGACTTGCGTAGGTCTACAATCGTGTCCCTGACATCCTTGGACAGCTCTTTGGTCTTGGCCATGTTGGAGAGTTTGGAATCTGATTGATTGATTGATTGATTCTGTGGACAGGTGTCCTTTATACAGGTAACGAGCTGAAATTAGGAGCACTCCCTTTAAGAGAGTACTCCGAATCTCAGCTTGTTAGCTGTATAAAAGACACCTGGAAGCCAGAAATCTTGCTGATTGATAGGGGATCAAATACTTATTTCCCTCACTGACCTGCAAATCAATTTATAACTTTTTTGACATGCATTTTTCTTGTTTTTTTTTTATTTATTCTGTCTCTCACTGTTAAAATACACCTACCATTAAAATGATAGATTGATCACTTTTTTTGTCAGTGGACAAACGTTCAAAATCAGCAGGGTGTCAAATACTTAGCCCCCCGCCCCCACTGTATATACTATATATATATATATATATATATATATATATATATATATATATATACATAAATATAATAGACTCCCAGTTAAACAGAACTCAAGCAACCAGAAATTTTAAGCAGCCAGAATTTTTTTTAATACTGTAATTAAAATTTACAGAGCTCAACAAATACCAGGAGCCAGGTTGTCATGCCACAAAGTGCTCACAGGCACCTAGATTTAATCCACCGTATGTCTCTGTAATTTAATGTTACCTGAAGCAGGCAGGCATGAGTGACTAAGCCAGTGCATTGTTGGCGTTACATTCCGCAGATTCAGCACCGCATCCAGCCAAATGTACCTGTGTGTAAGTAAGGAGTGAAAGCTGCTGCTGCTTGAACAGCCCTTACTGACAAATATACTTAGCAGAGCATCCTATGTGAATCTGATCTAGGCTATTTTAATAGTGACTCTCAAGCAACCAGAAACTACTCATTGCAAGCCTTTCCTCTCGCCTACTGTACGGGCTGCTCATTGCAGGGTTCGTTAACCTGCAAGTTTAGTGGTTGGGAATACAATGTGTCTCTTTCCAGCATCTCCCCCCTGTGCCTTCCCTGTGTGTTTCTCCTCTGTGTGTGTGCTGAATGTTTGCGTGGAGTTGTTCTTGTAAGTGTTAGTGTCTTCATCGTTGTGTATTTTGTACATTTTGCGAGCCTGGCGTTGCTGAGCCTTGTTTTCATGCTGTTTCTGAAATTTTGCGCTTTTCGTCCGTCATTTTTTTTCTCGCTTAGGCAATTTTAGCGTGGCGAAAAACGCCAAGTGTGTGTGTAATTTGCTTACAACCTCACTCCCAAGCTTCCCGTGTCTCCCCTTCTGTTGTGTGTGAGTGTGTTATAATTTTTTATACATTTTTTTTTTGTTTTGGTGGGTTTTTAGAGTTACGCGCTTGAACAGTGGTGCACAACTTGCAATGGCGCCGCTGGCTGAATTGAGTGCCTCCAGCGCGGCTGCTTCATCTGGCTTTGCGAGGTTTGCATGTATATTATAAAGATACATATATATATATATATATATATATATATATATATATATATATTATCTTTTATTTGTAATGCTCCAACATATTCCGTAGAGCTTCACAGCGGATAAGAACAAGTTAATGCAATATACAATATTGACAACTGCAGAAAATGGAGGGCCCTGTTTTGAGCTTTCAATCTTGTAAAAAGTGCTTTTTTCCACAGCATCCTAAAACCTGGGGAGGAGAAGATAAGGAATAGCAAGTTTGGGAAGTAAGACAGGAGTGTAGACAAAGGAATGAAGTTGTGAAAGTTAGAAGTTAATTCATAAGTATAGGGGATCAGATGTAAAGTTAATGGGACTATCACATATATAGTTGTGAGCGTACGAGTTGTTGCTACGCGAGTCGCGACCCTCGCGAAGCGAGGGCAGTGACCGAGGGTCTCAGTTGCTGGCATGGAGCGCCGTAGGCGCTCCATGCCAGCACCTGAGGACCTCGCAAAGCGAGGGCCGCAGTTGCTGGCATGGAGCGCCGAAGGCGCTCCATGCCAGCAACTGGGCCCTCGCAAACTTCACGTCGCAAACCAAACAGCACGACACACACATTACGACACTCACAAACAACATACGACACACGTTCACACACATTACGGCCTCGCAACACTCGGACGCAACTCGCGAACATTACAAAATGTAAAACACAATACATACACACAGCACATACATAAAAACCTTACCTACACCAAAAGTGAGCACCCAGGACATCAAAAATACAACTTACACCTCGATTTTACTCGAAATAAAACAGTTTAGAGACTAAAAAAAAATCTAAGCGAGAGAAAAAATGGCCGCCGAACAAAACGAAAACGAGGCTACAGCACTCTAAACTCGCAAAACACCACAAGAATCTCGCAAAACACCACAAAAAACTCGCAAAACGCAACAAACGACCTACGGATATTCATACCACACAGTGCACACATTCAGCATGCTTACACAGCAGCTCCACACCACTAATGCTGCAGCAACATCAACACAGATTGCCAGCTCTTCATCACAATGCTTCAAAATAGGTACAGTATATGCATTTAGTAATGTATTACATATTTCATTATTATACACCAAACAGCATTAGCTACCTTACAATTTCATTGCCGTCATTTTTTGACGGGCAATTCGCTAGTCACATATATAGTTGTGAGCATGCAGGTTGTTGCTAACACTGCGGGCTCGCGTAGCGAGCCTGCGGCCCTCGCTCCTTGCCAGCAACTGCGGACCTTGCAAAATTTACGGAGAGACGGATATACGACGGATATACGAGACGCAGGACTTAGAAAAAAAAACAGCACAACCTCGCAAAAATACGACCTTACCGCCCAAAACACGTGCACGTGAAAACATTAAAAACACGAGAAATACACACGAGAAATACATAAAAAGCTTATACACAGCAAGGACCTCAAAATCTGAAGTTACACCTCAATTAAAGTCGTAATACAAGAGTTTAGACACCTGAAAATCACCTAAGTGAAAGAAAAAATGGCCATTAAAAAAATGAAAACGAGGCTAAGGACGCAAAATTACTACACTTACACGCAAAACGGAACGAACGCTCCAGACCAGTTCACGCGGCATGTAACACACACTATGTGGCACGTACCACACTGCTATTACTCACCATTTTACATAAAACACACAACTACTAGCCGCAAAATGGCAGCTGGAACGCAAATTTAAGTCTGGAACACAAATATCGCATGCGTATTGCGTTCTAACGGTCTCAACCACCTCAAAGTTTATAAATACTGCCCACTTTCCAGAAAATTCTACATTTCTCCTCAGGTGATGAACAGTGTGACTGGATAGTTCACTGCTGCTGTTACGTCAGAAGAGAATTACTTACCAATTTACAACTTCACAATCTGCAACTTCCAACTGAGAGGTAAGCTATAATACATTTAATTTATTAAGAAAGACCCCAAAAAATACAAATAACAAAAAAAAAAAAACATTTCAAAGATTGACACGAAAGACGTCATTCATGTATAGTCACATTTCAAATACACACATATGTGTATGGGCCCTACAACAAGCTAATCTTAACTCAAACTAATAAAAGAAGTGTTTTCAAGAGACATTAATTCACAGGAAATAATGCCACAAAAAAGAAATGATACCCATACATATTTAACCTGCAGCTCAATCTTTGCCTTTTTTTCACTATTCAAACAGACTCTGCATCAACAGAGTCACTCAAGAATTTGCAGCGTGGACTGTGAAAGATGATCACTTTTAATTGGCAGGAGGGGACCCTCTGTCATTCATACAGCAAAAAGACTTCAATCAAGGTATAGTATAATAAGTAAAAAAAAAAACATAAATCCCATCTTTCTTGCCCGCCAATATCAAAAGTCCAAAAAAAAGATAGAAGCCTCAATACAAATTACAGCAAAACCAAAACACCACACTTCCGAAAATATTGCTAACACATATCCAATTAAAAAAAACACACACTTGCATAGGAAAACACATTTTAACACAACCCATAACTAAAATACAAGGGGTGGACACAAATCAGGATAGTATAGCAAACATTAGCATCATATAGAAAATAAACTTACTCTTCCTGTTTACTCTACAACAACCTCTAACCATCACCCACAGGCCAAATGGAGCATCACAAAAGTGGTGGATACAAAATAGGATAGTCTAGAAAATATTACCAACATATAGAAAACTTAACATTCCTGTTTACTCTACAACAACCTCTAACCCTCACACAAAAAGCCAAATGCAGCATCCCAAAAGTGGCGGACACAAAACAGGATAGTACTGAAAATATTCCCAACATACATAGAAAATTAAAATCACATTCCTGTTTACTCTACAAAAACCTTTAACCCTCAGCCAGAAGGGAAATAGAGCATCCCAAAAGTTGGGGACACAAAACAGCATAGTACAACAAACAGCATAGTACAGCAAAAATTTGCAACATATAGAAAATCAACTTACTCTTCCTGTTTACTCTACAACAACCTCTAACCATCATCCATAAGCCCAATGGAGCAGCACAAAAGTGGTGGACACAAAACAGGATAGTGCAGAAATTATTACCAACATATAGAAAACTAACTTAACATTCCTGTTTACTCTACAACAACCTCTACCCTTCACACAGAAGCCAAATAGAGCAGCCCAAAAGTGACAGACACAAAACATGATAGTACTGAAAATATTCCCAACATATATAGAAAATACAAATCACATTCCTGTTTAGTCTACAACAACCTTTAACCCCCAGCCACAAGCGAAATAGAGCATCCCAAAAGTGGTGGACACAAAACAGCATAGTCCAACAAACATTGTTAACATATACAAAATGAAACAAACAACAAATCATGATAACAGATACACAATTCAAAAATAAACAATACTGTTTTATGCCCAACAAACTACTACAGTAAAACAATAAGACAATTACACACGTGGTCTACAAAAAACACCATACTAATAAATTAGAGCCAGCGCTGAACGGTTTCTCACACACTCTCAAATCAATAGGATTCTACACACAACAAAGAAACAAAAAATGCTAACACATAGCTTTTGAAATTAATAAAATATGCTGTTGCTCAACAATAAAATCCAATAAAATACAATTTCTGGTTCTCTTTTACAACAGACACTGCCTGAAGACTGTTGCACGAAGATTTCCACCACCGGATCCAGTGATATTTATCCTAAAATCAGACTTCCAAGAAGGTATAGTAGAACAAGTATAAAAAGAGAAACTAAATAAACATGTTTGCTGTACACCAATGTCAACATATAAAATAAAACAACAAACCAACAACAATGAGCCCCAGAAATCACGATCCTTGAAGAAATATTGTTCACACATTTAAAATTTCCCATCCTCAAGAAATATTGTTGACACATTTCAAATGTATAAACTAATTAGGTTTTACCTACAGCAACCTTTAACAGTAAACCGTAACTTCAATCTATCAACCAAAATGTGCCCAAGATAAAACAGGATAGTAGAACAAATACTGCTAACACATACAACATTTTACAATAAATTCTCGGTTCAGGGGCCTAACCTACAACATTAAGCACGCAACCTAAACAGACACAGAAAATAGAATACTACAACAAATATTACTAACACCTACCAAAGAACACTAGAAAGCTTATTTTCAGACCCACACCATTAAAGCCTAAAAATAAAATATAAGCCTACTATTACAACAATCACCTACAGTTAATATTTAAAAGATCAATAGATTACTACCATTCACATCATCAACTCCACAATTTCTTTTGCCTCTCCTATGCCTCTAAGCCAACCCTACAAACCTACAAGATAAAAAGGGGCCACCACCAAAAAAATAAAAATAAATAACACATACTAATTTAACACTATAAAGCAACTACATCTACAATTACCTTATAATGCAATTCCCTTGGCTCTGCTATGCCTCTAACCCAAAACTACAAACCTACAAGATAAAAAGGAGCGTCCACCAAAAAACACTAAAAAAACAACACATACTAATTTAACACTATAAATCAACTTCATCAAACATTACCTCTAATCACATACAAACAACGCAAATCTATAATCACAACAGTGTTGAACAAAAAACATTGTAGTAACAAAAAACACAAACAAGCACTTAAAAAAAATATTAAAATCACAAACTAAACTAATAATACATTCTTTTAATTTACAGATTAAGAGGCAAACCAGCAGATGCCGGAGCAGAAGGAAATTCAATGCGAAAAAGAACGGAAAAGACTTGCAAGCAAAAGACTATCAGCTGAAAAAATAAAAACTACACCTAAGAAAGCAACAAAAAAACAAAAGCATTTAGAACCTGTTCCTGAACCATCACATAACATTTCCAATGATCAGTTACAAACTGAAACTGATATATGCTCTTTAAATTGTCCTTTACTTAAGTATTTAGCAGTAGAGATTCATAATTGTGGTGACATGAATATTCTCTGTCAGTTTTGTGACGCTTATCATTTTAAACAGGAAAGACCCAGAGATGGACAGTTCATTAGTTGCTGTCAAAAAGGCAAGGTCAAACTTCCAGAAAGACAACAATTCCCAACATATTTACCAAACATTATGACTGAACCAACTTTTCAAAACTAATTTTTTTTCAAAACAAACATAAGATCATACAATAGTGCCATATCCTTTGCATCTATGGGGGCAACATTAGCTGCTAATGTACCAGGACATGGCCCTTACTGCTTAAAAGTCCAAGGCAAAATTTTCCATCAGACTTCAAATTTACATCCAGACGAAGGAGAGCAAAGAAAATTTGCTCAACTATATGTCCTCTATACAATGGAAGCTGTTGACCAACGTATGCAGCTTCAAGAAAATAAAAAATGCTTACCCAGTGTTTTTATAGGGCTAGATAAAATTATGGCCAATAACCCCTACACTCAAGCTTATAAAAAATTGGCTGAAGTAGAAAAGGAACAACAACTTCATGCAGAAATACATCAATTACCAATTCCAAAGGTCAATATTGTGCTTAAAAGAGATAGACATACTGATAAACACCGTTATAACTTGCCAACATCAAATGAGGTTACAATGGTGTTTTAAAATGATGAAGGAGAACCACCATTTCAGAGACACATTAGAATATATCCCAGAAATGATGAGCAACCTTTAATTAATATAAGTATCTTAAGTACAAATTTAGATCCAATGACATATACAATATTTTTTCCACATGGAGAAGCAGGTTGGCAACCAAAATTAACCCTTCCCAGTTACCCAAATTCTAAAGTACGAATTTGAAATAATATTTCCATGCTTGAATTTAAAGTAGCTCAAATTGCTATTCGAAATACATTTAATCCAATTTAATGTGGTGTAAAACTAACCCATCAATGGATTATTGATTCATATTTGCAAGTTAAGGCCAATAATTTAAACTTCATAAAATATCAGCAAGATAAACTACGTGTAGAACTGTATTGTGGATTAATGAGTTATGTCGCTGCGGTTGCTACAAGCAGAGACATGAAAGCTGGCAAAGCCATCATTTTACCATCTTCTTTCCAGGGATCTCCTCGCAATATGCGAGAAAGATACAATGATGCCATGGCTATTGTCACCAAATTTGGCAAACCAGATTTATTTATAACATTTACATGTAATCCCCAATGGCCAGAGATTACACAAAATTTACTTATTGGACAAACTGCTTCCGATAGACCAGATTTAGTCGCCAGAGTTTTCAAAATAAAATTAAATGAATTAATACGTGACATCACTATAACGCACTTATTTGGCAAATGTCTTACTTATGTTTATACTATTGAATTTTTAAAAAAGAGGTCTTCCACATGCAGATCTTCTTATAATCCTTCAAGAAAAAGATAAGTTAGATACTGGTGACAAAGTGGATTCAGTCATTATTGCTGAACTACCAGATCCAGAACTATATGGTAGACTATATGAGATTGTTACTCATCGTATGATTCACGGACCTTGTGGAGATGTTAATCCACAGTCACCATGTATGGAAAATAAAAAATGTACTAAAGAATTTTCAAAATATTATAGAGACAAAACTTATGCAAATTGTGATGGCTATCCGTTATATAGAAGAAGAGAGGGATTAACTGCGATTATTCGTGGCAAAAACGTCAACAATAGATATGTGGTACCATACAATCCACATTTACTCATGAAGTATAATGCACACATTAATGTAGAATCCTGCACTTCCATCAAATCCATTAAATATGTCTACAAATATATTTACAAATGCTATGATGCAGCTACTGTAGTTGTCAAAAGTGTAGACAACACTGAGTTAGTACATGATGAACTTGCATCTCATGTAGATGCTCGCTATGTCAGTGCGCCAGAAGCTATGTGGCGTCTTCTAAAATTTGAAATGCACGATCGATCACATGCAGTATTTAGATTAGCTGTATATTTGCCACAAAGACATTTAGTGTATTTCCATTCTGGAAATGAAACAAATGCATTGGCACAAAGTGAGCATCATCACACTACACTAACTGCATGGTTTCAATTAAATTCAACAGATTCACAGGCAAGACAATTCTTATAGAGATTACATATCATTGTGTTTTCTTTAATGGATTATGGCAACCAAGAAAAAGCAGGGGAAATAAAATAATACCAAGAATTTACACTGTCAGTCCAAGATACCTTGAACGTTTCTGCTTCTGACTACTACTTTTAAATACTCCTGGCGCACAAAGTTTTGAACACTTAAGAACTGTTAATGACATAGGGCCTCATTCTATTATCAGCCGTAGGAGATGCAGGGCCGCAAGGACCGGCCGCAGGCTATTTGCCTATTCTATTCCCTTCCGGCCGGGGGCTCCGGCAGGCTTGCGGCCGGCGTCGTGTTATCCCTTGCGACCGCACGCGCCGCATGAAAGCCTTTGATCTTAAACGGCCGCAAGAAAAGCCCAGTTGCTATTCTATTGCTCCGGGAACCCTCTCGGGAAGGCTAAAATCGAGCCGCAGCTTACTTGCACTAAAAAGGTCCCGCAAGCACACAATTAAGCACATAATAAAGCCATCCTGCACTCTTATGAGACGATAAAGTGATTGGGGGTGTTAGCATTCCTAGCACAACATTCCCCTACACTCAAATCCGCAAATAATTTTTATTTTAATTCATGTCAAATATCCGTGGACAAAGTCCCGAGGACTTGGAGCACCTCAGACCCGCCCAGGCTGCGGGACGGAAAATAAACCGTTAATGAAATATCGGATTTGGGCTGATGTGCAAGCTTGAGAGGGGGTTGCTATTAATCCTCATATCCCCCATTATGATCCCTAGCATTTACAGAGCTTTACAGTGCCATCTTGAATTTATATTTGCATTTAAAGTTGTCAGACCTTGCGGCCGGTTGCAAGATATGCGGCCGGCCTTAAGGGGGATATCCTTGCGGCTCCGCCTATTTGAATTGCAAGGTAAAGGTAGCTCTACACGGAGCCGTAAGATGGCCGGAAGGAATCGCGGCTTTGAGGCCGTTTTACGGCCGATAATAGAATGAGGGCCATAGTATATGAATCATTTTATTGAGCTGCGTGACATAGAAACTTCCTAGCTGATGATACAGAATGGGAAAGATGTCTAGAAGAAGCAGCACTATGTCAAATGCCACGGCAGATGAGGGAACAATTTGCATTCATTTGTATCTTCTCAAATGCTCCAAATGCATTAGCTTTGTGGGACACATTTAAAAGTAATATGACTGAAGACTTTATGCAATGATACAATGAGCCCATTGCACACTTAAAAGCATTAATGGAATTCCAAGAAGTATTTTTAACTCATGGATTAAGTTGTGCAAGTTTTAATCTACCAGATCCAGGTTTTATAGATGACATAAACTTTGAAGACTATGACATTCAACTACAAAAAGAAAGAACAGAACAAAGACTTGCAACTTTAAATGCATTACAATTGCAAGCATTTAATTCCATAAAAAATGCCCTAGATGATGACATGGTCAAAGAGCGTTATTTCTATCTCGATGGACCTGGCGGATCAGGAAAAAACGTATCTATATAATTTATTGATGAGTTTTGTTCGAGCACAAGGTTAAATAGCACTCGCATTTGCAACCACTGGAATTGCTGCACTTTTGTTAGAAGGTGGAAGAACTGTGCATAGTGGATTTAAACTGCCAGTGCCTATTTTAGAAACATCAGTCTCGGATATTCGGATGACATCATTGCAAGCCAAAAAACTTAAAACAAGTAAATTAATTATAATAGATGAGGCTACAATGATGTCATGCTATGCCCTACAATGTATTGACCGTTTGCTTCATGAAGTCATGGATAATATTTTGCCATTTGGTGGAATGGTAATGTTGTTAGGTGGCGATTTTAGACAAACATTACCTGTCGTTGTACATGGAAATCGAACCAATATTATTGAAACGTGTATAAAGTCAAGTACACTATGGAAACATTTTACCCATCTTCAATTACAACAAAATATGAGATCAGAAGGAGAAAATGATTTCAATGATTGGCTTATTACAATTGGAGAAGGAAATCACAAATTTACCTGACGACACTGTCCATATCCCACCTCATATGATTTGCAAACAAGATCTTATATCCGCTATATACGAAACTACAATAAATAACGAGGACTATTCTGAACTTGCCAACAAAGTCATACTAACATGCAAAAATAAGGATGCAATGCTTTTCAATAATAAAATATTTAAAAAAATTAATGCACCGTAAAAAAAAATATCACAGTGCTGATTCTGTACTTGCTGATGATAAAGAAAGTCAAGCAAACTTTTCCACTGAATTCATAAACTCATAAACTCCTTCTTGAATGCCACCACATATTTTGCAGCTAAAGAAAGGTGCAATTGTCATGTTACTGTGAAATATGAAGCCAAAAAAAGGCCTATGCAATGGGACAAGATTAATTGTTCAACAATTAAAGGACCATTTCATAGATGCTGAAATTTTAACTGGTGCCTATAAAGGAGAGAGAGTTTTCATACCAAGAATAGATTTGGCACCAAGTGGAAGTAGTCTTCCTTTTTACTTCAAAGAAGACAATTTCCCATCATCACAGCATTTGCCATGACCATTAATAAATCACAAGGATAAACTTTCAAATCTGTGGGTATATTCTTCGGACAACCAGTATTTGCACATGGCCAATTGTACGTTGCCTTATCACGGTGCAAAAATCCACAGGCTATTAAAGTTTACATTGAAAACAATGAAAGTCAAGGTGATTTATTAGAGAATGGACCCATTTTTACTAAAAACATTGTCTACTATGAAGTACTGTAACTTTCAATCAAAGAAACACAACCCATGCCACACAAATTCAAAAGAAAAGTAACAAATCACCTCAAGCACAATGTAACAACAAAAAACAAACCAAAAATATAGACAACCGTTGGTTTCTTTCAATAATTCATTTTTATGGCACTCAAAAACTTTGCCCAGCACTAATATTTCCATATTAAACTCCATACAATGGCAAAACACATAGAGAACAGTGGTTACACATCGCAGACGAACTTTAATTTAAATCTCTTTTTAGAGAACCACTTTTCCACAGAGGAAACTCTATGTGCCATTTTAAACTATCACAACACCAACAAACAAATGTCAACCATTCGAAACCACCAATGACTAAATAACTCATTAAGTACTGTTTATGCATGATTAGCCTCACAAAACACTTGCCTTGCATCTTGCAAAAAATTACCTAAAAACTGTTAATTAACTATGTTACTGTTTTGAACGTTACAAGTTTTACAAAAATACTTTCAAGTTGGTTAGTTAGACATATTACAAAGTTGATGTTAACAGCACAAGCACGTTTTACTACACAATGTAAATGTTGGATTTCATGTTAAATATTAATCCAGGGAGTAATCCAACCGCCAGTTAATGTGGTCAGGAAGGAATTTTTTTCCCCCCCGCTTTGATACAATTGGCTACGTTTCAAGGAGGGTTTTTACTGTTTGCCTTCCTCTGAATTCAATATATGTTTCGCTTAACAGTTCTTAATGTACAAGTTGCATGTTAAAAAAACATTATCACAAGTTTACAATACTCATTGATCCAATGTTCAACTGTTCTTACATTCAAATGTTACCACTTTTACTAAAAGACTCTTTAACAGTTCCTCAACAACAAAAGACAATGATCTAAAAATAAACAGTGTCAAATACGTATATTACCGACCAAACAAATGTATAAACATGCACATCTCATTGCCGTCATTTTTTGACGGGCAAGTCGCTAGTTATGTAATACTACCGACTTGCCCGTCAAAAATGAAGGCATAAAATTTTCAAGCCTTGCAATTCTGTTGTTTGCCACAACAGAATTGCGGGTTGCGAGTTTAACGTTTAACACTTTTTTCTAGCCCATAACACAGAAGCTGTTCGGAGGCTCAAAAAGACGCCAATTGAATAGCAAAATAGCTTGCAACCTCAGTTACGGGTCCCTGATTCCCCCTGTGCCCATTGCGGCTCCCGCTTGTCCCCTGGGCCTATTGCACCCACCTCTATATTGCAGGCCTCGCAATGAGCGCCTTTGGTGCTCATCGCGGGCCCCGCAATGAGCGGATTTGCAGCTCATTGCAGGCCTCGGCAAACCCACAACTTGTGAACCTCTCCCCCCCTCTACCTCCCGGGCCTTGCGATGAGAGCAGCTCATTGCAAACTGAGGCATGCACTGTGCGCATGCGCAAGCCCGTAACTTTGAGTTTATAGGGATTGATAGCTGATGCTGCTAATTAGTCAGGTGTAGAAGATTTGTATGACTCAATAAATTAAGTCAGCGAGAGACCAGGGACTAGAGAGCCATCTTAGGTTAGCTGTGGAGATGTGTAGGAGTCAGGAATCAGAGAGAGAGAGAGACCAGGGACTAGAGAGCCATCTTAGGTTAGGTATGGAGATGTGTAGGAGCCAGGAATCAGACAAAGAGAGATCAGGGACTAGAGAGCCATCTTAGGTTAGCTGTGGAGATGTGTAGGAGTCAGGAATCAGAGAGAGAGAGAGACCAGGGACTAGAGAGCCATCTTAGGTTAGGTATGGAGATGTGTAGGAGCCAGGAATCAGACAAAGAGAGATCAGGGACTAGAGAGCCATCTTAGGTTAGCTGTGGAGATGTGTAGGAGCCAGGAATCAGACAGAGAGAGACCAGGGACTAGAGAGCCGTCTTAGATTAGCTTTGGAGATGTGTAGGAGCCAGGAACAAGAACAAAATATCATCATTTGAAGTTGTAGGGTGAATGATAAGGGTAAAGTGCAAAAGTACAGAGAAGATAATAGATATGTAGTCGAAGAGGTCAAACAGAGTTGAGACATTTTAGCATGAATAGTAAAGCAATTCTGAAATGTAATTGAGCCAACATTTTAAGCAGATAGAATGGACAGACTGGATGGGCCTTTTGGATTTTCTGTGCCATCAAATCTATGATTCTATAACATGGGAATTTGTGTCTCTCTTAAAATATATTTTTATCTGTTAAAAATCAGGAACAGAACATGGGACCCATCAAACATCAAACACAAATATGAGAAGAATAATGTCCATGTTATCCTGTAAAACACATTTACTAAGAGATCTTTCCAACTTGAAATGGAGGCTTTGAAGAATAAGCATTTTTAACTCATGATAATATATTTCTCTGTCTCGAAAATGTCTAATGAACTATGTATATTTAAACCATCCCATGAGATAGTGAAATAGTGTCACTCTCTGCCGGGCTCCACTATGGTGGCTCCAGATGGGCGCATTGATCTTGGTTCTGAGATGCTTGTTACTAATGTAATTTGCCAGTGTGTATTTCTGGATACTAATGAGTGTAGAGTGGTCTCTTACAGTGATGGCACATACCTCCCTGCTGTTCTGATTGAAGTGTGATGGATTTGGGCAGTGACAGTGTGGCCAAATCTCGTCTGGCCTGTCTTCGTGATGTACAATTATCATTATTAGTTTTTTTTCCGGAAACGTTGTATTCCAGTGCACACACTATTCCATGTCTCTCTGTGTTTATTGTGTTTTCTTTCTAAAAACATGTGTAGACAAAAAGTTGACCACAGTGGTGCCTTAAAGTTTGTATTTCTGTTAAAACATACACTTATAGTTTAGTAGTATTCACTGCATTAAATGTTTTTAGTATATTTACCTCACCTCTTCTCCTGAACATCTCTCCAAAATGTTTAAAATATTAATACTTTCTGCAAGCAAATGCTCCAAGTACAGAAAGATCCATTATCCTCTTTGACTGCTCTATCTATAAGTAACAGACTACTTTTCCACATGGAGATTCACATTGAAATGACTTTCATACTGGACTTAGTTCTACAGCACAACAAGGATACACCAAGGATACCTTCCCTGGCCTGGAGAATACAACTAAGCAAAACAACAAGATGATGGGCAACTATCCCTCATCTCTAGGGAAAGTCATAGAGAACGTTGGTGCTAATCCTCCGCAACCTCTCTGACACTGTGGACCATGATGACCCAAGAAATACTGTGGACCTGATGGTAGAACGCCAAGCTGGTTCAAATGATTTATTTAAGGCAGATGCCAGAGAGTGTCCTCAGAGGTAAATTCCTCTGCGCCTACACCAATGACAAATGGAGTTCCACATGGATCCATTTTATCGCATGTTGTTTGCTCTCTACTTAGTTCCAATGGCCCTGGTGGGTCGTACACAGTACTGGATTTGAGGATTTCCTTTCTGTGCACAGGTTAGTCAATTAGGATATCTGAAATCCAGGCGTGTGTCAACCCTCCAGGAATGAACTTGCCCACCCCAGATTTAGACAACTAACATATGATCCAGTGTCACTGATCAATGATTGTCTTGCGGATCCCCTAGCGTGGATGAGCGCCGCTGACTACCTACCCACTAACTACCCTAATGAACTCTTAGAGCCCCATCGTAAGGGGTTATTTTCAAGTGCCTTAGGGGTCTATAAGGACCTTCATAGTTATAGGATTAAATACCATGGGGGTCTTAAGAATTAGAACTTATTTGTTTACACAAGCATTTGGGTAATACAATATCTGGGGAAAGTGCTATATAAGTAATTATTATTATTATTATTATTATTAATTGGGATGGGATAATTTGCAGTTGCCTTTAAATACACTAAACAAAAGTGGTATGTACAGCACAGAGAATGTAAGTGCCATGTCTTGGCTCAGTAATAATTGTTATTTAAATGAATCATGCTTCTCACATCAGGCATTGCTGACAATTGGCAGTTTATGTGTAAAATGCTCTTTGTTACTTAAGTGAGAATCACTGTTTGGATTGATGAAG
This sequence comes from Discoglossus pictus, assembly GCA_027410445.1. Taxonomy (NCBI): domain Eukaryota; kingdom Metazoa; phylum Chordata; class Amphibia; order Anura; family Alytidae; genus Discoglossus; species Discoglossus pictus. The sequence goes on from CM050168.1 coordinate 55,631,727, forward strand.
GAGATTGTGGGCTGCAAACAGATGTGTCTGCCTGACAAGTTTATTTAAATACAACCAAATGGGATCAAAAGAGAACTTGCATGCTCTAATGAGAAATATTTTTAGCTCAGGAGAGTAAAGAAACTCCCATATGAACTAAAAAACATAAGCCTGAGCTTGTTGGGGAATAATGGAAAAATGTTACATCTATATCAAATGAGAAGGTGTCAGACTTTACATAATGTTAATTAAACCCAGAATCCCGCTGACAGAATCAGTCGTATAAATGCAAAACAACAGCAGCCTGCCTGGGCTATCAGCTGCTATTTGCTGCTTGAATTAAAAAGTTGGTTCCACGTGGAGTTAAAAGAGCACTTTATGCCCTAACAAGAGGAGTGAGTTGTTTAAATTATCCATTGATCGTTAATACAATTCCTGTTTAATTGTTTATAAAAGTAATATTCAATATTAAATAAGCTTTCAAAGAGTATCAGGGCCTCATTCTATTAATGGCCGTAAAATGGCCGCACGGATGTGATTCCTTGCGAGGGTGCTGCGGCCCCTCGTAGCCCTACGTCTACGTTGCTATTCAAATGAAAGGGACCGCAGCACACCCCTTCCTACGGACGACCGCAAGCCATGCAATCGTCCGTTAGCTTTGGCGGGCTTGTACCTAATCTCGGGCGTTAGCCCGCGGATCAGAGTGCAAGCCCGCCAAACTAAAAACTCAAATATAAATTCAATGCAGCACTGTACAGCGCTGTAATTGATAGGGGACACATTGGGGGGTCTTGAGGATGACATGTAGTACATTGGCTAGCTGGCACATCGCTGCTAGCCAATACTGTCATTTGTGGCCGCAGATCAAGTTGCTGCCTTGGAGGTCATCCAAGCCCGGGACTACAGCCAATCAGAGGGTGCAAATGCTTGGAGCCAATCACAATGGGATACACTCCCACGGGTGTATCTCATCCTAATTGGCTGAAGAGAAGGGTTAATATGTGCACATTGCCCAATTGGGACCCCATCATTATAGGGTTAATGCGTGCACCTATGCAGGGGTCTCTATCGGAGAATATAGGAGTGATGTGGGGACACTGTGGGGACACTGCAGGGGTCACGATCGGGTCCCATGTAGTCAGCGGGGGGCTTAACTAAAGCAGCCGCAAGGGCTTCTCAGCCCTTGCGACAGCTCCAGGGTACAAGTAAGCGGCAGCCCTTTTGGGCCCTTTTGCGGGCTTGGCGGAGGGTTGGCTGGGAGGAGCAAGTAATGTTATGTATATTTGTGTATGCCTTTTCTTTGCAGGTGTGTAATTTTTTTAACTTTTTTGTAGTGTGTGTGGGGGGGGGGGGGTGATGTCTTTTTTTGTATTGAGGTGGGGTTTGTAATGTCCTTTTTATTTTTTGTAGTGAGGGGGGGATGTAATGTACTCTTTTATTTTTGGTGACAGGTTTCCTTTATTTTTAATGACATTGTTTTTTTTTATTTTTTGTAATTAGTGGGGTGGAGGGGTTTAATAGGGGGTAGTAGTATCAGGTAGGTTAGTTTAGATTTAGTCGTTTATTGAGGGGGAATAGTGTAGTGTAGTGTTTGTACTTAGTGTCATGAGGGTCCTGGAGGATCCTTATAGCACTTATGGGGTTAATTATAGGGTTCTCATTGTCCTATGTCCTTCATGGACCATTATGGCACTGATTTTGTTAAATAGAGGCTTATGGGAGTCTGTATAGACCCCCATAAGTGATGGGTTAGATGGAGGCCTTTGGGGGTCTGTATAGACCCCTATAAGTGATGGGTTATATGGAGGCTTATGGCGGTCTGTATAGACGCCCATAAGTGATGGGCTTAGATGGTGGCTTATGGGGGTCTGTATAGTCCCCCCTAAGTGATGGGGTTAAATAGGGCTAGAAGGGGCTCTCTAGTCCCTGGTCTCTCTCTGTCTGATTCCTGGCTCCTAGACATCTCCACATCGTGACCCTCATGGCACTTGTAGGGTTAACCTAGGGGTTAATAATGTCCTATTGGACTGAGGGGATTTATTTTAGTCTCATAGGGGTCTATATTGACCCCCATGAGTGATGGGGTTAATTTTAGGTGCTGGGGGGTATTATAGTACCCCTGCTGTTTGGGGGTAACTATTAGTGTGCCGCGGGCCCTTTAAAAAACCGCGGCGGGAAATTCAAACCTCCCAAATTCCCTGGGCTTAAATTTTGAATTCAGGCCCGTGGTGGGAAATTTGGAATCCTGTAGATTCTGCGAGGGTCGCAATCGGTGACGATAGGGACCCTCTGCAGCAAGGGAAGGGGTTACTGCGGGGGGCCTATTGGATATATTTAATAAATCATGATGAAGTGACATAAGGATCACAGCTCATAGCTGCCTTGAACCACTTGATATGTACTATAATAATATGTACTATAATAATGAGGCAACACTGATATATACAAATTCAGGTTACTTCTTTGATAAATAATATTATTCAGTTTATTTATAACCAAGGGCACAAAACATTAATTACATCTCAAGTAAGCAGTGATATATAGTGACTTTATAGCACAATGACATGATAATATATGGAAATGTTCACCTTTTAAACACTCCAACAACTGACTATGCCCTATGTCCATCTCCTTTGCATCCTGAACCAGTCTGTAAGCTTGAGTGCTCGAAACATGTCTAAGAAGTTTGTAGAAAAGGATTATCTGTATCTGTCTGTTTAAATATTTATTGCATTGAATGGAGTTACTGTACCCCACCTCTACAGAATATGTTTGTTGTTGTTCGGTTGTGTCTGACTCCCCGTGACCCTATGGACCGCAGCTCACAAGGCACATTTGTCAACCACTGCCCTCTGAGTTCCCTCATGTTCATTGCTTCAATGATCTCATCTATCCATCGCCAACTCTGCTGCCCCCTTCTTTGTGTGCCTTCAATTTTCCCACATCAGAGTCTTCTCTAGGGAATTGTGTCTGCTCATGATATGGCCAAAATATATGTTCATGGTTTGATTTCTTATAGTATTGATTGATCTTCTTGTGGCAGTCAGTCTTCTTTATGGTCCAGCTCTCACATTTGTATGTTAATACTGGGAATACCAGAGTTCTAATTATGCAGAACATTACTTTTTAATAGCTTGTCTAGGCTTGCCATAGCTTTCCTCCCTAGAAGCAAAAAGTATTTTAATTTCATGGCTGTAGTCACCATCTGCAGAGATGTTTGAGCCTAGGAAAATAACATCTGTCACTGCCTCCCACTTCTTCCCCATCTATTTTCCAGAAACTGAGATTGCAGTTTTTTTTTTTTTAAATGTTGAGCAACAGGCCAGATTTTGCACTCTCTTCGTTGAAACTCATCAATAGGTCCTTTAGTTCCTCCTTACTTTCAGAGTAGTATCATCTGTGTATCTGAGGTTGTTGATTTCTCTCAGCAATATTGATTCCACTTAAGTTGAGTAAATAAGGTGATAATATACAACCTTATTGTACTTCCTTCCCAATCTGGAACCAATTAAGTTGTTCCATGTTCAGTTCTGTGGTGCAGGGTCCAACCAGATCCTTCCCCCTGTTGTTATGGAAAGGGTTCTTAGGGATGGGAGCTTCTGTGGGAAAGGGTCTTGGGGGGCACTGAGTGAGTGAGTACCGGGGGCGAGGGCCCTCAATGTTTTTTTGCATTGGGGTCTTCAATTCTCTCTCTCCACCACTGATGTAGACTGACCTTATCCAGTCCACTGGTCACTGCTGAGTTTTCCAAATGTGTTGGCATAATGCAAACAACACTTTCACAGCATCACCTAGTAGGATTTTGAACAGTTCAGTTGGAAGTCCTGCAGCGAGGATTCAATGGCCCATCTCACTTCACTCTCCAATATGTCTGGCTCCAAATTATTGGACAATCTACTGAGGTTATCAATGTTATTAAGATCCTACCTGTATAAATCACCTGTAAGTTCCTGCCACCCCTTCTTTAACTAATCTGCTTCTGTTAAGTCCCTACCCTTTTTGTCTTCTATCATGCTCACTTCATCATGAAAGGTACATTTGAAATCCCCAATTTTCTTGAAGAGATCTCTTGACTTTCCCATTCTGTTATCTTCCTCTGTCTCTTTACATCGCTCATTGTAGAATGTCTCTTTGTCTCTTCTTGCTATCCTTTGGAATTATGGTTGACATATTACAAAAGTAGTTTCTATATGAAGATATAGTGTGCAAAAATGTATTAAGGCACAGAGTTTCAGGAAGTCAATGTACATCCAAGTTGTGATTATTGACCATCCTTTTCACAGATAACTGACTTCTCCAGCTCTAGGTAAAACGCAAGACGGATTTTATTTCAACTCACTAGTCACTTCAATCAACAAATCTCTTTGTTTCTATATTTGTCATGCAAAAATAGAATAAATAATAATAATAGAATACAATTAGAAATGTGTGGCATTAAAGAGTCACAATACCCTTCTGCATTTGGAGAAGTATATTTTAAATATTGCATAAATTGTATACTAAAATCCGTGTTATATGTCCAAATTGTGATAAAAAAAATCTTTGTTATTGTACATACGTTGTACAACTGTATTTATACTGTAAATATACATAGAAAAGAGAAAAAAATCTAAGTTTTATAAAGCTAGAATTAAAGGACCACTGTAATCACATGTTTACTAGATGCAGTTGTAGATATTATTATTATTTTTTTTAAATATAACCTTATTTTATTGTTTTTGGCAATGAAGCGGTAACACAAATGTAGAGTAAGTCAGTTGTAGTATTGATATATGACACTGCTATCGTAATCACAAACTAAAAATAGCCTGTTATTGATCCATAATGTGCCGCAATGGAGGTTGCAAATATGGTACATTTCTAAATTAGAATTAATAAAAAATACTTTATCAATGAATCGTTATTTAAAAAAAAAAATCAATTTTCAGCTGTCATTTAGTCTTTCTGATCCACCGGCAAATAAATATGTATATAGTTTGTTAGTAGAGATCATTACTAATAATTACTGGTTGTCCCTGTAGCTTTGAGCCAGTTGTTTTGGTGCAATTAATCTGCAGATCAAACTGGGCATGCTCAGACCCAGGTAGGTACCCACATGTTCAATAGCAAAATATGACGGACACAGGATAAATAAAGATCTGATGTAACCGCTTGTAAATTGTGGATCAAGACCCAGTAAGGAAATTACTAACTCTCAACAAGTACTATGTCTAAAATGCAGTGGTAAATAATGAAGGATAATGGGTTGAACCCTAAGGCATGTGACATGGCATGAGATTGGCATCATGGAGTACTTGTGAGTCCAACCTCTTAAGACTTTTAGTGCTAGTAAACCAAGGTGACATTCAGCACAACTAGTTATTATCCTTTCCGGGTGCCTTTAGTTATTAATCCCAGCAGAAGAGCCTGTTAGATAACCCATACTTTGAGTTGTAAATCTGATGTAAACTAACCTGTTATAATTAACCTGTATTTTAACAGGTCTAATTTAGTTGATGTCTAAGACATACACCTGTTTTAAGAAAATAAACTGCAAGCTATTTTACCATAACAAAATAATTAAATAACATTACAAGCTATTAGGCTAGTCTCCATTAGTTACACCAGACTGCATGGCCATATGACACTAAGCAATAAACGATCCCTGTGGTGATCAAATAATTGGGATTTCTTTGTTATTTAGTAGCTGATTAGTAATTAAATCAGTATTTGAAGACAGAAAATCTTTGTAGTTTTTAAAACTTTGATCTTTGGTATTTCAGGATCCTACAGGGCTGCTTCTGTCTGCGGCCTATAAGGTACCCAGGGGTAGGATAGACTCTTTTCAGGAAGTGCTGTCCTGATAGGAGTATTTTCCTTCCTTTTTCCCAGCAGAGGCCACTGCAGGCAAATTAACCTAGCTATAGAAACCTTCCGGGCCAATTCTGTTCCTAGTGCTGGACATATACAGCCTTATTAAATTGCAATTCAGCAAATTTAAAAGGGCTCTATATAAGCACAGAGCATATTTTTTTTGAGTTTTTAGTTAGTGATGTCCTTGCTTTTGGATAGAAATTCACTAACTAAAAACTTCTGTAAAAAAAATATGCTATGGGCTTCAATAGAGCCCTTTTAAATTTGCAGAATCACAATTTAATAAGGCTGATAGGGCCTCATTCAAATGTGACTTGGCCAATTGAATAGGGCTCTATATAAGCACATAGCATAATTGTTTTTAGTTAATGAAAGCAAGGTCTTTACTAACTAAAAACTTCTGTAAAAACAAAATGTTATGTGCTTATAAGGATCCCTATTCAATTGGCCAAATCACAATTGAATGAGGCCCATAGTAGTCCATAGTGCAGGATTAGATCTGCCTAGGACGTTAGCTGGAGTAAAACACTGCTATATAAAGCCGACATCATCCATTCGTCATTCAGTCGTGTCCCACTCTCCTCGACTGTATTGGCCAGGCACATCTTGTCTCTGGTCTTGCTTATCCATAAGGTTATCCTGTCAAAGATACTGGAGAGGGTTGCCTTCTCCAGTGGGCCACGATTTGTCTGACCTCTCTGCTATGACCTGCCTATCTTGGGTTACCTTACATGGTAGAGCTCACAGCTTCATTGAAGTACACAAGCCCTGTCACCACCACAAAATAGCAATCCAGAATATAAATAAATCCAGAATTAAATATAAAAACAACACTAGAACTGGTAAAACTGCCCATCCTCTGCATACAAGATCAAAAAATTATACACAACAATTTCTAATACAAAGTCATTTGAAGCCTGTGTTAATTACAGCTACAGAAATCGGCTTATGGGCTCTGTGCGACTGATTTACAGACATGGAGATTTGGGCTGATCTTTTTGTGAAGAGCTGCATCAATCCCTCTCAATCCTCTTTGCTTCTGAGGATGTTTCCAGTGATAGTTTATTTTGTTATCTCGACTGCAATTGCACAGACTATTGTAATTGCTCTAAAGATTATATTTAATAAATAAACCTGATAATGACAGCACTTAGTCTATTAATCTTCATTACAGACAAATATCCTATAAATTGATTTGCTACACGTTAGATAGTGGAAAAGAAGAAGCCTATTTTTACATGATTAAAGGACGACTGCAGTTTGATAAAACTAGCCAAATAGTAAACACATTTTAGAGAAAAGTTTTGTTTTAGCTGACTGTGAGGGGCCCCATGTTGTCGCTTTTCAGCTCTGATTGTTGGCATGGTGTTGACATTTTTTATTTGTATTCAACATTGTTGGAGAGTGGTTTATTGCCTCATTGGTATGCGAGTTCAACTTTTAAAATGTGAGTGTCAGGGATCTGCCTGGTAGCTTCAGTAAAACACCTGTGTCTGAAGCCAAGCACTCTGGAAATAATCTTCCTAGAACTGCAGCCACACCCAGGAATTCATTCTCCTACTGAACAAGGAGGAGCTGAAGTCTTAGGCTGATAGTTATAGAGATCTGCACCTCCTAAGCCTTTTTATGATGTACAGAGGTGTTTCCACCAGAAACATGAGGAAATTAGCGCCCTATCTTCAGGACCAATCATGGATCACTTGAGGGTATCTAGTTCAACCTTCCCAAGTGTTCTCTACCAGCTTGTGGTGATCTCTCTCAGTGTGCTCCTACCTGTCAGAGCCTGGTGGCTCCTGTCCTCAAGTTCCGGTCCGTACCTGTGTGGCTCCTGTCCTCGAGTTCCAGTCCGTACCTGTGTGGCTCCTGTCCTTGAGTTCCAGTCCGTACCTGTGTGGCTCCTGTCCTTAAGTTCCAGTCCGTACCTGTGTGGCTCCTTTCCTCGAGTTCCAGTCCGTACCTGTGTGGCTCCTGTCCTTGAGTTCCAGTCCGTACCTGTGTGGCTCCTGTCCTTGAGTTCCAGTTCGTACCTGTGTGGCTCCTTTCCTCGAGTTCCAGTCCGTACCTGTGTGGCTCCTTTCCTCGAGTTCCAGTCCGTACCTGTGTGGCTCCTGTCCTTGAGTTCCAGTCTGTACCTGTGTGGCTCCTGTCTTTGAGTCCCATTCCAAAACCTGTTGGACTTCCGTCCTTGAGTTCTAGTCCGTACATATTTAGCTCCTGTCCTTGAGCTCCAGTCTGTACCTGTGTGGCTCCTGTCTTTGAGTCCCATTTCGAAACCTGCAGGACTTCCGTCCTTGAGTTCTAGTCCGTACATATTTAGCTCCTGTCCTTGAGCTCCAGTCTGTACCTGTTTGCTCCTCTGCTGGAGTTCCTACATATCATCTAGCACAGTTCAGTATGACTACAACCTCACAGTGATCCCTTCTCTCCTTTTGCACATGCCTCTGCTGGTTGTTGGAGGCATCCATTTTAATTTGGTGAAAGTTGTCTGTATAAAAGGGGCATTTACATTTTTGCAGGACAGGGCTTGAATTGAACTTGAGATTGTCTACGACTGAACGGCACGCTGACCTTCGCGCACTGGACACCAGCGCACCGTCATCAGAGCTCAGTTCTCTGCGCTCTGATGATGCTCTGTGCTCCAGCCTGCCAAGAGGCTGCCAAGGCTAAGGTAAGGGGCTATATATTTGTGGGGCAGTGGGACTGGCATGTGTAACACCCTTACCTTATCCTTAGCAGCCTCCAGTAAATATGAGATGGGGGCCTCTGTAGCAGATGGGATGCAGGCTGGCATTCTATTTATACTACTCCGAACTGCTGGCTGGAGCGCAGAGAGTCATCAGGGCGCAGTTCTCTGCGCCCTGATGACGCCGCGCTGGTGTCCAGCGCGCAAAAGACGTGCCACCTTTTGGTGAAAGTTGTCTGTATAAAAGGGGCATTTACATTTTTGCAGGACAGTGCTTGAATTTGAACTTGAGATTGTCTACTACTGAACATGTGCAGGGGAAGGGAGTAGGTGACAAATACCAAATCCAATCATTTAACAAATTCTCTCCCCCTCTCCCTTTATCTTCACACTCTTCCTTTGTTCAGTATATAAGAACATAAAGGAACTGTTCAAGTCAGACAAAATGGAAACTTTCTATATATGGATTTTATCTATCTCTTTAAAAGAGGCAAATCCCATAATGTAGGACGTGTGACTCACTCCAATGCAAAAAATAAAAAAATAAAAACTTTCCCATCTGTCACATTCATCTGCACCAAGTTCCACTGGATGATTTTTGCTCATTAAGATAGACCATAAGCAATATTATTTTTACCTTCAGGGCTTTGCTGAAATATGGTTTCTTTAGCTTCCTATTTTGACAGATCTGCCAAAAAATATGTTTCTGTTCTATTATTCCTCAGAGCCTGGACTCGCACTGACCTCATATTCTTGTTTAAGGATACGATATCAATAAGCAATCTGTTTGTGTCTCAGGATTTTATATCTCTGTTCTACAAAAATATTGACTTCCACATAATCAATTCATTAAAGGATCGTTTGAGCTGCATGAGGAATGGATATTTCTTTCTGTGTACAGACACTAATCGGTAAGCGGTAACTCCATCCGCTACACAAGAAACAGTAACCCTCAGTGTACACAGACTGCTGCCTTAATTCATTGAATCAATATAATTTATTGCTAACTTTCAAGCTATGTATAAACCAACTACAGATCTAATTTTAAAAATACGACTATCTGGTCTGTCCATTGTTTGTATGTACCAAAATTAGAGGGACACAGAAAGTTTCCAGAAATAAAAGTACACACATAAATAAATATAATTCCAATTCATTTTTATCTGAGCTTGAAAGTTAGGTAGTTTAAGTATATATTACCTGGAAAGACACTGCTTCTTTGCTAATGACTTTATCTGAAGTGATCGACTAACTCTCACAGTGGGAAGCGATATACAGGAAGAGTATGCTCAATTGTTATAAATATAATGATATAATACATTTAAAATATACAACACTTTAAAGTATCTGTCATTATGCTGATTTAATTAACTAAGCCTGCTCTACCTGCTTATCAACACCAAGATATATTTATGTCTGATGACAGAATCAGCAGAGAGGGAGATATATGCTCTACTTTGCATAGTTAAAGGTAAAGGTTCAAAGTGGTTCTTTAATAAAAGTAACAATCTCATAATGTGTAAATTTAAAATTAAAATCTGGATATTTCCTATTAGGTGCCTGCCACTAGCGCACCGCTAATTTACTATGTGCTATCTGCCACTACCCTAACCCCAAACTCTAAACCCAAAACCCTAACTCTAATCCTAACCCTATCACCCTAACCACTAAACCATAACCTTAAACCCTAAAAACAAATTGATCAATGCCGTGGCAGGCAGATTGGCGCGGGAGAGCACATAGTGTAGCGGCATAGAATAGGGAAGGTCCAGTAATCTTGTTAGATCAGGTAAGTGAAATTATTGACCATTAATAAGATGATAATGCTGCTGAAATATATTCCTCTCATAAGAGAAAATGAGGATATGACAAAAACGTTGAAACACATTGACAGATTTAATAAATCAGAGCTGGTCTATATCCTTTGGTGTCACACCCTCTGGCATTATCAGACACAATGGCAGAAAGGAGGTGTCTGACAAGAGGAGGTGTTCTTATCTGGTGCCCCATTGTGGTGGGAGGCCTATATAACAGCACAGTGGACAATTCAAAAACAGAATGACTCAATCCTCCAATCAAAGAGTTCTGCTCCCCAGTCAAGGAGGTGTCCATACTGTGACACCCGCACCATTGAAAGACTGCCCCTCCCCAATATAGAAAGAACTAATAGATAAAAGGTCCATACACTAATCTTAAATAATACAAACCTATTGGCTACGTGGGCAGATCATTCAGTTTAAATTTCACCCCTTTTTGGGTAGACTTTATCTGTTGTCCAAATATAACTATCCATGTCATTTTCAGGTTAGTTCAAATGTTGTGCAGGGGGGACCAACCATTCTCATCTATGTCTATAGGTAGGTTCTGGGTATACAAGGAGAGGAGGAAGAGGAGGATTCAAGTGCCAATTAGTTTTAGCCTCAAAATGAATAGTTTTAAGGTGTTACCCCAAAAACATGACCAACTTGCGAAGTATGTAACAAACTTACATCAGCACATAACATTAAATAATTATATATTTTAGACTGTAACACTTACTCCCGCCCCTGTACATGCTCATTACCAGGCAACTTGCAATAATGAATGTGAAGTATGCTCCTGCAGAAATGTAAATGCCCCTCTAACACATGTAACATCGCCAAGTATCATGGATGCCTCCAGGATCCAGTATAGGCATCATTATTTATTTTTTCTGTTAAAGACCAGGGACCCCATTCAATTCCAAGCTCGTAACTCGTTCTCAGACAGCCGCATGTCTGGGAGTGAGTTGCGGACTCCTGTTGGTCTCTGTTTGAGAGGCTATTCAATTGATCCAGTTCGCGAGTTACGATCTTGATGCCAGCTCCGTAAACCATGCACTGTTTCAGAGCAGTTGTGGGCGGGAACCATATCAATTCACCAAGCCCGTAACCGCCCATTTCGAATTGGCCAATAGAAAATGAGACAGTACAACATTGAGGTTACATGTCAATCAATTAGGTTCGGGGGTCCAATATGCGTTCAGACTCGCACAACTTTGAAAATAAAGAATTATGAAAATGAATGCCAATACTGTTGTAGTCCATGTGGGTGGCCTGACATGTATTAACTCATTGATACCCAAGATCGATTTAACCCCGAAATGACACATAAATATAAATTTAATTTCCTGTAGTTTTGCAGGCTTGAGATTGTTGGGCAATTAATTTCCAATGTCTTTCATCGCTTTCCCTGTAATTTACAGTGCAGTATTACTTCTTTATTTGCATTTACAGTGCTACAAATTGGTGTTTAACCCCTTTGCGGGTCCTCTCGAGCATTTGTAGGATTTTCTCCTCCATTTGCGGTTTACGAGTGTGGATACGTTTACGAGCTTGGGGCATTGGAGCAATTAAATAACGATTTTAGCCTTGCGAAAGTGACAGATCAAAGGCTTCTAGAGGATGTAAGTTACGAGTTTGACGGACGCCATCTTCAAGCTCATAACTCGTAACCCGATCCGAGCCAATAAAAAGACACCAATTGAATAGAAAATTTGCCTGCAGGCTTACTTTTGGGCCTCCATATCTCAAGTTCGGCCAATTGAATGGGGCCCTAGGTTTACCATTCTCCTGTCTAATTATGCTCTTTTTTGTGTTGTTCAGTTGTTTCCAGCTCTCCGTGAGCTCATTGACCAAAACGCACCAGGACATCTGTGTGTTCTTGGTAATGCTGATCCCCTTAATATTCATGGCATACATACTGGAATGGGTTGCCAGTTCCTTCTCCAGTGGGCCACAGCGTACAGCTCCTGGTATTTCTAGGTGGTCTCCCATCAAAGTACAAATGCATGGCCAGGTGGCAGGGGTGAAAGCACCGAATCCTAACCACTGGACCACCATAGAACTTAATTATGTACTTAGTTGGACTCAAAATTTGCAGACAAATATATGTTTCATTATATAGTGGCCATAAACCAAGGAATCACTTTCTAGTATACATACTGTTGGAAACCCCTAGAATTTCCATGCAGAAAGAGTACACACAAAGCCTCAGGTGATGCTGTGATCTAATGCATATCATCAGATGTTATATCCAAACAAAGCCATCTCCTTTGAATTTTATTTTTAAGCTCCCACAATCAATATGTAAGAATGATTGTCATGCTGGGCCCAAATAAAAAGCAACACAGTATGCAACAAATCTAAATGTAAATGAAAATGGTATTTATATTCCAAATATAATGTCATCCCCCAAACCTGTATTTGTTTTTAGAGCAGCAGATGTCCGCCTAACAAGGACACTGCGCGTTTGTAGACTTGTCATATAAAATATTAACTGATTTATGAATCTAATTTCTTTCAGCCGTTGATATTATACTTCATAGATTTATGAAGGAGTTACAAGCATGGAATCGATTGCCACTTTAGCTTTTCTCCTTTGCAGCCCCATACAGAACAGGGATCTGACAATACCTTGTAATTGGTACCTGAAATTGGCATTTGAAAGATGAAAATGCCTTTTAAATGATAGTACTTGCTGTCTGGCATTACATTTTATATCAAATCCACAAGCATTGCTACAGCTCATAATGAATTCCAGAACACAAGGGGGAAATGCCTGTTCAATCTCTTTTTGCTCCCATAAAGACTGCAAATTCCCTGATTAGTTAAATGTCAGGTATTCTTGTTGGTTGGTGACACTCAAGTGTAAAAATACTACTAGCAGAGAAGGTACCTATTTTGTTTAAAGCCTAAAACAAATGATTGAAGCTAGGATGCAAAATAAGGAAATTATTCAAGAGGCACAATTAAGAAAACACTGTAATATACAACATCCATCAACAGATTAAAAAACACTGTCATTTATGGAAAACTTGAAAAATTATATAACACACTAAGAGAATTATAAAAGTCATAAAAGTTATCAATTGATTTGCAGGTCAATGAGTGAAATAAGTATTTGACCTCTTCGATGTAGTACTTGGTGGCAAAAACCTTGGCAATCTTGAGCCACTCCTTTGTTGCCTTGGCTGTGAGTTTTGGGTCATTGTCATGTTGGAATACCCATCCACAACCCATTTCCAATGCCCTGGCTGAGAGAAGGAGGTTCTCACCCAAGATTTGACAGTACATGGCCACGTCCATCGCCCCTTTGTCGCGGGGCAGTTGTCCTGTCCCCTTAGCAGAAAAATACCCCCAAAGCATAATATTTCCACCTCCATGTTTGACGGTGGGGATGGTGTTCTTGGGGTCATAAGCAGCATCCCTTCTCCTCCAAGCACGGAGAGTTGAGTTGATGCCAAATAACTCGATTTTGGTCTCATCTGACCACAACACTTTCACCCAGTTCTCCTCTGAATCATTCAGATGTTCATTGGCAAACTTCAGACGGGCCTGTACATGTGCTTTCTTGAGCAGGGGGACCTTGCAGGTGCTGCAGGATTTCAGTCCTTCACGGCATAGTGTGTTATCAATTGTTTTCTTGGTGATTATGGTCCCAGCTGCCTTGAGATCATTAACAAGATCCTCCTGTGTAGTTCTGGGCTGATTCCTCACTGTTCTCATGATCATTGAAACTCCACAAGGTGAGATTTTGCATGGACCACCAAGGCTGACGGAGACTGACAGATATTTTGTGTTTCTGCCATTTGCGAATAATCGCACCAACTGTTGCTACCTTCTAACCAAGCTGTTTGGCGATGGTCTTGTAGCCCATTCCAGCCTTGTGTAGGTCTACAATCTTGTCCCTGACATCCTTGGACAGCTCTTTGGTCTTTTGGAGAGTTTGGAATCTGATTGATTGATTGCTTCTTTGGACAGGTGCCTTTTATACAGGTAATGAGCTGAGATTAGGAGCACACTCTTTGCTGTTTGATAGGGGATAAAATACTTATTTCACTCAGTGACCTGCAAATCAATTTATAACTTTTTTGGCATGCATTTTTCTTTTTTTTTTTTTTGCTATTCTGTCTCTTACTGTTAAAATACACCTACCATTAAAATTATAGACTGATAATTTCTTTGTCAGTGGACAATCGTTCAAAATCAGCAGGGGATCAAATACTTTTCCCCCTCACTGTATATATATTGGGTTTTTTGAGGGTAAAAAGAATACTACATCCATCTATTATTTACATTATATGGTTGTCCATGGGTCTTGCTACTACCACTATATACACAAACACCTATAGTATGCCTTTTTAACATGAGAGGGGTTAAATAATTTTTCTTTTGTAGAAAATAAGTTTTGAGTTTATAAAATTAGCTTCTGAGTCTGATACGCATGTTCTAGCAAATGAGACTCGAGTTAATTCAAAAGACGTAGTCAAAACCTTCAGAAAGCTACATTATAGTGTGTTAAGGCATATGCATCTCTTCTCACTACCACATTGTTCTACATAAACATTATCATGCAGGTGTCAAGATAATGGCACAATAGTAGTCCATTTATCAGAAAATACTTGACACACAATATGGGACATGGGTCACACAAATATTAATTTTAATCCTGGTAAATATTTTGTACCAGAGCGCTCTCAAGTTGAAAGAAACAGATATACACAACATATTTATCAATATTTGTGATCGGTGGAAACCAACCTTGTGACGATGAGTAAGAAACAGTTTATCAGATAGAGAGAGAGAAGGTGTGGGGCCTTTGCTGTTTTCCGGGTGTTTGCTGTTCTTCCTGGCTTTTTGTCTCTTCCTGGTCTTTCCTTCTTCTGTACTATTTTCTTTTCTTGTTTACATACATATTTATTATGTTTTTGCAATAAATACAATAAATACAGAATTAAAACAAGACAGTGTAATACCAATATACATACAAAACAATACAAAGAGAAAATAAATAAATAAATAAATAATAGAAAATAAATAATTGACAGTCGAGAGTACTACCTTTATCCTCATGGGAAGCCGGGTTTAGAACGCCCTTTAAGAGTGTCTATGTTGAGAAATATACTTGTCCCACAGCGTCCTATAATTACTAATAGTGCCATAATTTACAGAAGACAAGTTGTCCAATGACTCTAATTCAATTAACATATTACAGCCTACAACATCCTCTATTTCTGACCATGTTGGAATATTCAAACTTTTCCAGTTTTTAGCCAGCAGCCATTTCGCCACCCACAAAACATTAAAAATAATACCTGATTCCTTATTAGTAATGTTCAACGGAATAATGTGGAATAAAATAATTTTGGAGGACATCTCCACCTCTTTCTCAATTATTATTGGAGACATCTTTCTCAGAAATTATTTGCCGATTTACATTACCACCACATATGGAGGTGTGTCCCTTTTTCCTGACAACCCCTCCAACAAAAATTAGTAGTTTAAATCCTGAGACAGTTCATGAGAACATTTTTCTAAGGAGGCTGGAAAAAAATACCATCTTTGGTGTAGTTTGAAGTAAATTTCTCTAATGAACCACTTTTATAATCTTCTTGGTCTGAGAGAAAGCAGCAAACCATCTGTACTATTTTCTGTCTAGTCTTTTCTGGCTTGTCTGACAGTCCTGTCTGAGACAAACCTGACTGACATTCTTTGGCATAAACCTATGCCCTCTTCATATCTACCCTAAGATATCTTACTATATCTGTCTATCCGAATTCTATTCTATCTCCCCAACTCTTCCTAACAAACCAATAACATAAAGATGGATTACTTCAGACTATCTTGAGAAGGGGTCCTAAAGATGTGACATGGGGGTTAGCCTGAAATTCTATACATGGTATGTATAAACTGGCTTAACTTTCTAATTTTTAGTAGAGTTAAAATTAGTCCAATATACACCAATCCTTCTATTACCATTTTGGGAGTGGTCACAGAACCAAGACTCATTAGCACCTGCATTTCGTACTGTAGGTGTTAATTAATATATTTAAATCTGTGCCCATATTCCCTAAAACAGACAGATTAACTTTATTCAATAATGTAACCATTTAACGCTGTTACATAACCAATTATTAAAAACACATATACAAAAAAACATACTTAGCAAAACTAAAAAATACTGTATATACTCGAGTATAAGCCGACCAGAGTATAAGCCGAGGCACCTATTTTTCCACAAAATACTGGGAAAAATGAGTGACTCGAGTATAAGCCGAGGGTGGGAAATGTGCTGCCCCCTGTGTCCCTCTTGTGCCCTCTGTGTCCCCCTCTTGTGTGCCCTTTTCTTGTGTCCCCCCTCTCTCCCCCCTGTGTCTCTTCTCCCCTCTCCCTCCCCTGTGTCTCTTCACCCCTCTCCCTTCCCTGTGTCTCTTCCCCCCTCTCCCTTCTCTGTGTCTCTTCCCCTTCTCCCTTATCACCCTCCTCAACCCCCCTCCTCATTCTCAACCTCCCTCCTCAACCCTCCTCCTCATTCTCAACCTCCCTCCTCAACCTCAACCCCCCTCCTCATCCTCAACCTCCCTCCTCATCCTCCCTCCTCATCCTCAACCCCCCTCCTCATTCTAAACCCCCTCCTCAACCTCAACCCTCCCATCCTCATCCTCAACCACCCCATCCTCAACCCCCCTCCTCAACCCCCCTCCTCATCCTCAACCCCCTCCTCAACCTCCCTCCTCAACCTCCCTCCTCATTCTCCCTCCTCATCCTCAACCTCCCTCCTCATCCTCAACCCCCTCCTCAACCCCCCTCCTCATCCTCAACCCTCTTCTCAACCCCCCTCCTCATCCTCAACCCCCTCCTCAACCTCCCTCCTCAACCTCAACCCCCCTACTCAACCTCCCTCCTCATCCTCAACCTCCCTCCTCAACATCAACCCCCATCCTCAACCCCCCATCCTCAAACCCCCTCCTCAATCTCAACCCCCCTCCTCATCCTCAACCCCCTTCCTCATTCTAAACCCCCTCCTCAACCTCCCTCCTCAACCTCAACCCCCCTGTAACGGAGTTGGAACACAAATCCAATATCTCCGCTGGTATACGGTACAATATCCAAGAAGCACTACAGTCTCACCATTCCCAACCTCCCATATTGGACGACACTCAATTTGGGAGTCAAATGAATACTGACTTTATTTTGTTATGTGCAGAAATATTTATACACATCTCTTCCCAAAGGCAATCCACATCCCCCATAGTTGTAATATTCTGCAGAGCATAAACCAACATACATACAGTATAACAGTAGGATCATATTTTAACCAAGAATTAAATAACCATAAAACAGGGTAAAACATTGATGGGTTCCGTTACACACCTCCCCCGTGACCATAAGCCGGCATACACGGTCTGATCCCAACGGATCGGCCTGGGGATGTCCGGACAAAAGTATTTGTTAATCAATTCTCTAGTTTGACAACCCATCAGCATTACTGCAATTCACATTTACTCACATTTCACATATCCACAGATAGCTGGGATCTGAGTGCACAAAACTACTGAATAGCGCTCAGATCCTATTCACACAGTTCAATTGCCATGTAGCTAAAGTCTTTCCCATAGTCTTTCATTATATGAATGGGCTCCATGGCATAGCTATCTGTGGTATCACCGCTCCCACAGGGCAAGTACCGAATGACCCCCCTGTATGTGAAGGGCCAGAATGAGTGACATAAACTCTGGTATGGCCGAATACTGTGTTTAAAGGGCAATATGTCCCAGGGCCATAGTCGCAGGGCAGGAAACTGGCAATAAGTCCTCTCCAGGACAAAGTGGCGATGGGCTCTTCGTCACACATTTCCCCTTTGGGGGGAAGTCTAACCAGGCACCTGGATATTTCGCTGTGGTGATGGGGCAACACGCTGAGGGGACTTGAGGGGCAGAGGCCAGCGGCACTCTGCCCTGATGCCAGCTCTTCTGCTGGTATAACCTGCAGGACATTCTGCGCTGTACAAGGGACAAAGGGGGGGCAGAGGCCGACTGCACTCTGCCCCGCTGTCAGCTCTTCTGCTGGGGTACTTGGGACATATTCCGGCTCAGTAGCCAGGGAAAGGTGGGGGTCAGTGGGGGTTAACATTTCCTCTATTAACCCTGGGGCCACATTAGGAGTTAGCTGGGGAGGGGAATTTGTACTTACCCCCTCCTCCGGTTGTCCCAGTGAGGGTAGTTTGGGATCTGGACAGGCGGTCCAGCATCCTGGTAGGTCAGGCACAGAGACCACGGTCCCATCTGCACCGTCTGGGAGATTGGTGTCTCCCCTTGTTAGGGTAAGCTGTCGCTGGGGGGAGAGGGCGACACCTTCAGCTCCCTGGGGTTCACAATGCCGCTGGGGGGGAAGGACGCCACCTTCAGCCCCTTGGGGTACACACTGCCGCTGGGGAGGGGGAAGGATGACACCTTCGGCCCCCTGGGGTACACACTGCCGCTGGGGAGGAAGGACGACACCTTCAGCTTCCTGGGGTACACACTGCCGCTGGGTAGGAAGGACGGCCCCTTCTGCTCCCTGGGGTACACACTGTCGCTGGGGGGGAAGGATGACACCTTCGGCCCCCTGGGGTACACACTGCCGCTGGGGAGGAAGGACGGCACCTTCTGCTCCCTGGGGTACACACTGTCGCTGGGGAGGAAGGACGTCCCCTTCTGCTCCCTGGGGTACACACTGCCGCTGGGGGGGAAGGATGACACCTTCGGCCCCCTGGGGTACACACTGCCGCTGGGGAGGAAGGACGGCACCTTCTGCTCCCTGGGGTACACACTGTCGCTGGGGAGGAAGGACGACACCTTCAGCTCCCTGGGGTACACACTGCCGATGGGGAGGAAGGACGACACCTTCAGCTCCCTGGGGTACACACTGTCGCTGGGGAGGAAGGACGACACCTTCTGCTCCCTGGGGTACACACTGCCGCTGGGGGGGAAGGACGACACCTTCGACCCCCTGGGGTACACACTGCTGCTGGGGAGGAAGGATGACACCTTCAGCTCCCTGGGGTACACACTGTCGCTGGGGAGGAAGGACGACACCTTTAGCTCCCTGGGGTACACACTGCCGCTGGGGGGGAAGGACGACACCTTCGGCCCCCTGGGGTACACACTGCCGCTGGGGGGGAAGGATGACACCTTCGGCCCCCTGGGGTACACACTGCCGCTGGGGAGGAAGGACGGCACCTTCTGCTCCCTGGGGTACACACTGTCGCTGGGGAGGAAGGACGACACCTTCTGCTCCCTGGGGTACACACTGCCGCTGGGGGGGAAGGACGACACCTTCGACCCCCTGGGGTACACACTGCTGCTGGGGAGGAAGGATGACACCTTCAGCTCCCTGGGGTACACACTGTCGCTGGGGAGGAAGGACGAC
The DNA here is from genome assembly GCA_027410445.1 of Discoglossus pictus. NCBI lineage: Eukaryota > Metazoa > Chordata > Amphibia > Anura > Alytidae > Discoglossus > Discoglossus pictus. Next base: position 55,651,452 of record CM050168.1, read on the forward strand.
ACCTTTAGCTCCCTGGGGTACACACTGCCGCTGGGGGGGAAGGACGACACCTTCGGCCCCCTGGGGTACACACTGCCGCTAGGGAGGAAGGACGACACATTCAGCTCCCTGGGGTACACACTGCCGCTGGGGAGGGGAATTAGTTGGAGTATTCCACGTGGAGCGGTTTCTGTTTCTGGGACAGTCTCTCTGCATGTGGCCCTGCTGGTTACACGTGTGGCACCTGATGTACCGTGGAGGGGTTTGGTAGTTCCCACCACCTGGACGAAGTGCTGTTGGGGGGTTAATGGTGGGAGGTGGGTTAGCCGCTCCCAAGATGGACCGCTCCCGTGCCCGCTGCTTTTCCATTATGTATTTGTGGACATCTGTCATTAACCATTCCAAGGTTTTTCTGGGAAGCGTACCTGGGAAAATGGCCAGTCTGCTTTGGAGTTCTCTTCCAAACTCAGTCTGTGTGGCATTAAGAGGTACTGTAACCGCTGCCCGGTCTCCCTCCATGAGTTCCTTTCTGTCTGCATCCCTGTAGTCCGCGGCCGCCTCCTCCTCCTCATCATGGAATGCTGTCCGAAAACTAGCCGGTTCCATCCTGCTGTAGCCAGGGGCGCTGTACGGATACTAGCGTTGCCCTCAATTTGTACTCCACGGAATGGTGTCTCCTGTAGCTGTCCTTCTGACCGTGGGAACAATTCCGCCACTTGCCACCAAATGTAACGGAGTTGGAACACGAATCCAATATCTCTGCTGGTATACGGTACAATATCCAAGAAGCACTACAGTCTCACCATTCCCAACCTCCCATATTGGACGACACTCAATTTGGGAGTCAAATGAATACTGACTTTATTTTGTTATGTGCAGAAATATTTATACACATCTCTTCCCACAGGCAATCCACATCCCCCATAGTTGGCCACACAATACACATAGAGGGACAATTGGTGGGTCACACCTCCCTGAGGCTACCTTGCAACTTTGATACAATCAGACAATGATTAGATCATCCTTCTTTGTTCTTATGTCTGAGAATGAAAACCCTTTATACAATAGACTTCATTAGCTTATGAGGAGTCTCTGTAATAGGATTATCTCTTATGCCAAGGTCTGCAATGGTCTGGGCTAATATTCTGCAGAGCATAAACCAACATACATACAGTATAACAGTAGGATCATATTTTAACCAAGAATTAAATAACCATAAAACAGGGTAAAACAGTTCCATTACATCCCCCATCCTCAACCCACTCCTCAAACCCCTCCTCATCCTCAACCCCTCCTCAACCTCCCTCCTCAACCTCAACCCCCCTCCTCATTCTCCCTCCTCATCCTCAACCCCCTCCTCATCCTCAACCCTCTCCTCAACCCCCCTCCTCATCCTCAACCCCCTCCTCAACCTCCCTCCTCAACCTCAACCCCCCTACTCAACCTCCCTCCTCATCCTCAACCTCCCTCCTCAAACTCAAACCCCATCCTCAACCCCCCCATCCTCAACCCCCTCCTCAACCTCCCTCCTCAATCTCAACCCCCCTCCTCATCCTCAACCCCCTTCCTCATTCTAAACCCCCTCCTCAACTTCCCTCCTCAACCTCAACCCCCCCATCCTCAACCCCCTCCTCAAACCCCTCCTCATCCTCAACCCCCTCCCCAACCTCCCTCCTCAACCTCAACCCCCCTCCTCAACCTCCCTCCTCATCCTCAACCTCCCTCCTCAACCCTCCTCGTCATCCTCAACCCCCCTCCTCATTCCAAACCCCCACCTCAACCTCCCTCCTCAACCTCAATGCCCCCATCCTCAACCCCCTCATCCTCATCCTCAACTCCCCATCCTCAACCCCCTCCTCAACCTCAACCCCCCTCCTCATTCTAAAACCCCTCCTCAACCTCTCTCCTCAGCCCCCCTCCAAAACCTCTCTCCTCAGCCCCCCTCCTCAACCTCAACCCCCCTCCTCAATCCCTCATCCACAACCCCCCATCCTCATCCTCAACCCCCATCCTCATCCTCAACCCCCCCATCCTAAACCCCCATCCTCATCCTAAACCCCCCATCCTCATCCTAAAACCCCCTACTCACTTTACCCCTCCTCATCCTTAACCCCCCTCCTCACTTTACCCCTCTAAATACCTCCCCCTCTCCCGGTGCCAAAGCAGGAAGGAGCGGAGGCCGGAGGAGCAGCTGCAGATGGAGGTAAGTGAGGGGAAAGGGAGAGGGGGAGGTATTTAGAGGGGTAAAGTGAGGAGGGGGGTTTAGAATGAGGAGGGGGGTTTAGAATGAGGAGGGGGGATTGAGAATGAGGAGGGGGGAGGGAAAGAGACACGGGGGGTTAGAAAGACACAGGGGGGGTAGAGAGACATGGGGGGTTAGAGAGACACGGGGGGGGGGGCTTAGAGAGACACAGAGGGGTTAGAGAGACACTGGGGGAGAGTGACTCGAGTATAAGCCGAGGGGGCCCTTTTTAGCCTTAAAAAAGGGCTGAAAAACTTGGCTTATACTCGAGTTTATACGGTATATAGTTTTGTATCACACAATAAACAAAACTGTCTTACATCATTATTAATTGAATTGACTGATTTGATGAATTAAATTAAATGTAATCAATTTTGTTGTAAGACCAGTAAGAAAATAATAGCTTGCCAATACCTAAATACAAAGGTTATATAGCTTGCAATCTCAGATGCAATATAACCAACTTTGATACATATTGCTTCAATATATATTTCTATATTCTAGCTGCCATATAAATTGTTATACCATATTTCACTGTTTAGAGTAACAGGGTATATTGCTAATTATTAATATCATAATTACTGTACCAAATAGTCAGCTGATTGTTTATACACTCTGTGTATCATTTCTGTATTGCACTAACCAAATATACTTAGCACATGAGAGAGAAAAAGAACATTATAAACCAATGATAACATTCAAATCATGTTGATAGTAAAGAACGATAAGTGCCAGGCTACTATATAGAAAATATATAACTTTATTAATAGAAAAGGAAAAAGTATTTACATAAACAATATTAAAATCTGACGTTTAAAATATATATGAATCTGTTAAATTGTTAGAGGATCAACCTACCCTTACTAAAATGAAAGAACTTCTACAAGACTTTCAAGCTTTATGTTGGACATTAAAAATCAAATCATTGAAAACGCAAAGGCTATTAAAGAAGTTAATCATAGAACAATTGACCTAGAAATTAAGTTTGATAAACTAATAACTGATCACACCACCCTGCTAACACACTCAAAAAATCTTGAAGATGAAGTCGATGACTTGAATAAAAAAATTGCCTCTCTGGAAGACAGGTCGAGGTGCAAATATATTAGGCTTAAAAGTATCCCAGGACAAATTGGTGATAATGATCTAAAACAATTTCTGATTAAACAAGAGGAATACAAACTAGATGTTTTTCGTAGAATCTCCAAACCAGCATTTATGGACAGTACAGTTGCAAGGGATGTTATTGTCAAATGTCATCATTTATCAACAAAAGAATTAATAACATTATTGTTATAATTTAGTATATTTTGGATTTATATGGGAACAAATCCCAGAGTGTAACTATTATTTTTGTTTTCACTAACCAAATATAGGCAGACTGTTAACCAAACTTTATAAGATTACTAGCGACTTGCCCGTCAAAAAGGACGGGGCAATAAAATTGTAAGGCAGGTAATGTTGTTTGCAACAGACATTAATTTTTGTGGTGGTCTGAGATCCTTTGGCGGTCATTGCGAGCCTCTTGGTTGTTGTATTTTTTTTATCAGAGGCGCTTTTGCTGTCCCCTGGAGTAGTTTTTGTGCTATGAGCAGCGTTGGCGCTCGTTGTGAGGTGAATGGCTTTTGGGTTTATTGCGATAGTGTTGTTTTTTTTTGTGTATATGTATTTTTGTATGCTAATTAAATAATTAATAAATTAATATACTTTGCGTAATTGTAAGTAATATATGCAGGAAGCATTGTGCTGAAGAGCTGACAATCTGTTTTGATGTTCCTGCATCATACAATGTAGGTTTGCAGTCTTATTGAGCTGAGGTGTAAGTGTCAGCAATGTGTGAAGTGTGTAGTGTAAATAAGCTGCTTGCGCGAGGGGAAGCCGTTAGTGTAGCTGGGTACTTCCGCATTCTGCAAGTTAGTGTTTTAAAATGGTGGCAAATGTGTATGTGGTAGGCGGGTTTGTATGATGAAGCGTCCTTGGTAATGGTGTATGTTGTAGGTCATACATGTTTTTGTAAAAGATGTATTTGCTTTGTGGTATTTAGCGGCTTTACGGGTTGTGCAGCCTCATTTACGTTTTTTTCTGGGGCCATTTTTTCTCTCGCTTAGGGGATTTTTGAGTTACTAAACTTTGTAAGTTTGACATAAATCAAGGTTTAAACAGTGTTGCAGAGGTGTCCCCAATTTGGCAATTTTTTTTTTTTTCTAAGTCCCGCGGCTGCAGTAAGTCATTGCGCGTTTGCTTTTTTTTGTAAAGTCCCGCTTGTGTGGTCATTTGTAACGGGTTGTGAGGCGCCGTAGAGCCTCCACCTCTGCAAATGCAGACCCTCCTGTGGCTCGTTGCAGCTGACGCGGGAGCCTCCACCTCCGCAAATGCGGCCCCTTGCTTTGCGAGGGTTTGCATTTGCGTCCTGAAAGTCGTAGGGGGTCATCATCTCCACCAGCGCAAGGAGCGCCATTGGTGCTCCTTTACATTAACATTAACTACATTATTACTTTGCGAGGGCTGCAGTTGCGGCGGTCTCGCTACGCGAGCCCGCAAGCGTTAGCAACAACCCATATTGCTGACAACTATATATGTGATATACACTGTTTATATACTTCTATATTGAACTAACCAAATATAGATGGTATTAAAATAAATCGTTAATCCACATTTGATACGTTTATATATTATTGATCTCTGTAATGATCTAACCAAATATACATTTTGTTAAGACTAATTTTTATCCAATCATCCAAAAGAGATTGTAATAGACATCAGGTAAATTGTACATTGTGATCTAACTAAATATCAAAGCTTAGAAGTGTAAACACTTATAATTGTTTATCCTTGATATTTACTGCTATCCCAATAAATGCTTTTTCTGCACACAGCATATACTTGTCGAAATAATCTATACACTGTAATATTTTAAGAAACTATATTAATCTATACAGTGTAATATTTATGTCATATCAATTGCATGACATATATCTTCTACTAGATATATTGTTTCATATGCATTTTCATCTATTCATTCATTTGCCCTCATTTTATGACGTTTGAAGCTTAACTTCTTAACATCCACTTCAGTAGTATCTTCTCTAGGAATGATGACACATATATCTTCAAGATATGTTACCTCCCTTTTTCTTTAGGAGCATACACATACTTTATATATCTTTGATATGTTACCTCCCTTTCCTTTAGGAGCATACACATACACACTTTATATATCTTCATTTGGTGCAGACTCTTCCACACAGCAGGAAACCAACTGACTTATACATAATTGAATCTATATGGCAGTTACTCACTGACATCACAACATTCTAAATTATTTAACTGTTCATGAACCAAACATTCAACATAACATACATTAATTAACATACATTGGGTAATCAAAACTTAACATTACATATTACATAACTATAAAACATACTATAAAAGTACTGAGCCCAAAAGGTGGTCAGGGAGATCTTGACAACTTCTCACCCCTTTTAGAGGCAGCATGCCAGTAATCATCTCTATCAGATGAACATCGGCATGCTGCAAAATTAAATCCATATGTAAGTCCTGGTTTGCGGTGGGGCAATCAATAGTCCAAAAATATCTATAGTCTAAAGAACAAATGGTTGCTTAGGAATGCAACTCCATGGGAAGAATGCAGACTCAATATAATTTCCCCATGGCCAGGACCAATTCCCCCTTCTTCCCATTAGGTTAGGAACAAGTACAATTTTCTTGGGGACTACATTGAAACTGTGTCCCATGGGGCCCTTATCCATAGTCCATGGAAATAGGAATCTCCAAGCTAGCAGGGACTTGAAATAGTTCTTCCCCTTCGCAACCAAACCAGTCCCAACAGCAGTCCTGTTATATCTAAGACAGTCCATGGGCCTATGGAACCAAAAGTGGGCAATACATCACTTGTGACATCAGTAGTTGAACTTATCAGCTGGCATCAGAGATCTTGACCGCTTTTGCTCCAACATTTTCTTTCCAACACACCAGTGCCAGCTTCTTAAACTCCTGAACCTATTCACTGTGCACAAACTTGATGAAACAGACACATTTGGGAAGAGTTTCTGCAGGACACCCCGCATCTCAGTCTTTGTTGCATGTACAAGTTAGTTACTCTCCTTTCTGGCCATGTTCACTCTCTCTTGTAGCATTTTTTCAGTTGATACTAATGCCTCCAATGTAGATTTTTATAGATTTCAGCTCACTGTGCAGAGCTATAATACATTTGTCTTTCTCTGCAAGGGCTTTTAACAATTCTTCACTTGGTGTCGCTGATGAGATCCGCTCTCTTGCGGATTGTAGCTGTTAGGCTCTTCAGCTCCTCTTCTCGCTGCTTCAGCATATTTTGAAGCCCTTTCTGCTGTGATGATCTGGAGACATGTTCTTGCAGCTAATGTTAGGCCCCTTCAATTTGAAACTGCAGCACATTGACTTCTTGCTTTATATCCTGGATTTGTGTTTCTTTGTCTTTCAGTTCATTCTGTAGCTCCTGTACCTATAATAGTCACCTGTTCTGCCTTTTTGAGTTGGCTATTTGCTAACTCTTCCTCCAGGGCTTCAAGTTCCTTATTCAATGCCTGGACCATTTTCTCTTGCATGTCCGCTCAGAGGATTTCAGCCTGTAGGTGATCTTCTACAGACTTAATCTTCCCCTCTTTCTTATGGATCACATTGCTCAGTTCCTTAACAGTTGAGGTAACTGACACCTATCCTGTATTTTGAGCCTGCAGATTTTGAATATCCATTCTTACTTATTATTATTTTTCTCTAAATATTCTTAACTCTTCTTCCTTGTTTGCCACTTCTATGAGTCTGGCCACTAAAAGTTCTTTCAATGTTTTGATTTTTACGTATTTATCTTGATTACTCTTCTCCATTTGCCCTAATAGATCTTTGTTATCCTATAATACCTTGATCTGCAATTGCAACTCCTTGTTGTGATTATGCAGAGCTTTGTATTCCTCAACTTTATTGGACACTTTTGCCAGCTCATTCTAAAGTTGCTCATTGTGAGATTTTTTTTTCCCTCTCTTCCAATGATACTTCCTTGCAGCTGTTCCATGGAGAGAGCTGCAGCAACCTGCTCATCCTTCAGACTGTGGAATATATTGATTTCTGCTTTTAGGGTACTGTTTTCTCTCTGTAGAGCCTTGAGCTCCGCTCTGCTAATTGCAAAATTAGCATGTGCCAGAGCCAACAAATCTTCTGTTGAACTGTCTTGCTGGCCAGCACCCTTTTCACCTAGACCAACCTCTAGCTTGGCTGCTACTGGGCTCTGGATCGCCATAGGCACTGGGGAGAGGCAAGCAGGTGCCTCTCTTCTCTTCGGGTATACTTCCTAACTGATCTGTGCCCTGAGACCACTAACCTATCCATAGTTAGATCTGGAGGCATCATAGCTCTCCACTTTTGAAAACTTCTGGACACCTTGTCCTCGTAGGTAGCCATCCTGCTGCTTGTTTCTGCAGTTGCTGGTTTCTGCTGTAGCGTCTAAGATAATTGATGAAGGGATCCCGCTGCTGCCTTCAGTTTGTGAAGATCTGCTTTCTTCAGTTGGGCTTGATAAGTCTGTTGTGGCTATACCTACCCAGCAGACCTTTCAGGTTCTTTTGATCCCTTCACCAAGACAGCTGATGATGTCTCTAAAATGCCCTTACTCAGATGCAACATTTAATAATATGAACGCAGGCTCAGCATTATAAAAAAATCAGGAACTGCTTTTATTGCTGTACAAACTTCATAACAGGTTTAAAGGGTGAATGTTTAAACTTGAACTGATAACATTCTGTAACAGTCTGTGAGTCTTTTGGGTTTTGTATAAATTGCTAATACAGTCATTAACAATGTTTCATATGCAAGGCATCATAACATCCATTCCAGTAAAAAAGTGAAAAGTCTTATCTTTTTTAAGGATCTTAATACACATATATATAGGTGAGGACCTGTCTTTGGAATCTATAAAGTATAATGTACCAGGAAAGGAGCAAGATGGCTGGATGAAGCTGATACAGTCTGGTGAGAATTATCAGACAGCCAATTGGAGCACCTGGAACAGAAAGAATCAGATAAGAAGGGAAGAAATGCAACACAAGAAGTTGCTGTTCCATCGGGAAGGAGGAAATAATGTCGTTGGTGAGCCTAAAGAGAGAGAATTGGAGACCCTACAGAATGAGCTGAGAAAGGGATGCCGACCAAGAGTTGTACAGAGCGATAGCAGAGAGTCAGCTGCTATGTGAGCCGGACACTAAACCCCATCTGGTTGTAATGAGGGAGCGACTGAGTGATATGAAAGAGTTCACCAGAGAGAAAGAAGCCAAACTCCATAAGCGAGAGAAGGACCTAAGAGGCAAGAGACCACAGAGTTTAAGGCAAAGAGTGAAGAGAGAAATCAAAACAAGACTTACGCTGAAGCATTAGCAAAGGCCAGAAAAGGGATGAGAAAGCTGTTCATAAACTTATGGAAAAGAGAGAACGTTTAACAGAAGAATTAAAGGAGCAAATGAAAGACAAGGTAACAGAAATCAATGATGTTGGTGATTTGCCCCCCGGGAAGGGACTGTATGGAGAAACACATTCTCATAGGAAAGTACGAATAGTACTTTTCAAGGGTCCCTGGGGGAGGACACTCAGAGACGGGCAGGCCGTCGTCCTACCTGCAAAGGTTGGGCTGTGACAAGAAATGGCATGGGGAAGTAGGCGGAATTATCAAAGTGCAATATGAAAAAATAGTAAAGAGATGTGTTGGCGATGCTCCTAGCAGACCAAAGAAGAGAGTACTGGAGTATGAGACGGCTGAAAGAGCGATAGCTTCGGTGAATAAGATAAAGTCTCACTGGTGCCACAGTGACAAGAAGAGTGCGGATAGCTCACAGATGGTACAGAGGATGCATTGGATCGCAGACCCGGCCTTGGGGTGGGGGATATGTGATGGTGTGTCACCAGAGATCAGTAGAGAGCACTTCAAGACTTCTCCCCATGAGTGAGATGGTTAGAAAGCATGGGTGTGGCTGCAATCAGGAGATTTGTTTGACAGAGCTGGAGTGTTGTGGAAGTGTGCATGGCTGCTGCCAGCAGCCGCACTGAAAGTTGATGGACCAATGCCAGAAGCTTTGAAGAGAGAGCCTGCAGATAAGAGGAACAGAAAGTCCCTGAATGTGAAGACCGAAGGAGGTATCTGCTTATGAAAGAGGCCTGAGATACAGAGCCTGAGAAAGAAAGACACTTCTGCTGCCTATTTTTGGATTGTATTTTTACACTTATATGTAAGACAGTGAGGGAACAACAGTTTTGTTATGCAGGGCTTCAATGAGAAGCTAGGATTTTGTTCCTGCCTATGTATGTATGTATGTATGTATGTTTGTTTGTGTGTATATATATATATATATATATATATAGTACATCTGTGTTTACATTTGAATGTCTACAGCAAGTTAAAAAAACTGCTTCCTGCTCAGAATTCCAAGAAAAACAGTTATTACTCTGCATTCTGGGAAGCTGACCTGAGACATGCAAATGTGCCCACAAATGCCTCGCTCTTCAATCCATAGCCATTTTTAAACATGTCTTCCTTTAAGCTTATGCCTGCTGTATTACACAGCTGTAATGCAAAGCCAAGGCTGGATTTTACACAAGCTGAGTATCCTATCCATGTACAGCTGTTTCAAGCTTACTGGCTATCATCAGCATGGAGCGGGATCTCAGCTTGTGTTGTGGACCTTATGAGTAGGTAGTTAACCGCAACAATCATTTAGATACAGTATATTGTTCCATATGCATATTCACCTATTAAGAGACTGTGATAACTGCTGCCTCATTTTATGAAGTCTGATGCAAACCCTCTTAACATCAACTTCAGTAGTGTCTTCTCTAGGAATGCTGACACATACATATGTCTTCAAGATATGTCACCTCCCTTTTCTTTAGGAGCATACACTTACACACTAACAGGTTGAACATCCAAATCATAATGCTAGCAGGTTCTTCAATTGTGGAAAACAGTGGTGGGCAAATCAGTACTGCAAGAGTCTCCAGGACTTATGAATTTATGTGCATGAACACACATGTATCAATCAGCATGAATTAAACTATGGTGTGCTAAAGCAGAAGACACAGAGATCCAGAAATCCTGGGTTTTAAGTCTGAAGAATAACTGCCCACATATGCTAGGGAGAGAGAATGTGTAACATACTGAAGACTGAACTGATCATACAATGAGACAAGTATGCCATCTCACACCCCACTCCAGAGCAGATTTAAAAATATAACATAAATAAATGTTTACTTACCATAGTTCCCACCAATCATAGTCTTCACAATCCAGTTTGCCACATTGCCATGTTTAAGCAAAAAAGCCATGTATGCTTTATTTACAGTATACTCATTTGAAGAACTACCTTTAATAATGGGAAATCTTTTTAGGAAGTAAAAAATACACACTTATTATTTATATATATATATATATATATATATATATATATATATATATATATATATATATATATATATATATTAGTGACTTGCCCGTCAAAAATACGGGGCAATAACATTTGATGCCATGGCAATGCTGTTTGCCACACATTGTAAAGCTGTTTGTACTCTGAGGACCTTCGGCGCTCATTGTGAGCCTCTCCTCTCGTGTACTTTTGCTCCTCTTAGCACCTTCTGCGCTCATCACAAAGACAGATATATATGTATATTTTTTTAATAATAATTTATAAATTAGTTACTTAATAATTAATATACTTTGCCTATTTCTAATTAATATATCCAGCAATCAATAGCCTGAAGAGCTAACAATCTCTTTTTATTTTCCTGCAGCATACAATGTACAGTTGGCCTGTTGCTGCCCTGAGGAGAAAGTGTCATGAATGTCCCAAATGTCCATTAGAAATAGGCTGCGTGCGCGAGGGCAAACCGTTGGTTTAGTTGTGTAAATCGGCATTTTAGAATCGTAATGTTATTAGTTGCAAGCTAGTGTTGTAAAATGGCGGCATTTGTGTATGTGTTACGCGGCTCGCGAGCATGTTCCGTTCTTTGTAATAGTGTATTTTGCACCTCGTACGTTCCTGTGTGAAAGTGCAACGCGGGTTTGTAGCCTCGTTTTCATTTTGTTTGGCGGACATTTTTTCTCTCGCTTAGGCGAGTTTCGTGTGAAAATGCAGTCCTGCGTGTTTCATTGCCTTCACTGCTCGCCTCGCCTCCCGAGGCTCGCAGGCAATGAGCGCCTTTGTGCTGTGAGTTTTTTTGCCTTAACAGCTCGCCTCGCTATGAGAGGCTCACAGGCGATGAGCGCCTTTGGCGCTCATTGCCTAAGTGCTTCAAGTTAACGACTCGTAGTTTGACAACTATTATATGTGATTAGATTAGATTTTCAGCAGTTCAACTAATAAATCCTGACATTATGGACTGACACCTTTCAGTTATAATAGAGGAAATAGTCTCCATGTTATATGTCCCTATCCACCTGTAGATTAAAGGGCCACTGAATTCAGCACAATTTGGAGCACACCACTGTAAAGATCTCCTAAAATCATGTTGAAATACGTTTTTGAATTTTTTAAGTATGTGTATTTTCCACTGAGAGTTCAATAAAGTAAAGCCTGTGCTTACATGAGTCACTGACTGCCCACTGCCAGACCTGCAGCTTCAATACCGTGTAGTGAAAAAATAGAGTTAACCCTCAACAAATCCATATGTGCAGAGCATGCCATGCTGGAAATACCTAAAACAGTCAGTTGTTAGTTAACTTTTGAGTGTATTCCTGAGTTCCGGGGAAAACTGCTATCAATCAGTGTCCTCGTCATGTGCATGGCTATCTGTTATTAATCTGTTATTAATCATGAAACTGCCAGTAGACAGGATAGATGTGTTTGTAAACCGACTTAAAACTTTAGATTTTTTTAGCTGTTATTAGTGTAATTTAAAAAAATTATATTTTTAACATACAATCTTCTTTCACACCAAGAAGAACCTTTACAGTGAGGTAAATGTGCATTTAATTATCAAAAATGGTGGCTCCCACTGCAACTCAAGGTTATTTTTTGTTTGTAAAAACATTTTGCTTATTATAAAGTTTAGTTCCTGTAATGTAGTAACCCCTTAATGCAGAAACCAATGCATGATTTCTAAATGCAAGTACATAGCATGGAGAGGAAACATCTAGAAATATTTTCTGTGAGTTTTAATGAATTTGTTCTGTTCGGTTCCAGCTAATGCTCCAGAGGGCTGACAGAGCGTCCTGTAATGTGCGGCTCTGAAAATGCCACATGAGAAGAATCATTATTTGAGTCATGGATTATAAACTGATTCAGTGGAAACTCATTGCTGCAGATTGATATATTAACTGAGCTCCACCTCAAGACTTCACATTAAATGGGTTAAGATGAGTGAACAGGTGCAGGACCCACACCAGTTACATGGAATAATTACACCCAAACTTGCTGAAGATTTTTTTTCTGGACTTTTAGATAATTTTCTATATTTGGGCTGTTTATGATCTTTGTATGTCTACTTAATTAAGGAATTTAGTTTTATTGACTCTCTGCTGGTAGCGCTGCTCTGTGCTACTTCTTCAAAAGCCTCGCTAATCTCTGAGAAATATATATTTACTAGCTACTTGCCCTAACTTGCAGACCTTGCGATGAGGGCCTTCTGCACTCATCGAGGGCCTCGTAATGAGCACCTTCTGCGCTCACTGTGAGCCTCTCCCTCCCCTCTAATTTACAGGCCTCGCAATGAGCTCCTTTGGTGCTCATTGCGAGCCTCTCCCCCCTCTACCTTACAGGCCTCACGATGAGTGGCTTCGGCGCTCATTGCAGCCCCCCTACCTTATGGGCATCTCAATAATCTCCTTTGGTGCTCATCGAAAGCCCCGCAATGAGCGCCTTCGACGCTCGTTGCAGACCTCTGCAAACCCATAACTTTCGGGCCTCTCGATGAGCACCTTTGGCATGCGCAAGCCCGTAATTTTTAACATAGAGTGACCGACAAATCGCAATTACGACAACTATTTATGTGATTTTTACTCTATATAGAACGGATCCTGCACAGGTAGTTTCTTGCTCATCATCTTTCAAACAGTCTATGGTTTGGGAGTATTTCTACGTTCCAAAATACCTCATTTAAAGGTGCTGAATATTGATTCCAAATATGGTATTATCTTTATTTACTTTGTCAATTAAATATTATTAAAAATAATATGACATTTTTAATTTCTGTCATTCAGCTTCTCTCACACTCTCTCAATCTCTCTCTCTCAATCTCTCTCACTCTCTCTCTCTCTTTCTATCATATATATAGTTGGCGTATTTGCGAGTTTGTGTGTAACGCTTGCAAGTTACGGGATTACGCATGCAAAGCTGCTCATTGGGACGCCCGAGATGAGCACCAAAGGTGCTCAATGCGAGGCCTGCAAGGTAGAGATGGGAAGAGGCCCGCAATGAGCGCCAAAGGCAATAGGCCAAGAAGGTTGCGGGTTTGCGCATAGGGTATGCCGGGGCCTGCAAAGCCACTCATCAAGAGGCCTGCAAGGATAGATGGGGGAGAGGCCCGCAATGAGATGTAAAGGCATTCATCGCGAGGCCCGCAATAGGCCCAGAATGTTGCTGGTTTGCGCATGCAAGGCCCGTAATAGGCAAAGAAGAAGGTAGAGGGGGGCGCTCTTTTGCCCACCGTAAATGAAATGATTGTTGTGGTAAACTACCTCCCCACAAATGGATAGGGATGTTGGGTTGATGACCCCAACTTAGGCGTAGCGCAGGTAGGTGTGGCAGTTTGGAGGTACAGATTCCACTGTTGGACCTTGTGCAGGGGCCACCGGTGTTCCCTCCTTCCTGGTTTCGGGAGTCAAACAAGATATCAACAGTGTGCAGACTCCTTGCTTCAGAAACTGAATGACTATCCGCTTTCCTTGGTGTCAATGGTGATCTGTTGCTTTTAGTTGGGCTCTGTTCACATCAGTGCTCGAAATTGGAGCTGTCGCATCATAGTAGGGATGGAGTTGTAAAAGCGCACAATCTCCTTTAGGTAACCACAATAATATGGGGTGATGACGGAGCCTGAAGCAATGGATAGAGGTCCCTCTTGTGTTGGTTGTTTTCTGTGGTTGTCGCGATCAACTCCCGCTAAGATCTGTATCATTTTTTTTCATTAGACGGTCCACATTGCCCATAGTCGCTAACCGATACGGTGGATATTGTGTATCTTATCTATGATTTTCTATCAATAAAAATATATGTATGTTTCAAAAGTCCCATCTCCTTGAATTTCTTATGCATGGAGGACTACTTTACATAGAGGAGTAACAAAACCTTCCATACACACTGTCATCCAGTTGGCGAATACACAGTGTCCTTCCAACACCCCATCACCGAGATACGTGACACCCATAGAAAACAACCAACACGAGAGGGACCTCTATCCATTGCTTCAGGCTTCATCATCATCCCATATTGTTGGGGTTGCCTAAAGGAGATTGTGCGCTTTTTTAAGCCCATCCCTACCTCCCCACAAAATCTACTACACAAGCTAGGAACCAGTCCCAGTACCCTTGAAACAGTGCCGTCTGTGGGTAGGTTTCCTGGCTTGATGGCTTTTATAGGGGTGGAGGCAAGCAGCTTGTCTAGTGCCTCAGAAACAAATGATAAAGATTTATTAAGAAATGTATTAATGATCACTAACTGAAACATACTGTTAGAGTATTATAATGACCTTTCTGCTTGCAGTGTAGCTAGAAGTTTAAAAATAAGTTACTTTTCTGCTTTGGGATAGCTGCTTTTCCAGTTTCATATGCTGCGCTCCAGCACCACAGTCTGTATCCCTCCGACCCAGATCTGTCAGGCAGATAGATAGCTATGTCAGTCAAGTTTGGATGACTCTGAATTACTTGAACTTGCTGTATGTCTCGTCTGTTCTACAGAGAGCTCCAGAGAAGAGATGGCGATATGCCCAGTACTGTATTAAGACATATGATATGGTTGTACTGTTCTTTTCAAGGTGCCAATCATTATTTTGAGTAGATAAACGGAAGTGGGTCTTGTTGAGTTATTTGGGGTCTGCCTAGAGATTGGTGAGATTACATGGATCTAGCAATTTATTCCAGAATCGACCAGACATGAGTCATTTTTTATACTGACGGCATGGACCAAACAGTTTGTATTCCATGTAGCAGGAGCCTTAACTTACCTTTGACCTTAACTTCAGCCCTAACAGTAAACCTAACCAATTGCCTTACCCTATGTCAAAAAATAACACTAACCTAGACCTGACTCCAAACCTAATCCTCACCTTAACCCTAAACACACCAACCTCAATATAATAATACTATTAATAATAATAATAATAATAATAATAATAATAATATATTTATATAGCATGTTTCATCATGAAAAGGATTCAAAGCTCTTAGGAGAGAGGAAACAGGAGACATATTGGAATGCCTGGGTGAAGAGCATGGTCTTCAGTCTCTTTTTGAAAATGTCCAAATTACGAGTATCTTTTATTTAGCGTGATAGAGAGTTTCAGATTGTTGATTCTCAGGATCCAGTGGTTTGTGTAGAGATCCTGGGGATGGTGAATAGATTTTCAGCTGCAGATCTCAGAACATAAGTGAGGAGTTCCTTCAGATATCTGGGGCCTTCATCATGTCATTCACAGGGAGCCAGTGTGTGGCATGGAGGACAGGTGTTATGTGGCAGGGACAAGGTTGGTTTGTTAATAACCTTGTGGCAGCGTTCTGTACCAACAGTAAGTCATGCAGATCTTTATTTGGCAATCGTAGATAAAGGCAGTCTCCTTAGTACAGTAGTGATGATATAAAGATATGAACCAAAGTATGGGCCTCTTCTGGGGGTATCACCAGATCGATCCTAGCTACGCTTTTTAGATGGAAAAATTAGGATTTGATAACAGCTAATACTTGATGTTTAGTGTTAGACCACAATCCAGAACAGTAAAACTGGCTACATCTGCCGACACTACAAGACACTACAAGACTCAAACACTGTGTCTCTGCTTCCCCAGTTTGGCTCCTGGGGTCCTGGTTTTCAAAATATGTTGTGAAAGACTCACTCTAATCGGATATTTAAAGTATTTGAAGTTAAAGTTGTTTAAAAGAACTACATTTTTAAAAAAATAAATGATTTCCTCTAATGTAAATGTTCTATGTGCAATTATTTCGAGGTGGAATCTACCATTTTTGCTTTCTACTGATCAAATTCATGAGGTAGATGGAGAAAACTTTAAATGCTAAGGCCATTTTTGTCTGCACAAAGGGAATCGGGTAAATACAACTGCCAGTGTTTTCACTGTAATGGAAATCAAATTAGTTTACAAAAACACACCCTCCTGAGAAAAGAACAGACATCATCAGGTCAGAAAAGATAATAGAGCCTGAAGTAAAGAATAACTGAATATAAAGGTTACAAAATGTAAATGCTTTGTGATTATTTATTTATTTTCTGAAAATATATAGAAATTGAATGTCCGCTTGTCCCTTAATATTGTTGCGAAAAGCACATAGACTGAGAATCATTTTTTTTTTTTTAATAAAAATGTGTATTCATGGTTTAAAAGAAAATAGTATATATTGCTTAAAAGCAGTTAATGCAGTAATTTAACATTTCCACAATGCAATAAAATAAGACATGTTTCTTTAGAAGGCAATATTCATAATAGAAAATATAATATCATGGCATTCATTCATAATACAAATAAAATATTTTGCAATATTTAAAACCTGCTATTTTAAATGTATGAATGAAAATGTGTCCTATTTAACCATTCCACTGCCTGCTGATGCAATTGTTATCCCAGTGGCAGTGCTGCAGACTTGCGTTTCTTTCCCAGTCACAATAACAGCTCTCTTTAGCTCCAATGAGTTTTCATAGATAATTGTCAGCAAGGTGAAGAGAAAATGAACAGAAAAATGGGAATCTTGTTAAAAGGATTTCTGAAAGGCCGCAGAGTGGATAATCAGCAACTTCACTAAGAGAGGATAATGGCTGATTCATGATTCAGTGGCAGACGCCGGCGGTGACTCCTGTCTGTGTATCTCCTGTGTGGGAATCCTTTGTTCTGTGTAAAATAAAATACCTATAGCGTAAAAAAAGATAAAAATGTCATGGCAGTTGCATAGTTACATTATGTTCTTTTACAGAGATTTACTTTAATGGGCATCTTTTTTAAATAAATACAGCCTTCAATCAATTAATTATTGAATGCAATTATTCTGCACTGAGAGCCGCCATTTTTTCTGAGTATCTGCTTCTATAAATGGCAGGGACCTTGAATGCATAGAACGATTTCAGCTGCTGCTATGGAAAGTTGACAGTCTAAACTGCTGTTTTTCATAGGACTAATGGAAATTAAATAGGTCTTCAAGGCCTGTTGTGAAATCAACTCAATCAAACAACTCAAGCATGGCAATGGTAGCCGCCACTGCATATAAACAATACGGTTTATTTTGTTTGCTTAATAACTGATTAGCAATAAAATCAGTATTTGAAGGAAATTAATTAAATTGCGTTTTTAAAACTTAAATTTGAACTTAGAATTACCTCCAGGTGCTCCTTTCCACCCAAGTGGAGGAGCTAGTAAACAAAGGGCCTACTGGTCCCAACTCACTCAGTGCCCCTCCCAAAGACTCCTTCCCATAACAGCTTCTCTTCATAAGACTCCTTCCCAGAACAGCACCCTTACCCAATACCCTTTTCCATAGCTGTTCCACCCAAAACCACTCTCCATAGCTGGGCCCCCCTCAGAGAAGGGCCCTGGTATATTGCACAACTTGCACCACTGGTAGCTCCACCCCCTGATTGGTGCCCAAGGGGTAAAAATGGCTTTGCCCAGGAGGCTGTTGTTTATGTTTTTTTCTGAGCAATGTAGTTTGGCTGCAACAGGCACTGAAAGAAAAGAGGTAGATAAAGACTTACCAGGGCAACAGATAGACTTCTATCAGGACACTCCCTTGGGCAGATCCTTTCCCACCCCATTGACAAGGGTGGAGAACAAAGACTTACCAGGACAACAGATAGACTTCTATCAGGACACACCCTTGGGCAGATCCTTTCCCACTACATTGACAAGGGTGGAGAACAAACACTTATCAGGACAACAAATAAAGACCTATATCAGGACACTCCCTTGGAAAGATGCGTTCCCACCCCATTCACACTTGACAAGGGTGGAAAGCAGCATATCTGCTAAAGCCCAAAACACGAAACTTCAAGTTTTTTAAAAGCCACATTAAATATTGTTCTCCTCATGCATTGTTGTTATTGCTAACCAGTTATTGGATGTATTGCTAACCAGTTATTAAATAACTATACACCCTATTGTATGAGCGCTGCAGTTGTTAGTTCTTTAACAAATTAAAGGGTTTATTTATTTCATTTTTAATTTCTAAAGCATATTGTCCATTTAAAGTCTAGCTCTTCAAAACAGCATGGTATACATTTGGGACATCATATCCAATGCACTTGCAAAGATTGATTTGGTGGTACCCCTACCTGCTGAAGTCACTGAGCAAATTAGTCTGCCCACCCCTGTGTGACAAACTTGATAGGTTGGCTGGTGACATTAAAATATTTTTGTTGTTGTCAAGGGGAGTGTTCAGAATGTGTGCTTTTTAACTAATACTGTATATTCGCACAGGCCATTAGTATTACTAATTTTGTATTTAAAAAAAAACAAACTTGTTTATATACCTAATGTTTCATAAAAGACCACATAAAGACACATTAATGTCTTCAATTTTCTGTCATGCATTTAAACTTTTTAAACACTGATTTTTTTGTTGGCATGAGTGGCCTGTAGTATAGAAATGTAAATTAAAGTGAGAAGGGACATTTGTTTTCTCCTCCTGTTATATGATACAAAATGGCAACAAGGCATGGGAATATATTGAACATTCACAACACTTATATTACCATCCTCTTGAATGCATAACTTGACAAGAAAACATAGTTTAAAGGATCACTGTATTCTAGGAAAGCTCATATTTCTGTATTAAACTAACAACAGCAGCTATATAAATCATGAGTATAAATTAATTTTAACAGGAAATCTTCATTTTTAAGATTATGTTTATGTATAAAGAGTTTCCATCTTGTCTGACTTGAGTAATGTCTGATAGCTTGATGATCGAGGGGCATGGGCTTATCTACTGAACAGTGGAGTGAGGGTGGTGAAGGAGGAATTGGTTGAGTGGAATTTTTTTAATTAATTGAAGCTTTTATCATTTGAAACAAGCACAACTGCAAGTCCTGCTATCTCAGAAATGTAAACACCCTTCTCACACCTACAGCCCTCACCAAGAGCTTCAAAGCTATATTTGAGAGGTTTTGGTGTTAGATCTTGAAACTTGAAATTCATTTTATCTATAAAAAAATTACATTTCAAATGTATGAAACATGGTGGTGTTACCTTTTAATTTGTTGAAAACATTAGTCCTAAATCTATAATATTAAAATATGTCTATCAATCAACTTATTTATGAAGCATTCACTGTTTATAGTGTCCTTCAGCAAATTAAAATGGTTGAAGTTTTATTTGCCACCTAAACGCGTCTTTTTGAACCTTAGTTCGCCACTTAATACATCAATAGAATATTTGGGCCTGCAGTGTCTTCTTAAAGGTCCAGTGAATGGTTTAATTTATATTATGCTCTTTTGAAAAACCTTTACATGATAATAATCAAAACTTGCTTTGTAATCCCAAGGAAAAAAACAAAGCTTGTTCTAAATAGGATCTAATATCTTAATTTTAATACTATAAGATCCTATTTAGAACAAGCTTCGTTTTTTCCCTTGAAATTACAAAGGGTGATTTCAAAACATATTCATTTTTTATGTTTTTAATTTAGTTTTGTATTAGCACCACTGTCACAAATTAACAGATTCATAAAATATTTTTCTTTTTCCTAATTTTTTATTATGTATTGCCACTGTCAGGGTAAAGCACTATTGGGGAATTTATTGCCTATAAGAAAATTGGCTTTTACTATAACATGAAAAAATACAGTTTTTAATTTCCAACTATTGCATTCATCATTGTTTTACAGGGAACGTACATTTGTTTTTTCCGCTCTGGGATTTGTCATTTCGGAAGGACCTTTAATGTAGATTTCTATTCTGTTCTATTGAAAGGCTGCTACAGTACTGTTCAGGCCACAGTAGGATTAAATGGAAGTTACACTCCCAGGAGAATCCTCTCCATCACAGGCTCCAGGCCAGCAAGCAGTTCTATAGTATCCAGTATAGAAGCGCCAGAAATAAGCAAATTCACAAAAAGTTATGATTTTTTTTAATGCTTTTATTCTCCTGGATTACACAGCTGCTAATGCTGTTAATTTGTTTCATACTTATCAAATATTTAAGTTTTTTCCCCCCCACAACTCCAGGGTCCATTTAATTATACTCAGGGGAGATTTAGTTCTGTTTACTTGAGACAAGATGCAAGGAGACTTCCTTACTGTATTCAAATGTATTCACGGTCAATACAGACTGTTGTCAGGGGATCTTTTCATTCAAAATGATTTACTAATGATAAGAGGACTCCCCTTGGGGCCAGAAGAAATAAGCATAATGGATTTTAAACATAGAGCAGCTTAAACCTCAAGACCCTAAGTCCGCTCCAGGAGGGGAAATGGATTAAATGATACATAGTAACCAAGTCCATAAATAGAAAGATGCAGTCTATATAAAATATGTTTATAAAATTTGTAATATTTCCATTTTTGTATCAGTTCCCATAATCTTATTCAAATGGGACAGCTCTAATATAAGAATAAATGGATATTAGGAAACATGTTACAAAAAGATACGGTTTACAAAAAAATCCATTTAAAATATTGGGGTTACAGTGACTAAAGTGACAGAGCAAAGATTCTACTTCATGAGAAATTAAACATATATTAATATAATAGTAAATATCGTAAATAGAATTATATGTTGCTGCAAATTTAGCGAGGGAGTGCTAAATAATTGGGCTTGAACGTTGTGGGTTATAGCCAAAATTGTCTAGACAGCATTCTCCTCTCAGTCTCCTTATCAATGGCTAGTAGGTATATTGAGTGGGGTGAAGAAGAAGAGGATGTTTAGTTGGATAAATAATAATCAGAGGTTTATGAATATTTATACTAACTGGACATGCTTATCTTCCTTATCAATATCCACTGTGAGATTTAATAAAAGCTTATGAGAAATTTTAATAGCAACCAATTGTAATTATACATATAACTATACTTTTCAGTTCTACAGTCCTAAAACCTTTTTTGTGTCATTTTAAATAAACATGTTAACTTCATTATTTTTGTAAGTCATCGGTATCATGTATCACAGTATCATGAATCTATATTGAAGGATGAAGGTCGATAGCTTGATATTTTCATCTACTTTTGTTTGTTACAACAGAACAGTCATTATAAACCCACTTAGATAAGCAGAAATATTGGCAACAATTGAATACATATAGAAGAAAATATGACCTATTAGGTGATTAGCTCTCATCGGCAGTGCATTTGTCCCATGACTTTGTAACAAAAATACTTACGTGAGTCTGAGCAAGGGCTGGGTCCTATTATAAGTCCATATCACTATATAAATGCTGATGGGGATTCAATACAAGTTTATTAGTTTCCATCTTTAAGCAGTTGACCTTCATGAATTTCAGTTGATGGAAATCACTAATGCTTAACTGGGAGGGGAAGCAAAGTAATAGACTTGTAGCTCAGATGGGGTTTTGCACTCAAAAAGGCATCAGGACCACCATCTATGAATATTTTATATGTTGTAACCATAGCATCTATCTATCTATCTATCTATCTTTATGTATGTATATATATATATATATATATATATATATATTTAGTAAATAAATAGTACATCTGTGTTCACATGTGATTCAAATGTCTAAAACAAGTTAAAACAACTGTTTCCAGATCAGTATTCCAAGAAATATAGTTATTACTCTGCATTCTGGAAAGCTGAGCAGGGACATGCAAATGTGCCCACAAATATATATATCCCTTGTCCACGTAAGTTTCTATATTTCAAAGTTGTGCCCTGATTCCAGTTCTTCCAGTTTGGCTTGTTCTTGATGAACCTCCCATCTGGCTTGACACTGGCGTGTGACCCATCTATTCTACTAACTGCCACCTCCCTTCATTTTCCAATGTAATACCCATTAATTCTACCAAGTAATGTTATTACATTTCTCCTTCTCGGAGTGTCTGCCTGGAACCCCCAACCATTCTACCAGTCTCCAGTCATTGACTTTGGATTTGATGAAGTCTTACCACCTGCCTATAGGTCATATGTTGGCCTATTCTCTATTCCTCAGTCCTGTGGTTTTGTCTCCTGTGGAGCAACCACCACATCTACTGAAATAAAATAAATTATCTCTCATCCTCTACTTGCCTTTCACCACCTGGTCATGCAATGAATTGGTCTGTGAAACATTATAAATGTTCCAATGCTTCAGAATAGTGTCTGAGATTCAGGAGATAATATTGATATGATATTGTTAACTGCTATTCAAGCCCATACACATTTCTGGCATTTAGGGATTTTTTAGCTATTTTTAATGAGGATAAGACGCACTTTTTAAAATCAGAATGGGTTGGTGGTTTTCTATTGGCCAAGCCAAACTAAGCTTGTCAGACAAATTAAAGGGACACTGTAGAAATAAGAAAAGTAATGGAGCCCGATTTAATTGAGCTTTTGCAAGTTACTGTAGCCCGTAAGTGAGGTCGCAAGTTAATTTCCTATTCAATTGGCGTCTTTTCGCGGGCTCGAAGCGGGTTACAGGTTATGTCCTTGAAAACGTTGTGATGGTAAAACCCGGAACTTACAGCCTCCGGAAGCCTTTGATCATTCACTTTCACAAGAGTTATGATGGCTAAAATCGCAAATCACTATTCAATTGCTCAATTTCCCCAAGCCCGCAAATGTTTTCAGAAATGGCAAATGAAGGAGAAAGTCCTACAGGTGCTAGAGAGGACCCACAAGGGGGTTATAACACCTATTCGTAGCACCGTAAATCCAAATAAAAAATCAATACTGCACAGTAAATAACGAGGAAAACAATGATAGGCATTAGAATTAATTAATTAATTAATTAATTAAACAGTCTCAAGCTCGCAAATCGGCAGTAAATACAATTTGTTTTAATGTTTCCTTTCAGAGTTTTATCGATCTCAGGAATCAATGAGTTAATACATATCAGGCCCCCCATATGGACTAGAACAGTATTGGCATTCATTTTCATAACTCTTTATTTTGCAATGTTGCGAGTCTGATCGCATATCGGACCCCCAAACCCAATTGATTGACATGTAACCTCCATGTTTTACTATTGTAATAATGGCGTTCTTATTTTCTATTGGCTGATTCGAAATGGGAGTTTGCGGCCTTGCTTAATTGATAAATTCCCGCCCTGAACTGCTACGAATCAGTTTACAGAGTCGGCTTTGGGCCAGTAACTTGCGGGCTTGATAAATTGAATAGCTTTTGAATCAAAGGTGAATGGGAGCCCGCAGCACATTTACAGACATATGACCTGGATCCTGTGAGATGCCGGCTTGCAATTGAATCGGGCCCATATTCTTTTAAAAAGCTCTGTTAGCATTACATACATTGATCATTAATTACTATTTTTTTTATTTCCTTTATGCACAACACTAAGAGGCTCCCATGTAGTTGTATCTCCTCTGAATGCTTCAGCGCACGTCACTGTGTGTGATAGATGGATAGCACCTGTGAATCTCCTTATTGCATCTCATAATGCAAACAGCATGGCCAGCAGCTTCCTAACGCACCTCTGGCTTAAGTGGTGTAGCATGCACTGCAGGAGCCTGCAAATTGTTTTTATTTACAATCTGGATTCATTTTTATTTTTTTTTTATTTTTATACAAGAACTGTTATTTCTGGAAATGAATGTGTTTTAGTAGCTTTTGCTAGTCTTCATTTGGAAAATATAGCTCTAAAATGATTCAAGAACCCTGACCTAAGGTTTTCTTTGCCCTTTCCACCAAAATTAAAGTATATTCAAGGTGACTCAGATTGTATATATAAATTTGAGATACTTATAACGGGGGCATTGCTAAGAACTCATTATATGTTAATTTTACCTACCAAGTCACTTTCTCCCAATGCTCAGCAGAGCAGGCAGTCAGGAGAATAGCTATGTTTACTTGGCTGGTTCTGTATATACTTCACTACCTACAACTGAAATAATTTTAAATGATCCTGTGGACCTCCACAAGCACTGCCTGGTGAGGGTATGCTCAGTACATGGTAATTCTGGCCATGTTGAGTTTTTTCAAGTACCAGATATTTGTATGGAAAGATCATTCATTTAGACTTGTCATTGAGAATGAAGGTTCACAGCATAAGGTCTTACATTAAGCCATCTACAGAACTCTCAAAGACTCAGGAGAAATCTTGGCATAGCTATCTGACTTCACAGTGTCTATAATACCACTTAGCATATGAGTTGTCTCACTGTTGCACATGTACAAATCTACAATCCCACATGTATATATATATATATATATATATATATATATATATATATATATATATATATATAATTTATATATATTTATATTTAGAGAAAAAACTCACCATGTGCTCAGTTTAATTCCCACCTATCACCATCTGTCTCTATATAGTTTACCTTTCTATAGATATTCAGATCTAGCATGTTATCCTGGGAGTGAGGGATCCCTGTATACCCTTCCCACTGGCCTCTGTTGTGTTAAGGTGCATTACTGCAGTTAGCAGCATATAAAACAACAATTATATAGAAAGGGTGTTATACAGATGGGGGGACCTGGGGGTGGGGAGTATGAGATCCCCCAATCTGATCTACTACCCCCCACCACCCACAGGTGCCCTATTCAAATCTCCTACAACCCCCCCCCCCCCTCCCTAGGGCCCCATTCAGATCTCCTACCCCCCGCCCCCCCCCCCGGTCCCCCCATCTGTATAATACTCTTTCTATATCATTGTTGATATATATGCTGCTAACTGCAGTAATCCACCTTAACACAACAGAGGCCAGTGGGAGGGTTACACAGTATCCCTCACTCCCGACAGTGAGCGCACACAATGCCTAGGGATAACATGCTAGATCTAGATATTCTACAATATTGCAGTGAAGACTTCTCAGTCCTACAAAAACACAGAATATATCCTTCTGCTTTAGCAACACATAATTAACCCCTTTGAAATGAACATTAACATTTCATTATTCCCTTGTCTGGTCAACTGTTCACCCACAGACTGATTTACTGACATCCACTAAAATCCTGTCTATTTGTTTTGTGTCTCCGTGTGTTTAGGGTCAACCTAGAAATCACAGAGCTGGGTTGAATCTGGAGAGTTGATAGTGGGGCAGGGAAATTGTGTCAGTGCAGCTATGATTATTATATTCATTGGAGAGTATTTCCACAAAAGTAAAAAATAATGATTGAAAATTTAAAATCGTGGCTATATACAGTATTAATTACAGAAATGGTATAAATATATATATCATTTGCAGTGTAACATATAATTTATAGGATTTTTACTCTTTAGGAACCAGAATAGTCCATGGCTCAGGTCAACTTGTCACTATTATACTGGGGCCCTCAGTATCTTGTAAATAATTACTGAGTGGTCTGAGGACTTTTAACCTTCTTTCTGGTTTTGAAGCTACTCCTCAGATCTAGCTTACAAATGTTACCGTCTCCACTTCAAATTCTTAGATAAGTGATCTTCCCCAGAATACTGAATGCATCTAAAGATGCAACCACTAGACGCACAGCTTGTTAATACCCCTTTCACTCTGAGCCACACCTGTTTAGATACGAGGGTGATACAACAGGAAAAATTGAGAACCTTTAGAGAGTTTGAATTTTAAAAAGTAATGAAAAATATGCCCTACATTACAATTGATGCACTTGGTTTTACAAAATAATCTTAAATTTATGTGCTACAGTGCCTGTTTAAATTTACTTTGAAAACCAGCCTCTATCCATTCTTATGGATATTAAAACATATTATGAGTCCTTTGAATTTTGACATGTTTCTCTATGAATTTATGTTACACTGAATTTGCTCCAGTTGGTTCCAGCTGCCACTCAGAGAAGGGATCCGGGGAACATTATGCTCACTCGGGGAGAGGCTCCTTGATAATTGCATGCCTGCCAACAAACTTTCAGTCCAAAGGGATTTATTGATTTTTTTTTTGTTCTAAAAAGATCTTATCATGTTCTTCCGAGATGGGAATATAAAACCAGCATTAGATCATTAATGCACCCTGTATTCATTGTCAGAGTTTAATGTAAACCCCAATTCTCTAATGGTGTAAACCAGTACGGCTCAGAAAATTGCATGAAATGTATGAATTATTGATAAATATCCACTTGGAAGCAGCACCGGGCTCTCTGACAGCAGGGGGGCTTGTCATTTGTGTCCCTCTAGTTGTCACTTGACAACCTCAGTTCACAGCTGACCTTACCTTTTTCTTGTCACTCTTTCTCAGTGGGATACCTGGTCTGAGGTACATTCGCGACTTCAGATGGCAGCAGCTCCAGGAAATACTCTGAGTTAAATCAACATTTTACAGAGTTTTTGCCACTTGAGTATTTGCAGTCTTTTTAATTTATACACCCTCTGTTAACCTCACTCCAACTACAAGTAATAGGCATACAGGCAATAGCGTATATCTGTCAAGGGAAGCACATTTTCAGGAGCAGAGATATTTCTAGGAAAACTAGCTTCCAAGGCCAAACGTCAAAAGGTGCACCCCCCAAGTGTCTGTCTGAGTGTTTGCTCATAGACACCCGCCTGACCAGTGCATAATATTTACACAACTTGCAATTTGTATAATACACATATTTCTGCCCCCTTTCAAGTTTCAAGGTCACAAGAACAGCTTGTACTAGTGTCAGCTAGATTCAGTTATTTAAGCTGCTCTAGGCACACCCAAGTGTGTTCAATCTCTACATGTCTTCCTCAGTCTCCATCCCCTACTGTTTCTCGTTGCTACTGCATATGTCACTAATACACACACCATTATATTGGCTATTGTACCCAGTAAATAAACCAGATTTTTATTTTTTGAAATTTATTTTTTGAAATTTATTTTTTTAAATGTTGGATATTTGTTAGCAGAGAGTGAAAATAATTTATATTTGTCAGGGTTCTAGTCCAGTCAAAATCAAAATATGTCTTGTTTTCAAGCTTCATACAATTATGTATTGTTCCTGTCTCGTTCTCTGAAATTCTTTCTCCTTTGTTGTCCACTCTCTCCATTACCTCTTTGCTCTATTCCTCTGCTCTAATTCTGTTTTTTGCCTTTATTTCTTGACAATATTGTTAAATAGCAAAGTATGGGAAAAATACATGTGTATATACAATTTATTAGGTACTTATACCTCACAACAACGATTAAAAAGTTAAAACCAAGGGTAATAAGGGGAAACTAAAAACAATGCCATCCGTGTGGCTTGAAGTATCCAAATTAGTAGGATAATCAATATCTCATATATTATATGTGTCAATTTTAAATACAAAGGATTCTAAAGTGCAACTGTTCTGTCATGCGTCCAAAACAGACTAATATCTGTATACATATGTATATTATATATGTATATGTGAGGCGTAGGCGGAGCGTCACATGCGGTCCACAGTGACACGCATGTAGACACATGGTGCTCTGTTCCCCAGCGTCCTCCGAATGTGATCTTTAAATAAGACCCCCTGTATAATCCCGCTCTATCCCACACAAACGTACATAGTACTAAGGCTATTTCCTTTAAATATTTATAGAGCTTCTACAACCATATGCCATATGATACAGCCGCTTCTTATTATGAAGAATATTTAATACTTTGAAGCATTTAAGTTATAATTGGCAGATATGGGGTTTATATAGGGACAGAAATAATATACATATTTATACAGATATTAGTCTGTTTTGGACGCATGACCAAATGCCGCTTTACCCGCCTAAACACACGGTTTGGCCTCGCGCACGCAGCCTATTTACACTGCACACTTGCCACATTGCTGATACTTTCTCCTCAGATAATCAACAGTCCATCTGTACATTTTCAGATGCAGGAAAATCCAAATAGATTGTTAGCTCTTCAGGATATTGATTGCTGCATATTAAATATAAATAGGTAAAGTATATTAATTTATTAATTCATATTACTTTATTAATTCACTGTACTCACATTTTTTATTTTTATTTTACACTGTACTTATAAATCTGTCTTCTCGATGAGCGCCAAAGGTGATCGTTGCAAAGCCAGACACTTGAAGTACACAAGGGGATAGGCTCACAATGAGCGCCGAAGGTCCACAGAGGAGCAAAAGCCTTACATTGTGTGGCAAACAGCATTGCCAGGCTTCAAATTTTATTGCCAGGCAAGTCTCTAGTATATACAGTATATATATATATATATATATATATATATATATTTTTTATTTTTTTTGTGTGTGTACAGTATATCTTGGAATTCTGAGCTGGAAACTTTTTACTTGTTTTAGACATTCTTGTTTCAGATGTACTATTTATTTACTGTACTACTGGATGGTGGAGGCTTCTATCGCTCTTTTGCACACCAAATATTAAATGATTGTTGTGGTGAACTATATATAAATATATGGTATATATATATATATATATATATATATATATATATATATACTGTATATAGTGACAGTGTCATTTATTAACTATTATGTGCATCTGCAATTTTGTAACTAATGTTTTTATGCTTTCACAGTGGGATTGGACCTTAGTTGCTGATAAGGTTTGGTATGAAACAACCGGGCAGTCTGTGTATAATTATTACTCTTGTGTATTAACATGTTCCCATTTTACTTTTCATGATGATATTTACAGATATGAAATATGGATTATCTTCTAATTAGATGGACATGTGTTTATTGATCTTATTGAAACTGGTCAAGCAGTTATAAAGGTCAATGTTTGGCCAATTTATTTTAAGTAAGGACTTCAATATCTCATTATGAGCAAGTCAGAGTATGAGCTTATTATCGAACCCAAATCTTATTAATTTATAGGAAATATATTTTGCTCTAGCCTTCCCTACTCATTGGCATATTAAACATGGCTACTTTAAAGTGAGGGATAGTTATAGAAATGGTCAATGCTTTTTTTTTATTACAAAGCTCTATGTATCTGATATTTAAATAATCTTTATAGTTTAGGGGTTTTATTTACCCTCAGATATGGTTAAAAAAAAAGAACAAACGTCCCAGTTACTTAGAAAAGGAAAGGTATACACATAAATAAATGTAATTACATAATTGAGCTTTAAAGTTATATATTTTACGCATAAATTGCACGAAAAAATCCTTAAACTCTCTTAATGACTTTCACATCTTATGTGCTTCATTATTTTTACATTAAAGGGTATAAGTCATAAGAGCATACCCAGTTTGATAAATAATAATAGACAAATAGACTTTTAATTGTCAAAGCCTTATCATAATCCCTTTTTATACCAACTGGATGTGCTCACCATTCTTATCATCCGAAACTATGAGAGAAAATTAATCACATGAGATTAGAGAGGGAGGTCTCCATGTAATGTAGGTGTAAACACACAACTTTCAAGATATAATCAAAATGTTTTGTATTTACTTGGAACTTGCTCTGTCACTTTAAGAACGGTATCTTACAAAGTTATGGTATATTTATCATATAATTCCAGACATTTGAAGTAACCTTGTAACCATAAAAAAAGTCATAAAAAGTAAAATTGACACCCACCCCTCTTTCCATATTAGAGCGGGCGTAGCTATGAAATATTGATGGTTATACATAAGTGGAATGAGGGATAATTTATGGTTAGATTTCCAGAGGAATATAAATGTATGTGCTTAAAATATATCTTAAAGGGCTTCTGTAGTACTCATACAATAGGGTAGACTTTTTTATTTATACAAGCAGCAGTTGAAGAAAATCAATTCAATATAGTATTAAAATCTTACATTTAAGCATTAGTTGTTTATGGAACTAGCAAGGCTGCCTGTCTCCACACCCTATTGGGTGACCAAAGCAGTGGCACAGCTAGTGAAGGGAGGGTGCTGGTGCAAAATAATTTCGGGGCCATCCATCCATCGTTTTTATACAAGCTGTAGAAATCAATTAAAACCCAATATACAGTATATACAGCTGTGCTCAAAAGTTTGCATACCCTGGCAAAAATTGTGAAATTTTGGCATTTATTTTGAAAATATGACTGATCCTATGAAGGCATTTATTATCACATTGTTGTTTGGCTCCTTTTTTAAATCATAATGATAACAGAAATCCAAATGGTCCTGATCAAAAGTTGACATACTTTTGAATGTTTGGCCTTGTTACAGACACACAAGGAGAAACACACAGGTTACAATGGCAATTACATTCCCACACCTCTGTTTTTTTAAATTGCAATTAGTGTCTGTGTAAATATTTAATGAGTTTGTTAGCTCTCACGTGGATTCACTGAACAGGCTAGTTACTGAGCCATGTGGAGCAGAAAAGTACTGTCAAAAGATCTGTGTAGCAAGGTAATGGAACTTCATAAAGATGGAAAGAATATAAAAAGATATCCCAAGCCTTGAAGTGAAAAATTTGGGGATCTCTTGATGCCAAGCCAAGGTCAGGTAGACCAAGAAAGATTTCAGCCACAACTGCCAGAAGAACTGTTTGGAATACAAAGAAAAACCCACAGGTAACCTCAGGAGAAATACAGGCTGCTCTGGAAAAAGACGGTGTGGTTGTTTCAAGGAGCACAATACGACGATACTTGAAGAAAAATGAGCTGCATGGTCCAGTTGCCAGAAAAAAGCTTTTAATGCTCCAATGCCACAAAAAAGCCTGGTTACAATATGCCCGACAACACATTGACACCTCACAGCTTCTGGCACACTGTAATTTGGAGTGATGAGACCAAAATAGAGCATCCCCACTGTGAAGCATGGTGGTGGCTCATTGATGTTTTGGGGGGGTGTGAGCTTTAAAGGCACAGGGAATCTTGTGAAAATGTATGGCAAAATGAATGCAGCATGTTATCAGAAAATACTGGCAGACAATTTGCATTCTTCTGCACGTAGGCTGCGCATGGGCGTTCTTGGACTTTCCAGCATGACAATGACCCTAAGCACAAGGCCAAGTTGACCCTCCAGTGGTTACAGCAGAAAAAGGTGAAGGTTGTGGAGTGGCCATCACAGTCTCCTGACCTTAATATCATCGAGCCACTCTGGGGAGATCTCAAACGTGCGATTCATGCAAGACGACCAAAGACTTTGCATGACCTGGAGTCATTTTGCCAAGATGAATGGGCAGCTATGCCACCTGCAAGAATCAGGGGCCTCATAGACAACTATTACAAAATACTGCATGCTGTCATTGATGCTAAAGGGGGCAATACACAGTATTAAGAACTAAGGGTATGCAAACTTTTGAACAGGGTCATTTAATTTTTTTTTTTTGCCATGTTTTGTTTTATGATTGTGCCATTCTGTTATAACCTACAGTTGAATATGAATCCCATAAGAAATAAAAGAAATGTGTTTTGCCTGCTCACTCATGTTTTCTTCAAAATAGTTTATACTGTATATTACCAATTCGCCAAGGGTATGCAAACTTTTCAGCACAACTGTATGCAAGCAGTTAGACCACTCGTAGGGTGGTCAGATCACCTGACTTTAGAAGTAATGATCTGCCTCTCTCCCCTTTACTGTAATCCACTGCTGCTAGAAGTAGAGGGCCTTTGCCCAGTTAATGTGCCTGGTGCTTTGCACCTGCTGTACCAGCAGTAGCTCCAACATTGATCCAGGAGGTTAAAGAGGATCTGCTCAGAGGGCTGTCCTAAATATTTTTCACTAGCTTATATTTGTCTGCAGTTCTCTCCCACTTCAGAGAAGGAAGCAGGTAAAGACAGGGAAGCCTCCTGGGTAGATTATCTGGCACCTTACAGACACCCAATGGAGGATGAGAGTGGAGAAATATATCTACTGAAATTTTAAACAAAAAAACATCACATGTAAGTTTTAAAAACTGCATTGATTTGTCTTATTCAGTTACTAAGTTTATTGCTATTCAGTTATAAAATAAACAAATTAAACCCACTGTATGAGCATAACTGAGTCCCTTTGTGGGCACCAATCAAGGCCATGCACAGGGCAGTAAATATCGACATTTGTCAGAGGCAGCATTATTGTAAAATATTTTTATAGGAAAAGCAACATATATACTCTAGTAACAAAAAATGATGTTGCTTTTTTTATCATTTTATGTGTGTGTTGGGACTAGAGATGGCAAGTAACAAGTGGGGAATTGAGTGAGGGCCTCGGATACACATCAATAAGGGCCTAGGGCAGCAAAAATCCAAAGACATTTCTGATTACTACTGGGATATATCTATGGAAAGCGTACACTAGTGAGGATATCCATTCATCTGAAACAGGTCAGTAAATGATTCTATCACAAATATTCAGAGCATGCCGAGATTTTACTGCATATTGCAAGGAGACACGTATCTACATAAGAGAATCTGCAGAGCCGGTCTAATACAGACACTTTGTTGTGTTTTTATTCAAAATATGTAATAAACTGCTTTGACTGCTGTTACATTACTTTTGTAACTTGGTGTTTCTTTCAGTGTGTCTGATTTTTAATGGATAACATTGGATGGCCATTGCTGCTTCTGGAAAAATGTAATTTAAATTGCTATCTTTTTTATTACTCAGTCTTCTATTGAAAGAGAATCATGACGAATATGTAAATTGTCAATTGAAGTCAACTGAAAAACACATATTTAGTATCACACTGCGAAAAGGTAATAAAAACTAAATTACAGTTCTGTGATGTCAGTTTCTAATTTGTCTTAGAGTACGATGGGGACAGAAATGGAGAAGGAGAGAGGATGGGTGGGATCAGATTGAAAGTGATGAGGAGGACAGCAGTAGGGAGGGTAGTGTGCTAAAGAGGGGCCAGATCTTACTCAGGGGCGCCATGTATGGTGAAACAATGGTTGTTTCAGGGTAAACATATTTAGTTGTGTTCTTGGGGACCATGTAATTTATATATTAATTTTTCATGTTGGGTTGTTTTATTGGATCTTGGATTTGATAAAAAATATAGAGAAGTGGGGCGTTCATTCTGCTGCTATATGTAACTAAACTATTCTGTAGAGAGTATCTATCAGATTTGTCATTTTAACTATTTGGGGGAATATGTCTAGTAATCATATTAAGAGTGAAAGGGGTCATTTGGATGAACATATCAAGCATTGTCTCCAGTTTTCTCCAAATTGTTAGAGCTGTGTCAAAATGCCACCAAATGTGTGTGTGCCTAGAGCTCTACAACCTCTAATGCAGATTGGATCTTACCCAGGATACATGTTGTTTATATGTAATCTTTAAAGAGCTTTATGATTGGTCTCTTAAGATGCGTAGTAACAGCTAAAATAAGCTATATATTTCAGTATGCATGTTCATTCCACTTCTCAAACCTTATCTTTTATTGAAATGAGATGTGTGTATGAAGAATATGTAAAGCTTACTAAGAAGTCAAAGCTTCTTATTACATGAGACACTTGGTGTTGCTTCAACTGTACAGATCAGTAGCATAGGTGTTGATAAAAAAACATATATTAAGCTATAAAGAGTATATATAGAACCAGGTGTCTTCTTTCATAAAAAGTTCAAATATGACTACAGATAAATGCTACATTACTTGCAGCCCTATTAAATTGGAAGCCAGTAACTCCAACGTGAAGCTTGCAGCAGCTGCTTGAAATTTGAGTTAATGTGCTAGTAAATTAGAACGGTTTGCGAGCTACCGTCCGTCGGATTTTTCGAGCTTGAACGTAATCAATTAGTCAAACCCATAGTTACGGGTTTCAATAAAGCCAATGGAAACAGAGATTGTCATCATTGCATCACAGAAAAATGGAGGTTGGATTTCAAAGTCTTACCTGGTTCATTTAAGATTTACGATCGGACCCACATTCCAGTTATGATGCAATACTGATAAACCTGTAAATATGATATTATATTACTTGCAAGTTACAGTATATGTATTAACATATTGATTGCCAGGATCGATATAACACAAACATTATACATGAAATAGAGAATTTTTCTGGGCCGAGTTGTGGACTTGAGAATGTTGTGCTATTAATTCTAAGACCTAACATCACTTTCCCTTTTAATATTAGTACAGTAGTGTGTTTTTATTTGCAGTTAAATTAGATTTTTTTAGATTGCAACATTGCCGGATTGCGAGTCTGATCGCATATTGGACTTCTAAACACTAATTGATTGTAGTTTAACCTACATGTTTTACTGACGTCATGATGACGGTCTCATTTACTTTTGACTGTTTGTAAATCACTAGTTACGGCCTTGCTTAATTGATCATGATCATGCTCTGAAATCCTACTTACGGGTGCCTGGTTTACGCTTTAGGCTTTCTTTGTGGGCTTGATCAATTTAATCGCTCTGTAACTGTTGCAAATTTCATTTTAATAGGGGCCATTATCTTTTATTGAAATTAGATTCATGTATGAAGAATATGTTAATCTTACTAAGAAGTTGAAGCTTCTTATTACATCAGACACTTGGTGTTGCTTCAACTGTTCAGATCAGTAGTATACGTGGTGATATAAGAACATGTATTAAGCTATAAAGAGAACATATAGAACCAGGTGTCTTCTTTCATAAAAAGTTTGAATATGAATACAGTTAAATGCTACATTACTTGGTGTGTCACAATGGAATTAAATAGTCTCAAAAGATTCCTCAAGCAAGAGAAGCCTGGTCCTGATATATGATATATGAATATATATATTATAAAGTATCAGCCTCCAGCTGAGTGCTTGTCTCCACCCTTATAAGGACATTAATTTTTGTAATTTAAGTTTCTTGTGAATCTGATCCAGGACCAGTATGTTCTCCGGCTTACAGAACCCAGCAGTTGCCAGCGTCCGGGTCAACATTATTCTGATAAGTTTCCCCATATCCTTGCTGCCCAACTTGCACTTAATCTCTCCAGCCTGGGTGCCAGGGGGCACTTGCATTTCTTCTTTGGTCTGGTACCAAAGGCACCGGTATCACAATAAAAATCACCCCACCTATCACCATGAATTTCACCAACATTTTAACCTTCCAGATATCTACTTGTGAAATCTCTATTTTTACAGTAGCAGCGTAGGTAGGTAGCACGACTTCAGCGCGCGTGCTGAATGTGCGCCGACGTAAGGGCGCTGACCATTGCGCAGCCAATAAATACACCCTGGTCTAGAAGCGTGCACGCCCAATAGCGCGACCCAGTCGGTCAGCGCCCATGTGTCACGTGCGCTGAAGTCATTCCCCCTCAGTAATCTACTTCCATGTCACACAAGCACCTTCAGCACCCCATGTACAACCAGCACCCCCGACACCCTCAGCACCTCCTTTACTCCTAGCAACCAAAGCACCTTCTGTACCCCCAACACACCCGGAACGCACCCACACACATGTAGCTCACCCCACACCACCAGTACTCTAAGCACCCCAAGCCCCCCAGGAACCCCCAATACCTCCAGTAAGACAAGCCAATTCCAAAGCGAGTGTTGAATGCGCTCCGATTGTGCGTGCACGCTTTCAGGCCAGTGTGTATTTGTTGGCTGCGCAATTGTCGGTGCCCTTCAGACACATTCAGCACGCGCGATATAGACAGGGTGCTGGGTAGATATTTATTTAAGGCTTATATAGCAAAAAAGGTCTTGATTCAAGATTAGAAGACTAAAGATTCAAACGTAATACTGCTTTTAGAAATATTCATAAGCAAGTGGCACAACCTTCCAGCAGAAGTACTAGAGATCTCTATGAGTGTATACTAAAAATTACTTAAAGGCATATCTAAAACATGCTGCTTATATTAAAAACACACATTACATTGAGTCGTTCTATACACATACAGATTTATTTTATTTAAAAATATAATTTGTTTCCACACCCGAAAGCTGCTTACATAGGCACAGTGTACCTACCAATAGAAACACTGCATTTAAATAAGGAGTTTAACTCTTTACTAACCTGCACGCCAGCAGTAGTTCAATGCAGATATCTACAGATCAGTCTCTGACTCCTCCTGCTTCCTTCTACATCCCATGATTCCTTCCTGAACAAACTGCCATCACTGATTGTTACATTGTATCAAAATGTATTAGCTGCCGGTGACTGACCAAAATTAATTTAAAATCTTAATTTTTAATTTTAGCAGAAATTTCCAAGGGTGTTAACTAACAAAAGCTGCTGCTTGCAAACTCAAAAGATTTAGCAAACATCAGGGTGAGTTTTTAATTTTTATTTTGGTATTTTTGTTTCCATTTTCTTTTTTTGCATACCTTACTGATTCTTCTCCATCAGATACATTCATATTCCAGGAAATGTAAGTATGACTTTAATGAACCACTGCAATACTTCACTACTGTAATCTACAGTAAAACAAAACAATGTAATCCACAATTTTATTTAAATGCAATTTTCTTATTGGATTTTTGTTTGGTAAAATTATTTTTTTTGTCTCTTAACAGGGTGTCCTTCACCCAGAGCACTAATTTTGCCTCAAATATCTGGGGACATCACTTTATATAATCCGTGGGGTCAATTTCTATGGCTGATCTGATTTATCACTAATATTATTTAAATAACTGAACATAAAATGAAACCATCAATTACAAAGCTGTTGATAAAATGTTCATTCACCCCATGTTGTGAATTTTATAACAATGAGCCAATAGCAATACAAGCTGATACAATGCGAGACGCTAATTTGCTGGGGAGAAAAAAAAAAAAAATATGCATATTTATATTCCAGAATTCAATAGAAAAAAACATGCTTTTTAAAATATATATATATATATTGCAAAGTTGTTTATCTCACTATATACTAAAGCATACCGTAAAATGTTGGCACTTTAAGTGAAAGTTTTTTCATTAGATACGAGATTGGGACATTAAATCAATGTATGGTAAGGGCAAATCACCAAAGGAAATGTTTTTTAGTCTAAAACTTTTTATACTACTGTAGCAAGTGATTATTTAAAAAACCCAAACTGTATAATAAATCACTACAAATAGGACACCTGTGAGATTCTGCTCACTGGGGCTTGCAATCTATTATCCTAAATAAATCACAGCTCACTAGCTGCGTCTTAGGGTCAGGAGGTCAAGGTCGCAGATATAATGACTGACTGACCCAGAAAATACTGGGGGGGGGGGGGGGGGGGTTGATAGTTTGGGCTATTTTTACAGCAATCTGTAAATAAATGAATTTCCACATATTACTTTTGTACAAAGAGAAACATTGAATGCGTAAGGCAGTTAGTACACGTCCCCCACTGTGATTGGATACATCGCTGATTATTTCCCAGCAAGCTCAGTAATTGTATATACTGGAATTATTATCTGAAAAAAATAAAAATGCACAAGATTTATGAGACACAGCAAGATTTTTATTTCCTGGAGAAGTAAGCTAAAAATATGACTTCATGGGGATTATAAGAAGTTGGGGGTAAAGAAGTGTAATTAATTATCCTCTGCAACATTGTACTGATTGAATCCATGACCCCAACACTTGTAAGGTCAGGGAGTGATAGATTAGCGTGGGATAGAATATCAGGGATGGCGACTGCAATAGGAAGCTCATTATATGGGATGTCAGGTCATCTAAATCAAAGAAAACAAATACAAACATCCATCAGAAAAATGCAGATAGAGATTCCTGGCGGAGCAGTGAGCCTGCAGCAGGACGCCATTTTATTCATGTGTCATAGTGCAGTGGCACAGAAGAGGTTAATGATAAAACCTATAACACCACCCCCTCCAAACAATATACCACATGCATTAGTCAAGCATGCATTTAACGCAAAAATGATACATTAGGAAAGAGTGCTGCAAATGATTTAAAAATATTATAGAAATGCAGTTTTGTAGCAGTGTCAGAACCTCACTCCAACAAATTGTGATGAGAGAATGTGATCTACAGCAAATAAATCTGCAAAAAGTAAGTTATTTCTCCGCAGAGCTCCATAACTCAGCTGGTGCAATGCCCAACACAAGATGATTCCAGCTTGGCAGACAGAGGACTGAATAATGTGTAGTGATTAAAAATCTTAAGAAAAGAACAATTTTGTGGAATCCAAAATGTAATGCTGAATAATGTCCTTAGAACACAAAAATCACAAAACTCCATCAGAAGGATTTTACTTTTTGGAGTAAGCAATGGGAGGGAAGCTGTGAGGGGGACTAGTTCCTGGCTGCCATTATTCCCCACAATCGACCGCAATAATAACTTTCTAACCACTTTATTTCAGTGGGGTTCAATGTATAGTCCCCATAAAAGTAGTGGACTCTAGTTATGTTATCAACAGGTATGGATATAAGTATTATTTTGTTGACTTCATTGAACCTGTGGGTCCCTTGATATATACTTGTAGATTATCATACACTTGACTGCTATTTATACATTTTATCATTTAATATTTTTTATGTATTCTGAATAAAGGTTAAGTTTTCTATGGCTAATGACACTATTATTTTAGTGCCTAGAATGGTTTCCTCTTTCCTCTGTGTTAGTATCAACCCCATGCTTTGTGCACCAACCCTAGCATTATTTTTGAAACTGCGTTAGAATATTATCTTGAGTGCAGGACAATTTTCACCTATCAGCAAACACCTATCAACAACACCTATCAGCAAATAGGTACTGCATAATATTTTCTGCTTTGATAGATTCTGCAGATGGAAATTGATAGTGAAATACTAAGAGTTGTGTTCTGGATTAGCACCCAGGTTTTCCTCAGTCATCTCTCAGAACTCCATTGTGGCTGCTTTCTGTGTGTTTGTCTGATAACTGTATTCCTGTTTGGTTCATTTCTTTCCAAATCCTAATACATTTTTGACTTTCACTTGCCAGTCCTGTTCCTTGACTAAGCCCTGTTATTTTACTATTACCCATCCCTGGATACCATCTACCTGCTTTCACTGTGGTCCTATCTTGCCAACCGTGCAACCTTCCTGTCTGCATCAACCAGTCTTGTTTCTTGGACTCAGCTATGGTATTGTCACATGACATGATCTTGCCAAGCCCCAAACCCATCCTATTTGACACTAGGCACTACTGGTTGTTTGTTTCCTGGCTTAACTCATTGGCTATATACTCAACTCTGCTTTCTGCCTCCTGTTTGCAATGTGATGAAGGAAATATGAAGACCCCAAGCTGTCTATTAAACTGATCTTTTTACAGAATCTTGATATTGCAAACTTCATTTCAAACTTCCAAACACCGGGACACAGGCTTGTCATGTCTACTCTGTAGCTTTGTTATCACTTTGGTACCTTGCTACATGTCAACCAAGCAAAGCAACTCCTAGCAGCACCACCCAAAACAAGTTGGCTCTAAAATTTAATATTTTCAGTATGCTTTTTAAACAACTAGACTTGATAATAGGAAAAAAAATAAAAAAATAATAAAATATATTTTAACCTTTAATTGCTATATGTGGTTATGTACAGTGGTGGGGGCTACCATGAGTGGTTGTTTACCTTCTTGGTAAATGAGGAGGATGAAACCTTGTATACAATGGTTTTATTTACTTTATTGGAAGCCTAAAGGAAAGGTTCTTCCACCTTAACTGGACAGGTAAATAATCAGCAATAGTATTGAATTAACTTAATTAATCAATTATTATTTCCTTTGAACTAGAACTGATAAATATAGTACTTCGTTTTTACGCTGTAATAAAAGTTTAAGATTGCAAAGGATTTGTTAGATCAAGTAATGGTTGTAAATAAAGTAAATAGTTGCATTGCTTGCCTCCATTTGTCCTATTACAATCCTCCCACCTCTTTTTGCTTGTGGTTTAATTTTCAGAGAAGGACAGAATGCTGTGCTGCTTGCTGTTGCATCTTTAGATTCCCTGCAGCCCAAACAGTTACTTTAGTCAATGTTGCAGCCAATAGGAACCATTAGCCTACAGTCCAGGCTAGGCAGCAAGGTTTATTACCTACCCCCTTCACTCTGAGCAGGTGGACATAATGGAGAGCTGCTAGAGGTGAGCAGTGAGAATTTGTGAAATTAAATAACATTTCATGGCTGATTTTCATTCTTGGCATGAAGCCAATATATTTTACCATCACGTAATTTAATTATTTATGCAAAATGATATTTAAAAAAATAATACATGTATGAGGCTATTAATTGCTGCTTTAAACTCTGCCCCTGATGTAAAATCATGCCAGATATGTTGAGCTTGTTGGGATTTTATGTTGCGCCCTTTCTGTGACTCACATAACAAAAGGCTGCAATACAAGCAGACTCAGTGAGATGGAAAATGTAATGAATCCTGCCCGCTGCATATCTCCAGGGATATTCATGAACTCGCCGTGATTTCACCCAGAAAGTCTCCTTTATATTAATAACTTCATCATTTTTGCAATTCTGCACTTTTGTGTAAAAATGGAAAGGAAGAACAAAAATAAGAAATCACAAAAAGAAACACAAGAGAAATAAAGAAATCTAAAGTAAGATACAGATAAATATCACTTAGCCCATTCATTTTATTTACAATTTATAACGTAAGTTACTGGTAAAATGATTTTATCCCTATAAACATTATGGGCCTCATTCAATTGGGATTTGTTCAATTGAATAGGGCTCTAAATAAGCACATAGCATATTTTTTTACAGAAGTTTTTAGTTAGTGAAGACCTTGCTTTTGGATAGATGTTTACTAACTGAAAACATCTGTAAAAAAATATGCTCTGTGCTTATATAGAGCCCTATTCAATTGGCAAAATTGCAATTAAATGAGGCCCTATGTATCCATGAGCAGTACATGCTTTCCCAATGGATATGTAATGTCACTTTCACAAAACAAGCCTAAGATGTTATAGATAATTTACATCTTTCAGCAATAATTCACTGTCTCCAGATAGCCCACTCTGTTAGTTTGAAAGGCATTTATAATTAAGTCATCCATTCAGAAGACCAGTAGGTACCTGCTGCATCATCTGTGGCTTGAATTTCAGTGCAAACAATTCAATGGGCTGTCCTGCCATACACAGGGCCTAATTCAATTGCGATTCGGCCAATTGAATAGCGCTCTATATAAGCACATAACATATTTGTTTTACAGCAGTTTTTAGTTAGTGAACTTCTATCCAAAAGCAAGGTCTTCACTAACTAAAAACTTCTGCAAAAAAAAAAAATGCTATGTGCTTATATGTAGCCCTATTCAATTGGCCAAATCTCAATCGAATGAGGCCAACAGACGGTTGAATAAGAAGAGATGGGAAGGGAGAGGGTAGTGAGGAGAGAATGGAGGGGAGAGGGGTAAAGGTGAATGATTGGTGGGGAGTGAAGAGGAGAGATTTGGCACTTGCGAGTAGAGAGAAGTGGAGAGTATTTGGCAGGTTAAATTAAAGAAATTTAAAGAGGAGGAAATGACGGAGGTATTTAGAGTGTGAAACAGGCATGGTGGACACAAAGAGCTCTGTCCATGGAGTGGTGACCCTCGTACCCTTGGCAAAGTAACACAGATAACCCAACACAATACCCGAGATGCCTGACATGTTTTAAAGAGAAACTGTTATTCCAACAGGAAGATGATTTCATTTTATAGAGCATTAATAGTTTTTCTTTGCATTAAATCATTCCTGAAGTATTTAGCATCGTTTTTGCTCCTATATATTAACGCAAGACATGGCATGCTAATGTGCAGTTCAGAGAGTTTAATATTTTGTCCACCACAG
The DNA here is from genome assembly GCA_027410445.1 of Discoglossus pictus. Classification (NCBI taxonomy): domain Eukaryota; kingdom Metazoa; phylum Chordata; class Amphibia; order Anura; family Alytidae; genus Discoglossus; species Discoglossus pictus. The sequence goes on from CM050168.1 coordinate 55,693,495, forward strand.
GGACAGACAAGCAGGCTGTAATCAAAACAGCTAATTAGTTTGTGTGAGCAGCGCATTTGCATATAAAAGCAGTAGTGACAACATGGAATTTCTCAGGATTGATTCATTTAGAAAAATATAGGTAACAAAATGTATAGCCAGTTTTGTATACACTTTAAGAATATCCTAAAAATACAGCTTGATTTTGGGGTGACAGAGTCTCTTTAATGTTAATGAGATATTTATTTTTGTTGTTCAGTCATTCAATTGTGTCCCACTCCATGTGATCCACCACCAGGCACATCTGTACATCATTGCACCACTGACGTCCCTCAAGTTCCTGTTCATTGCTTTGAAGAGCAGTCTATCCATTTCCACCTCTGCTGTCCCCTTCTTCACTTCATAATATGGTGAAAATTTTTGAGCTTCAGCCTCATGATCATACCTTCCAGTGAACAGTTTGTATCGATTTCCTAAAGTACTGATTTATTGGAACTTCTTGCAGTCCAATGGACACTAAGCAGTTTTCTCCAACATCACAATTTCAAAGGTGTCAATTCTACAGCGCTCAGACTACTTTATGGTCCAGATCTCACATCCATATGTTACTACTGGGTATACTTCTAGTTGCACAACCACGTTTTTTTTACATATAGTAGAAAAACTAAATATTTCAGATCAGTTTAATTAGAATAACTGCAGCATCCTCGCTGACTCTCCCATTTTCATAGCACAGTCCTGTTTTCTCTTGCTATATTATGGGATATCATTGCCCTGTCCCACTTTCAGAGCAGGAGGTTAGTGAGGAATATCTGTGATGGTTTAATAAAATAATTGAAAGAAAAGCAGAATCCATTTTTCTATTGTCTCCTTCATTGGGATTCAATAGCCACAAAATGTTAAAATTAGATATTCTTTATGATGTCGCCCTGTGCACCTACTGAGCATTACAGGCAGCACTACAAACAAGGGCATATTTTGCCTTGATGCTGCCCTAGGCCATTCAGGTTTGTACGCACGATATCCCAGTTACTGCTCTTGGTTTGTTCCATTACCACACACATATGCAGAAATATAAATACATATACAGCATGTTAGAGAATGACAGCTACTTCCAGACAGCAATGTCAATGCATGTAGACATTTCTGTTCATAGACTCATAGACACTCACTACATCATGGCACTGCATTGGCAACTTGAGGCAGCCTGCTGAACCCTCAAAATATGCTGCCCTAGACCTGGGCTTGTTGGCTACAAGTTTCAAAGAACCACCCTGGTCCCATATTTTCTATATTATCTTTTGAATAACTTAACTTGATAATGGGCTAAAGGTCTTTAGAAAGAAAAAAATAAACACAAAGATTAAACATTCTATTATTATCTTTTATATGTAGTTATACTTTACTATGGAGTTCATTTTCCTTTACCGAATTGCTTTTTCTTCTTTTTGAGGTTTGATTCCTGGTAAACTAATGAAATGGAGGACCCCAGAGGCAGAACCAGTATGCTGGTTGTCGCTGCTGGGGTCTCTTGAACCAAGAGAACCGATGGAGCCACAGGAAGTGTTTTTTGGCGGGCTGTGGTGGGGGGAATGGCTTTCTCCGTCTCCCAGAAGGGCGGCCGCCATTTTAGATGCACTCCATGGCTGGCAGCTGAAGAGGTACTCAACCTCCCTTCCGAAAGTTAAATTTTTATTTAATACCTGTTGTTATATTTAAAAACAAAAGACAAATAGAAACAAGTTAATTAATTTAACGTATTTGTATTGTTGGTATTGGTGTGTATCGTGTAATAATTAATGGAGAAGCTGCGGATATATTTATTTGGGTATTAGTAAGTACTATGGTTTAGATCATTCTTATTTATGTCACAGGGGTGGGAGGGGGGTTGCGCGGTTGTAAAAAGGCGCCATCCCTACCCCTAGGAGGGTATGCTAATGGCACAACCAGTTGTACCTCCAACAGTTGTCTTTTGTGTCCAATGGGTCTTAATGGGTCATGTCCATTAGTCCTTTTGAAACCCCTGTCAGATTTGTTGTTAAGATATAAGCCACCCCTGCATCCTAAGGCTCATTACACCTCAGAAATCAAAAATGGTGGACTCTACTGCAGCATAATTGCATATAAAAGGTAATAAATGTAAGGCGTTATTATTTATTACAGTATAAAATCAGTTTGCTCTTGATCAAATGTGGCTATTGTCAATATATGACCACACTGCAAAAGCCTCACAAGTCTCCCAGGCCACTGAGGGGAAAAGTTGCAGTTAAACAAAAGAGAAATCTTCACTATTTATGGCTGAAAGGAAGAACTAAGTGATTCTGTGGCTGGAGAGTCCATCCGTCTCCAAACTCTACACACTCGGAGGCACAGAGAGAAGATTGGTTACTGCAGCGCCTCTGAAGAATGGAGTGAGCCCGGCGGGATGAGGAGTACAAGACCGTTATAGAGGCAGTTCAGAGAGTGAGGGGAATAAATCATTCACATCAATGAAGAGGATGAGCCGGACTCATGGAGCAGCGTGTAACACATAATATGGTCAGGACCAATTCTGAACAAACTGATGCACCAGGAGAAGGAATAGTCCTGCAAAGGGGTCTTTATGTGACACAGCCATCATATTATTATTACATTGTCATCAAAGTATTACATTTGAGACATAACTGTACCCTGACATGCAAAATATATGACTGAAGAATTATACTTGAAAATAGTGAAAATGTTCTTAGAATGTAGAAAACAATAAGTTATTACCTTTCATTTGGTTGCTGCTGAGTGGAAGCTTTGCAGAGGAAGCTTTTATATGCACATTTGGAATGTGGCTGCTAAAAATGCCAGTGCTTTCATTAAGTCTAATGGAATGTTCATTTGTTATTTACAAGGGCACACCATCCTGAGAAAGCAGCTTGATAGAATCATATCATAAATTAAAATGGAAACCTGCTGTAAAGAATTGCATATAAAAGTAAAAATGTAAAGGTTGTGTTAAATTATGTATTCCCCTCTGAAAGTGTTTTGGCCATTATTAAATAAAGTTGTTAAAGAGATCATATGGAAGAAACTGACCACTGTGATGAATGACACATTCTTCACAGAATATATGCTGTCCATGCCCCTTTAGAGAAGGAGAGCTACAGTCACAGTGACAACTAAATATGGCTGCTTGTAAAGGTCATGGCAATGCGAGGTCTATGGAACAAAAAACGAGTGAATCGTGACTAATTGGTTCCTTCATCAAATCCAACGGCAGCAAATGTCACACAGAGTTCATTTATTCAGGAATCAGACTCAATTAAATATTCCTTTAAAAAAACTATAAGACCATGTAGGGGCAGATCTACTAATGGTTGAAGTGCCGGGAAACCTTTCTCAAATCTTGGTACATATGCAGGATAACAAAGCAAAGACATCACCCAATTCTTTGTTCTTTTAAACTGGCAAAGCAGTAATTATATCTAAGCCAGTACAATAAGTCTTTAAATGTACATGTTTTTTAAGAATAAATTTACCATTTAAATACCATGAGCCATATTCAATTGAGCTTTCGGGCGATCCGGTAGCCCGTAAGTGAGGTCGCAAGTTAATTTGCTATACAATTTGCTCCAAACAGGTTACGGGCTACGGCCTTGAAAATATTGTGATGGTTAAACCTGTAACTTAAAGCAGAAGCCTTTGATCTTTCACTTTAGCAAGGCTAAAATCGCAAATCGCTGTTCAATTGCTAAATTTCCCCACGCCCGCAAATGTTTTCACACCCGTAAATGGCAAATGAGGGGAAAAATCCTACATGTGCTAGAGAGGACCTGCAAGGGGGTTAAACACGTATTTGTAGCACTGTGAATGCAAATACTCAGTGCACTGTAAATAACGGGGAAAGCAATGATAAACATTAGAATTAATTGCACAACAGTCTCAAACTTGCAAATCGGGGTTAAATCGATCTTGGGTATCAATGAGTTAAAACATATCAGGCCACCCGTATCGACTAGAACAGTATTGGCATCAATTTTCATTATTCTTTAATTTAAGGGTTTGCGAGTCTGATCGCATATCGGACCCTAAGAACCCATTTAATTGGTATGTAAACTCCATGTTTTACTGCCGTAGTAATGACAGTCAAAGTTTCTATTGGCTGATTCGAATTCGGAGGTTACAGGGTTGTTAATTGATCATGTTCCCACCATGAACTACTATCAACCAGTGCATGGTTTATGGTTTCGGCTTTGGGACAGTAACTTGCGGGCTTGAGCTATTGAATAGCATCGCAATCAGAGACTTATGGGAGCCCGCAACACACCGGCAGACATTCGGCAGTCTGCGATCGAGTTGCGGGCTTGGAATTAAATGTGGCTCCATATTCATAATATGTTCTTTTGACAGGCTAAATGTTTTTAGAATGTAACAAAATAAATATAATGGTTTTGTTTTTTTAACTATTATATGTAATTATTTCATTAAATGATGTATGATGTAGAGACTTTTGTTTAAAAAATGTAGGTGTGACTAAGAGTATAATTAGGCAGGAAAATATTATAGAGCCTCTGCTGGTCCCTGATGTCAACCAAGATAATCTGGTGATGGTTGTGTGTGTGAGAAGTTGTTTAGGTCTCTGCAGTAGCAGAAATTGCAGTTATCCTTGCATGATGTCTGCTTCTGAGCATGTGCATCAACCATTTTTCAGGCTTTCTACCATATTTAATTCTTATTAAAGGAGACGTTGCTGTGCACAACATTATTATCAACTGTGCACTGCATTCAAAAAAGTGAACCCATTACACAAAAAGAGCTAAGCTATACATAGGGTAGGTGGTCCCCATCCTGGAGTGCTGAACACAGATGTGGATTTCAGAATTCAGATGCTATTCATAGATGAGTCTGTCATTGCCTTAGTCATTCTGATTGTCCCATTAATTCAACAGGGAAATCCTGAAATCCATGTCATGTTCGGGAAGGTTACTTTAGTCTTGAACTTCTGAAGAAATACTTGCAACTTATTTAAGTTGTGGGAGTTAGAACTCAGGACAATATTTACCAGGTGAAATGTTTTCCTTAAGTTTTATGAGATCTACGTACTATGTTTATTAATACAATATTGCAGGAAGTGGATAGAGCTTGAAGCCAGCAGGTTCACTTTTTTAAATAAAAAGCCTCGCTGTATGTTGAAAACATATATATGTTTGTAAAATGTAGAGGGTCATCTCACAATGGAAAATAATATAATTCTGTCAGGAGTACCTGTTTTAGTGGGCTTTGGGGTAGGGAAGGAAGGCACCGCTGGTTGTTCCTGTCAATCCATGGCCTGTAGTGGCTCACAATCAAATCTAATTAGTTTCTATCAGGAGGTTAGTAAGAACTTGGACAAGGCAACTCAATGGAGTTACTCTTTTTTAATTTTGCAAAGACTTTTGTTTGAGTGCCACATGGAAGACTACTGCTCAAACTAAGGGATACAGGAATTGCAGTAAATATTTGCTCATATATTGAGAGTTGGCTAAAGGACAGGAAGCAAAGGGTTGTTGTAAATTAAACATTCTCAGATTGGATTAATGTGGTAAGTGGGGTTCCTCAGGGCTCCGTATTAGTTCCTCTTCATTTTAACATATTTATTAAGGACTTAGAAGTAGGACTGGAAAGTATTGTCTCGATTTTTGCTGATGACACTAAGTGGTGCAAGGTAATTAAATCAGAAAATGATGTACTTTCCCTCCAAAGTAATTTGCATAAATTACAGAAATGGGCGACTAAATGGCAGAAAAGATGTAATACGAATACATTTAAAGTTATGCGCTTTGCAAGGAAAAATATACCTGCAATTTATAATCTTAATGAAGCAAATCTTCAGTATCAGATACTGAAATGGATTTTGGGAGTGATTGTGGACAACCACCTAGGTAACAGTGCTCAAAGCCAAGCAGCAGCTGCAAAGACAAGTAAAATATTAGCATGTATTAAGAAGGGTATAGTAGCCAGGGAAGCAAATATAATTCTACCACTATACAAATCCCTAGTATGCCCTTATTTCGAATATGGAGTACAATTTTGGGCACCACTTCATAAACAGGATATTTTAGAGCTGGAAAAAGTACAGAGAGCTGCAACAAAACTAACAAGAAGAATGGAGGGCTATGCTAGAAGGTGTATAAGAGGGATATGATTACCTTATATACATATATAAAGCTTTGTCAATTGAACTTTTTGTGCCAAAGGTTTTTCAGATTAGAAGGAAAAAGAATCCACCTTAAAGAAAGAAAAGCGTTCTTCAGAGTAAGGGTGGTTAAACTGTGGAATTCTCTACTAAGGGAGGTGGTGACAGTGGATTCGATAGATAACTTTAAAATGGATTTACAGGGACGGATATACCAGTGGTGCAGGTGGTGCAGTGCACCAGGGCCCTCCTTTAAGGGGACCCAGTGCTGTGCAATAAAAAAAAAAACAGCCATGGCTCTCCTGGGATCCCCCTGTGCCTCCTTGTCTGCACACACACAACCTCAACCTGAAATTGGTGTGTGTCTCTTTAAAAAAGAGCAATTCTATTGAAGCTCTGAGAGGACAGTGTATAGCAGGTCAGCAAGCTGTGGATGTGTATCAGGAAAAAAGATAAGAGAGCAAGGGCTGCAAAGTGGCAGTAATGTATAGGATTGTGGGTTCTGTGAGGGAGAAGCAAAGGAGATAGGGATGGGTGCTGTGTTAGGTTGGCTGCTGACAAGAAATGGGTGCTATGTAGGGATGGATGATAAGAGGGGTGTCTGCTGTGTGGGGGTGATGTTTAATCTGTATAAATGTCTATATACTCTATATATAGTAAGTAAATAGTACATTTGCGTTCACCTTTGACAGTCTAAAACAAGTTAAAGAAATGTGTCTCCTGCTCAGAATTCCGGGAAATACAGTTATTGCTATTCTGGGAACTTGGGCAGGGATTTGTAAATGTGCAAACAAAGGCTTTGCTCTTTAATCCAAGTACAATTTCATACAAGGCTCCTTTTAAGCATATGCCTGCTATATTACACAGCTTTAAGCAAATCCCAGGATGGATTATTGACAATCCAAGAAACCTACCCACAAACATAGCTGTTTCGAGGTTACAGCCTCTCATCAGTGTGGGGCCAGTTCCTTGCTTTATACATATATATATATATATATATATATATCCGTAGAGGATGTTGCCGGAAAGTGGAGTGTGCATCCTGGAGCTATGCTGCAGGTAGAGGAGCTTTGCATAGACAGGAGGTAAGGGGGCAGAGCAGCAATCGGTAAGGGTCTTGGGATGGTTTGCTGTTATGGGAAGGGGACTATGGTAGGGGAGCAGTTATGGGAAGAGGTCTGAGGGAGGAGCAATGAGTGATTTAGTCCCAGCAGGCCTAACGTAAAACATCTTTTACATCCCCCTTGAGGGGGTCCCACATTTTGTATTGCTTCATGGTCCTCTATTCTCTAGCCCCACCACTGCATGATCGCATAGACTTATTCCTTTTGGGAGTCCTGTTTTTTTTTTTTTGGGGGGGGGGGGGGGGGGGGGGAGTAGGCAACTGCCAACAGTATTTGGATGGTGTGCTGCTCCAGAATTATGAAGCAAGTGCCAACATGGGATTCTGGAATTAAAAACACAGGGTTAAGTTGGAAGAGACATGCAGGGTTGGGTGTGGGGTGTAGGTAAGCAGGAACAAACAGCAGGGAAAAGAAGCATGGAGGTTTGTGGATGAAGGTGAATGGTGGTTATGAAGGTATATGCAAGGTGGGCTTATAGGGGAACAAACAAAGCAATCTGAAGGATGACACTAAAACAATGGTCCAGGGTGGGGAGAGTAGATGAAGGGAAAAGACGTCTCAGATAACCAATGTTGTTTTGCATTTCTCTCCTTATAGCAATATCAGGTTTGTGTTCTTCCTCCAGGACAGAATTTTTACTTGGGCATTACATTGACATAATATGCATGGTCTCTTAATATGTATTTTAATAACATATTTCTTTCTTAAAAATACCTTTATATATGTCTTATAACAACACAAACCCTCTGATACAGAGTAGTTGAAATATTTGCTCTGTAGATAGCACTCCACACAGATTGTGACAATTTATAGAGCTGACAAGTTAATTGTGTGTAATGCAAAAACATAGTTCCATAGAACTTACAATGTAAACGAGATGGGGAAGTGATACAAGATGGTGAGAGTGTGGTGGACAATGGCCCAGTCAGCAGGCAATAAACACTGAAAGTAGTGGCTGTGCATTCAACAGTGATTTCCAATATTCAATATTGTTTTGCATTTGCCACATGTTACTGGTGACATTGACTCTGTAAGAAAGGACACAGATTTTGATCTAATGAAGCAGGGGGTATATTTATTTATTTGAATTGCCTCAATTCCCACACTTCGAAACTGATAACTGGCAGACAGAGCAAGTAAGTAGAGAGTCTCACAAGAGGGCTGTGAAGAGTCCTTTTTCATGGTAAGGGGGTCTTGAAAACTTGTGAAATGAGCTTCCATGAATCCATTCTAACTTTCCTTCAATCTTGACAGCAGTTCAATTGGTGAGGAGGACAAGGTGAGGTGCAGTCCACCTAGGAGATAAAGAAACCTTATTGCTGTTTGCAAGTGGATTTTCCTTTACAGATAAAGGCTGATAAATTGCAGAGTGCACTAATTGTGCCCAGGTGAGGGGTGTGTGGCTTGACTGTGTAACTAATATAAAAGGTTTGTGAGCTGTTTTGGGGCCTGTTTACAAGTGGATTTTCCTTTGCAGATAAAGGCTGATAAATTGCAGAGTGCACTAATTGTGCCCAGGTGAGAAGGCAGAAGTTAGTATAAACGGGGAAGGGGCGAACTTGTGAGCTTGCAAACATTTTCAGTATCAGGTGCAGTTCTAGTCAAGTGTAGGAGTTTAAATAGGGGTAGGGACTTCAAAGAAAAGGGAGGGCAGATTTATAGTACAAAGGAGGAAAACTTTATACAAATATATTATTTTATATTCTTTATTTTTTCCCACTGAAATTTTGTAGACAATAATAATAATTATGAGTCAGCCCAGTCGCAACCTCACTCAGTGTACATCCTGTCATATGTATGCAATACTGGAACAGATGATCTAGGGTCCATACCTCTGTGACAGGTGTGAGCATGTTGCCTCTCTGGAAGCTCAAATTGGAGATCTGGAGCGGAGAATTGCAGCACTTAGTGATATTGCTCCACTGGAAAGGGAGGTGGTGCTCACAGAGCACAGTTTAGCTGGGCCTAGCATGGAGGGAGGAGCTAGGGCTAGTGAGGATGTCCAGTGAAGTAGCTGGGTTACAGTTACAAGGGAAAGCAGGGGGAACAGGAGGAGGCAGGCCAGTTCTGAGTTGGCAAACACCAACAGATTTGCCAGATTGAGTGAAACTGTTGGGGGATGTCCATTCAGGAATGGCAATGCCAGATAGAGCTGTTCCCTCTAACAGCCAGGAGAACAGCTCTACTGGAGGAGTGGGAGGGCAGCATAGGCAGAGCAAAAAACAGGTTTTGGTTGTAGGGGACTCTATTATTAGGAAGGTAGACAGGGTGATTTGTCACCCAGATCCCAGCAATCGAACAGTTTGCTGTCTCCCGGGTGCTCGGGTTCGTCATGTTGTAGATTGGGTAGACAAATTATTGGGAGGAGCTGGAAATGAACCGTCAGTCTTGGTACATATTGGTACCAATGACAAAGTTAGTGGAAGATGGAGTGTCCTAAAGAATGATTTTAGAGAACTAGGTAGAAAGCTGAAGGCAAGGACCTCCAAGGTAGTATTTTCTGAGATACTACCAGTGCCACGTGCTAGCCCAGGGAGGCAGAAGGAGCTTAGGGAGGTTAATGCGTGGCTAAAGATGTGGTGCACTAAGGAGGGGTTTGGGTTTTTAGAGCACTGGGCTGACTTCTCACGTCGGTACAATCTCTACAGTAGGGATTGATTACACCTTAATGATGAGGGAGCTTTTGTACTAGGGGATAGGATGGTAGAAAGGCTGGAGGAGTTTTTAAACTGGTAGTTGGGGGGGAGGGACTAGATATAAGTAATGGGGTAGAAAGTGTAGAGGGTATAAGGGATGAATTACCAACTCATAGGGGAGGAGATGGGGGGAGGGGTAGTATAGTCAATAGGGAGGTAGTACTAAGTAATTCAAGTACAGTGGCAGGCACTTCAGAACTACAGACTCATAACATAAGGTGTATGCTTGCTAATGCCAGAAGCTTGCCAGGAAAAATGGGAGAGTTAGAATTATTAGCAATTAATGAAAAATGGGATTTAATAGGCATTACTGAAACGTGGTGGGATGAATCTCATGACTGAACTGTTAATCTGGATGGTTATAACCTATTTAGGAAAGATAGAGGCAATGGTAAATGAGGAGGAGGGATTTGTCTGTATGTTAAGCCTGAATTTAAGCCTATAGTCAGAGAAGATATTTATGGTGGACCTAGTGATAAAGCTGAATGTTTGTGGGTAGAGTTAAATAGCAGGGCAGCACATTCCAAAAGAATATTAGTAGGAGTATGCTATAAACCCCCAAATATAGCTGAAAGTGAGGAAATACAATTATTGTTACAGATTGAAAATGCAGCTAGGCATGGTCAAGTTCTAATAATGGGAGATTTGAATTACCCTGAAATAAACTGGATAAATGAGACCAGCAGGTTCTTGAGTACACTCAGGGATCATTATCTGGCCCAGGTTGTTCAAGAGCCTACTAGAAATGAAGCTATCTTAGATTTACTCATCACAAATAATATTGATATAGTATTTAATGTTGGAATAGCGCAACCTTTGGGAAACAGTGATCACAACACAGTCTCGTTTGAGATTTAATTAAAAAAAAATTTTTTTAAGGGGCCAACAAAAACTCTTAATTTTAAAAGGGCAGATTTTAACAGTCTAAGGGCAGCAATACAAAGTATAGACTGGGACAGAGAACTGGCAGGTAAAAACACTGACCACAAGTGGACAACATTTAAATCCTTACTGAATAAACATACGCATCCAATGTGGCTTAACAATGATTTAAAGATCAAGATACGGAGTAAAAAACAGGCATTTAAATTATACAAACAAGAGGGGACAGAGACTGCTTTACAGGAATACAAGGAAATCAACAAGGCTTGCAAAAGGGCGATTAGACTGGCTAAAATAGAAAATGAAAAATTAATTGCAAAAGAGAGTAAGACTAACACTAAAATATTTTTTAAGTATATTAATGGGAAGAAGTGAGGAAGGAAGCTATAGGAACATTACAATGTGACACAGGCCATCTGATAATTAGTGACCAAGAAAAGGCAGATGAGCTAAATAGGTTCTTTTCTTCGGTATACACAAGGGAGGTACCAGTGGTTGGGACACGGCAACATAATGGGGCTACACTACCTTTGCCAAATAATTGGTTAACACAGGAAGTAATCTAAAAGAGGTTGGAAAAAATAAATGTTAATAAAGCCCCGGGTCCTGATGGAATACATCCAAGGGTACTAAGGGAACTGGGTTCTGTAATAGCCAAACCATTATATAAAATTTTTCAAGATTCACTCAACACAGGGTCTCTACCAGATGACTGGAGAAAAGCTGATGTGATACCTATATTTAAAAAGGGAGCAAGAGCAAATCTGGGGAATTATAGACCAGTGAGCCTCACTTCTGTAGTGGGGAAGCTTTTAGAAGGGCTAATAAGGGATAATATACAAGAATATGTCTATTTGAACAGGATTATAAGTAGGAGTCAACATGGATTTATGAGGGATAGGTCATGTCAACAAATTTAATTAGTTTCTATGTGGAGGTTAGTAGGAACCTGGATCAAGGCAACTCAGTGGATGTAGTCTTTTTGGATTTTGCAAAGGCTTTTGATACAGTGCCACATGGGAGACTATTGTGCAAACTAAGAGATACAGGAGTTGCAGTAAATATCTGCTCAGGGATTGACAGCTGGCTAAAAGACAGGAAGCAAAGGGTTGTTGTAAATGGAACATATTCCGATTGGACTAATGTGGTAAGTGGGCTTCCTCAGGGTTCAGTATTAGGTCCTCTCCTTTTTAACATATTTATTAATGACTTAGAGGTAGGATTGGAGTGTGGTGTCTCCATTTTCGCTGATCACACGAAGTTGTGCAAGGTAATTAAATCAGATAGTGATGTTCTTTCCCTCCAAAGAGATTTACATACAATTGAGGAATGGGCATCTAAATGGCAGATGAGATTTAATACGAATAAATGTAAAGTTATGCATCTGGGAAGGAAAAATAGCCATGCAATTTATAATCTTAATGGAGCAATTCTAGGTGTATCGGATATTGAAAGGGATTTGTGAGTGCTTGTGGACAACCACCTAGGTAACAGTGCTCAAAGCCAAGCAGCAGCTGCAAAGGCAAATAAAATATTAGCATGTATTAAGAAGGGTATAGAAGCCAGGGAAGCAAATATAATTATGCCACTATACAAATCTCTAGTACGCCCTCATTTGGAATATGGAGTACAATTTTGGGCACCACTTCATAAAAAGGACATTTTAGAGCTGGAAAAGGTACAGAGGAGGGCAACAAAACTAATAGGGGAATGGAGGGGCTAAGTTATGAAGAAAGACTAACCAAATTAAACTTATTTTCTCTAGAAAAAAGGCGTCTAAGAGGAGATATGATTACCTTATATAAATACATCCAGGGTCAGTATAAAGATTTGTCAAGAGAGCTTTTTGTGCCAAGAAGTTTTCAACTGACAAGAGGACATCCCTTGAGGTTAGAAGTAAAAAGATTCCACCTTAAAGAAAGAAAAGGGTTCTTCACAGTAAGGGTGGTTAATCTGTGGAATTCTCTACCAGAGGAGGTGGTGAGAGCGGATTCGATAGATAACACTAAAAGGGGACTGGATTTATTTCTTATTAAAAAGGGAATTCAGGGTTATCATGGATAATTAGAGAGGCAGTATTGATCCAGGGAGAAGTCCGGTCGCCGGTGTCTGGGATGAGGAGGGAATTGATTATTTTTTATTTTTTATTTTTTTTATATACAACTAATTAATTAATAGTTAATCCGCATATTGCAGATCAGAGGAGATCTTAAAAGGTTGAACCTGATGGACTGAAAGTCTTTTTTGAACCTTAAATACAATGTAACTATGTAACTATTAAGAGACTCTACAAGAACATAATCTTCCAGTTCAATGTCATTCATTGGTTTATAAGACATTTGAAGCAGTCTCTCTGCTACCTGCTTATGATGCTTAAGGAGATGGGGAGGCCAGTTAAGCTAGTGTCGCTACACGGTTGAATTGCCACTGTTCCCCCACACTTCAAAACTGATGACCAAGGAGGATAACCACGATGGCAGACAGAGTGACTATGCAGAGAGTCTCATGAGAGGGCTGTGAAGAGTTTTTTTCATGGTGATGGGCTTAAAACCTTACCACAAGAGCTTCCATGAAGCTATTCTGACCTTTCCTTTAACCTTGACAGTAGTTCAATTGGTGAGGAGCACAGTCCAACTGGGACATAATCTCCCAGTTCAATAACATGCATTGATTTATCAGACATTAGAGGCAGTCTCTCTGTTACCTGCTTATGTTGCATAATCATTTTAACCTTTTCTTCAACCTTGAAAGCAGTTCACATGGTGAGGAGCACAAGGTGAGTTCCAGTCCACCTAGGAGATACAGAAACTATATTAAGAGATTTCACAAGGACATAATCATGCATTGGTTTATCAGACATTTGAGTCAGTCTCTCTGCTACCTGCTTATGTTGCTTAACTACTTAGGGCCTCATTCAATTGCGATGTGGCCAATTGAATAGGACCCTAAAGAAGCACATAGCATATTTTTATTAAAGAAGTTTTTAGTTAGTGAAAACCTTTCTTTTGGATAGATGCTTGCTAACTAAAAACTTCTTTAAAAAATATATGTTATGTGCTTATTTAGGGCCCTATTCAATTGGCCAAATTGCAATTGAATGAGGGCCTTAGACATTTCTTTCAACTTTGACAGCAGTTCAATTAGTGAAGAGCACAAGGTGAGGTCTAGTCCACCTAGGCGATAAAGAAACCATATTAAGGAGACTTCCCAAGGACAATATCTCTCAGTTCAATATGATGCATTGGTTTATCAGGCATTTGAGGCTGTCTTCTCTGCTACCTGCTTACGATGCTTAGCAAGTGTTTTTGTGAGTGTTATAATATAATCTGCCATGGTTTCCTCAGCTAATATCTTTGCAGCTCCACTTGTGGTTAAGACAGGCTTGGACCCTGGACCCATAGGGTAGATAAACAGTCCCTTGTTAGTGAGAGCAGTTAAACACATCATTATAATAATGTGCCTGCCATTTGAGATTTGAAAAGGAGTTGTCCCGTTTTTCAAACATAATTGATTTTTTTCAACAACACACACATTTCCTGCAAATTCTGACACCCTTGCAGCTAGTGTCAAAAAAATTTACATTTTGAGTTTTATCTCATTTTAATAGATTACCCAGCTGTTTTCTTATACTTTTAGGCAAACAAACCTCATTCACATTCCCCGCAGTAACCTTAGTCTTACTATTAAAATTACCCATATTTACTAATTGTTACAATGTGTTTTTTGCACAACCTACTGATTATTACAAAAACATCCTCTTGCGCAGATACGTCCTGCAAGATTTACAGACTTTTACATTTCCTCTGCAGAGTTCAGATAGGGATGTACAATATCAGTACCAATATGTTCAAATATATATTTACCATCAGTCTCTATGCTGAATTAGTTCAGTAATAGATTGGGAGGCCAGTTAAGTTGGTGTCGGCTACACAGGTGACCAAGGGGATAACCACAATGGCAGACAGGGTGAGCATGCAAAGAGTCTCAAGAAAGGGCTGTAAAGAGTCCTTTTATTATGTTTAGCGACTTGAAAACCTTGCAACGTGAGCGTCCATGAAACCATTCTGAACATTTCTTAAACCTTGAAAGCAGTTTGTTTGGTGATGAACACAAGGTGAGAGGTCCAGTCCACCTAGGAGATAAAGAAACCTTATTTAGAGATTTCACAAGGACATTATATCCTAATATCATGCATTGATTTATCAGACATTTGAGGCAGTCTCCCACCTGTTACCACCTGCCTACGATGCTTGCGAGTGTTTTCAAAGATTCCACTGACATCTGGAGTTCTGGGTTCTGGATATATATATTTTTAATAAAAAGGGCATTCAGGGTTATGCTGGATAATTAGAGAGGGGCTATTGATCCAGGAAGGTTGCAAGTATCTGGGGTCAGGAAGAAAAAAATGTTCTCGCTTGAGAAAATTAGCAAAATTAAAAAAATGTTTTTAATAATATTATAGTAATATTACAGGACAGAGGACATTTAAAGAGGTTGAACTTGATGGACTAACAGCCCTATTACATTCCCTGAACGTGTAAAACCGTAGCCTGTAACGTAGCCCGTAAGACTTGTGGCTATTAAATTGGCCCCGTAAAGCAACCTGCCAATGACTTGCGGGGTAAGGGTGAAAAAACCCTATGGGATGTCGAAAATTTTACTGCAAGCCCGCAAATTCTTTGATCTGTCAAGCCCATAACTGTTACGTTTGAAAATCGCTATTAAATTGCTTTGAATCCACTGGTGTTCAAACCCGTATCCCGCAAATGGAGCCAAAAAGCCAATGGGTGCTAGAGAGGAACCGCAAGTGGGTTAAAGTCCAATCTGTAGCACTGTAAATGCAAATATCAATACACTACTGTACTTATAATTAAAGGGAAAGTGATTTTAGATATTAAAATGAATAGCACAACATTCTCAAGCCCACAAATCTGCAATATAAAATACTTTTATTTCTGTTTAATTTCCATGTTATATCGATCACGGCAATCAATGTGTTAATACATGAAATGGAACTTGTATGGACTAGAATATCATATTTACTGATTTATTAATATTGCATTATTTCTGAAATGCGGGTCTGATCGAGACTCGTAATTGAAACCCATAAGGCCTTGAAATCCAACCTCCATTTTTCAGTGACGTAATGATGACAATCTCTATTGCCATTGGCTCCGTCTAAACACGTAACTATGGGTTTCACTAATTGATCATGTTCACGGCAGCACATGCAACGCGCACAAGAATGGTTTACAGGTTGGCGTCTCCAGCCCGTAGCTTGCTGCCTTGTTCAATTTAGTAGCTCTGTAACGCAGCCGAATTTCAAGCCCGCAGGCTTTGTGGGTGTCCCGTTGCCACTAAGGGCTTGGGATTTAATGGGGCTGTAAAAGTATTTTTTACTATGTAACTACAGTGGATCTAAAATGTCTACACACCCCTGTTAAAATGTCAGGTTTCTGGGCTGTAAAAATATTAGACAAAGATAAATAGTTTTTCCATAATCGTTTTCCACCTTTAATGTGACCTATAAACTGTACAACTCAGTTGAAAAAAAAACTGAAATATTTTAGGTAGAGGGAAGAAAAAATATAAAAATAAAATAATATGGTTGCATAAGTATGCACACCCGGCATCTCCTGTGCACAGCCCTCTTCAGACCACCCCACAGATTTTCAATCAGATTCAGGTGTGGGCTCTGGCTGGGTCATTCCAAAACTTTAATCTTCTTCTGGTGAAGTAATTCCTTTGTTGATTCGGATGTATGCTTTGGGTCGTTGTCATGCTGAAAGATGAAGTTCCTCTTCATGTTCAGCTTTCTAGCAGAAGCCTGAAGGTTTTGTGCCAATATTGACTGTTATTTGGAACTGTTCATAATTCCCTCTATCTTAGCTAAGTCCCCAGTTCCAGCTGAAGAAAAACAGCCCCAAAGCCCGATGCTGCCACCACCATGCTTCACTGTGGGTATGTTTTTTTTTTGGTGATGTGCAGTGTTATTTTTGCGCCAAACATATCTTTTGGAATTATGGCCAAAAGTTCAACCTTGGTTTCATCAGACCATAACACCTTTTCCCACATGCTTTTGGGAGACTTCAGATGTGTTTTTGCAAAATGTAGCCTGGCTTGGATGTTTTTCTTCGTAATAAAAGGCTTTCATCTTGCCACTCTACCCCATAGCCCAGACATATGAAGAATACAGGAGATTGTTATCAATTGTACCACAAAGCCAGTACTTGCCAGATATTCCTGCAGCACCTTTAATGTTGCTGTAGGCCTCTTGGTAGCTTCCCAGACCAGTTTTCTTCTTGTATTTTCATCAATTTTGGAGGGAGCTCTAGTTCTTGGTAATGTCACTGTTGTGCCATATGATTGTCCACTTGATGATGACTGTCTTCACTGTGTTCCATGGTATATCTAATGACTTGGAGATTCTTTTGAACCCTTCTCCTGACTGATACCTTTTAACAATGAGATCCCTCTGATGCTTTGGAAGCTCTCTGTGGACCATGGCTTTTGCTGCGGGATGCGACTAAGAAAATTTCAGGAAAGACCAACTAGAGCAGCTGAACTTTATTTGGGGTTAATCAGAGGCACTTTAAATGATGGCAGGTGTATGCTGACTCCTATTTAACATGATTTGGAATGTGATTGCTTAATTCTGAACACAGCTACATCCCCAGTTATAAGAGGGTGTGCAGACTTATTCAACCACATTATTTTTTTATTTTTATTTCTTCCCTCCACCTAAAAGATTTCAGTTTGTTTTTCAATTGAGTTGTACAGTTTATAGGTCACATTAAAGGTGGAAAAAGTTCAGAAATTATTTATCTTTGTCTCATGTTTTTACAGCACAGAAACCTGACATTTTAACAGGGTTGTGTAGACTTTTTATATCCACTGTATGTGTGAGAGGAGGTTACCATTTCTGTACATTTGAATGTTTCCCTAAATTACAGTGTACCTTTAAAGCTAAATGGTTGGCAGAAGTTCAAAATAGCAGTATACTAAGTTATTGCTTAAAAATAAAACCCAGAACACTCAAGTTGTGTGATTGGATGTGTTTGCATGAGATTGTTTGGTCTGTGAAACGCGTGGAGGGCACGTTCTTTGCATTCATTTGCCGATACAGATCCCATTTCTCTTCCCCTGCACTCTATTGACCTGTTTGGTATTATAATCGAGTTTGATGTTGTTAATTCTTTGCTGTGTTATATTTATTGTTCATTTGCCAGTAAACACTTCAATAAAACCTCGGCTTTTCCAGACAAGTATTAGACTGTATCCTGAGTTATTTAATATGGCTCCTAGTAGATCGGGAAGTTGTTTCTCTAAAACACGTAACCATTCTGTTACAATATATGTCCATATCCAGTAAATCATATTTTTTTGCTATTAGTCCTATCTCAAGTATGAAAGCAAACACTATCCAGGCAGTCAGTAAATTGTCTCTGAAAGCCCATGTCTTTATTTGTTCTGTCTTCCGAAATATATTTAGATCCACCAGCCTAGATTGCTTGAAATGTATTTTCATGCAGCGGGATTGAATTTTATAGCAAATGTATTACTTAAGACTAAATCTATCTGTCTGTGAGTAAAGAAATGCAATATTTAATGTTCTAACCTTGTTTAAAAGATGCAATCAAAGTAAAGTAAGATATCTTTAAAAATATTCTGTGCTGAGTTCATTCTGAAGTCCCCCATATATACTGTTTGCATTATTTAGAGGACAAGTATAATGTTTTTGTGAACACTTTAAAGGGATCTTTGAACTGATAATGAGGAATTAAATGTTAGAAATAAATACAGTCTTTCGTTTCAACTACTGTATTTAATTTGCATTACTACAGTAGAGAAAAACAATTTTTTTAGTTACCTTTGAAGCACCTTGGATGGAGACACTATCTCCATTCATTCCTTCACCTAAAAGAGCTCAACATGATTTGGAAGTTAAAGGGAAGTGCAATTTACAGTCGGATCACCCTACCGGATTACTGGAAGGCAAATAAGGCAATTGATGCCCACAGTAAAGAAGTTCTAACTTTCTAAAACATTTTTCTCAAGTTCAGATGAGGATACTATAAATAGAGAACTTCATTGGTCTTTCATTGGACCTGTACTTTTAATTGAGCCACACATCAATCCTACAAGGCATTTTAGAGATTGGGAGATCTCATCAGAAGAGTTTGTTGACTGAAATCATTTGTGGTATCTTTCTCTCTGAGACCAATGTGTTTGCCATGGCAGACACCTCAATGCATCTACATTTTGAAGACAAAGTAATTTGGGGCTCAGTATATTTTACTTCCACTTTTCTGACCTGAATGTATGTAACTATTCATCCTCAACCAAAGATTCCTATCAACATTGACCAAACATCTCTATGAATAGGCTGGATTAGTACAGGTAGTTTACAAAAGCTCCCCATGAGGGGGAGAGGAAGGGTCATGATCCAAGCCAGCACATTGACTCTTCATCTCCCCCTTAATGAGGAACTTTAGTAAACTCCTTGTACTAATGCTACTACATTTTGAAAACTTTTTGGGGCTTAGTATATTTCATTTCCACTTTCTTGACCTAAATCTATGTAACAATCTACCCTCAATTGAATATTCCTATCAGCATTGACCAAACATCTCTATGAATCGGCTGGATTACTACCGGGAGTTTACCAAAGCTCCCCATGAGGGGGGAGACAAAAGGTCAAGGTCCAAGCCAGGTTGGTTTTAAAAATAAAGTTTTTTCAACTTAATATAAAGGAAGAACTTTTTAGCATTGTTTCTCATATTAAGCATGTTTGAAATTTACATGTAGACGTGCAAGACAATTGTTCATTTATTACACTTGTTCTGTAGCTGCTCCTCTTCACTTCGTGGCCCCTGTACCTAAAATCCAATTCCTTAAATTGCCTCCTTACTAGAACCAGATGTATTAATAAACTGCCTAGGGGGCTACTCTTACTGGTCCTGTGATACAGTTTTGCAAACCACTCCCCCTTTCCTTACATTCTGTGTCATACAAACCACGTGCAGCCAATCAGATGCTGCGGAAGGTGATTTATAACTTTTTCTTACTCTGAGTAATGCTTGTGAGTAGCTGTAAATAGTGGCACTGGAATGACGTTTATTAGAAATTGTAGGCTGGGCCTCTCAAGGAATCTCTGTCTAGGAGCATCAAAGTGTTATTTTTGAGAGAAAGAATGCTGCAGCTTAGTTATCTAACAGAAGAACATATAATACTAGCATCATGTCTGCCGTCCATGAAAATGAAGGCTTTACTAATAGTCTCAGCTCCTCTTCATGGTTTGCTCCATCCCTTCCTCTGAGCACCTTACTTAGTTCCACTGTTTCAAGCCAAACTCATATTGTCCACATTTGATTTGAATAATCTCTGACACCTCCCAGCATCTCACTGTTGAATCTTGCACATAACGACACATACTGTGATACAAAATGCAAGGGATGTGATATTGTTACAGTTTATCATCAAAACATATAGGATGCAGTGTTTCCTTGTAAAATCTGTCATACACGGATATTATGTACATTGAAAGTGACACTTATTAGTATAAAAAGGACATGGTGGATATATTGTTATATTTGATGATAAACATATTTAGAAACAAGTGTTTCCCTGTAGAATCTGCCATCCAAGGATAGTAACATTTATTAGGATATAAATGCAAGAGTAGAATCACTTGTTTAGATTTTACCTCTCTACTGCTCAATTTGGTAGATAATGGCTACTCTTTGAATAACTTCAGAAAATTAATGCCATTGGGTAAAAAAGTCGATATTGTATTATCTCCAAATATTATGATATAATAAGACTAAGTTTGAGGTTGGTAAGACTGCAACAATTATTAAATGGGAAAGAGATGGATTGGCCTGAATAAACGTGGAATAAAACATTTATTTTAGAGCTAAAGTCATCTAAATGTACTTCCTATATAGAAATGTATTTTAAAACTATCCAAAGGTGGTATTTGATTCCAGTTTCTTTAGCCAAATTCAATTCTGCCAATTGGAGAGGATATGGTAAATCGCCTACTTATACACATATGTGGTGGAGTTGTGAATAAATACAACATTTTTGGGAGTACTGTGATCTTCAGAATTACAAAAATTAAGATTTGAAATACTATTGAAAATGTTATACTTCACCTTATGACTGAAGATATGAAATATTCAATTAAATGTTTATTATCACATATTTTGCTTACAGCTAAATGGTTAAATTGCTAGTAATTCAAAATTGGAAGTGAAACATGATACCAAGATAGGGCAAGCTGGTAGAAATGGGGAAAAGGAATAGAGAACTGGAAAGAGGTTTTGAATGTCTATATGTTAAGAGTTCCCTAACTTCCTCTAAATGGTGTATCTGGTGTGAATACATCATTAAAAATGTTGTTATTTTTAAAGGCATGGCATTATTATTATTATCATCTTTTGTTTGTAATGCGCCAACATATTCCATAAAGCTGTACAGGGGTTGAGTACATGGCAAAAACAAAATTAACACATTGCAAAGAATGAAGCATAAAATCAAATATAGTCCTTGTTTCAAAGCACCAATACAAGATTAAAAACTGGTAAACTTACAATATACCGTATATATACTCGAGTATAAGCCGAGTTTTTCAGCCCTTTTTTTAAGGCTGAAAAGGGCCCCCTCGGCTTATACTCGAGTCACCACCACATGTCTCTCTTTCCCCCGTGTCTCTCTTTCCCCCCCATGTCTCTCTTTCCCCCGTGTCTCTCTTTCCCCCCTGTGTCTCTTTCCCTCCCCCTTCCTTATCATCCTCAACCCCCCATCCTCATCCTCAACCCCCCCATCCTCAACCCCCAACCTCATCCTAATCTCCCCTCCTCACTTTAGCCCTCGAATTATCTCCCCCTCTCCCTTTCTCCTCACTTACCTTCCATCTGCTGCAGCTGCTCCTCCACTCCTCCGCGCTTCTTCCGGCTGCGTCTTGACCTGGCCAATGACGTGACGCGCATGTGATGTCACGTCATTAGCATATGCTGGGGTCAAGACGCAGCCAGAAGGAGCGCGGAGGAGCGGAGGAGCAGCTGCTGCAGATGGAAGGTAAGTGAGGAGAAAGGGAGAGGGGGAGATAATTCGAGGGCTAAAGTGAGGAGGGGGGTTTAGGATGAGGAGGGGGGTTCAGGATGAGGATTGGGTGTTTGAGGAGGAGGATGGGGGTTGCAGATGGGGGGTTGAGGATGGGGGGATTGAGGATGGGGGGATTGAGGATGGGGGTTGAGGATGGGGGGTTGAGGATGAGGATGGGGGGGTTGAGGAGAGAGGTTGAGGAAGGGGGTTGAGGAGAGAGGTTGAGGAGGGGGGTTGGGGAGGGAGGTTGAGGATGAGGAGGGGGTTGAGGAGGGAGGTTGAGGATGAGGAGGGGGTTGAGGATGAGGAGAGAGGATGAGGAGGGGGGTTGAGGGGAGAGGTTGATGAGGGGGATTGAGGAGGGAGGTTGAGGAGGGGGGTTGAGGAGGGGAGTTGACAATGAGGAGGGGGGTTGAGGAGGGAGGATGAGGAGGCAGGTTGAGGTGGGTGATAAGGTAGGGGGAGGGAAAGAGACACAGGGAAGGGAGGGGGAGGGAAAGAGACACAGGGAAGGGAGAGGGGGAAGAGACACAGGGAAGGGAGAGGGGGGAAGAGACACAGGAGAGGGGGGAAGAGACACAGGGGAGGGAGAGGGGGGACACAAGAAAGAGGCACAGAGGGCACACAAAAGGGGGACACAGAGGGCACAAGAGGGACACAGGGGGCAGCACATTTCCTACCCTCGCTTATACTCGAGTCACTAAGTTTTCCCAGTATTTTGTGGTAAAATAGGTGCCTTGGCTTATACTCGGGTCAGCTTATACTCGAGTATATACTGTAAATAACTTCCATAGGAATGAATGAATATTAATTGATTTGTTAATGAGCTCTTGATCTTTATATAATACGATTGATTCATTGTTTGTTTGTATGTATGCATTTTTATATTGAAATTGTATTATTAAAAAAAACAGATATAGATGCAAGGGAGGTTATATTGCTACAATTTATCATTAAACTATTTAGGAATCAGTGTTTCCCTGTAGAATCTATCATACAAGGATATTATATACATCTATAGCGACACTTTTTTGTATATAAATGCAAGGGATTGGTGCATATTCTAGTTTATCATTCAGATATTTAGGGCCCAAAAGTAAAATTAATTTACCTGCTCCTGTACAATTATTTCTTGGGTAATACCATATGGCTTTATGCTGCAGCTAATGTTTAAATGTGCAAGGTATGAGCAAATTTAGGAATTTTATTTGCCAATCAAATATTATGTATTGCTCAGTTAGGGGTGTGATTTACATAAATGATGATAGACATTAGAAGTCATTAAACCAAATTATAGGGAATTGCCATAAAGTTCCCAGCAGCTAGAATTATTTAGTGCAGGTTTAATCAGATGCAGGAAACAAATCAGCATATGAATATCTTTTGTTTTATGTGTGAACCAAACAGGTTTCCCCCACTTAACTGGAGGGACCCAGACGGCAGCAACTGATGAGAAACGACATGAATAATGGCTCAGCCATGGAGCTTTGTTCTGATATTCTCCTCCTGCATTTAAACACACTTTGTACAATTAGTTATACAGAGCAATACAAGGTGTTTGGGGAGAAGGCATTTTCGGTACATTATGAAAGAATAATTATCTATTTTACCATAATTTAAAAAGGACCACTGCAGCTTGAACGTAAAACATTTATAAACAATCTCTTAAATGTAGATGACTGGCTGTGTCATAGGGATTCAGTCTTGGTCAGTCATAGCTTGAGAAGGAGGGATATCCTACTGCGGCTACTGGTAATTTAAAGTGACACTATTTTAAGACATCTAAATAGAGATCTTATCTGGATCCATGGTTTCTCCCATTCCTCTCAAATTTTTAAACATATTAGGAACAAACGCAAAATGTCTTTCTGTCATCATTAAACCGACACAGTGGAGTTTCTAAATATGGTATAATGTAAAACAAGAGGTAGTTACAAGTACTTTAACAATTGAACAAATGTAACAATTTGTTTACAGTAAACTAACAGTGAAATTTGACATTTTGAGCAGTCAGTCAGCCTTTCTGATCTACATACCAATCAATATTCTAATCTTTGTTAATGAAATATCATAACATTACTGGTATGCCCCTGAGGTAGTGAGCCCATTACTTCTGTCGTAGGCTGTGAGGGTAAAAAGAATACCACATCCATCTATTATTTACATTATATGGTTGTCCGTTGGTCTTGCTACTACCACTATAACCACTGACACATTTATGGTATTTTTTTATTTAACATGTGAGGGGTTAAATCATTTTCCTTTGTACAAATTAAATTTCTGAGTCTTAGAAGACTCCTCAAGATGAAACATT
Source organism: Discoglossus pictus (assembly GCA_027410445.1). Classification (NCBI taxonomy): domain Eukaryota; kingdom Metazoa; phylum Chordata; class Amphibia; order Anura; family Alytidae; genus Discoglossus; species Discoglossus pictus. The sequence continues at coordinate 55,717,744 of CM050168.1, forward strand.
ATGACGGTCTCAAGATAGCGTGTTCTAAGACATACGCAGCTCACTTCAATACTCTATTGTCCCAAAAAACATTATCAAGCAAGTGTTTAGATAATGGCACAATAGTAGTCTATTGACCAAATATACTTGGCACACAATATGGGATAGAGGTCACAAACATATTAATATTAATCCAGTTTCATATTTTGTACCAGAGCGCTCTCAAGCGGATAGAAACAGATAAACACAACATATTTTTCAATACAATCTAATTTATACATATACTTGCAAACGGGGAGTAACTATTTGTGATTGGTGGAAACCAACCTTGTGATGATGAGGAAGAAATAGTTATCTAATGGCAGAGAGGAGGTCTTGGTGATCTTTGGGCTTTTCCTGGACTTTCCTGCCTTTTCCTGGGGTCTTTCCTCCTTCTTTACTATTTCCTGTCTGGTCTTTTCTGTCTTATATGACAGTTCTGTTCTGGGAACTTACCTGACTGTCCTTCTTTGGCATAAACCTATACCCCCTTCATATCTTCCCTAAGATATATTACTATATCTTTCTATATCCAAATTCTATCTCTACAACTCTTCCTAACAAACCAATGACACAAAGAGGGATTACTTCAGACTATTTTGAGGAGAGATCCTAAAAATGACACAGGTGTTATCCTGAAATTCTATACATGGTATGTATAAACAGGTTTAACTTTCTAATCTGTAGTAGAGTTAAAATTAGCCCAATATACCCCAATCCTTCTGTTACTGTTTAGGGAGTGGTCACAGAACCAGGACTCATTAGCAGCTGCATTGCGGACTGTAGATGTTAATCAATTTATTTCAATCTGTGCCCATATTCCCTAAAACAGACTGATTGACTTTATTCACTAATGTAACCATTTAACTCGGTTACAAAACCAATTATTAAAAACAACTATACAGCAAACCATACTTAGCAATACTCAACATATATAATATTGTATTGCACAATCTACAATACTGTCTTACACCATTATTGATTGAATTGATTGATTTGATAAATTAAATTAAATGTAATCAATTTTAATGTAAGACCAGTAACCAAATAATAGTTTGCCAATACCTAAATACAAAGGAATTAGCTTGCAACCTTACATTAATATAACCAACTTTGATACATATTGCTTAAATATATATTCTAACTGCCATATAAGTTGTTATACCATATTTCACTGTTTTCACAGAGTAACAGACGTTGGGTAGATTGTATTGTGATCTAACTAAGTAAACACTTAGAATTGCTTATCCTTGATATTTACTGCTATACCAATACAAGCTATTTCTGCACACAGCGTATACTTGTCGATAAATTGATCCTTGAACTCAATTAATCTATACACTGTAATATTTTAAGAAACTATATCAATATATACAGTGTAATATTTATGTCATATCAATTGCATGACACTTCAATGTAGTCATATACAGTTGTGCTCAAAAGTTTGCATACCCTGGGAGAAATTGTGAAATGTTGTCATTTATTTTGAAAATATGACTGATCATGATAGTGATCATATGAAGCCATTTATTATCACATAGTTGTTTGGCTCCTTTTTAAATCATAATAATAATAGGAATCACTCCAAAAAAAATTTTTTTTTACATACCCTTGAATGTTTGACCTTGTTACAAACACACAAGGTGACACACACAGGTTAAATGACAATTAAAGGTTAATTTCCCACAATTGGGACTTTTTAAATTGCAATTAGTATCTGTGTAGACACAGACTAGTCAATGAGCTTGTTAGCTCTCACTTGGATGCACTAAGCAGGCTAGATACTGAGCCATGGGGAGCAGAAAAAAACTGTCAAAAGATTTGCGTAACAAGGTAATGAAACTTCATAACCATAGAAAAGTATATAAAAAGATATCCAAAGCATTGAAAATGCCAGTCAGTACTGTTCAACCACTTATTAAGATTAGTAAAATTTTGGGATCTCTTGAAGGTCAGGTAGACCAAGAAAGATTTCAGCCACAACTGCCAGAAGAATTGTTCAGAATACAAAGAAAAACCCACAGGTAACCTCAGGAGAAATACAGGCTGCTCTGGAAAAAGACGGTGTGGTTGTTTCAAGGAGCACAATACGACGATACTTGAACAAAAATGAGCTGCATGGTCGAGTTGCCAGAAAGAAGCCTTTACTGGGCCAATGCCACAAAAAAAGCCTGGTTACAATATACCCAACAACACCTTGACACGTCTCACAGCTTCTGGCACACTGTAATTTAGAGCGATGAGACCAAAATAGAGCATTATGGTCACAACAATAAGCGCTATGTTTGGAGAGGGGTCAACAAGGCCTATAGTGAAAAGAATACCATCCCCACTGTGAAGCATTGTGGTGGCTCACTGATATTTTTGAGGGGGGGGGGGTGAGCTCTAAAGGCACAGGGAATCTTGTGAAAATTGATGGCAAGATGACTGCAGCATGTTATCAGAAAATACTGGCAGACAAATTGCATTTTGCTTGACATGACCCTAAGTAGAAGGTCAAGTTGACCCTCCAGTGGTTACAGCAGAAAAAGGTGAAGGTTGTGGAGTGGCCATCACAGTCTGCTGACCTTAATATAATTGAGCCACTCTGGGGAGATCTCAAATGTGCGGTTCATGCAAGGCGACCAAAGACTTTGCATGACCTGGAGGCATTTTGCCAAGACGAATGGGCAGCTATACCACCTGCAAGAATTAGGGGCCTCATAGACAACTATTACAAAAGACTGCACGCTGTCATTGATGCTAAAGCGGGCAATACATAGTATTAAGAACTAAGGGTATGCAAACTTTTGTACAGGGTCATTTCATTTTTTTCTTTGTTGCCAAGTTTTGTTTTATGGTTGTGCCATTCTGTTATAACCTACAGTTGAATATGAATCCCATAAGAAATAAAAGAAATGTGTTTTGCCTGCTCACTCATGTTTTCTTTAAAAATGGTACATATATGACCAATTCACCATGGGTATGCAAACTTCTGAGCACAACTGTATATGTATAATATATAATAAAAAACAAACATATATGGTGTATACAGCATGATAAATGCATGATATCATACAGCTATTAATATAATATAATATTAACACAAATATTTATATTATTAAATACAGAAATACATTTATATGATACAAAGCAGTAAGAAATATATATATAGTTCTTAGTATGATATCAATATGGTATAATACTGTAATATTTACATAATATAATCAGATGTACATATAATATAATACAGTAATATATGAGTTAATCATATTAGCATATCATATACAGTAAAAGACATATTATACATGTAAACAGTGCAATATAATGCAGTAACTGATGGGTATGATGTAATTCAGTTAAGGATATATATATAATAGTTACATATTTACATAGTAAATTGCAGTTGGAAAAATACTTTTAGTCCATCATGTTCAACCTCCTCTGATCTGCAATATGCTGATTAGTTGTTAATTGATCCAGAGGTAGGCAAATAGAAACAAAAACCCAATAAAACTTTGCCAATTGTCTCAAAATGGAAAAAAATAAATTCCTTCTTGACCCCAGACCCTGGCGATCAGACTTCTCCCTGTATCAATACTCCCTCTCTAATTATCCAGGATAACCCTGAATGTCCTTTTTATTTAAAAATATATTCAATACCTTTTTAAAGTTATCTATCGAATCCGCTGTCACAACCTCCTTTATTCGAGAATGCCACAGATTAACCACCCGTACTGTGAAGAACCCTTTCCTTTCTTTAAGGTGGAATCTTTTTACTTCTTGATTTATTTATTTTTCACATTTTTAATTATAACAATAAATGTAACTACAAGAGTAAAAGCAGTAAATCAGAATATGATGTTGAGAGAATTATGAGTGCAAAGTATGTAACTCATTGCAACATATATGTGAAATATTTCCACCCAATAAGGAAAAACAAAGTAGGGTAATGGAGAAAAAAATCTGCTATCTCTTTACCTTGAATTCTCTTTCGATGCCTAAGGGAGACGTCCCAACTCACATGCCAGATTATGAATACGTGTATTAGCAAGTAAAAGTTATAGGAGGGATATACTAATTGAATTCATTATCCAGGGTTCCCATTTTTTTAAACTGGAGGAAAGTACCCAATATACTATGGGTTAAGCGCTCATTTATTAGTATATAGTTAATTTTTCGTACAACTTCTGAAAAGTTTAAGGTCGTAACTTTCAGTTACTGGCTATATGAGTTTTGGTCGCCAATGCCATAAGTTGGAGCATTTTATTTTAGGAAGAGGTTAAGATATTCATGTGTATCCCCAATAGTCGTGATTCCATTTCCAAAGTAGTCAGGGTGTTAAAAAGTACAGAAGCGAGTTCAATTAGCTGTCTCCAAATATTTTGAGCTATTGGGTAAAGCCACCATGTATGTATATAGTCTCCTATACTTTTGCAGCCTCTAAACCATTGGTTACTCTCTAGGGGTTTAATTTTATATAGTTTATCTGGCATGCAGTAGATTCTATGTAAGACTTTGATCGAAGTCTCCAACATGATATAATTCAATGATCCCCTATGTAAGTTTGAGCAGGCTTCTGACCATTTAGTTATTTCCCATTTATGACCCAGATCTTCCTCCCATTGTATCATGAATTTGGGTTTTTCCAATCATTTTAGACCTATTGAAAGTGTCATATAGTGTTCCTATGATCCCTTTTGTTAATGGAGTATTTTGACATATGAGGGAGAACACGGATGTCTTTGGGGCTTCCATTTCTTTAGAAACTTTAGTGACACAGTCCCTGATTTTTATATAGTTATAAAATTCCGAGCTTGGAATATTGTATAGCGTGATTTTGATCAAATGCCAAAAGGGTTCCATTGAGATACCAAGATCCAATTCTATCTAGGTTCCTAGAGATCCACAAATGTCTCAAGACTACGTTTGAGTCTCCTAGTATGTGTGGAAAAGATAATACAGATAATAGAGGAGTTAAGTGCGGGGCAAGTTGACATCTGGATTCGGCCCAATTCCAGGAGATTAGCGTTAGCTGTGTCATTGGGTTAGAGTGGGTTGAAGTAGTTATCAACCCTTTAGGTATCCAAGGAAGTTTATACCAAGAGTATGGCTTCAATTGTTGGTCCTTTAATGAGACCCATGCTGGCTGATGTTTGGGGGAATGGACTAAGGGTAATACTGCCACTTGGGCCGCTTTAAAGTAGAGTCTCAAGTTTGGGCTAGAAAGTTATCCTACATCTTTGTGCCTATACATTGTTATTTTAGCTATACAGGGGCGTTTGTTATTCCATATAAATCTGGAGATGCTATTTTGAAAGCTATCTAGTTCTTTTAAGTTAAGTGGTATAGGCAACGATCTAAATAAATACATTAACTTTGGCAATGAATTAATTTTGACACCTATTATACGACCTGTCCATGAGATACGATATCTATCCCATTTCTGCATATCAGCTGCTAGTGTTTTATAAATGGGGGGGGGGGGGGGGGGGGGGCGTAATGGTTAGCTTTATACAAGTCTGATATTTTTGCCGTGATATTGACTCCTCTTTGAACAAAAAAGAGGATTTGAAATCTTCTAATACAGTTTGAGGGATACCTACTCCTAGAGTTCATTTTTTTCTAAATTTAGCCTAAGGCCAGAGATCTTACTAAAGTGATCAATTGCGTTCATGAGTGCAGGAATAGAACTACAGGGTTCGGTTAGAATACATAGTAGGTCATCGGCGAAGGGCGAGCATTTGAATTGGTGCAAACTTACACTGAGGCCCTGGAAGTCTGGGTTCGACCTAATAGCCTATGCCAATGGTTCTATTGCAAGTGCAAAATGAATGGCGATAGCGGTAAGCAATACTTAGTACCCCTCTGGATGGAGATCAAGGCCCTACGCTCTCCAGCCAGTTTGATATTGGCAGTCATAGTAGCATTTAAGAAGGTCAATAAAGTGTCCTTTGAAGCCAAACTTTTGCAATGTCTTGTATAGCTAGGACCACTTGACCTTGTCAAAGGCGTACTCAATATCAAGAGCCAAAAGGCTCATTGGAGTCGAGGACTTTTGTGCTAAGTGCAGAATATTTAAAGTTTTCCTAATATTATCCTATGTATCTCTAAATGGTATAAACCCATCTTGATCTTTATATATAAGGTCAGGCAAAAACTTTGAGATCCTGTGCGCCATGATCTTAGCTAAAAAATTTATATATCCATTCATCAAAAAAATCAGCCTATAGTTTTTGACTTCGAGAGGATCTCTGCCATCTTTGGGAATAACTACTATTTCAGCGTGGTTAACTTCTGGAGGCCTACTTTCCCCATTTAGGATTGCATTAAATAAGTAGGTGAGATGCAGACTGCGGTGTATCACCAAATTAATATATATATATTACACAAGGTTCGTCTACATTAAAAGGTATTTATTAAAAGGCAACAACACAATACTATAAATGTATCATAAACACACAGCCCAGACCCACGGAGCAACAACCCTTTTTAAATCTATCTACCTATATAGTAATCCCCTTCCCCACACGCTTGATCTCACCCACGGTTAGGCCATCACATCCACCAAGGAAGAACAGGAAGCAACAGGGCGATTTCCTGCCTGGATATACCCTTAGTTGAGATGATGTGATTTACATCACATCCTGTCCATGCATCACTTCCTTTAGCAATTGTGGGAGGGAAGTAAAGATTCTTAGCCCTCCTACCTAGACCTGTTTAAGGAGGTCCTGAAAGGAAGATAAATTACCATGCAAAGAAGACAAGTTACCACATTCCCTCACTTTTTCTTCTTCTATGTTGCTCAGTTTTCTAGTTATCCCTCTAGTACAGGAGAACCTAGTGGGAGCAAAAACCTGATATACAGGAGAAATTCAACCCACCGTCCCTCCGGAATAGTTCCCTCAGCGACATAAGTTCTCCTGTACTTTCCTATGGCTGTCAATCCACATATTACACAAAAACAGAACTTATAGAATTTAGGTGAGAGTGTGTGATAAATGTTTATGAATTTGCAATGTAAAACTTTATTGAAGAATGTATGAGAGAGAGAAAGAAGAGGCAAAAGACAAATTATATATCCTCCTTGCAAGTTTCTTCCTCATTTGTTTCATTGCCACACAAAAGTATATTATTATAATTGTCGTTAATACTTGAATGAACATGAGTACCAGCGACAGTGTTCGTAGGACTGGATGTGTCTCTGCATTGGTAAGAATTCCCCACCAGGGATGCTCAACGTTTTTTGTAGTAATTTCTATTTCCTTTTTCTGTTGTTCCAGCAGTAAGCTGATGGGGTGTAGTTGTTGTTTGGTACGTTTTACTAACTCATGAAGTTCCAAGGTAAGCTTTGGAATTGGGGGAAAAAGCTTCATTGTCAAATTTGTCCAATCTGCATTTGCAGTAAAATTGATCATTTCAGTGGTAAGGTTTCTTGATGGAAATAGTGTATGAGTTCCTACATGTATACAAGACCCTTCTTCCACCAAACATATTTCATCAACTGTCCTATATTCAGAGTGGCCGATAAAGCATGCAATGTCCCCTATGCGGATCACCTCTTGCACCAGGTTTTCTTTTATCAACTGCACCCAGCCATCCTCCTCAGCTCCTTTCTCCCAAACACAACTGCACAGCCATCGGTGTTGAGATTTCCTGCAACAGCTTTCATCCATCTCCAATCCTGTAATAGTGGCCAGTCTTTTTGATGGGAAGTGTTGCTTGTAGATTCCATCACTTAACGTGCCAATGCTATGTATAAAGTTCAGTTGCTCTGCCTGCCCCTCCCAACGGGGAATTGCCAGGATTAGTCCTACTGTCCCAGATTGTAGTCCATGTGGCATCCATTGATCTGGGCCTTCAATATAGCTGTGTTTAAGATTGTCCTCAGTGATGTCCACTCCTTTTCTTTTCAATGACGTGATAATCCTTGTTGCATTGATTTGTCTTGCCCACTTGTTTTCCTGGATGTCTTTAATAGTTTCCTTTAAATCTGCCAACAGCTTTCCTCCAATCATAGAACAGAAAATGGCAGTTCCAACTATTTCATTCTTAATGCTGTTAGCAATGGAAGCAATATTTTCCTCAACTAGATGCAGGTTGTTGGCAATGGTGTGTATGTCATCAACATTGTCTGTCAGTCTACTCACTATAAGGGAGTCAGCTACTCCACCTATTTTCATAGCATTTCCTATGCCATCAGTAAGGGAGTTTATCCTGCTGTTCAGTCCAATGATGTCTGCTGAATTCCATACTCCCAATCCAGTTCCGACTCCTCCTAAAAGGGCTGCAAGTGTGTCCCGTTTTTCTCGACTCCCTGCTCCGGTCCACTCAATGATGGTCTCTTGTATACTTTGCTTAAACCACTGCCGCTGTGATTCCGGGCACTTTGGTGGAATAGAAAAATCCTTAAAATTTAGAATTATTGGGTAGTAAGTCCACCCAACCCCTTGCACAACTGTTTCATGTGTTGGTACCACCACCAATCCGTCTATTGGCCATGGTACCTTCTTCTGATCTTTACAACGTTGCAGCTCCTTTACAGAGATAAATACTTCATCTATTGTTAGAACACACCCCTTTTTCAGTATCAAAATTGCAGAATTCCTCTAGGTCAGACTGGGCAGCTATAACTGCAGCGTCCCATTCTCCACCTTCTTCTAATGTTAAGTTACTCACTACTACTGTAGTATTTGTAAACCTCCCTTGTACCTTTGTTGTTATTTTAGTCCTTCCTTTAAAGTTTCCTGTATTCATTATCTGTCCATATCTTATAACCCATTCCCAGTTATGTCCCTCTATACTTTTTATTGGAGCTCTAAGAGCTAATCCCCTGGTACTATTATGTGGCAAAATAATGTTTACTTGTAACCCTCCACCCTCTTTTACTTCCAATTCCCTGGGCCAAATAAATCTATCTGCTTGAACGTAATGTAACTCCAATCTTTTCAAACTCTCTCCCTTATTTGCGGTATCTTCTGGCCTTATTGCCTGTCTCCCCATTCCTACTGTGATACAGCTTATACTTATCCATCCTGTAACAAGGATCCACCACAATCTTCTGTTGACACGCATCTTCATTCTTATACAGCCTTGCTCTGTGGGAACACTAGATTCCATCATTAGAAACATATACATACACAAACAAAAAAATAAAAAATATCTTTTTGCAAGTTTGTTCACGGCCCTGTAATCAATGGTAAGTCTCCATGATGAGGCTGCTTTTTCATCTCCATTCCCTTTTAACACAGCTTTTCTCACAGGCCAACATGGTGAGTTACATGCATACCCATTTCCAGATTTAATTATTCCACGTCTCTCCAGCATTTCTATCATCTCGGTGATTGATGCCACTGATTCTCTTGGGACTGGATATTGCTTTTGCCATTGTGGGTCTCCTCCTTCCAACAAGACCATTCCTTTCATTCTTCCACAGTCTAATTTATCTGTAGCCCAAACAGGTATGTCTTGGATTAGCTTCTGCAGCCATTCTGGTTGTCCGTCTAGTTTCAGTTTGTTTTTTTCCAGACTTTTTATCGGAGAGACAATATATGCCATTGAGAGCACAACCCCTTTCGTCAACTCTGTACTTACCTGATTCACCTTTTCTGTCTTCCACAAACAAAAATTGGCAAGATCTATAATGAAATTTCCTTTTTTTAAAGCTTCTATTCCCAATATTTCCTCTGGCCAACCCACTATTGCTTCTACTTGTATTGTTTTTTCTCCAACTTCTACATCAATTGGACCTCCTCTAACCTCCTGTCCTGTGGATTCCCAGTAACTCCCATAATACTTACTGAAGAATCCCCATTTTTGACCCTGTTGGTCATTGTAACTGCTGCTCCTGTATCTACCAACATATTTTTCCCTACCCCTGCGATGACTGTATAAATGGTAGGCCGACTTGCCTCATCCATGGTTAAATTAGCTGAGTGAATGAGATGCTGAGGCGCAGGGGTTGGGATTTGTCATTGTTACTCACTTCTACTCTGTCTCTCTTTTATAACACTATATTGCATCTTTGCCTCACTTTCCTTCAATTTCCTCTCTGACTCAGCTACCTTGTTTTTAAGTATGTGATTTTCCTCTTCTATTCTATCCTTCTGTCTCCTGAGTTCCCAATAGCCCATGTTACCGTTTCTCTCTCCCTCCTGATTAGCCCTCCAGTTGCTGCCATCCCTATTCCTATAGTCCCTAGGTGGATCTCTCCATCTTTTGTCAAAGTTCTGTTTTGGTCTCCAGTTTTGATCATCCTTCTTGTTCTGGGGTACATCCCACGTCTGGTTTCTCCATTTACCATCTATATCTCTACCAGACTCGACCTTAAATGTTCTTACAGCTGAAACAGAGCAGGCCTGTTCTGTGAAAGGATGCTTGATCCACCACTTATCAGCTCTAGTTAGTACCATTTCCAAGTCTGTTGGTGTTGGATCAAAAAGCCTGACAAATTCTTGACACTCCCGGGGAAGGGCTTCCATTACTTTTGCTATATGTTCTGGTGAGCCCAGCACTAGAGGCTGTTGAGGTTATCGTAGAGTATACCAAAAAAATATCCTTTGAGCTACCTCTCTAGGACCATCTGTTGGCCTCATGGTAATATTTGCTATTTCTTTATCTATGCTAAGTAGATAGAAATTAGTTGCAGCAATTCTTCCTGCCTGATCAGATACACTGTTATTAAATCCCAATAGTCTACTAGCCAAAGGACCCATAGCGTATTCTAACAGTTCTGTCCATTCCTCTAAGTTAAGACCTCCTTTTTTAGCTCTATCTGCTCCCCTCATAAACCAATGTGTAAACGTATTAAAGTTGTTAGTTGGCATACTTCCCCACCATTTCTGGAAATTGTCTTTATCTGCCATAGACATCGGTCGAGTCTGCATAGAAAATCCTGTAGGTGTTTGCCTTGCATTAAATAATTCTGAAACAATAACTGGTGCTTGTGGTATGGTATCTACTTGTGGAACAGAATAACATAAGAACTCTTTTCTATCTTGGTTCATTTTCGGCACTGGTTCTTTATTTTGTGCCACGAACATATCCAGATCTGGATATATTTTGGCAATGTCTCTGACTCCTTTTATCCCTTCTAACTTTGTTTTATTTTTATAGTCCATTATTATGTTTTGAAGTTCTGTTATTTTTACTCCATAAGCATCCCTCTGCTCTTCTATTTCCCTTAACTCCCTTTCTAGTTCCCCAACAATTGTAGTTGTTCTCAAAGCTGCAATTTTTAAACAATCCCTTTTGTCCATTGCTTCCTCCATTTTATTTGTTGTTTCCAAATTATGCTTCCGTAATTCTACAACTAAGTCTATTAGGCCTCCTATTGTGGCTACAACAGCTTGTGTGACCAAACTTTTTCTTTTCTTTGTTCTATACTTTTTGTTATTTACAATTTGTGTTAGAACATCCATTAATCTCTCCTCTTTTTCACTGTCTGGGTTTGCTGGCTCTGGAAGCTCATATGGACCATCATGTTTTTGAATATGTTTCCTAAAGTACTCACGCACTTCTGTGGGAAAGTATTTGGCCCCTTGAAAAGACATTCCTACTCTTTTACTCACCCAAGTAAGAATCCAAATCAATTTGCGACTAAAGTAGCATGCTTCTGAGTAGCCAACAATAGTTGATGACTATTCAGTAGGCCAGGTGTAATATGTAGAAAAATAGACTAGTACCCACAATGCAAATTATACTTACCTTAGTATGGTGAAGGTAATACTTGCTAATTAACTTAAAATATAATAGCAAGGCCTGCAGGGTAGGAGATATACCTGAACTAGGATATGCAAGACACCCAAAAAGTATAAGGTATGGAAGCCTATAGTGTATTAAAATGCAAGCCTGAAATAATATATATATATATATAAGATTTAAAATGGTTTATTTATTTATTTTTCTCCAGGCCTGTACTATGATAAAGGATTAGAGAAAGAAAAAGAAAGAAGAAGAAAAAAAAAAATTTTGTTTTTTTTTTCTTTTAAAAAAAACAAAAAACAAAAACAAAACAAAAATAATAGTATTAACAAACTCAGGTATTTGAAACACACAACAAAACTAATTGTGGCCTGATGCCCAAGCTTGTATATTAAAATGGAGGCCCGAACTAGGATACAAAGGAATCAAATCAGCATTCAAATACAAAAAGAAGCCGCATGGAGCCTACTATATTGTATTCAAATGCAGGGCTAGGCCTGTACTCTGATAGTCAAAAGTACAACAAAACTCAACTCAGATATTTGAAACCCACAAAAACAACCTGTATGATATCTTTGTTTTATGTAGCAAAATAAGCTAGTACGATATAAAGGATTAAAAATAATAATTGAGGCCTATGCTGGTAGTCTATTACAATAAAATAAAAATGAAGGCCTGAAAAACTACTAGGCCTGCTAATATATTCAAAATTGAGGACTGATGCCCAAGCTTGTATATTAAAATGGAGGCCCGAACTAGGATACAAAGGAATCAAATCAGCATTCAAATACAAAAAGAAGCCGCATGGAGCCTACTATATTGTATTCAAATGCAGGGCTAGGCCTGTACTCTGATAGTCAAAAGCACAACAAAACTCAACTCAGATATTTGAAACCCACAAAAACAACCTGTATGATATCTTTGTTTTATGTAGCAAAATAAGCTAGTACGATATAAAGGATTAAAATTAATAATTGAGGCCTATGCTGGTAGTCTATTACAATAAAATAAAAATGAAGGCCTGAAAAACTACTAGGCCTGCTAATATATTCAAAATTGAGGCCTGATGCCCAAGCTTGTATATTAAAATGGAGGCCCGAACTAGGATACAAAGGAATCAAATCAGCATTCAAATACAAAAAGAAGCCGCATGGAGCCTACTATATTGTATTCAAATGCAGGGCTAGGCCTGTACTCTGATAGTCAAAAGCACAACAAAACTCAACTCAGATATTTGAAACCCACAAAAACAACCTGTATGATATCTTTGTTTTATGTAGCAAAATAAGCTAGTACGATATAAAGGATTAAAAATAATAATTGAGGCCTATGCTGGTAGTCTATTACAATAAAATAAAAATGAAGGCCTGAAAAACTACTAGGCCTGCTAATATATTCAAAATTGAGGCCTGATGCCCAAGCTTGTATATTAAAATGGAGGCCCGAACTAGGATACAAAGGAATCAAATCAGCATTCAAATACAAAAAGAAGCCGCATGGAGCCTACTATATTGTATTCAAATGCAGGGCTAGGCCTGTACTCTGATAGTCAAAAGCACAACAAAACTCAACTCAGATATTTGAAACCCACAAAAACAACCTGTATGATATCTTTGTTTTATGTAGCAAAATAAGCTAGTACGATATAAAGGATTAAAATTAATAATTGAGGCCTATGCTGGTAGTCTATTACAATAAAATAAAAATGAAGGCCTGAAAAACTACTAGGCCTGCTAATATATTCAAAATTGAGGCCTGATGCCCAAGCTTGTATATTAAAATGGAGGCCCGAACTAGGATACAAAGGAATCAAATCAGCATTCAAATACAAAAAGAAGCCGCATGGAGCCTACTATATTGTATTCAAATGCAGGGCTAGGCCTGTACTCTGATAGTCAAAAGCACAACAAAACTCAACTCAGATATTTGAAACCCACAAAAACAACCTGTATGATATCTTTGTTTTATGTAGCAAAATAAGCTAGTACGATATAAAGGATTAAAAATAATAATTGAGGCCTATGCTGGTAGTCTATTACAACAAAATAAAAATGAAGGCCTGAAAAACTACTAGGCCTGCTAATATATTCAAAATTGAGGCCTGATGCCCAAGCTTGTATATTAAAATGGAGGCCCGAACTAGACTCCACACACAATCAGCACTTGATTTCCCATGCAGAGGATAATTAGACAAAGTACTTTTTTTTTTCATCCCCCAAAAAATAAATCTGACTATCTATTAATGTGATATTACCTCATAAATAACCTTTGTAGAAGTCTAAAATTCGTGGTCGCCAAATGTGGTGTATCACCAAATTAATATATATATATTACACAAGGTTCGTCTACATTAAAAGGTATTTATTAAAAGGCAACAACACAATACTATAAATGTATCATAAACACACAGCCCAGACCCACGGAGCAACAACCCTTTTTAAATCTATCTACCTATATAGTAATCCCCTTCCCCACACGCTTGATCTCACCCACGGTTAGGCCATCACATCCACCAAGGAAGAACAGGAAGCAACAGGGCGATTTCCTGCCTGGATATACCTTTAGTTGAGATGATGTGATTTACATCACATCCTGTCCATGCATCACTTCCTTTAGCAATTGTGGGAGGGAAGTAAAGATTCTTAGCCCTCCTACCTAGACCTGTTTAAGGAGGTCCTGAAAGGAAGATAAATTACCATGCAAAGAAGACAAGTTACCACACAGACTTAGGAGAACTTCAATTTTTTTGTAATATAGATTTGTATAACCATCTGGCCCCAGGGACGTACCTGTTTTAAGCCTTTTAATAGTGGCTTTAACTTCCTCTTGAGGTATATGTGAATTCAGATCAGACAATTGCTCCTCAGTCACAGTGGGAACGTATGTAGAAAATAGGGTTTTTTATCATGAGAAAAGTGAGTCTCTTGGAGAAAGCGGACTGAGGGTCTATATGTCTTATAAAAGATAAATGCCTTCCTTCTCTTGAAGGGAGAATTGAAACCATTGACGTTAGGTGTTATAAAAGTGTAATTGGTTGCAGTCATCTATGGGGATAAATGAAAAAGTGATTGTGCAGATGTTTTCCTGTGTTATGATTGGAGGGTCCAGAGTCCCGGTTCTATCTCCCCAGAGGCACAAAAGTCTGAAAGAGGCATTTCAATTTAACAGTAAAGGTTTGGGAGAGAAAGAGACATAGCATCATCAAGGTATTATAGTAAAAAAAACAGCAGATATAAAAAAACAGCATAATTTTAGAGATAAAAGTAACATTCTTCCTCACTAACCTAATGAGTCAATGAGCAATAAAGAAAGGAAAAGAGTAAAGTAATTTGCTTTAACTATCAGTAAGAATACCCTGAGTACTAACTACAAGTCGTACTAACTCAGTAGGGGGTCTTAACTAACCAATTTTGCTAATGATCCATTCAAAACTAATCTTTTAAGATCAATATAGGAAGTAGAGAGGAAAAAAAAGAAGAACATTTTATCAACAGTTTGGAGGTAGGTAATAGAGACTAAATATAAACATATTGCATCCTAAACAATCTACCGTATATACTCGAGTATAAGCTGAGTTTTTCAGCCCTTTTTTTAATGCAAAAAAGGGCCCCCTTGGCTTATACTCGAGTCACTCTCCCCCCCCCCCCCCCCCGTGTGTCTCTACCCCCCCGTGTGTCTCTAACCGCCCCGTGTGTCTCTCTACCCCCCCTGTGTCTCTTTCCCTCCCCCCTCCTCAACCTAAACCCCCCTCCTCAGCATAAACCCCCCTAAATACTGTTGACGTCACATGCGCGCTGGCGCTGGGTCAAGGAGCGGAGGCCGGAGCACAAGCCAGTAAGTGAGGGGAGAGGGGGGAGGTATTTAGGGGGGTTTAGGTTGAGGACGGGGGTTGAGGGGGGTTTAGGTTGAGGAGGGGGGTTGAGGAGGGGGGTTGGGGTTGAGGGAGGTTGCGGGGGGAGGTTGAGGGGAGTTGAGGTTGAGGAGGTGGGTTGGGGTTGAGGGGGGTTGAGGTTGAGGAGGGGGGTTGAGGGGAGTTGAGGAGGGAGGTTGAGTATGGGGGGATGAGGATGAGGATGGGGGGTTGAGGAGGGGGTTGAGGAGGAAGATTGAGGAGGGGGTTGAGGATGGGGGGTTGAGGAGGCGGTTGAGGATGAGGAGGGAGGTTGAGGAGGGGGTTGAGGATGAGGAGGAGGGGGGTTGAGGAGGGAGGTTGAGGAGGGAGGTTGAGGAGGGGGGGTTGAGGAGGGGGGTTGAGGTTGAGGGGGGTTGAGGTTGAGGAGGGTTGAGGTTGAGGAGGGTTGAGGCTGAGGAGGGGGTTGAGGAGGGGGTTGAGGATGAGGATGGGGGGTTGAGGAGAGAGGATGAGGATGAGGGCTTGAGGATGGGGGGTTGAGGAGGGAGGTTGAGGAGGGGGGGTTGAGGAGAGGGGGTTGGGGTTGAGGGGGGTTGAGGTTGAGGAGAGTTGAGGTTGAGGAGGGTTGAGGCTGAGGAGGGGGTTGAGGATGAGGATGGGGTTGAGGAGGGGGTTGAGGATGGGGGGTTGAGGAGAGAGGTTGAGGAAGGGGTTGAGGAGGGAGGTTGAGGATGAGGAGGGCGGAAGAGACACAGGAAAGGGAGAAGGGAGAAGAGACACGGGAGATAGAGGGGGGACACAGAGGGCACAAGAGGGACACAGGGGGCAGCACATTTCCCACCCTCGGCTTATACTTGAGTCGCTCATTTTACCCAGTATTTTGTGGTAAAATGGGTGCCTCGGCTTATACTCGGATCGGCTTATACTCGAGTATATACGGTATATCTTCCTAAATTGGATTGCACTTTCAATTGAGATATTGTCAAGTAAAAGAGTCCCACATTAGACACTGCTAAGCTTTGGTTGGACAGGTAAGGGAGGATCTTCTATGTTAATAGCATCCCATCTTGTTTCTTGGCTCCGTCTGGCATCAAAGGCTTCAGCATTTTCAGGGTGAGGATGTGCCTTCGCTCACCTTTGAGGAGTGACTTTCATCCATTGTCTGCTAGGAATGGGAGGGCCAACCACCCTCCATTCTTTTCCAGCAGTTCATTCCCACCAATATGTAGGCATTGTAAGGTGGCTAGGCAGTCTTCAAGGGATTGAGTGGTATATGTGGATCCCTGGTAGGCAAATGTGAGTGCAAGGGACAAGTTCCAGCGATATAGTATCTTGTGCTGTATTAGAATTGACAGGGCTGGCTTCATAGATCTGCGTTGAGCCTTGGTGTTAGGAGACAGATCGGTGTACACTTGTAGGATGGAATCATCAAGGCCTTTGATCATTTATAAATAAACGTTAATAATAATTCAGGCTTTCCTGGTAGCATTGAGCAAGAGATCCCTGTCTTGTTGCCTCAGAAATTGTAAAATAACATCTCTAGGTATCTCGGGAGTTCCTAGCTCCTCCCAAGGCTCTGTGGGCTCGCTCTCCCATAAACCTTCATCCTGGTCAGGGATAATACTGCCACAAATTCTGAGATGTGCAAAGAATTCTGGACTGTCGTTGATCTGTCCTGAGCTTGGGTCAGTTGTTTCTTCAAGCAGATGAGTCCGCTGTCACAGTTCTTTTATAGCCTTTGTTGCCATCTTTTCAATCATGGCAAGGGATCTGGCCATGTCTGGTTTTGGGATCTGCTGCAGTAGTTTGGGTTACTAGTAAGAGGTTATGTTTATAAGTCCCAACAGTTCTTTTGGGGATGGAAAATTTGCACAAATGTCTCCACAATATAGTCTGTGAAGGTTCCCACCTTTGTTTATATATGTTTATTTTTTTTGTGGTTTATAAGGGGAATTCTTGTTTGTAACTTTATGCTGAGTGTCTGCAGTAAGATGGCTACTCCCTCCTTCTTAACCAAGATGGGGGCCACATTTATGCCACTGGGTGCTCTCTCATTCCCCCTCCGATCAGTTAATTTCTCTGTCTCCTGCGGGGCACCGCCCTGGCTAGCTTATGCAAATCCCTTTGGACGAAAAGTACACAATTTTCTGATTTAATTACCTTGCACAACTTAGTGTCATCAGAAACAATGGAGACACCACACTCCAATCCTACCTCTAAGTCATTAATATGTTAAAAAGGAGAGGACCTAGTGCTGAACCCTGAGGAACACAATAGTCCAATCGGATTACGTTCCATTTACAACAACCCTTTGCTTTCTGTCTTTTAGCCAGCTTTCAATCCATGAGCAGATATTTACTGCAATTCCTGTATCCCTGAGTGTGCACAATAGACTCCCATGTGGCACTGTATCAAAAGCCTTTGCAAAATTCAAAAAAACAAAATACATGCACTGAGTTGCCTTGATCCATGTTCCTACTAACCTCTTCATAGAAATTATTTAGGTTTGTTTGATATGACCTATCCCTCATAAATCTGTGTTGAATCTTACTTATAATCTTTTTTAAACAGATATATTCTTGTATACTATCCCAAATTAACCCTTCCTAAAGCTTTCCCACTACTATTATCAGTATTGCTTTTTGACTTAATAAAGATAGATTTATCTCATGAAATCTCAAGATTATAGTCTATAAGATATGACATATGAAGATATGTATATATTATGTGTGTATAACATATAATACAATAACCAAAATGTATGTGTTAGAAGTACATAATATAATGCAATATGTGACATATACTTGGTATAATACAGATGCAGACGTGTACACAATACTAAGTGATTTGTAGCATACCACATAACATCCTGCTCATAGTACATAGAAAACTCTAACCTAGCTGTACTTGATAAGAATGTTGCAAGTCATTGAGGTGATCTGTGAGAAACCATATTCTTTAATATATTGTCCAGTTATAAGATTGTGATGTTAACACAGTGACATTGTAAGTATATAATGTACTGTAGTTTACAGATTAACTACATTATACTGCATGTTAATTGTGTATTACTTTATACTGTATATTATTCTATAATAAAGAGAGGTATATCACTCACGTTTAATTTCTGATCTCTAATTTAAAACTGAATGATTAAACACAAACTCATTTGCCTCTTCTATTATTTGCATAGGAGATTTATACAACCTCCGTTGATTTCTATAAATGCTCTTTTTTCATGAACATTCTGCTGGTAATTTCCATTTCTTTGGTACAATTAAGAGGATGATCATAAAAATAGAATATCATTACAGACGGGTAATGCAGATGAGTGTGACTAATAACCTCAATGTCACTGACTTAATAATTTAATATTGCCTGAGCACACCCGGCAAGTGCACACACAGGCTCACCAACGCTGACACCAGCAGATAGTGATCAGCACGTTAGCTTTAGAGATCAG
The DNA here is from genome assembly GCA_027410445.1 of Discoglossus pictus. Classification (NCBI taxonomy): domain Eukaryota; kingdom Metazoa; phylum Chordata; class Amphibia; order Anura; family Alytidae; genus Discoglossus; species Discoglossus pictus. The sequence continues at coordinate 55,736,760 of CM050168.1, forward strand.
AGCCAAAGATAAAGCTATGGCTGCCGTCCAACAGAGACCATAGAAAGAGCATGTGTCTGCCTTCTCTTGGGTGGAAACCCTGTCTTTGAAGTAGAGAGAGAAGCAACTGCTTCTGGCATCAAATAAATAAATGAAATATCTCTAGCTGCTTATTATGGTGCCCATGTAACTGGGCATAATACAGAAAACAGATCAAAGTATTGGTGTCTGCACATTTGAAGAGACACAACCACTTCTAAACACACAAACAGGATCAAGGGTTGTCGCCATGGTCATTAATCCATTTTTAGATAATTGCTTTTGAAAGACAGTTTTCTCTAAACCGCAATCCTATTTATCTTGAAGATGTTTCTCCCATATTTATGGTGTATGGACATTAAGACTTTGTGATCTATTACAGACACCATTATAGAACTTACAAAGGTGTCTGTAATGGAATAAATAGGAAATGTCACACATATGCATGCTCTCCCCACTTATTGAAGAATAAGAAACACCTAGAATGGAAACACATACAGCCTTATTAAATTGCGATTCGGTAAATTTAAAAGGGCTCTAATAAAGCACATAGCATATTTTATTTACAGAAGTTTTTAGTTAGTGAAGACCTTGCTTTTGGATAGAAGTTCGCTAACTAAAAACTTCTGTAAAAAAAATATGCTCTGTGCTTATATAGAGGCCTTTTAAATTTACTGAATCACAATTTAATAAGGCTGCTAATTTCCAAATGCTATAAGGGTGTAACAAAAGATAAAAAACTAGGCAAGACAAAAGCAATGAAAAAAATGGGAAAACGACTTTAATTTCTGCTTTTCAGCAGATAAGTGGTTTAAAGCCTTTGCGTTTACACATAAGATAATCAAATATCAAGTCTTCAGAGAAGTCTGTTTCAAGATCACCCAGAGATGGTACATCATCCCCACCAAGGTAGCTTTAATAATGAGAGAGCCTATTCTAGATAGATGTTGGAGCCTTTGCGCCCAAAAAGGATCTTATAAACACATTTGGTGGGAATGCCATTGTGTGAAGGAAATTTGGATATTAAGTATTAGGAAAAAACATTGTCCCCTCCTCGGAGTTAGCATTATTCCTCTTGTTCCCGCATAACTTAACATTTGTAGAAAAAGCTATTATTATCACTTATTCACCTGCCTATCCCTACTCCAGGGTATCATGAATACTTCTGCCAGGCTCATTCTCCTCACCCAACACTCATCATCTGTTGCTCCCCTCTTCTAGTCCCTGTGCTAGCTCCTTATTTCCTCAAGGATAAAATTCAAAATCCTAAACCTAATATACCAAAGCCTCAAGAGCACCACACACCCCTACATATTGAACCTTGTCTCCAGAGGTACTCCAGCCTCCCACTCCACTCTGCCCATGATTTGTGCCTTCCATCCCCCATCATTACCTCCTACCATGCTCAGCTACATTACTTCACAAGAGCAGTCTTAAATCTTTAAATTACATTTAAATTAAATCTTTTTAATTTCCTACATCTCTCCATGTCTTTGGGTCATCAAATGTTATTTACCAACTTGTTCAGAGAAGCACAGCTCTTTGCTCTATAACTTCAGTTTCAATTAACACTGTATATTCTCATGTTTATACTATCTCTATTGCCTCTTAGATTGTAAGTTCTCACAAGATCACGGCCTTCGTCTCCTCTTTCCAAATGTATATGTACAAGTGTGATGTAAAATGTAATAATACATATTAAGCCCATTTAAGCCCAATTGTAATCACTAAAATGCCACATTGAGATTAAAACAATGAATATTAAATTTTTTGGAGAAGATGATTGGTGCTTTTACAGAACATATGCTTGAGAAGGAAAACAAAGTTTTCCCGTTCCAATATCTAAAAATGCAGAGTCTCACATTATAAGTAGCACTTATTTCAAAATGAAAGGACTTCTGTAAGAAGTGTCTCCCTTTCACCTGAGTGACAATTGGGTTGGTGTGGCAGGTTAATGTGTCCACTCAGAAACTGTTATACAGGTATACCCCACTTAAAGCTACCCTGTTTAGAGATGATTCGCTACAGAGCTGTTTTCCCTGCCAGACCTCTTTTAATGCTAAATCCCGCTATAATGCTGTTTTTTCCTTGCCAGACCCCTTTAACGCTCTGATTTTCTATAGCATTGCCCTGACATAATGCTGTTTTTGCCTGCCGGACCCCTTTTAATGCTCTGATTCGCTATAACAATGCTTTTTTTTTCCCAATGAAAACAGAAACCAGAAGCTCCAACATCAATAATTTGAAGTTTATATTTCTGCTAATGTGTTAGTGTTACGTTTCTTTAAATTGAAATTGTGTTTTGTTTTTTTCATGATTTCCCCTATCCCTATCCTCCCCATGTTAAAATGACCTTGTTTAGCACTGTTTCGCTTAGTACTCCTAGGCCCTTATTCAATTGCAATTTGGCCAATTGAATAGGGCTCTAAATAAGCACATAGCATATTTTTTTAAAATAAGTTTTTAGCTAGTAAACATCTATCCACAAACAAGGTTTTCACCAACTAAAAACTTCTTTAAAAAAAATATGCTCTGTGCTTATTTAGAGCCCTATTCAATTGGCAAAATCGCAATTGAATGAGGGCCCTAGTGCCTGGAACCTATCTACAGCGTTAAACGAGATATAGCTGTACTTGTTTAGTTCCTGGGGTCTCTTTCTCTCTCTCCCTCTCTCCTTTCTTTGCTTCACTCTGATCTATTTATATCTGACAACAATTCTCTGATCTGCGCCTCTCCCAACTAGTGTATAATAACCCAGATATCGAATATTTCTGATTTTCTGCAAGTAATCACAGCTAACCCTGCCTCATCTTCTAAGACTGGATTCATTCTTTGCCTCTTGGACTCAAAACCCAGTGCTTGGGTTGTTCTTTCTGTGTCAGCATCAGAAGACGGTCCATCTCCAGACCTTTTGAAAGTTTGTAGGTTTGTGAAGTATTTAGATATATTATACCTCAATGAGGATAAAGTAATGGTGGTCTTATAAAAAGTTGTTGACCAAGTAATAGAATCGTTATAATTACTATTAATTTATGAAGCACCAACGTATTCCATATCTCTAAGTATTGAAGGTACAGTGAATACATTAGACAAGCTTGACAAAAGTTACATACTAGTGTTGAGGCTCCAGCTCTTACAATATAGGGTATTACGAACAAAAATCCAAGGGATTGCTCATTGGTGGTCCAGCTAGGTAGCAGGATCATGCACAGGGGGTCTCACTGTTTTGTTTGAATTTGTTACTCCCCTGGCTGTCAATTACAGAATATAACAAGTCAGTAGTGAATCGTGGACCTGAATGAGGCTAATTATATGACTTGGAAAAATACAACCATCTGACATTGTATAAAGCCAGTGTAATGACAATAGTACTGCAGTGCCAGCAGGCAGCATCTGCCACTCAGAACTATTAATCATCATTGTAAGACTTTACTCTTTATAATTTCTTTTTGTAGCTATAAACCTTTTTAATTGTAAATAAATCACTATTGGCGTCAACTGCGAGTCCTTCCAAAGTCGTTGGGCCTGTTATCTGAAATATGAAGAGATGTTCTCTGTGCCCTGTGGTTACAAATAAATGATTGCTGATTCCCCATATGCTTTGGAGAGGCATAAACCCACTGCTCTGGATTGCTGCGCTGTTAGACGCATTGCTTCAAAGGCATGACACAGAAATGCAAAAAGAGATTGAGATCAGAAAGCAGAAAGAGCGCGCCTCCTTCCAAACATGGAATATCACAGGAGCTTGCAATAAATAAACATGAAGTGGGAAAATACAATTTATTGTGAAGCGGTATCTGCAGGGATAGGAATCAGTTCTCTTTTATCACAACACATTATTATTTCTTTTTTAACCCAGTAAAGTTAATGCTGAGACCCCATTGTTTTTTATCGGTGTTAAAATTTAAAGGAACATTTCAAATACAATGCAATGTACGCATATAAATAAAAAGAATTGCATTTGGTTATTTAATAGTTTTTGAGTGGGCATGTAAAATAAATGAGCTTGAAGGTGGGTATTTTAAGCATAAGTTATACAGAACCCTATTTTGCTGGTCTAGAAGTGTTAAATTAATAATATTTATTAATAATAGAAAAATAAATGTTATTGCAGAACTGAGATGTGAATAAAATAGTATGCAAGTTCAGCAAATCCATTAATTATGGCCTAATTCTATAAAGTTTCAACCAAAAACCAGAATATGCATTAATCAACTAGAAAAATATGTGAAATGTTAGGCATTGAAAAGTAAGGGTCTTCTATGGTGGGGACCTGCAGCCTTAGGGCCTCATTCTATTATCGGCCGTAAATCGGCCGCAAAGCTGCGATTTCTTGCAGGGCTCCCGTTACCTTGCAATTCAATTATATGGCGCCGCAAGGATATCCCCTTACGGCCGGCCGTATATCTTGCAATCGGCCGTAAGCTCAGAAATCTTAAAATGCAAAAATAAATTCAAGACGGCACTGTAAAGCTCTGTAAATGCTAGGGATCATTATGGGGGACATGAGGATTAATAGCAACCCCCTCTCAAGCTTGCACATCAGCCCAAATCTGAGATTACATTAACTGTTTATTTTCCGGCCGCAGCGTGGGCGGGTCTGAAGTGCTCCAAGCCCTCTGGACATTTACATGGATATGTGACATAAATTAAAAAAATATATATTCACGGATTTGAGTGTAGGGGAATGTTGTGCTATTAATGCTAACACCTACAATCACTTTATAGTCGCATACGAGTGCAGGATGGCTTTATTATGGCTTTAAAATGTGCTTAATTGTGTGTCTGCGGGACCTGTTTGCTGTAAGTAAGCTGCGGCTCGGTTTTAGCCTTGCAGAGAGGGTTCCCGGAGCAATTGAATAGCAACCGCGCTTTTCTTGCGGCCGAAACTCTTGCGGCCGTTTAAGATCAAAGGCTTTCCTCCGGCGCGTGCGGCCGCAAAGGATAGCAAGGCGCCGGCCGCAAGCCTGTCGGAATCCCCGGCCGGAAGGGAATAGAATAGCCGAATAGCTTGCGGCCGGTCCTTGCGACCCCGCATCTCCTACGGCCTATAAAAGAATGAGGCCCTTAATCTTTAGAAGTATTTGTGGTTCATTAGATGAATATTTTGCTACTTCGTCATCTCAAAGCTAAGAATGTGGATTGTCAGATATAGGGCAAGGAGTGTAAAACATGAACAAAGTATCTTTTTTTCTCACCATCTACAAACAAAAAGTCAGATTACTGCTGTTATCACATATATAGTTGTGAGTGTACGAGTTGTTGCTAATGCTTGCGGGCTCGCGCAGCGAGCCGCGGCGCAAGGGCTACAGGCGAGGGCCTCAGTTGCTGGCATGGAGCGCCGAAGGCGCTCCTTGCCAGCAACTGCGACCCTCGCAAACTTTACGTCGCAACGCAAACAACACGACACACCAACTACGACCCTCGCAAACTTTACCTCACAACGCAAACAACATACGAGACACATTAGCACACATTACGACCTCGCAACTCGCGAACATTACAAAATTCAAAACACAATAAATACACTCAAACAGATATACACAACATATTTATCAATACATTCTAATTTATACATATACATGCACACAGGGAGTAACTATTTGTGATTGGTGGAAATCAACCTTGTCACAATGAGGACGAAATAGTTATCTAATGGCAGAGAGAATATTCTGGGTCTGCTTTGCTGCTTTTTCCCAGGTATTTTGTCTCTTCCTGGGCTTTCCTGCTTTTTCCTGGGGTTTTCCTACTTCTGTACCGTTTTCTGGCTGGTCTTTTCTGGCTTATCTGACAGTCCTGTTCTGGGAACAAACCTAACTTTCATTCTGTGGCATAAACCTATGCCCCTTCATATCTTCCCTAAGATATATTACTGTATCTGTCTATATCAAATTATATTTCTACAACTCTTCCTAACAATCCAATGACACAAAGAGGGATTACTTCAGACTATCTTGATAAGGGATCCTAAAATGACAGGTGTTATCCTGAAAATCTATACATGGTATATATAAACTGGTTTAACTTTCTAATTTGTAGTAGGGTTAAAATTAGCCCAATATACCCCAATCCTTCTGTTACCCTTTTGGTAGGGACCACAGAACCAAGACTAATTAGCACCTTCATTGTGGACTGTTGGTGTTAATTAATATATATTTTAATCTGTGCCCATATTCCCTAAAACAGACTGATAGACTTACTGTTACAAAACCAATTATTAAAAACACCAATACAGCAAACCATACTTATCAATACTCAACATATATTGTCTTGTATCACACAATCAACAATACTGTCTTACATCATTATTGATTGAATTGACCGATTTGATAAATTAAATTAAATGAAATCAAGTTTGATGTAAAACCAGTAACCAAATAAAAGCTTGCCAATACCTAAATACAAAGATTATTTAGCTTGCAATCTCAGATACAATATAACCCACTATTGCTTCAATATGTATTTCGATATTCTAAGTGCCATATAAATTGTTATACCATATTTTACTGCTTTCATAGAGTAACAGGTATATTGCTAATTATTAATATCGTATATACTGTATCAAATAGTAAGCTGATTGTTTATACACTCTGCGTATCATTTCTGTATTGCACTGACCAAATATAGACAGACTGTTAACCAAACGTTATAAGATCATATACACTGTTTATATACTCCTATATTGAACTAACCGAATATAGATGTATTTAAAATAAACTATTAATCTACATTTGATAAGTTTGTATACATTGCTTATTGATCTCTGTATTGATCTAACCAGATATAAAGTGTGTTAAGACTAAATGTTATCCAATCATCCAAAAGAGATTGTAATAGACATCAGGTAGATTGTATATTGTGATCTTCCTAAATATCAAAGCTTACAAGTGTAAACACTTATAATTGTTTATCCTTGATATTAACTGCTATACCAATAAATGCTATTTCTGAACACAGCCTATACTTGAATTGATCCTTGAACTAAATTACTCTATACATTGTAATATTTTAAGAGACTATATTAATCTATACAGTGTAATATTTATGTCATATCAATTGCATGACAGGCCAGGTCTCTGTCTTCCACCCCACCAACTTGGAAAGTCACCAGCCACAACTGTTTAGGATATATTTCCACTTTTAAAAATAAGCTTAACAATATAACCTATGCTATTATTAAACATATCACATATCATTTGTATTCAGTTGTATATTTTTAGTTCAGTATATTCTTTTTCTTATAAACTACCTCTTGCACTAAAGCTTGCAGAACTTTACATCTTTAATTGAAATTTTTTGCAGATATCTGTTCTGTGGTATTAATGCACTGTAAATGGGAACTGTTTTTTTTTTTTTTTTTTTTGCAGCATGGTATACTGCACCATTCATAAAGAATATTAGCTTTAGTTAAAACATGACACTCTAGTAATTGTGATGACAGCCCTGATGGGGGAACAGCCTGTAATAAAGTTATTTGATACTTGCTTATTTTTATTCCCAAATGGACCCTAGTCCAGTCTTCCCCAAGATAATCCCTTCCCTGGGCCAACACAAGATGAACATGGCTTTTGTTGCATTACCTTTTCAAACTATACAGTACATGTATGTCATCTGTATTTCTGAGGGTGGAAATGAGCATTTTAATAACTCAAGTTCAATCCTGCATCTACATTCCAAAACGGCATTCCTGCTCTCCATAGATCCTGAAGCAAGGCTCCTTCCAGGAGAATTCTGATAGTAAGAAACCCACAGAGGAGAGGACCTAATCAATGTATTAATTCATTGGCTGGTCCAGTTTGACAGTGATAATTCATGCATCCTGTACAGCCCATTGGATTATTTTCATTTGTTTTCAGAGTCTTGTTATCCGGTCAGAATCAGCTGCTAGCTCTCTGCTGCATCAGCTGTGACTTGAAGATAAATGTAGAGAAAAGCTATGTGTCGTAAGGAAAACATGTACAGAAAAACAATTAATAATACTGTTTGTATTTTCGGATATATTTCCATAGTTTATCCAATTTTAAATACAATTTAAATACAGTACTGTGTATTTTAAAAACTAAATAAGCATATTTTCATTTTAAATCAGAAAGTCATGTTTAGTTCTATAAAACATCTGCTAAGGTTATGTTTGGAGGCAAAAAATCATCAAAAGGTTTAGTGTCCATACTGTCAGAATTCAAGAAAGGTAATTGCATGATGCAGTAAGAATGGGATCTTGAATCAGAGTTAGAGGAAAATCAATGGAAAAAAAATATGGAAAGAAAAACAATAATGTTTAATAGGATGAGAGAAAACAACTATGAACTGTTGGCTCGTTGGTGTTATACTCCTTCAACATTAACACATATAGGTGGGACCAGTCGTTTGTGTTAGCGTGGATATAAACAAAAGAGTACGTAACATTCATTTCTGGAGGAGCTGCCCAATAGCTCAGTCACTACTCATTTAGATAAAGATAAAAACAGTAATATTTAATTATCTCATATCCATTGAAATGAGCGTTGGCTTCAATGTGGAAACAGGTTCAAAATTGCAGTAAATAACTAATATGGTTGCCGAAAGGGACCCAATGCACTTAGGAGAGAAAGAAAGAGAACTTTTTAGCAGTATATATTTTATGAATTTAATTATTTATTTATTTATCTTCATTTATTAATTTGCTTTATTTATTATTAGTGAACTTTGTAAAAATACTTAACATAAAAAAATCAATAACATATAAGTTAAAAGAACACATGAACACCAATCAGATCTTTCAAGCTGATATGTTTAATATGCATTTTTATTCAATTAATAACACTGATTTAACAAGGGGCATAATTATATATTATGCTGCTCTTGACCATTTAAGATGTGTGTGCCCTCCATGCCCAAGTTACGACTCCTCCTTTTTCCTTATTATATCATAATAGTATGGTTATCATACACCTATGCCTACAATCATAGGCGTATGTGTCTTTGTGTATACATACAGTATGTTAGAATGTGTCATACACACAGTTGTGCTAAAAAGTTTGCATACCCTGGCAGACATTGTGCAATTTTGGCATTTATTTTGAAAATATGACTGATCATGCAAAAAAAAAAAATTGTTTAAAGGATAGTGATCCTATGAATCCATTTATTATCACATAGTTGTTTGGCTCCTTTTTAGATCATAATGATAACAGAAATCACCCAAATGGCCCTGATCAAAAGCTTGCATACCCTTAGTTCTTAATACTGTGTGTTGCCCCCTTTAGCATCAATGACAGCGTGCTGTCTTTTGTAATAGTTGTCTATGAGGCCCCTAATTCTTGCAGGTGGTATAGCTGCCCATTCGTTTTGGCAAAATGCCTCCAGGTCATGCAAAGTCTTTGGTCGTCTTGCATGAACCACACATTTGAGATCGCCCTAGAGTGTCTCGATGATATTAGGGTCAGGACACTGTGATGGTCACTCCAGAACCTTCACCTTTTTTCTGCTATAACCACTGGAGGTTCAACTTGGCCTTGTGCTTAGGTTCATTGTCATGCTGGAAAGTCCAAGAGCATCCCGTACGGAGCCTTCGTACAAAAGAATGCAAATTGTCTGCCAGTATTTTCTGATAACATGCTGCATTCATCTTGCCATACATTTTCACAAGATTACCTGTGCCTTTAGAGCTCGATCCCCCCCCCACCCCCCAAAAAAAAACATCAGTGAGGGATGGTATTCTTTTCACTATAGGCCTTGTTGACCGCTCTCCAAACATAGCCCTTATGGTTGTGACCATAAAGCTCTATTTTGGTCTTGTCACTCCAAATTATAGTGTGCCAGAAGCTGTGAGGAGTGTCAAGGTGTAATAGGGCATATTGTAACCAGGCTTTTTTGTGGCATTGGCGCAGTAAAGGCTTCTTTCTGGCATCTCGACCATGCAGCTCATTTTTGTTCAAGTATCGTCGTATTGTGCTCCTTGAAACAACCACACCATCTTTTTCCAGTGCAGCATGTATTTCTCCTGAGGTTACATGTGGGTTTTTTTTGTATTCTGAACAATTCTTCTGGCAGTTGTTGCTGAAATATTTCTTGGTCTACCTGACTTTGGCTTGGTATCAAGAGGTCCCTGAATTTTTCACTTCTCAATAAGTGATTGAACAGTACTGACTGGCATTTTCAAGGCTTTGGATATCTTTTTATATCTTTTTCCTTTTTTATGAAGTTCCGTTACCTTGTTACGCAGTTCTTTTGACAGTTCTTTTCTGCTTTACATGGCTCAGTATCTAGCCTGCACAGTGCATTCACGTGAGAGCTAACAAACTCATTGACTATTTATACACAGACACTTTGCAATTTAAAAAGCCACAGGTATGGGAAATTAACCTTTAATTGTGATTTTAATCTGTGTATGTCATCTTGTGTATCTGTAACAAGGTCAAATATTCAAGTGTATGTACACTTTTGTTCAGGGACATTTGGGTGATTTCTGTTATCATTATGATTTAAAAAGGAGCCAAACAACTATGTGATAATAAATGGCTTCATATGATCACTATCCTTCAATAAAATATTTTTTTTTTGTGCATAATCAGTCATGTTTTTAAAATAAATGCCAAAATGTCTCATTTTTTGCCAGGGTATGCAAACTTTTGAGCACAACTGTATCTGCACATACACTATATATAAATACACATTATTCTATGGCACTACTCCAGCATCTTTAGACAACCTGCTGACCGCTGAAATGTGCTCTCAGCCTGGGCCTCTTCAACATATTTGGCACCAAAAATATAATCTTCATATCCTTTCTTATGACGTATACCAAAACTACATTGAACTCTTTCTTAATATGTATTCTTTAAAATGATGTCCGTCTTTTAATCCTCTGTATTTTTTTAAACTCCAATAAGTTTTCCGATACATAAAATATGGTATTTGCAATAGACACATGGGATACATAATTGAGCATGACAAAAAATTATAATTGTAAAGTTCCAAGGTATTACTTCGTGCTTTATACAAGGAGTAATAGCATCAGATACAGCCAGTCCACTTTAGAGGCATATCTAAATTTCCTGGATTATGAATGCATCTGATCTTATGCATCTGAGGTAAAGCAGTTGTGTATGCAAACATTTTCTGCATAAAAAAATAACAAAATAAACAATAACAAGCTCACCCTGATGTTTGCTAAATCTCTTGAGTTAACACAGTTGGAAGTCCCTGCTAACATTATCATAAAATTCATAATTTGTTTTGGCCAATCACAGACAGCTTACACATTTTTAAATACAATGTAACGCGCAGGAAGGAAGGGGGGTCCCAAAATTTTTGTTACTAGCTCTGCCACTGAATGAACTACCATTTGGCACAGCTGTGACTTAAAGCCCCACCCATAGGGGATGAACATTACACTATTGGTGTCTCATACTGATCAAACACACAGTAGGATACTGTCTGCTTATTAGCAGCATGATAAACCGCTAGTATGATGCCCCTCCCCTGCGGCATAGTTTTAGGTCACAGATATAAAAGAGCTCCTGAGCGAGAACAGGAAGAAAAGGATAGAATCTGTAACTTTCATATAAAAGGAAAAAAATGCCTAAGCAAAAAAATGCCTGGCTCTTAGGAAACCAGTCTACCATCAGATTAGTTGAATATTCCTAGTCCTCTCTAGATAACAGCAATGAATTGAAATGCAGCAAACAGTTACACAATTTCAGTTAAGAACCACTTGTTTTCAGTCTCAGAAATCAATCTATTTTATTGAGGAAACATACAATAGATGGAAAAATTATAAATGTTATTTTTTTCCTTCCCTCTCTGCTCTTGCTGTACATTTCTTTGGCTTCAATAAGAACCATTTTTCACAGTGGATTTATACTGTGATTATTTCAAAGCATAAGCTGGAATCAATACCTCTAAAAATTCACATTAGTGTAAAAAATGCATCGCATAAATCATTCTCACCCTTCACTATACTTCTAACTTAATGAAACAAGCAAAGGAATTCAATTCAACTGGAGAAATGCCGGGCATTGCGAAACGTAAAGGATTTGCATTTCCTACAGTGCCAAAAAATATTGGCTTATCAAATAATGTTGATTTTATATAAGATTAAGACAGCACAGGAAACGTAGAGCATCCCCTGAGGCCCCCTCCAAGTATGTGAACAGGACCAGAGAACAAGGAATATAGCTAAACACACAAGGGCAAGAAGTACTAAAGGATGAACCTCTCCATTTCTGTTACCCAAAATCTTGACTTTTCACCACACTTATGTTCTAGTTTTTTCAACCAAGCTAAGCATGTTCTCCATGTTCCTATACTTGCAACTTACTGCCTGGAATATCTAAGGCAGCACAAATATACATGCCATAGTATGTACAGGTTGTTGTTGTTTAGTTGTTCAGTCGCATCCGATTATCCTGGACCACAGCACGCCAGGTGCATCTGTCAGTCACTGCCCATCTGGGCTCCATCAAGCTACTGTTCATTGCTTCAGTGACCTCATCTATCCATCTCCACCTCTGTTGCTTTCCCAGCATCAGAGTCTTTTCTAGGGAATCCTGCCATCTCATAATAAGGACAAAGTATTTGGGATTAAGCCTCATGATCATACCTTCTAGTGAACAGTTTGTCTTGTTTTCATGAAATAATAATTTGTTGTATCTTCTTGCAATCCAAGGGACTCTGAGTAGTTTTTACCAACACAACACAACAAATGTACATACAATGTACATTAACTACCTATATATTTGTCCATTCCTGTTCGTGGAATTTTCCTCAGGACATTATCTACAATCCTCCAAACCAGGACAGCATTTCAGCAACACTGACACCATATCAGCAGATGCCATATTAGATGATCTACGTTCCCCTATCACAATGCATCTGGCTGACTTGGCATCACACCAGCATCATCAGCTACCTCTATACTACTACTTCTTTCTCCAGCAACTATCCAGTGTCTCCTGGTCCAAGCACTACGTCACTGCCATATTCCAAATTCCATCCACCTTTTATAGCATTACCCCTCGCCAATCCAACCTAAAATTCTTGTCTCTCCTATACCCCATCCCTTCTAGATTGTGAGATTGCAAGAGTAAGGCCCTCATCATTCTCCATATCAGCTAGCTGACCTCAAAAGGTAATTGTAACTACCCCCAACGGTATAGTTTTAAGTAAACTGTTGGTGCTTTATAAATACATATATATATATATATATATATATATATATATATATATATATATATAATTATTGTAACAGAGTCATACGTGGAGTGTACGTGGGGGACAGACTCAGCATAGCCATGTGTCCTTTAAAAGTCTACTGAGCACCCAGCAGTGGAGCTCAGTCTGAGCTGGACAGATGGCTCCAGAAACAGCTCTGGGAATCCACTAAAACAATAGAGGCTCCAAATCAGGCAAGTTACAGTGCCTATATTGTTTGGACGATATTTTGGGCATTGAGGGAACTGCAGCAAAGTGTTTAGTCAGCTCGTCAAAAGAAGCTAGGTTTTTGTTTGTGCACTGTTTATGTTATTTTGTTGTAAAGATAATAAATAGCAAAGTCTGATAAAGCATAAAATAGGCTCCTGAGTACTTCATTGTGCTGCTGGATACAAGGGCATGAACCACGAGTGTGACAGTGGAGTTGTCACAATATATATATATATATATATATATATATATATATATATATATATATATATATATATATATATTTATATATATATATATATATATATACATACAGTGCCTTGCAAAAGTATTCAACCCCCTTTGCATTTTTCGTGTTTTGTTGCCTCACAACCTGGAATTAACATGGATTATTTTTATTGTGAAACAAACAACAAATAGCACAAAATAACAGAAAAATTATAAATAAACGTCCTTATAGGATGAAACAGTGGGGAGATGGTCATGGGCCAAATGGAAGAAAGAATGGGAAAGAGTAAGAATAAAATAAAAAGGAAAAGGGTAAAATTAATTACAAAAGATAGGCTTTGAAAAAATCATAAATTTAATAATAGGAAACAAAGTGAAAATCAATGGGGAGGAGAGTGTAGCATACCACTGGTGTAGGAAATAAAATAATTACATGCTTACAAAGTAAATGGGAAATGCTCACCTGTATAATAGGTGCAGTAGAACACAAATTCAATGTGTTTCATCTGAATAGGACTTCCTCAGGGATATGGAAAAAGCAGAGACCACACATGAGTGTTGGGGAGTAATACTGAGAAGTAATGAGAGAACAATGAAAAGAGATAAAAAAGGGAGAAGAGAAATAAATAAGGAAAATAGGAGAGACAAATAGAAATGATTGGATAGACAAAAGAAGAAAATAGTAGGGAGAAGAGAAGGGAAACCTAATAATGATGAGAGAAACAGAGAGTAATAATAGGAATGAAAATGGGGACCCATTTTTAATACACTCAGGTTCTTGAGCAGTTCCGACAGTGAACTGTAGATCAGAAACAATGTATTATATAATTAAGAAACCAACAATATAAACAGATTTGTAGGCCATGAGCATAAAAGATTTTCAGAGCAAATCTTCATTTTTGCAGACTGTGGCAGTTCATGCAAGTATTTCTTTTTAATGCATCACAGCTGTACAGCGCAGTACTTGCTAATTTATAGGGGAGGGAGAAGATGTCAAATTCTATATTCATACCTGAAAAAAACAATGAATCTACAAATCCCCCTCTCTACTCCCTCCATAGATATGCCATACAAATTCACAACAGTGTAGTATTTTGGTTTTTGTAGATTATAGAAGGTCTGAATATGCCGTTGACCCAATGCCTTGAAGTTCTCCTGCATTTCATGCACCTTACCTTTTATTTGAAACCTGAGATGTTTAAAGATCTATGTAACAGGAAAGGTGGAATTATCTTGCATTTATTGGCATCTAGAGAGCTATCTGGAGTTTGGATTGGAGTCATTGTTTTGCCATAATGAGCTATAATTTAATTGCCATAGCTATTTTTAGAGTGCAGCTGCAACTCTTAAAAAGAAAAGGTTGGCAGGTTTGCTGGTGTGTAATATGGAGGTGATTCACAGCTTGTAAAAACAGTCCCCATTGGAATTTTACCCGTATACATTATTTTACAGGAAAGGGTTTAAAAGGACAGTTTATATACTTTTAAAATTTCATGAATACATACTAACAAGAAGGACGGGTGAAATGAATATGTGTGACTGTTGCAATGTTGTAAAATCTAATAATTAATAGATTCATGATCATTTAAGAAGGTATATAGCTTTAATTGAAAACTCTTAATAGTTATGTATATGAATATGGTATAAAATGTTATAAACAGAAACATAAACTATCAACTGAGATCAGAAACTCAATAGATATGTGAAACTTTCCTGTTAGCTGGCTGCACGCAGTGGTGGCCTTTTGCCACTAGGTGAGACAAGAGATTTTAGTAAAGAGACTGACAAGAGATTTTAGTGAATTTAATGTCAGTGTAAAGCTATATCTATTCCAGTACCCTAAACCCTAATCCTAGGAAATTCCCTTAGCGGCTGATGGCCACCACTGCATGCAGCCAGATAACAGGAAGGGTCCTATGTAGGTTAAGATGATAGATTCCACATTACTCACTTACACTCAGGAACACTCTCTCACATTACATTTAGTTACACTATCTTACACATTACACACTTACACTCAGGTACACTCTCTCACAATGGGCCTCATTCTATTAACGGACGTAGGAGATGCGTGGCCGCAAGGACCGGCCACAGGCTATTTGCCTATTCTATTCCCTTGCGGCCGAGGGCTCCGGCAGGCTTGCACGCGCAGCAGGAAAGCCTTTGATCTTATACGGCCGCAAGAGTTTCGGGCGAAAGAAAGCCCCGGTTGCTATTCAATTGCTATGTAAACCCTCTCGTCATGGCCGTAATTATCTAAAACCGAGCCGCAGCTTACTTGCACCAAAAAGGTCCCGCTAGCACCCAATTAAGCACATAATAAAGCCATCCTGCACTTTGATGAGACGATAAAGTGATTGGAGGTGTTAGCATTCATAGCACAACATTCCCTACACTCAAATCTGAAAATAATTTTTAGTTTAATTCATGTAAAATGTCCGTGTACAAAGTCCCGAGGGCTTGGAGCACCTCAGACCCTCAAAGGCTGCGGGATTAGCCTCAGTCAAGTCCGTAAATGGGTAAAATAGACCCACGGGTCGTAAAGGGCTTACTTACAAGTCGTAGCATAGAAAAGCCATCCTGTACTTTTATCAGAAGTGAAAGTGATGTTTGGTTTTAGAATTAATAGCTCAACATTCCCCTACTCTCAAATCTGCAAATAAAGAAATTTAACTTCATCTATCATGCAAGCCCGCACGGGTTTGAATAACGAGCTACGGGCTTGATCATTGAAGTCCGTGGGACTTGGACGGATTTTAAAATCAAAGTATAATTTGGCGATGTGCAAGCTTGAGAATGTTTTGCTATTAATCCTCATGCCCCCCATTATGTTCCCCATCATTTACAGTGCTTTGCAGTGCTGGATTGAATATATATTGGCTTCTACAATGCTTTGTTTGCGGCCCTCAACCTCCGAACCCGTACGGGTTTTAACAAGGACGAGCTCTCGGGACTACGGGACGGAAAATAAACCGTAAATGATATATCGAATTTGGGCTATGTGCAAGCTTTAGAGGGTGTTGCTATTAATCCTCATGTCCCCCATTATGATGCCTAGCATTTACGGAGCTTTAAAGTGCCATCTTGAATTAATATTTGCATTTACAGTTTTCTGACTTTGCGGCCAGAAAACAAGATTTAAGGGCGCAGGAAAAACGCTTGCGGCCGTTTGCATGATGTGCGGCCGCCCGTAAGGGGTATATCCTTGCGGCGCTGTCCATTTGCATAGCAAGGTAGCAGTAGCTCTACACGGGGCCGGAAGATGGCCGCAAGGAATCACAGCTTTGCAGCCATTTTACGGCCGTAAATAGAATGAGGCCCATTATGTTTAGTTACACTATCTTACACATTACACACTTACACTCAGGTACACTCTCTCACATTATGTTTAGTTACACTATCTTACACATTACACTCGTACACTAAGGTACACTCTCTCACATTATGTTTAGTTACACTATCTTACACATTACACTCTTACACTAAGGTACACTCTCTCACATGTTTAGTTACACTATCTTACACATTACACTCTTACACTCAGGTACACTCTCTCACATTATGTTTAGTTACACTATCTTACACATTACACACTTACAGCCTTATTAAATTGCGATTCGGTAAATTTAAAAGGGCTCTGTTTAAGCACATAGCATATTTTATTTACAGAAGTTATTAGTTTGTAAAGACCTTGCTTTTGGATAGAAGTTCACTAACTAAAAACTTCTGTAAAAAAATATGCTATGTGCTTAAATAGAGCCTTTAGAATTTACTGAATCGCAATTTAATACGGCTGTTAGACTCAGGTACACTCTCTCACATTACATTTAGTTACACTATCTTACACATTACACACTTACACTCAGATACACTCTCTCACATTACGTTTAGTTACACTATCTTACACATTACACACTTACACTAAGGTACACTCTCTCACATTACGTTTAGTTACACTATCTTACACATTACACACTTACACTCAGGTACACTCTCTCACATTACGTTTAGTTACACTATCTTACACATTACACACTTACACTAAGGTACACTCTCTCACATTACGTTTAGTTACACTATCTTACACATTACACACTTACACTCAGGTACACTCTCTCACATTATGTTTAGTTACACTATCTTACACATTACACACTTACACTCAGATACACTCTCTCACATTAGTTACACTATCTTACACATTACACACTTACACTAAGGTACACTCTCTCACATTAGTTACACTATCTTACACATTACACTCTTACACTAAGGTACACTCTCTCACATTACATTTAGTTACACTATCTTACACATTACACACTTACACTCAGGTACACTCTCTCACATTATGTTTAGTTACACTATCTTACACATTACACACTTACACTCAGGTACACTCTCTCACATTAGTTACACTATCTTACACATTACACTCTTACACTCAGGAACACTCTCTCACATTACGTTTAGTTACACTATCTTACACATTACACACTTACACTCAGGTACACTCTCTCACATTACGTTTAGTTACACTATCTTACACATTACACTCTTACACCCAGGTACACTCTCTCACATTACATTTAGTTACACTATCTTACACATTACACACTTACACTCAGGAACACTCTCTCACATTATGTTTAGTTACACTCTTACACATTACACTCTTACACTCAGGTACACTCTCTCACATTATGTTTAGTTACACTATCTTACACATTACACTCGTACACTCAGATACACTCTCTCACATTAGTTACACTATCTTACACATTACACTCGTACACTCAGATACACTCTCTCACATTATGTTTAGTTACACTATCTTACACATTACACACTTACACTCAAGTACACTCTCTCACATTATGTTTAGTTACACTATCTTACACATTACACACTTACACTCAAGTACACTCTCTCACATTATGTTTAGTTACACTATCTTACACATTACACACTTACACTCAAGTACACTCTCTCACATTATGTTTAGTTACACTATCTTACACATTACACAGTTACACTCAGGTACACTCTCTCACATTATGTTTAGTTACACTATCTTACACATTACACTCGTACACTCAGATACACTCTCTCACATTAGTTACACTATCTTACACATTACACACTTACACTCAGGTACACTCTCTCACATTATGTTTAGTTACGCTATCTTACACATTACACACTTACACTCAGGTACACTCTCTCACATTACGTTTAGTTACACTATCTTACACATTACACTCTTACACTAAGGTACACTCTCTCACATTACATTTAGTTACACTATCTTACACATTACACACTTACACTCAGTTACACTCTCTCACATTATGTTTAGTTACACTATCTTACACATTACACACTTACACTAAGGTACACTCTCTCACATTATGTTTAGTTACACTATCTTACACATTACACACTTACAGCCTTATTAAATTGCGATTCGGTAAATTTAAAAGGGCTCTGTTTAAGCACATAGCATATTTTATTTACAGAAGTTATTAGTTTGTAAAGACCTTGCTTTTGGATAGAAGTTCACTAACTAAAAACTTCTGTAAAAAAATATGCTATGTGCTTAAATAGAGCCCTTTAGAATTTACTGAATCGCAATTTAATACTGCTGTTAGACTCAGGTACACTCTCTCACATTATGTTTAGTTACACTATCTTACACATTACACTCTTACACTAAGGTACACTCTCTCACATTATGTTTAGTTACACTATCTTACACATTACACTCTTACACTCAGATACACTCTCTCACATTAGTTACACTATCTTACACATTACACTCTTACACTCAGGTACACTCTCTCACATTACGTTTAGTTACACTATCTTACACATTACACACTTACACTCAGATACACTCTCTCACATTAGTTACACTATCTTACACATTACACTCTTACACTAAGGTACACTCTCTCACATTACATTTAGTTACACTATCTTACACATTACACACTTACACTCAGGTACACTCTCTCACATTAGTTACACTATCTTACACATTACACTCTTACACTCAGGAACACTCTCTCACATTACGTTTAGTTACACTATCTTACACATTACACACTTACACTCAGGTACACTCTCTCACATTATGTTTAGTTACACTATCTTACACATTACACTCGTACACTAAGGTACACTCTCTCACATTATGTTTAGTTACACTATCTTACACATTACACTCTTACACTAAGGTACACTCTCTCACATGTTTAGTTACACTATCTTACACATTACACTCTTACACTCAGGTACACTCTCTCACATTATGTTTAGTTACACTATCTTACACATTACACACTTACAGCCTTATTAAATTGCGATTCGGTAAATTTAAAAGGGCTCTGTTTAAGCACATAGCATATTTTATTTACAGAAGTTATTAGTTTGTAAAGACCTTGCTTTTGGATAGAAGTTCACTAACTAAAAACTTCTGTAAAAAAATATGCTATGTGCTTAAATAGAGCCCTTTAGAATTTACTGAATCGCAATTTAATACGGCTGTTAGACTCAGGTACACTCTCTCACATTACATTTAGTTACACTATCTTACACATTACACACTTACACTCAGATACACTCTCTCACATTACGTTTAGTTACACTATCTTACACATTACACACTTACACTCAGGTACACTCTCTCACTTTACATTTAGTTACACTATCTTACACATTACACACTTACACTCAGGTACACTCTCTCACATTACATTTAGTTACACTATCTTACACATTACACACTTACACTCAGGTACACTCTCTCACATTACGTTTAGTTAAACTATCTTACACATTACACACTTACACTAAGGTACACTCTCTCACATTACGTTTAGTTACACTATCTTACACATTACACACTTACACTCAGGTACACTCTCTCACATTATGTTTAGTTACACTATCTTA
Organism: Discoglossus pictus; assembly: GCA_027410445.1. Lineage (NCBI taxonomy): Eukaryota > Metazoa > Chordata > Amphibia > Anura > Alytidae > Discoglossus > Discoglossus pictus. Next base: position 55,757,367 of record CM050168.1, read on the forward strand.
CACATTACACACTTACACTCAGATACACTCTCTCACATTAGTTACACTATCTTACACATTACACACTTACACTCAGTTACACTCTCTCACATTACGTTTAGTTACACTATCTTACACATTACACACTTACACTCAGGTACACTCTCTCACATTATGTTTAGTTACACTATCTTACACATTACACACTTACACTCAGGTACACTCTCTCACATTAGTTACACTATCTTACACATTACACTCTTACACTCAGGAACACTCTCTCACATTACGTTTAGTTACACTATCTTACACATTACACACTTACACTAAGGTACACTCTCTCACATTAGTGACACTATCTTACACATTACACAGTTACACTCAGTTACACTCTCTCACATTACGTTTAGTTACACTATCTTACACATTACACTCTTACACTCAGGTACACTCTCTCACATTATGTTTAGTTACACTATCTTACACATTACACACTTACACTGAGGTACACTCTCTCACATTACGTTTAGTTACACTATCTTACACATTACACAGTTACACTCAGGTACACTCTCTCACATTACGTTTAGTTACACTATCTTACACATTACACACTTACACTGAGGTACACTCTCTCACATTACGTTTAGTTACACTATCTTACACATTACACACTTACACTCAGGTACACTCTCTCACATTATGTTTAGTTACACTATCTTACACATTACACACTTACACTAAGGTACACTTTCTCACATTAGTGACACTATCTTACACATTACACACTTACACTCAGGTACACTCTCTCACATTATGTTTAGTTACACTATCTTACACATTACACACTTACACTCAGGTACACTCTCTCACATTACGTTTAGTTACACTATCTTACACATTACACACTTACACTAAGGTACACTTTCTCACATTAGTGACACTATCTTACACATTACACACTTACACTCAGGTACACTCTCTCACATTACGTTTAGTTACACTATCTTACACATTACACACTTACACTAAGGTACACTCTCTCACATTAGTGACACTATCTTACACATTACACAGTTACACTCTGGTACACTCTCTCACATTACGTTTAGTTACACTATTTTACACATTACACACTTACACTCAGGTACACTCTCTCACATTATGTTTAGTTACACTATCTTACACATTACACACTTACACTAAGGTACACTCTCTCACATTACGTTTAGTTACACTATTTTACACATTACACAGTTACACTCTGGTACACTCTCTCACATTACGTTTAGTTACACTATCTTACACATTACACACTTACACTGAGGTACACTCTCTCACATTACGTTTAGTTACACTATCTTACACATTACACAGTTACACTCAGGTACACTCTCTCACATTATGTTTAGTTACACTATCTTACACATTACACACTTACATTAAGGTACACTCTCTCACATTACGTTTAGTTACACTATCTTACACATTACACACTTACACTCAGGTACACTCTCTCACATTAGTTACAGTATCTTACACATTACACTCTTACACTAAGGTACACTCTCTCACATTACATTTAGTTACACTATCTTACACATTACACACTTACACTCAGTTACACTCTCTCACATTACGTTTAGTTACACTATCTTACACATTACACACTTACACTCAGGTACACTCTCTCACATTACATTTAGTTACACTATCTTACACATTACACACTTACATTAAGGTACACTCTCTTACATTACGTTTAGTTACACTATCTTACACATTACACACTTACACTAAGGTACACTCTCTCACATTATGTTTAGTTACACTATCTTACACATTACACACTTACACTCAGGTACACTCTCTCACATTACGTTTAGTTACACTATCTTACACATTACACACTTACACTAAGGTACACTTTCTCACATTAGTGACACTATCTTACACATTACACACTTACACTCAGGTACACTCTCTCACATTACGTTTAGTTACACTATCTTACACATTACACACTTACACTAAGGTACACTCTCTCACATTAGTGACACTATCTTACACATTACACTCTTACACTCAGGTACACTCTCTCACATTACGTTTAGTTACACTATCTTACACATTACACACTTACACCCAGGTACACTCTCTTACATTACGTTTAGTTACACTATTTTACACATTACACAGTTACACTCTGGTACACTCTCTCACATTACGTTTAGTTACACTATCTTACACATTACACACTTACACTGAGGTACACTCTCTCACATTACGTTTAGTTACACTATCTTACACATTACACACTTACACTAAGGTACACTCTCTCACATTATGTTTAGTTACACTATCTTACACATTACACACTTACATTAAGGTACACTCTCTCACATTACGTTTAGTTACACTATCTTACACATTACACACTTACACTCAGTTACACTCTCTCACATTATGTTTAGTTACACTATCTTACACATTACACACTTACACTCAGGTACACTCTCTCACATTATGTTTAGTTACACTATCTTACACATTACACACTTACATTAAGGTACACTCTCTCACATTACGTTTAGTTACACTATCTTACACATTACACACTTACACTCAGGTACACTCTCTCACATTAGTTACAGTATCTTACACATTACACTCTTACACTCAGGTACACTCTCTCACATTATGTTTAGTTACACTATCTTACACATTACACACTTACACTCAGGTACACTCTCTCACATTACATTTAGTTACACTATCTTACACATTACACACTTACATTAAGGTACACTCTCTTACATTACGTTTAGTTACACTCTTACACATTACACTCATACACTCAGGTACACTCTCTCACATTAGTTACACTATCTTACACATTACACTCTTACACTCAGGTACACTCTCTCACATTACATTTAGTTACACTATCTTACACATTACACACTTACACTCAGGTACACTCTCTCACATTAGTTACACTATCTTACACATTACACTCTTACACTCAGGTACACTCTCTCACATTACGTTTAGTTACACTATCTTACACATTACACACTTACACCCAGGTACACTCTCTTACACATTACATGCTTAAACTTGCATTCCCTTACACACTTACACTCAGTTACACTGAGTGTAAATGAGTGGGTAAATGAGCATTACACGCTTGAACTCATTTACCCACTTTACACACTTACATTCTTTTACACATTATACACTTACACTCAATTATACTTTCTGACTCTCATTCACCTTCTTTATAATTCTGACTGTAAGCATGGGTGTAGGAACTGGGGGAGGTGAGGGGGACAATGTATGTATCTATCTATCTATGCATCTATCTATCAAAATAATTCTGAAGTATATATTATATTTGATCGTGTCAAAAACTTACATCACTTCATGTGCACATTGAAATGTTTTTGTAAGTACGATTAACATCTTGATTATCTACTTTATTTTAATGATTTAATTAATTGTTAAAAATGGGAGAGATTCTAGTTTTATGCGTCTTATTTGTAGATCAAACACTAAAATTAAAACCAGAAATGTAGCTCATGGTTATTTTGCAATAAGAACAAAAACAGATTCCAAGCTGGAAAAAAAAGCTATGGTATGTTTTATTTATCCCAAGTTATTATTTATGGTCTCATAATGTCATTTGTGGGTGTTCCAGAAGGACAGATGTTAGATCTTTTCAGGTATTGATTTTTCTGAAAGAATATTGGTGATATTCGTGCATCTTGTGGCAAGTAGCTCTAATCAATAGTTTTACACATTAACCTTATAGAGAACAAATAGAGGCACCCAGAGTAACACAGATATATAGAAAATAAGGAACACACAGAAAGACACAGCCACAAAGATATAGCACAGTAAATGTTGTACAGTATATATGATTTGGTTTAGAAAAATAGTGAATACAGTATTTAACTATTTTAATTGGCTCATTTTTGGGTGTGAGGTTGATGTTCATAGTTTGTGTGACGGAATAGGGTCAATTAGACCAGCACTTCAAGGATCCCTCCAGTTACTCTCCTCCATGCAGAGGGAAGTCCCTTGTGCACCTCACCAGCTGGAGCTGACTGCAGAATTTCAACGGATCAGACAGCCACAAACAGAGCATGGAATCCCAGCATCCAGGTCTGTAGAAATATAAAAATAGTGCAGTCAATTCCCAACAGTGGGGAAGAAGAAGTCCACATATGTCTATAGTAGAAATCATAGGACTCGGTACAAAGTGCACCCTTAGGATAAAAACAATGTTACAAAAGAATTACACTATATTACATAAAATACAAGATAGGCAGTTGGTAGGGCCTCTAGGGAGAGGGTGAGTATAATGTGCCTTATATACATTGGCCTCTTGGCTCGAAAGTACATGTATCATTGAGTAGGAAAAAGGTTCCTTCCCCCTAAAGGCTTCCCTTTATGCTGGTACATCACCCCCATAAGCCTAGTGCTTGTAAAGTAAAGAACAAGCTGGCTAGTATGCCAGAAAACGCTGGCAATGATAGCAAGAGAGACCCAACCTTCTGCTGAAATACAAAAATGTGATAGAGAGTTGCCGACTAGTCTTGATTGCTCTCTGCAATCTTTCTAAAGGCAGTGAATTAGAAAAGCGCTTTAGTTTGGCGGGCTTTTAACTGGTATGGCATTTCCGCCCTTACTCCTTGCTCCGCCTATTAGCCAATGGGAATGCACCTTTCACGTGCTAAGTGTGATGACGTCATCGCGTAGTGGCCCGTTAGCAAATAGGAATAAGTGATTCACGCTCTATACGTGATGACGCAACTGCGTGGCAACGTCATAACGCACCAGCGCTTCACTCCACATTTTAACAGTTAATTTAGAGAAAAAAACACCTTCAGCAAAAATTACGAGTTAGAGGCATTTGCGATCGTTAGGTCAAAAGGACAAAGTAAAATAATTATTCACAGCTGTTTCATAGTATGTGGCTGGTAAGAAGCTGTTTCTTTGCATCCCTGGTTTCAGTGCCGAACTCTCCTACTGTTTAATGGCAAGATGAAGCATTGTGTCAGCACCACAAGGATCTCACTGAGATCTGAGATAAAGTAAAACAACCACCTCTATAGACACTGAATATACCCAGAACCACACAATACTATCATTAAAACAAACTTATTAGTCCAGAGGCCCAGTCCAAGGGGAGTAACCCACACACACAGGCTGAGTATATTGCTTGAGGAGTAGAGGGTTAAAGTTACAGCATGGACATAGTGCATAACTTTATTTCTTAAATTGCTGTGCATTTTGCTGCATGATACAGTGATTCGCAAAAGAATTCACGCCCCTTGACTTTTTACCTATTTTGTTACATTACAGTCTTAAGGTCAATGTTTTGTTAATCTGAATTTTTTGTGATGGATCAGAACGCAATAGTCTTAGTTGGTGAAGTGAAATGAGAAAAATATATACATAAAACTATTTTTCAGAAATAGAAAACACAAAATTGGCATGTGCGTATGTATTCACCCCCTTTGTTATGAAGCCCATAAAAAGCTCTGGTGCAACCAATTACCTTCAGATGTCACATAATTAGTAAAATGATGTCCACCTGTGTGCAATCTAAGTGTCACATGATCTGTCATTACATATACACACCTTTTTTGAAAGGCCCCAGAGGCTCCAACACCTAAGCAAGAGGCACCACTAACCAAACACTGCCATGAAGACCAGGGAACTCTCCAAACAAGTAAGGAACAATGTTGTTGAGAAGTACAAGTCAGGGTTAGGTTATAAAAAAATATCCAAATCTTTGATGATCCCCAGGAGCCCCATCTATCATAACCAAATGGAAAGAACATGGCACAACAGCAAACCTGCCAAGAGACAGCCACCCACCAAATGAGAGGCAGCACAGAGACCTAAGGTAACCCTGGGGGAGCTGCAGAGTTCCATAGCAGAGACTGGAGTATCTGTACATAGGACGACAATAAGCCGTACGCTCCATAGAGTTGGGCTTTATGGCAGAGTGGCCAGAAGAAAGCCATTACTTTCAGCAGAAAACAAAATGGCACATTTTGAGTTTGCGAAAAGGCATGTGGGAGACTCCCAAAATGTATGGAGGAAGGTGCTCTGGTCTGATGAGACTAAAATTGAACTTTTTGGCCATCAAAGAAAATGCTATGTCTGGCGCAAACCCAACACATCACATCACCCAAAGAACACCATCCCCACAATGAAACATGGTGGTGGCAGCATCATGCTGTGGGGATGTTTTTCAGCAGCCTGGACTGGGAAACTGGTCAGAGTTAAGGGCAAGATGGATGGTGCTAAATACAGGGATATTCTTGAGCAAAACCTGTACCACTCTGTGCTTGATTTGAGGCTAGGACGGAGGTTCACCTTCCAGCAGGACAATGACCCCAAACACACTGCTAAAGCAACACTTGTGATTGTGATTGCCGCAAAAGGTGGCTCTACAAAGTATTGACTTTAGGGGGTGAATAGTTATGCACATTGACTTTTTCTGTTATTTTGTCCTATTTATTGCTTGCTTCACAATAAAAAAAAACATCTTCAAAGTTGTGGCCATGTTCTGTAAATTAAATGATGCAAATCCTCAAACAATGCATGTTAATCCTAGGTTTTGAGGCAACAAAACCCGAAAAATGCCAAAGGGGGTGAATACTTTTGCAGGGCACTGTATATGTTCCAGTGTGTTTGTGTCGCTCAGTCATGTCCAACTCTCTGTGACCTCATGGAACACAACACACCATGTTGATCCACTTGGTATTCATGGCAGAGATACTGGAGCGGGTTGCCAGTTCCTTCACCAGTGGACTGCAGCATACATCTCCTGGCAATCCTAGGTAATCTCCCATCCAAGTACTGACCGGGCACAACCCTGCTTGGCTTTAAGTTGGTGTGACCTCTTGGTTCTTTGACTGGAATCAGACCCAGGTCGCACTGGTGAAAGCAACAAATCCTAACCACTGGACCACCAGAGAACCCTATGTTCCAGTAGGAAATATTAATTTCTGGAGCCAAGATCTGTTAAATTATATTGAGCTGCCCATGGACAAGTTCATAGTTTTTTCTCTGATATAAAATATTGTCATTGGTGTAAATGTTATTTTTCTCCTCCTGCCTCAGAGCATATAGTGCTTGAATAACAAAAGGCCTGTCCCAAAAGCATCAAGGTTTCTACTTGTCTTATAATTTTCTCGTTTGGTTCTCTACACCACTAAATGCCTTCCCATGATACACTGTTGAAACATGGACACATGCAGAACATCTAGTAAAATACGTAGTTAGGGCCTCTTTTAATTGCGATTTGGCCAATTGAATAAGGCTATAAATAAGCACATAGCATATTTTTTTAAAGATGGTTTTTAGTTAGTGAAAATCTTGCTTTTGGATAGATGTTTACTAACTAAAAACTTCTTTAAAAATAATATGTTATGTGCTTATTTAGAGCTCTATTCAATTGGCCAAATTGCAATTGAATGAGGACCATAGTGATCATTTGTTTGTACAGAAGCTGATTTTGATGTTTATTTTAATTATTTACTACATGCTTCTAACAAAAACTGAGTCACATGAGCAGTAGGAAATTAAAGGGACATTGAATGTATATGTTGTGTATCTCAGGAATGATATACTCTTTAATTAAGCTTGCTTGCTTGGGGAAAGCGTCCTTTATATCATGGTAATAAGCAGTTCTAATATCAAGTTCTATTTATCAACCTGCAGTCGAGAAAGCATTTAAAGAACTACTGCAGTCATATATTTAACATGTAGTAATTTTCATTTCTAAAACTGAGAACAAACTAATGCATCTAATCTATTACCTTTTATATGCAACTAGCTAATTGCCCGTCAAAAATTACAAGAATAAGAGGGGGTGTGGCTAAGCTGCTGGAGAGGAAAGACATGTCCTGCAAGAGCTCCAGCTAAGGCCTGGGTTAATCTGGGACAATCGACCCCTATAGATGCCCTGAGTGACCAACAAACAATATCACTAAACTCAGAAGACCTAGGGGAACAAATTGATCCCAAAATTACCTTAAAAAAAAAACAATAAAATCGGAAGAGTCCCCTGCATGGAATCCCTACCCAGCTGAACTTTTCCCCTTGGAAGTCTGGAGGGAGAGAGTGTGGAGCTGCACTGCTGAGGACATATATAAGCAGGTACAGGGGAGAGGCTATAGAGCTGTGGGGGGAAAGGATAGCCCTGATCCAAGGAAGGGGTACCCAGGGGGGCATCAGAAGCAAATTAGCCCCAGGAAAATTAAGCAATCCAGGGCCCCTTACCCACATATCCCCATCAAAGCTCTCCCCATACCCTGGGTCCAAGCAACCCAGCCCAACCTGTCTACTTAGACTCAGAACATTAAAAGTACACTGCACAGGGCTCACTTACCAACCAAACAGGATTACAAAACCATTTGTTTTTCAAGGCTAGTTTCCAGGCTGAATCCCTGCTTGTGTAACAGACTGTACTAGTGGAACTCTACTACCACTTAGTGGACAAAGTTCAAAAGCACCAAGCAAGTAAAAAGAGACAACCAAAGTTCAATTTTCAACTATAAGCATTTAAGCTATGACCACTTCGGTTCAAGAACTTTTAATAAATCCAAAAAGATGTAACTAGCAAAAAGCCCAGCAATATAGGGACGCTAACAATTGCTCTGGGACAAACCAAGTGAAACCAGGTCTCTGGCAACAACTTGATCTACAATACTCTCACTGAGATGGCAGGTGTTGCCACGAGAAAGAACAATAAAGGGATCCAATCTTACTGCCTACCCAAATCTTCAGCAAGTTCTCCCACCAATAAAACACCCACAGCCGCAGTCCACGCAGCAACAAGCTCTGAAATGTCAGCGCCTAGCACTAAAAGTGACATCCAGGACCTTAAAGACCTAATATCCAACTTCAGAGAGGAGGTCAAATCAGACATCCGGAAGGTGACAACAGAACTAACCACAGAAATTAAAAAGGTGGACGATAAAACAACAAAACTGGAAACTAAAATTTCGGAAATAATGCAACATAACAACAAGCTAACAGAGGAGATCTTGGCTTTGAAGGAGGAACAATCTAGACAACAGTTGCAACAGGAAGATCTAGAAAACAGATCTAGACGACAGAACATAAGGCTGAGGAATGTGCCGGAGTCTGTCAAGGACCTACACGCATACCTAAACGATCTATGTGAATTTCTCCTCCCAAACATACATCCAGAAAACTTGAGAATGGATCGGTTTCACAGAGCCCTAGGATTCCGTTCATCTCCACAGGAGCGCCCAAGAGACATCATTGCCAGATTCCACTACTACTCCACCAAAGAACTGTTCATGAAGGCCGCAAGAAAAGGCATCCCTCCCATCGAGGGGCACACACCGCTGCTTTTTTCTGATCTAGCCCCGACTACCCTTGCCAAAAGGAGACAACTGAAACCGGTTCTGGACTGTATCCTGGCTCAAGGATGGAGGTATACATGGGGTTTCCCTTTTCGCCTCAATATATCCAAAGAGGGAAAATTCTTCACCATCACAACACTGGAGGAAGGCATTAACTTGCTGGCGGAATGGAACATCAAGGTCACTGTCGGAGAGCAGTTACAACCAACAGAAAACCCGAGAGGAAGGAGTCCTCCCATGAACGGAGAAAAAGACTTACTACAATGAGTTGTCACTTATTTTGTTTCTCTGTTTTTTTTGTCTTTTTTTGCTTCATCTTCCTCTCTCTTCTTCTCTCTCTCTCCTTGTTTTCATGCTACTCTGACAACCAAAGCTAGTTGAATCTGAAAACGAGTAGATCCAATAAGGTAGCACCCACACCAGTGAAAGTTCTAATACACACTATAGACAGTTAACCCAGGCCGTAAAGGCAAAAGCAACACACACCTAGAAGGCGTCCCTACGGGCGCTAACACGTAGACTTCCAAAAACCCCTACAGTAGGGAAAGGTTAGGCGGACCAATTCAGTGTCAGTTTAGAGACACTAACTGGCCCACCAGTAAAATACAAAGAGGACAGCAAACGCTCTCCTCATAGTAGTTTAAATTACCACACTTTATTTCAGTAAGGAACACAATTAAGTTCAAACATACTAAGAGCCTTCCTGACCAACAGTAAGACACACAAACAGACTCAAGTACTTAGACTTCTTACCCAGGATTACCTTAGGGTTCCCCACTAGAGGAAAAGTAGGAACTTGCTTAATTACTGAGCCAGGTTTTTATAATTCCGAAAGTTTAAGTATAAGCAATTTGGCTCATACTCTGTTGTCTTTTTTCCTTTGAGTACAGATACTCTCCCACACAGCCAGCTGCTGAGCAGTCTTCGGGCGGAAACCAGCAGGAGGCACAGGATAACGAAGTAACAGGCTTCCAGAAAGGTGAGATAGCCATTTAGACACACCAAAGGGTCATACACCTCAATAAGAAATATGGACATTGTCATTGCGTCACACAACGCTCATGGTCTGAACGAACCAATCAAAAGGGGGGTAGCCTTGAGAAATTACCAAAAACTAAATCTTGATATCGTAATGATTCAGGAAACTCACTTTAGAAAACAAGCACTACCAAAATACTGGGGGGGAGTCTTTACTCAGGCATTCCATTCGACCGCAGATACCAAACAAAAGGGAGTCACGATTTTGTTCCACAGAAGACTCAACTTTCAGTTAAGTAAAATTCAAACAGATAAAGATGGCAGGTTTTTAGCAGTACATGGGACCATACACGAACGTAAGGTTTCATTCTTGAACATTTACGCCCCGAACACAGATCAAACGCCATTCTTTCAAAAAATACAGAAACTCACAGATAGCTGGGAAGACGGACTTAAGATAATAGGAGGAGACATGAACGCGGTCTTAGACCCGCTCAAAGACAAGTCAAACGATTTAGGTTCACAAAAAATCCCCACAGCGACCAAAGCTCTCAAAAAACTCCTAAAATCAAACTGCATGATTGATACCTGGAGAAACATGAACCCCACAGAAAGGGAATACACATTTTTTTCCGCCAGACATGGTTCGCTCTCCAGAATAGACTATATCCTGATCCCACAGAACGTTACAGGGAACCTAACTGAGGCCTCTATCTGCCCCATAGCATGGTCGGACCACGATCTAGTCAAAATCTCCATGAATAATCTCCTACCGAAAGGAAATAACCCAAGGTGGTCATTAAATCCCAGTATACTGAACGACCCTATCACACGAGATAAGGTCAGAACTGCAATCGTAGATTATCTTGACCTCAATACAGTAGGGGAGATAGACATAGATGGAATTTGGGCAGCTCACAAGGCAGTGATCAGGGGAGTCTGTATACAAATTAGTTCAATCAAAAAGAAAAAAGACCAAGCACAAATCTTACTTCTAAACCAGAAAATTGCTGAAGCACAGAAACTATTTGTTAAAGATAAATCACGACATACCCATGAGAAGATACTAAGTTACAAACAAGAACTAAACACTATTTTAAGAGGGAAAATGGTCAATATCCTACAGCGAACTGAAGCTAAATTCTTCAGATACGCAAACAAGCCTGATAGAATGCTGGCCACGAGACTAAAAGAAAAAAGAGCAAACTCATTCATAGCCAAAATAATCACCAAAAATAGGCAGACAGTTTTTAAACCAGATCAAATAGTAAACGAATTCAGACAATTTTATGCGGACCTTTACAGCAAAACACCTGAATCAGGCACCCCAACCCACAAACTAGAAATTGAAAATACACTAAATAACTTAAATATACCCCAATTAGACTCTATCAAAGCTAAATCACTCTTAGAGCCCATCTCGGTCGAAGAAATACAGGATGCGATCAAATCCACAAAGGCACACGGGGCCCCAGGGCCAGATGGCTATTCCAACCTCTACTACAAACATATGAGCGATCTACTTAGCCCCACCTTACATAAGCTATTTAACAGCTTCTTAGCTGGTGAAAAAATTAAACCGGAATTCTTAGAAGCTAAAATAATACTGATTCCTAAACCGGGGAAAGACCCATCCCAATGTGCTAGCTATAGACCAATATCTCTGATCAACACAGATTTAAAAATATACACCAAAATCTTAGCGTCAAGACTAGCGAATCTGTTACCTGAAGTGGTACATCCAGACCAAGTAGGGTTCATTAAGGGGAGAGAAGCGCCAGACAATACCAGAAAAATTGTTGACCTTATTGACATAACCAAAAGTAATGAAGGCCGCGCTATGTTGTTGGCGCTTGATGCCGAGAAGGCATTTGATAGGTTAGATTGGACATTTATGAACGCCACACTGAACAAATTCGGAATTCCGGAAGGTTTTCTGCGAAGCATCGCGACATTATACTCGGAACCAACCGCACAAGTTACATACCAAGGACACAATTCACTAAAATTCAACATCACAAGGGGGACAAGACAGGGGTGCCCTCTATCACCATTGCTGTTCGCCCTCAGTATAGAGCCCCTAGCAATTGCCATTCGTCAGCACACTGACATATCGGGTATACGGGTCGGCCCGACAGATCATAAAATTAGCCTTTTTGCCGATGATATCCTACTAACAATATCAAACCCCCTGGTTAGTCTACCTAATCTATTCAAACTTTTGTCTCAATTTGGCCCACTGTCAGGATTCAAAATTAACGCAAGTAAAAGCATAGCCCTTAATATATCACTTCCTCCCACCACGGAAAAACTACTAGCCAATAACTTCCCAATAAAATGGGCCCCGAATTCTATCAACTACCTAGGCGTACAAATTACAAAATCAACTAAGACCCTATATGAAGCAAACTACCCAACCCTCTTTAAACAACTAACTAGGGACCTGCACAGGTGGTCAGAACTAAAGATTTCGTGGTTAGGAAAGCTACATGCTGTCAAAATGAACGTACTCCCCAAACTGCTCTACCTTTTTCGGACCTTACCTATCTCGATTTTAGCGATAGACTTGAAAAAAATACAGAAATTACTAATGAGTTTTCTGTGGAACAATAAAAAACCTAGAATAAACAGAGAAACAACTACTGCGACTAAGAAGGATGGTGGGCTCGGATTTCCAGACATTTCCAGGTACTTTAAAGCTGCTAGATTAGCACAACTAGTTAAGTGGTATGTCAGGGACTCCCCCCCGGTATGGGTTCAATTAGAAAAACACATACTAGGGTCCAATGATTTAATCATGCGTCAGTTACTATGGCTCTCAACCCAGCAGGGCTTCAAGTTACCCCAATCAATTCCATCAAGTGTGAGGCATTCAATTTCCCTATGGAAAGATATAAATAAGAGGAACAGACTGCTGGGCCAGGAGTCAGGGCTCAGCCCTCTATGGCCACTTTCAACTAACCCCAAAATAAACTCTAATGCTCAATACAGATGGTGGATTGATAATAATTGCTCAATTGCGGCAGATTTACCGGTTGTTAATCAAAAATGGTCCACCACCGCATTCCTAGAAGACAAACCCCTTCCTCCGGGGGAATGGCTTAACCTAATCGCTATAAACCAAAGATTAAATCACATCACTAAGAATAAAGGAGGGCAAAATATATCCTTATTCGAAAAATGTTGCATTAAATTCCCGGGAGGGAAAGGAAACATCTCCACAATATATAACCATTTAAGCGATTTAGTCACTCCCCCTAAATTACACTATGAATCAGCATGGGAAGCTGACCTCAACATAAATTTAGACAGAGACCAATGGAATAGTATTCGGAAACAAGCCAAACACACATCACTTAACGTAATTATGAAAGAAAACTCCTATAAAGTTATTATGAGGTGGTACCTAACCCCAGTAAGAATGCACATAGGGAACCAGACAATTAGTGACATATGCGAAAGGGGCTGCAACCAAAAAGGGACTCTAATCCATAAATTATGGGAATGCCCTATGATTAGACACACATGGGTGGACACCTACAAAACCCTGGAGAAACTATGGGGTCAATGCTATCCCATGAGACCAGAAGAGGCCATCCTAGGATTACCGGTAGAAGGGATGTCCAACTCAGAACAATTCCTAACTAACCAAATTTTCCTAGCAGTTAGGATAGTAGTAGCCGCCCATTGGAAATCACCCACCCCAACATTTGAAGTAGTCTTAAACAAAATTGAGTTCGTTCGATCCATGAGCGTTTTGTCCGCAGAGGTTGACCATAACTACAAGCGCTGGGCCTCCTGCTGGGCCGCCTGGGAGACAAGACGCGGCAGATGAATAGGGTGAGTGACACTTCTCCCTACAAAGGAGCTATTAGGGGATCCATAGTAGTAGTGGTCTTAATTTACCCAACATCATTAGCCCACACAGTAACCTAAACACAGAATAATCTTTCTATTAGATGCTACCAACCAAGCTCAAAACAACAGTTGGTCAGGAATCCAAGTTCATCATATTTTTCCCATAGTTATGGGACTTCATTAAATATAGTTTTCTCATTAGCCTTAAGTTATTTAAAAGCTAATATCAGCTATTATAATACCAGAAAAACGGAAAAGGGAGAGGAGTTTTGGACAGGCAGAGGACACACTGGAAACCAAATATGTGAAATATGTTTATTGTTAATTCCTATTTATCACTTCTAATGTTTTTGGTGTACTATGTTATATGTCTGACCTGTCTAATAAAAATCAATTAAAAAAAAAATAAACTTACCCTGAAGTTAAAAAAAAAAAAAAAAAAAAAAAATTACAAGAATAAAATGTTAAGGCTGGCAATGCTGTTTGCCACCCAATGTGAGCACTTCGGCGCTCATTGCGAGTCTCTCCTCCTGTCTACTTCCTTCCTTGTGTCTCATTTCCTCTTCCTCCCTTGTGTCTCCTTTCCCCCTCCCCTGTGTTTTTACCCCTCACTCCCTCCCCTTTGTGTTTTCCCCACTCCCCTCTCTTCCCCTCCTCTCTCTCCCCTGTGTCTCTCCCCCCACCTCTCCGCCCCTGTGTTTCTTCCCCCCCAACTTGTGTCTCTTCTTCCCCACCCTTGTGTCTCATTCCCCCGCTCCCTCCCCTGTGTCTCTTTTCCACCTCCCCTGTCTCTTTTCCCCCCTCCCTTGTGTCTCCTCCCCACACTCCCTCCCTTGTGTCTGTTCCCTCCTTCCATGTGTCTCTTTCCCCCTCCCCCTGTGTCTCTTCCCCCCCCCCTCCCCTGTGTCACCCCCCCCCCCCCCCGCTTTCCCTCTCCTGAGTCTCTTCCCACTCTCCCCCCCCCCCATGTGTCTCTTGCCTCCCTGTCCCTCCCGTGTCTTTCCCCCTCTCCCTCCCCTGGGAAAGGGAGGAGGAGGAGAAGGAGGGAGGAGGAGGATGAGGGAAAGGGAGGAGGAGGGGAAGGAGGGAGGATGAGGGGGAAGGAGGGAGGAGACACAGCACTGGCAGGAACCAAGTAAAGAGTGTTGCAAGACCGGGCGCTTCACGATGAGCGCCTCTGGCGTTCATCGCGAACCCCTACTGGCAGGAACCAGGTACTGGGGAGTGATGCGAGGTCGGGGGCCTCGCAATAAGCTCCTCTGGCGCTCATTGCGACCCCCCAGGTACGCAGTGACAGCGCCACTGGCTGCAATGAGCGCCTTTGGCGCTCACTGCAGCTCAAGTGCTGTGTGGTTGCTTTGCCTAGCTTTGCGAGGCTCGCATGTGGAATAGTGGGGCTGGCTCACCGTTGCGACCTCGCTTTGCGAGGTCACAATTGCGTGACCAACATCGCACACGTTACGGACAGCGTTCTTGGTCCACAAATATATATGTTATTATACTGCTGTGGGATTCAGTGGCGGAGCTAGCGAATGCAGGACCATGGTGCAAAAAAAAACATTTTTTGGGCCCCCTCCCCCAAGAGGGTAGTAAAAAAAAATTGTGCTGGAACCACCCCATTACCAACTCACTTAGTGTCCTCCTCTAGACCCCTTCCCATAACAGCTCCCCTCCCAAAGACCACTTCCCATAACACCCCTCCCCTAGACCCTTTTTCATAGCTACTCCCCTTCCATTACTTCCTGCCTGCGTGAAGCACAATATACATATACTATCTCCATGGCTGGATTAACCATTAGGACCACTAGGCAGCCGCCTAGGGGCGCAACCATGTGAGGGGCGCAACTTTTTAAAAAAATGGTTTTTGATTCAGGAACAATGAAATGCTGCAATTCATAGGCTGGCTACCAGGGGGTAACCACCTAGAACAAGACAGTTACAACAGGAAAAGGAACTTGAT
This sequence comes from Discoglossus pictus, assembly GCA_027410445.1. NCBI lineage: Eukaryota > Metazoa > Chordata > Amphibia > Anura > Alytidae > Discoglossus > Discoglossus pictus. The sequence continues at coordinate 55,773,558 of CM050168.1, forward strand.
CACAGAAAAGGCAAAAGTGGGTCAGTGCATACCTTGCGTACTTACTCGCAGGGGCTGCTCCACTTCACTGCCTAGGGGCTAGATACTGCCCTGACTATCTCTACATAGCACCCAGACTCTCTCAACAGCACCTACCCCACAGCACCTACCCCTCTTAGCATCCAACCCTTCTCAGCACCCACCTCCTTTGCTGTCATCCAGCCCTTGCTCCCCCTCTCACCTCTTCCCTGATAAACATACCCGGCATGCTGAACTGCTTCACCCTGCCACCACTTGGAGCTTCAGTAGAAATGCTCTACAGTAAAATAAATTGGTGGCTCCGTCCCTGATGGGATATAACATTCTCGTTTCAGTTGATCTACTTTCTGAAGTAGGAGGTGACAAAGCATGCAGAGGATGTTCCTGATTTCACAGTAGATAGCATAGTAGCGGAATGCTCATTAGTTTATAAGGACACACACACACCTGAGAAAGTAACAGATATAAGTAGTTGCCAAACAGAATGAAAGCTTGCTTTATTTTTATTTTTACTATAAAATATTTTAATTTTAAAAAGACCCACATAAGTATATAAGCACCTAATAGGGGTGGAGAGAAGCAGATCTGCTGAATCTGAAACTAACATTCATTTGTAAGTATTAAATGCAACTATTAAATGTTTTGCTCCAGTTCTAGACACTGGACCCAAACTTTTTCAGCGGCACTTCAATAAGGTGGGAGTCTTTTTTACTTGTGATGTGGACTAATCCAATTCTTATTTTATTCTCTGTATCCTATTCACTATGACAGAATTCTCTGTATTGAAGGTTAATTTTGAGACATTACATTGCAGAGCACTTACAGAGCAAAAAATTAAGCAAATCCCTATTGTTGTTCCAAGCTAAAAAAAAAGAACATTTTACCATTTTCAATTGATTATTTTGCTGCAAAACTATTTATATAACCCTACATTAAGGAGTTTTTAAAACCTAAGCTGATAGAACCATAAATTTCTCACTTGTTAAGATATGTAAAACACTCACACAGTTAACTAATAATTGTATTTTTATTTTTTTTCATATTTTAATTTTTATTGTTTTTAGAAACAGACAACCAAAACAAAATACATACAGTAAAACAATACTTACATCTAAATCATACACAGTCACCCACCTACATACCCCCCACCCACCCCTTGGCAATATTCTCATTATTTGCAGAAGGAGGCAATACCCGAAACCTATTATATAATTAAAGTAACATCGCTAAAGGCAACAAAAACAAAAAAATATATATCTACTAACAAAAAGGCCCGGCAAACATTTCTTCGTCCCATCTTGCCCATTTCTTAACCACTGATAATCTTAACTTGGAATCAAAACTTAAATATTCCATTTCATAATGTTTATTCCTTTCCATAGTACTACAAATCTCATTCCATTTAGGCAATTCCCCACTTCTCCATCTCTGTACAATCCACCATTTAATTACCATGAGAACCTGCACCACTATCCCTATTGTTTCTCTAGACCATTCCCTTGGAAAAATATGTAATAGAAAAGCTTCTGGGTTTAAGGTAACTTCCTGGCATCCCATAGCCACCAACTTGGTGACACACCTTTCCCAAAGCCCTTTGATCTTAGCACATTTCCACCACATGTGGCTTTGGGTGCCTATTTCCGAGCACCCTCTCCAACACGGCTCACTATATTTGTTTGGATCTATTTTAGACAGAAGCTCTGGAACTATTTACCATTTTTGTGTAATTTTAAAGTGGATTTCTCTGTAAGTTGTACAAATCAAGTTATCTTTTGTTAGCTGATACGCTTTTCCCCAGTCCTCCAGATTTTTCTTAATTCTAAAATCAGTTTCCCAGCTTTCCATGGCTACAGATTTTCCAGAACTTCTGTACTCGTCTAAAATTTTTAAGCATTTCGACACTGAACTCTTATTACTTGTACTTAATGACAAGAATTTTTCGAGAGGTGTCAAATCCCTGATTGATCTTACATCAAAACCTTCTTTTGTTAATGTCTTCTTAAGGGTCAGAAATTGCAGCCACATTGATAGTGGGACCTCTTTCACTCTCCTCAGTTCAACAAATTTAATAAAGCCCTCATTTCTGATTAAATCCTTAATTTTATCAATACCCCATTTCCCCCACTCTACCTTATCTATTTCGGGGTGTATATCATAAATTACTTCCAATGGTGTTAATGGAGATGGAAAAGGGAGCAACTTCAATTTTGAGTTCATTTTGAGCCAACTAGCCCAACATTGTTTCCCTATTCTGAACTCTATCTGAGTCTTAAAGTTGGACGATTTCTTATGCCATAGAGCTTGCTGCAGAACTATTTTGGGGCTTAAGGCTTCTTCTAACTGGACAAACTTGGGTCCTTCCACTCCTTCTGTCCATCTCAGAAAGTGATACAATTTTATAGCCTCTGCATACTTCCAGAGGTTGATTGCCCCTAATCCACCTTCTATATACTTTTTATTTACTTGGGCCCTCATTCAATTGCACTTTGGCCAATTGAATAGGGCCCTAAATAAGCACATAGCATATTTTTTTTAAAGAAGTTTTTAGTTAGGAAGCATCTATCCAAAAGCAAGGTTTTCACTAACTAAAAACTTCTTTAAAAAAAATATGCTATGTGCTTATTTAGGGCCCTATTCAATTGGCCAAATCGCAATTGAATGAGGGCCTTGGTCTTTACTGACTCTAACCCTATTTCCTTTATATATAAAATGATCTACCACCTTCTGAAATTTAGTAATACTTCCTCTGGATATAAATAGAGGGATTGCTCTTAGAACATAAGTAACAAAGAATGAACATCTTAGCGGTAGAATGAACATCTTAGCACATACGATTCTGCCTGACCAGGGTCCTCATTCAATTTGAATTTTGTCAATTGAATAGGGCTCTATATAAGCACATAACATATTTTTTTGACATCATTTTTTAGTTGTTCAAAACCTTGGTTTTGGATAGAGGTTCAGTAACTAGAAAGTTTTGTAAACATTTTTTGTATGTGCTTATATAGAGCCCTATTCAATTGGGCAACTCGGAATTGAATGAGGCTCCAGGTTAGGTTTAGCCTCTCCCCTGACTTGAGTAGTTTGCACACTGAAACAAAAGTTATTTCCAAGTTATTCTTTAACATGGTAGCAACACACGGAGTCAACTCTATTCCCAAATGTTCTAGTTTATTCTGCTCCCATCTAAATGGAAATTTCTCTCGTAACAAGGTTTTAGTTTCTAAGTTCACATTTAGCCAGATAACCTCTGATTTGGAAGAATTAATTTTATAATATGATAGGTTTACTAATTATTAACATCTCAATAAATACTATTTTGCAATAGTTTATTTAAAATATATATAAGCTTTATTATCAACAGCAAGACAAAAGTCAAGATTAGCTCAGAGTTTGGATGAGAAATGACTCAGCAACAAAGGGGTTAAATAAAACGTTAAGGCAGCTTTCGCCACATCCCAGTAGAGCAGGTTGGTGGACCACTCCTGCATCAGCTGGTCAATCGCTAATAGCTCTATCCTACCTGTTGGAGACCCCAATATTAGAGTATGAAGAGATTTTTCCAGTTTGGATCTCCATGCAATGACAATAGAAGTGCAGAGGACACATCCCACTAATGAGAACTCGCTTACCTTAGTGAATATAGCCCATAATGTAGCAACTTGGCCATATGTATTCCAAAGAGCAAAGTATTTAAGAACTCTTGGAGAACCTCTCCATGCTTATAAAGGGTCACTTTACAGTATATATGTAGTATTTTTGAAAACTGTAAGTATTGGCTAAGAGCATAATTAAATTTAAAAAATGTATTTCTTATGTTTTACTGAACAATGGAGGCATTCATGATACTTTGGTAAAATTTGTGGGATCTTTCCTGTTTGCTGGCAGTCATGCCATGCCCGTCACTCCAGGGTTGCCAGCAAAATGCAACCAGACTGCAGCTGCGTCCTGTGCACTCCAGCACACGTCGGCGGCAGGGACACTGCTAGTGTATATTTAAAGAACACAAATAAACCGAACCCTAATCCTAAAACCGAACCATAAAACCCCAAATCCCAAACACCCACTACTTGTTGTCCTCATTCATTAAAATGGTCCCCTTTCAGCAGAAACTGTATTGCGCTTCAACTCTCTGCGCACCACCACTTAAATGCATTTCCAATTAGAAGGCGGTGCTGCAGCGGCAGCCTGCTGAAGCAGGCTCACACTGGCGATCAGAAAACAGTAAAGGTCCAATTTGTGTAAGAGAGAGTGTTTACATTTCTGTAGAGCAGAGCTTGAATTTATTGATGCAAGCTGCCTGCTTCTGGGCATGTTCTAGGAAGGGGTGGGTGTCAAATGTAATGTAATCCAATTATGTAGCATTTACTCCTCACATCTGCCACAATCTTCTATTCATAAACAACATCTTCCAAAATTCAGCTTCTTCTTAATTATTATTAATATTATTATTAACTTTTATTTGTACCGTGCCAACATATTCCATATCGATAAGAACAATGACGAATGCAATATTAAAAAACTGCAGAAAATGTTTTATGTTTATAGCTGCTAATGGCGCTAGTTTATTACATACAGATTTTATTCAACTAAAGTGGTCATTTAACATCTCCACAATTTCTCCAACATGTCACCATTTAGTACATCTGTGTCAATCCCAAGATATGGCTCTATATACATCATGCATTTATAAACTCATTGGCGTATACCCCAAATGGGTGCATAGATCTCTGATTGCCGATTAGCTGTCTGATACCCTACACAGATCAAGATAAACGGCTCGCGATGGGTCTATTGATCTGTAAGAAAATTAATTTTGTAAACGTATCTCTGGCCAAAGAATCGTTAATGAGCCTCTTACACCAGAGATAATAATGGACATAGAGGTAATAACACATGTTGTATTTATAAGTAGAGAATTGTACAGAGGCGCGATTCTTTACATAAAATGGAAAAATAATTTCACGGCTATGTTGTAAATAGTCAGCAATGTCCGTAATTATTTCTCATTATCGGCATTTTCTTTTATTGGAAAGCGTAAAAATAGTGCAATGGATATTGGGAGAGAATTGAGGCCATAACTCTTTTTAAGACAAATAACACTACGTCAATTATATCAAGTTACTGGTTTTACTGGAAACTCACATTAGGAACTAATTTACACTACAATTTTTTTTGACTGGAGCCGAGAGCCAAAGAAACCGGATCTTACTTTAAAAAAAATATTCTATAAGCTTAAGCAGAAATTAAATTCTCTGTTGGAAATATGACAGCCCATGCCAGGAACACCAAGCTAATAGATCATTAATTAACTTATACAGTGTAGCAAATGGGAGCTTGAATAATTTAATACCGGAAGATCACTGCTGGCTGCGCAATCCAAATCTTTATACAACGTGTCCGCTAATTGAATGACAGATTAATGAACACTTAATGTGACACCGGAAAGGCCCCAGTTATTGCAGAAATTAAAACTACACGTATAAATGAATATCATTACAAACTGGCTGTTATTCAATGTTTTGAAGGGAAATGTTAGATAACTGACCTTGAAAGTTGGGTATTTTAAAGGGCCGGTGCAAGCACTTTTCACTTTAAATCTATTTTTTAATACACCATTAATTAACATTAAAAATACATGTGAGAACAGCAGCAAAGCAAAAACATAGCTTATCTCATTAATGGTCACTGCTGTGCCACTCCCTGTCGTTCTTATTGACCTGATTACTACAGAAAGGAAGCAGGGATGGAGATACTACCAGTGCAGGCGGTGCAATGCACTGGGACCCCAGTGTGATTTAATTTGTTCTGTGTTGCCATTTTATTTATCGTAGTGTAGGGCCCCACCCCCACCTTGGCTTATGCCCACATTAATTTTGTTGGTGTTCCGAGATCCTTCGGCGCTCATTGCGAGCCTTACGCTGAGCGCCTTCGGGCACAAAAAATCCATGTGCAAACAACAGCAAAGCAAATCTTCAGCCAAAAAATATAAATTAAAATACAGTTAATGGCCTACAGAAAGGAAGTAAAAAAAAAACATAGTTTGTGATAACATAATTTAAGTCCCCCTCAGACTCACCAAGTCCCTTCCTCCTAAATGCTGACACAGGGATTGCCAGTTCTTCTTTGTCAACATATTCCCCAAGCCCACTAGAGGAAGGGGCCTGGTGAGTCCCCAATTATTTTTGGTGGCCCCCAATTTTATTTAATTTTTTGCACTGGGAGCCTCCATTCACTAACTCCACCACTGAAAGAAAGTAAAAGATTTCAGCTGCGATAACATTGATTATGCTGTCTTGGTAAGGCTTAAATTATGTTATCACAAACTATGTTTTTTTTTTTACTTCCTTTCTGTAGGCCATTAACTGTATTTTAATTTATATTTTCTGGCTGAAGATTTGCTTTGCTGTTGTTTGCACATGGATTTTTTGTGCCCGAAGGCGCTCAGCGTAAGGCTCGCAATGAGCGCCGAAGGATCTCGGAACACCAACAAAATTAATGTCTCAACCAAACAGCATTACCTGCCTTACAATCTTATTGCTGTCATTTTTTGACGGGCAAGTCGCTAGTAATACCAATAATTAAGAAAAAGCTGAATTTCGGAAGATGTTGTTTATGAACAGAAAATTGTGGCAGATGTGAGGAGTAAATGCTACATAATTGGATTACATTAAATTTGACACCCACCCCATTCCTAGAACATGCCCAGAAGCAGACAGCTTGCATCAATAAATTCAAGCTCTGCTCTACAGAAATGTAAACACTCTCTCTTACACAAATTGGACCTTTACTGTTTTCTGCTAGTTGCATATAAAAGGTAATATATTAGATGCATTAGTAGAATAATGTTTCCTAAAAAACAGCCACTGATTAGTAGAAAAATACGTATTATATTGAAATGTTGAATGTACTTACACATTTATATGCTTGATACTGATATGTGGATGTACACACCCCTAGGATGCTTACAAAACAGTGTACCCGGCTGCAGAGCATCTGGGTACAGGTTGTGACCTCCTAAGGAAGTGCAGACAGTCACATGGTTGTGCGGCCACAGCTGAACATTTCTACAAGGAGACAGGGACAGAGAGAAAAAACACCAGCAGCAGTAGCAGCAGTGGTGCAGGGGACAGACAACATGCAGGGTTGTAATCTAGTGTGAATGTGCTTCACAGATTGGCACAGTTTCATATCCCAGGCTGCTTTGCAGCACAGACAGCAACCCCAGATTGTAATGCAAATGTTTAAGCCTCTGTTTCCTCCTGATTGGCCAAAACTATTTTTTAATTTTATGCTAATTTAGTCTGGGGTTAGGGAGGGAGTTAACTGTCAGAAATTACAAGACATTTTGCTAACTTCAAGGTAAGTGTTTAAATGTTTATTTTGGTATTTTTTCATGCAAAAGAAATGTTTTCATACACAACTAATTCTCCTCTATCAGATGCATTCATAATCAAGCAATAATCAAGCAACCTTAGATATGCCTTTATAGGTGAATTAAAAATAGGTTTAACATGAAAAGTATGCACACTGACCATTTAAGCATGAATTACATGAAAAGATTATCCCAGTCTCCTAACAATTTTATCTCAAGATATTAATTCTCTCTCACAGTGGGGCGGGTTAAGAAGGAAGTGCTTACCGGGTTGTATAAATATTAGGAGGCAGGATATATTAGGAGTGTTAACTTCTTATTATTATTCTAATCTATACCAACTAGGCATGCTCTTGTGCCTTATCACGTCCCACTGTGAGAGATAACTATCTACATGAGATAACTTCATTAGGATAATGTCAGGTGTAATTTATACTTAAATGACAACTGCACAACAAATATATATATATCACATATAATAGTTGTCAAACTGCGATTCGTAGTCACACTTGCAACAAATCTCAGTTTGACAACTACGACCAATCGCAAAGCCCAGCGCATGCGCACTGTGCTGTGCGTGCATGCTCATTGCGCACTGCGCGACATTAGCAGTATAAGCAGGGCATGTGTACTGCGGGGCTCGCGATGAGGGCTGAAGGTGCTCAGAGAAGCAAAAGCCTCACATTGTGTCGTAAACAGCATTGCCTGGCTTACAATTTTATGCCCATCATTTTTTGACGGGCAATTCGCTAGTATATATATATAAGCTTTGTGCCTATAAGCATAGTTAAAATTGAAAAGGTTATTATGTTTAAATAAGAGAAAATATGTTTTGATGCATCTATTAGACCCCGAGAAATCCATGATTGGTTGGTGAAAATTATGTGTGTGAGAGAGGCGTTTATATTTCTGGAGAGCTGAGAATGTTTACTTCTGGACCAGTGAGGGGGAAGGGGCGTTTCGGCAATTTCAGTCTGATAGATAAATAATCACACATGTTTTAGCTCTCAGTTTGTGATCTAACAAACACAAAATGGATTCCTCTACTCATTAACAGAGTTTTCAAAAAATCAGATTTTCCCCCAAAATGTTTTATGTCCATGGATTACACAGCTGCTAATATTGCTAGTTTGGTACATCATCACAAACACGTGTCTTTTTTCTTGAATTAAAGTAGTCCTTTAAAATACCTAACTTTCAAGCTGAGTTATCTAACACTTCTTTGAAAAAAATGTTTAATAACAACCGAATATAATTATATTTATTTTTATATTTGCATTTAATTTCCTTAATAACTGGGACATTTGTTGTTTCACCTTAAAGTCATCAGGAAAATGTGGGTAAAACTATTGTTAATCTTACACCTTTAGAGAGGGATATTTGCAGAAGATGACTGGGCAACTGGGCAGATGTCCTCCAAAAATATAGAATACTTTACCATAGTTTTTTTTTTTACAGATTTTTTTCTTTATTAAGTCTTTGAGCTGGCCTCTTACACTTTCCTTCAATATATGTATGAGTGATTTTTTTACACCTGTCATTTTAAATGTCAGCATGGACCTCTTCCACCTCCTGTCTGAGCATAAACTATCTGTTACTGCAGCATTTATCTATTTATTGTAGCTTGCCAAAGGAGAAATTCAAAAAAGTTAGCACATGCGCTCTAATCCGCAGCAATGTCAGCTGGATGCATCTACCAATCAGAATGAAGGAGAGGAGCCCCAGCTGTAAGATTAGGTGGGGTCGGTATGAGGAACCGTCCCCTACCAATGGAGCTGCACAGTGGAATGCACTCATAGAGCAGTTTTCAATTTGGCATTTCCCTCAGATGGATCCACTGCACCCACAATACTTCATTCAAGAGGTGGAAAAATCTGGAGCTTATACAGTCTGGGGATCATGGAGAATAGTAAGTACCTCTATACCTCATTTAACGCTGTAGATAGGTTCCAAGCAATAGGAGTGTTAAGCGAAACAGCTCTATACGGGGCAGTTTAACATGGGGTAGAATGAGTTAGGGCAATTCATGAAAATAAAAATCACAATTGAAATTGAAATTTAAGCTTTTTTTGTTTTATATGAAATTCAAACAAACAACAAGCATAACATGAACACAAACTAAACATTAGCAGACACATAAACTTTACATTTTTACATCAGAGCATTAAAGGGGGTTTGGCAGTGCGTTAAACAGGGAATTATAGGTCAAAATAGAGTCATAGCAACACAGCATTAGAAGGGGTAGAAGTAAGCATATATGTATATAAATAGAGGCATGTCCCTTTTAACTCTATAGATGTGTTCCTAGAAGACCAAGACCAATCGAAACAGTGTTAATCGGGTCAATTTTAACATAGGGCACATCACAGGTAAACTATCACGGCTCTTGGTGTTTGGGAATGATACACAAGCATCAAATCAGTGTTACTCGGGGATGTGTTATATCCAATGGGGATGTGTCAGGCAAAAACAGCTTTATAGCGAATCAGTGTTAAACGGGGTAGTGTTCAGCGGATTCTTCCTGTAATTGTGTAAATGTACACTAGATGTGTAATAAAGACTTCTTCTTGTCAATATTTAACTATTCTTTTAAGGCCCCTTTATAAGATCAGTGGTCCTTTAAATGCTGCCCTAGCCTACAGACATTTTTTTTTATAAAGACCAGCTGGTTAATCTATATACCGTATTTTTCGCCGTATAAGACGCACTTTTTCTTCCCCAAAACTGGGGGAGGAAAGTTGGTGCGTCTTATACGGCGAATATACCTTTTCAAACTGCCTCTGTCCTCTTGATCTCACCCCAGCGCTTCCTACCAGCATCGCGTCGGCCGGTGCGTCCTAGTGACGTCACACGCGCAACGCTGCAGTACACGAGGAGTGCTGGTAGGAAGCGCTGGGGTGAGATCAAGATGGCAGAGATCAGAAGAAAGGCGAGGATCAGGAGGGTCAGGGAGGGTCAAGGGCTCCCAAATGCTCCCAAATGCTGCAGTATATGTATGTGTATGTGTATGTGTGCATGTATGTGTGTGTATGTATGTGTGTGTATGTATATGTGTGTATGTATATGTATGTGTATCTATATATATATATATATATATATATATATATATATATATATATATATATATATATATATATATATATTTGTGTGTAATGTAGGTGTGTATCTGTGTGTAAAGTGTATTTGTGTTTGATTCAGATTTTTTTTTTCTTGTTTTCCTCCTCTAAAAACTAGGTGCGTCTTATCTGCCGGTGCGTCTTATAGGGCGAAAAATACGGTATATAGAAGGATATTAGCAAGTAAAAGGTTAAATGATTGCCATGTAAATTGTTATCTTTGCCTTATAATCAATTGTTAATTAAATTAACTAAATTACATCTGTTAATTTCCTGGAGAGAAGTGACAGCTTCTTCTGGCTATGGAATGATTAACCCCTTCATAGTGCAGTATGCTATTTTCTTGCAGAACAGGAGTTAAGGTGATACCATCCTCACCTAATATATATGTCTAATTCAGTTCATGGATATAATCCCACCCATATATGATCACATCAGGTATTTATAGTTTATTATATGGGTTATTAAAAGAACACAGATTTGTAAAACCCTCTCTCTTTCTCTCTTTACATATATATTTATGTTTATTCCAACATTGGCTTTGCATTAAAACTGTGTAATACAGCATGCATAAGCTTAAAGGAAGCCATGTTTGATGATGGCTACGGAATGAAGAGCGAGGCATTTGTGGGCACATTTGCATGTCCCAGCTCAACTTCCCAGAGTGCAGTGTAATAACTGTTTTTCTCGGAACTCTGAGCTGGAAGCAGGTTTTTTATCTTGCTTTAGACATTCAAATGTGAACACAGATGTACTATTTTTGACTATAAACAATATATTGCTCATTATCAATTTCTGTTTTTGAAAAAGCATACTCTGAAAATGCAAATTCTAAACTCTTACCCTGCTTTTAACCACCAGTGATGCTGATTTTCAGCATTGTTTGTTTCAACCCCACAATAGCAATATAGTGTATTTTTAAATTAAATTACTATACCAATATTTAGCCATTAACATGCAACATACGCTGCTAGTTATAGATTGCAGTGTATATTGTATGCTAATGGGTAAATATAAGTTATATAATTGTATTTAAATATAAAATATATTGCTATCGTGGGTTGAATATCAGCATTGTGGGTAGGTACAAGTTATGTAACCCCATGGCTTCTAACGATAACTATGGTGATCCCTATGGATCCCCATGGCAGCTAACATTAACCCAGTACCCTGTGGTATGCTAATGTAACCATTTGGGTCAAAATGGAAATCTGTGGTTTAAACATTAACCCTATACCATGGGGGTTCTTATGGACCCCCATGGTCCTATGATTAACCCCTATACCATTTTTTCAAATATATTGTATACTGATATTGTAGAGATGAAACAAACAATCCTAAATATCCGCATCTGGAGACCCCCATGGTATAATAGCCTATAACTATAGGGGTCCCTATGGTATAGGGGTTAATATTAAGTCTCATGAGTATCCATAGAGACCCCCAGGGAAAAGCTAGAGAGCCCGTATGGCTCCATAGAGATCCCCATGGGGTTAATGGGTCTCCTATCTGAATGTATGGGGGTTCCTAGGGAGCCATGTAATCAAGCCCTTTGTTAAGTTACTGGATCTGATTGAAATTAACACCACACTCCTCCCCCTCACAGGCCCATAAGAAGTAAGTAAAACTATTCCGAAATGTAAATGGCACTCTCACACACACAACTTCCACTAAAGAATTATGGACGCTACCATTAATATTATGGACGCTACCATTAATAATTTCTATGACTTTTTCCCTACTTAGTCAGAATCAGCGTTTTCAAACTTAAATATGTTTTCATATGCAGAGGTCCTTTTGGGATTTTAGCTTATGTTAGTATCTCTTTAAGCCCAGGCACACTGCTCCTGAGTGATGCAATTACCCAGCAAAGTGAATTACATTGTGAAACACAAATGCAAAGCACTGCGCAGATGCGTAAATGATTATTTCATTATCTGGTCAGCGTTGAAACGACAGATACAAATCGTTCCAATCATAAAGTGATGAAAGAGTAATGAACAATAAGCTTCAGAACGAGCACAGGAAGAGTGTAATGAATTGCAGCCTAAATAAAATCAGCAGTCAATGAAGTGGATCACAGCCTGTCCTTCACATGCAAAATCTTACATTACTGACACAGACGCGCGGAGTGTCATTTATAGGAGCAAAGCAACCTCAATACAAACACTGAATGTTATACATTAATTTGTCAGTTAGCTCCTTGTGATGTCAATTCATTTCTGTGTGTTATTGGGTTATAAAATCATACACAGCAATTTGCTGCTTGTTTATTCTCAACATATAGAGACACAGACCCCAATGGTGCAATGGGGCCCCTACCAGCAGCTATATATGTATATATATATAAAATTATTTTATTTATGGTGGGCCAAAGAGCCATAGACTCCCTCCACCATACAGTAGTACAGTAAATAAATAATATATTTGTGTTCACATTTGAATGCTCAGAATTCCAAGAAATACTGCATTATACTGCATTCTGGGAACCTTGGCAGGGTCATGCAAATGTGCCACAAAGGCTTCACTCTTGCAATCCATAAACGTTTCAAACATGGCTTCCCTTAAACATATGCCCATGTAACGCACAGCATTCAGCAAAGCTAGGGTTGGATTAAACACAGGGATCCCACCCACGTACAGCAATTACAAGGTTACTGCCTCTCATCCGCGTGGGCCTGTATCCTAGCCTCTGTAGTAGATTTTATGAGTGGGTAGTTTATAACAATAATCATTTAATTTACGGTGGGTAAAAGGGCGATAAAAGCCCTCCACCAGCAGAGCTATTTCTCACTGCCCCTGTTAGGTATACATGAGGGGGTGCAGATCTGCGAGGGAGGTTGTCTTACATTTCAGACAGACTAATATGTTTGAAAGAGAGGCAAAAAGACTCCTAACAGGACATTATCCTTGGCAGTTCTTTTCTTGCCCCTTGGACACCTAAGATATATTGTCTGTGTTATTACGTCATATTCCTAGTCTTATTATCCCCTGGTCCGTACATGCTCAGATTCTTTCATTCTAGTGCTTTCAAACTGAACGTAATACACGTAACCCCTCAGTACATAACTGACTATAATTATGAACCATTACCTGGTGGAACTAGATAACAGCACAAGCTTGGTAGTTGGATTATACAGACTGAATAACAAGTAAAAATGAAAACATCAAGTTTATTATTATTATTATTATTACTAGCAAATTGCTTGTCAAAAAATGACGGCAATGAAATTGTAAGGTAGCTAATGCTGTTTGGTGTGTAATAATGAAATATATAATACATTAATAAATGAATATACTTTACCTATTTTGAAGCATTGTGTTGAAGAGCTGTCAATCTGTTTTGATGTTGCTGCAGCATTAGTGGTGTGGAGGTGCTGTATAAGCGTGATGAATGTGTGCAGTGTAATACTGTGCGTGCGCGAGACCGTTAGCGTAGTGGTGTACTTCCGCATTGGCGTAAAATGGCGGGTTATCTGTGGTATGCTTCTTTGCGGATTATCCGTAGGTGCTTCGTGGTGTTTTTCCAGTTTCTTGTGGTGTTTTGCGAGTGTGTTGTGGTGTTTTGCGTGTTTAGAGTGCTGTAGCCTCGTTTTCGTTTTGTTCGTCGGCCATTTTTTCTCTCGCTTAGCGATTTTATTAGTGTCTAAAGTGTTTTATTTTTTTTTAAATGAAGGTGTAACTTGCTTTTTTGAGGTGCTGGATGGTTCCTCTTGCTGTAGGTAAGCTTTTTATGTGTGTGTTGTGTGTATTTATTGTGTTTTAAATGTTTGTATGTTGGCGTGTTGCGTCCGATTTTTGCGAGGTCGTAATGTGTGCTAACGTGTCTCGTGTGGTGTTTGCGTGTGTAGCCTCGTTTTCGTTTTGCTAGGCGGCCATTTTTTGTGTCGCTTATGTAATTTTTTAGTGTGTAAACTCTTTTATTTTGAGTGAAATCAAGGTGTAAGTTGTTTTTTTGAGGTCCTGGATGCTCCCTGTTGCTGTAGGTAAGTTTTTATGTATGTGCTGTGTGTATGTATTGTGTTTTGAATTTTGTAATGTTCGCGAGTTGCGTCCGAGTGTTGCGAGGTCGTAATGTGTGTTAACGTGTGTCGTATGTTGTTTGCGTTGCGAGTAAAAGTTTGCGAGGGTCGTAATTGGTGTGTCGTGTTGTTTGCGTTGCAACGTAAAGTTTGCGAGGGTCGCAGTTGCTGCCATGGAGCGCCTTTGGCGCTCCATGCCAGCAACTGAGGCCCTCGCCCACTGCCCTCGCTACGCAAGCCCACCGCCCTCGCTACCCGAGGCCCGCAAGCGTTAGCAACAACTTGCATGCTCACAACTATATATGTGATTATCATCATTATTATCTTTTCAAGTGTTCCAAAAATGAGTGCATAGTCAGCAGGTGCAGTCAATCCCACTCTGCACCCTAATGCTTCCTCGACATTTTATTTATTTTCCATCTTAAGAATACATTACATTTACATTCATTATTCTTAATGTTATGTCTTCAGATAAATCAATAAAATCATCTAGTCCAATGATCCTACAAATAAAACATAGGATGGTGAAGGAGCTACTTGTTTTCTAAACCTTCTTTAGTCTGATTTTTACTTGTGTTGTGTAAATTCATTCCATATTACCCATTTTAAGTTGTTTTTGCTCTTTAATTCTTCTATACATTGAAAGTCGTCTTCAATCTGTGGGTTTCTGCTCACCACCTCTACTACGTCATTCCAGGAAGGAAGTACTCTATGTTTCCATTTTGCGACCACTAGCCATTATGCAACTAATAAATTGTGGGTGAAATTGAACATTTGGTGGAACATTTTATGTCACTTGGAAAAATATGAAATAATGTCATCTCATTACACAATAATAGTAGAGATTTGGTTAACAAATATAGTCCAGAACTCCTTCATTTGGAGTAATCCCATTAAACATAGAGATAATGTGACAATATAGACACTCTTCTACAACATCTCTGTCTATATTAGACTTTGGGGTCATTTTCACCAGTGTGGTTGGTACAAAGTACCATATCGACCTGAAGTACACTTTTCTAAAGAGAGACATTTTGTTGAGGCACAAATTAGAGAGAAAGCCCTAAACCATTCAGACTCTTGCCATTCTTTCCTACATTTTTTTCCCAACTCTTCATCCTATCTGTCTTTCCAGATTCATTTTTTTTTTTTCAGTATAAAATACAAACAACAAAAATAATAAAAAAATATGTATATAATATACTTTATATAAAAAAATACATAATTTTACAAACCTCAAATTACAAACACAATTAACAACATCCGGATTATATGGAATCTCTTTTTGCACTATTTTTAATATCTGTGATATTTATTGTTTCCAAAAAGTTTAAATTATTTTACAATTCCAGCATATGTGAATGAGAATACCTTGTTCTCCACAGCCTTTCCAACATGTATCGGATATGGTTGGATCAAATGTATTTATTAGAACAAGGACCCTATTCCATCTTTGTACAGTCAGGTCCATAAATATTGGGACATCGACATAATTCTAATCTTTTTGGCTCTATACACCACCACAATGGATTTGAAATGAAACGAACAAGATGTGCTTTAACTGCAGACTTTCAGCTTTAATTTGAGGGTATTTACATCCAAATCAGGTGAACGGTGTAGGAATTACAACAGTTTGTATATGTGCCTCCCACTTTTTAAGGGACCAAAAGTAATGGGACAGATTAACAGTCATAAAACAAACTTTAACTTTTTAATACTTGGTTGCAAATCCTTTGCAGTCAATTACAGCCTGAAGTCTGGAATGCATAGACATCACCAGACGCTGGGTTTCATCCCTGGTGATGCTCTGCCAGACCTCTATTGCAACTGTCTTCAGTTCCTGCTTGTTCTTGGGGCATTTTCCCTTCAGTTTTGTCTTCAGCAAGTGAAATGCATGCTCAATCGGATTCAGATCAGGTGATTGACTTGGCCATTGCATAACATTCCACTTCTTTCCCTTAAAAAACTCTTTGGTTGCTTTTGCAGTATGCTTCGGGTCATTGTCCATCTGCACTGTGAAGCGCCGTCCAATGAGTTCTGAAGCATTTGGCTGAATATGAGCAGATAATATTACCCGAAACACTTCAGAATTCATCCTGCTGCTTTTGTCAGCAGTCACATCATCAATAAATACAAGAGAACCAGTTCCATTGGCAGCCATACATGCCCACGCCATGACACTACCACCACCATGCTTCACTGATGAGGTGGTATGCTTTGGATCATGAGCAGTTCCTTTCCGTCTCCATACTCTTCTCTTCCCATCACTCTGGTACAAGTTGATCTTAGTCTCATCTGTCCATAGGATGTTGTTCCAGAACTGTGAAGGCTTTTTTAGGTGTTGTATGTAAAACTCTAATCTGGCCTTCCTGTTTTTGAGGCTCACCAATAGTTTACATCTTGTGGTGAACCCTCTGTATTTACTCTGGTGAAGTCTTCTCTTGATCGTTGACTTTGACACACATACACCTACCTCCTGGAGAGTGTTCTTGATCTGGCCAACTGTTGTGGTGTTTTCTTCACCAGGGAAATAATTTTTCGGTCATCCACCACACTTGTTTTCCGTGGTCTTCCGGGTCTTTTGGTGTTGCTGAGCTCACCGGTGCATTCTTTCTTTTTATGTATGTTCCAAACAGTTGATTTGGCCACACCTAATGTTTTTGCTATATCTCTGATGGGTTTGTTTTGTTTTTTCAGCCTAATGATGGCTTGCTTCACTGATAGTGACAGCTCTTTGGATCTCATATTGAGAGTTAACAGCAACAAATGCAAATATCACACTTGAAATGAACACTGGAGCTTGTATCTGCTCTTTGTAAATGGGATGAGGGAATAACACACACCTGGCCATGGAACAGCTGAGCAGCCAATTGTCCCATTACTTTTGGTCCCTTAAAAAGTGGGAGGCACATATACAAACTGTTGTAATTCCTACACCGTTCACCTGATTTGGATGTAAATACCCTCAAATTAAAGCTGAAAGTCTGCAGTTAAAGCACATCTTGTTCGTTTCATTTCAAATCCATTGTGGTGGTGTATAGAGCCAAAAAGTTTAGAATTGTGTCGATGTCCCAATATTTATGGACCCGACTGTATAACTTAAAAAAAAGGGCTCTGTAAGAGCAACATCATCACATATTATAATTGACAAACTGCGATTCGTTGTCACGCTTGCGACGAATCGCAGTTTGACAACGATCCGATTGTAAACGCGATCGGATCGTGCGCATGTGCAATGCGCGGAGCGAGCTGTACATGTGCAATGCGCGGCACGAGTCGTGCATGCGCAGAGCTCAGCGTGAGCCGCACATTGCGTTTGCGTGGCTCATAAGAACAGGGAAGACAAACAAAGGGAGAGGGGGTAAAGAGAAACTGAGGGAGAGGGGGGAGAGACACGGGGGGGAAGAGACACAAACGGAGAGGGGAGAAGAGACACAGTAAGAGGGGGGAGAGATACAGGGGGAGAGGGGGGATGAGACACAAAGAGAGAGGGGGAGAAAGAGACACAGGGGAGGGGGAAAGAGATGCATGGGAGGGAGAGGGGGAAGAGACATGGGGGAGAGGGGGAAAGAGACACAGGGGAGGGAAAGGAGGGGGGAAAGAGACACAGGGGAGGGAGAGGAGGAAGGGAAGAGAAACAGGGGAAAGAGAGGAGGGGAAGAGACACAGGGGAGGGAGTGGAGGGGGCGAGATACACAGGGGAGGGAAATGGGTGGAAGAGACACGTGGAAGGGGGCAAACAGACACAGGGAGAGGGGGGACAGTAGGGAAAGAGACACAGGGCAGGGGGGGACAGACACAGGGGAGGGGGAAAGAGACGCATGGGAGGGAGAGGTGGTTAAGAGACACAGGGGAGGGGGAAGAGACGCATGGGAGGGAGAGGGGGGAAAGAGACACAGGGGAGAGGGTTAGAGACCCGGGAGGGAGAGGGAGGTAAAAACACAGGGGGGAAGGAGATACAAGGGAGGGAGAAGAGGGGGAAAGGAGACACAAGGGAGGGAGAGGAGGGGGAAATGAGACACAAGGGAGGAAGTAGACAGGGGGAGAGACTCGCAATGAGCTTCAAAGGCGCTCATTGCAAGGCCCGCGATGAGCGCCAAAGGCGCTCATTGCGAGGACAGTAAAGTAGACAGTGGAAGAGGTAGGGGGGAGGCTCGCAAAGAGTGCAGAAGGCGCTCATTACGAGGACAGTAAAGTAGACAGTGGGAGAGGTAGGGGGGAGAGGTAGTTGCGAGGCCCATAGTATAAAATAAAGTATAATTTATATCATTCAAGTGGAAAGTCCTCCAGTCGTCATAAAGATTATAATTTAGTAAACTTCTATAGAAGAGCTTAGCTTTTTTAATTACTTGAACATCTGGATGGACTTTCAACAAGGATTTTCTATTTAGTTCCGGATCCAAACACGTTAAAGTCTCCACGTATAATTAAGGCTCCTAACCTAATCCTACTTCACTAGTCTGTTCAAGAGATCATTTTACCTGTAATTGGGAACAAATACATTGGTATTTGTATATTTCTCCTTATTTAAAGTGTCAGCCATGTGATATATCTCCCATGTATATCAATTTCTTGTAACTCTTTTATCATCTTTGTTTTTCTGTACAATAGTATTGCAGCCCCTCAAGATTTATGTTTAAATGTCAAACTAGTCTTAACATTATACATCTTATCAGTAAGATTAGGTTCTTTATTTTCTTTCCAGTTAGTTTCTTGTAAGCAGACACCATCTACGTTTTCTCTATATGATCCATAGAAATCTCCAATTTCTTTTAAAATGGGAATTTAAACCTTTTACATGTTGTGATATAATTTTAATACACATCTAACTGATCAATTAACACTTGTGCTCATGTGAGATATCCTCTCTCCCCAAACATTTCTTCTTCAGTTTCACATATACATCAAACATGAAAAAAACTGTACATATATCTATCATTCATGACAATACTCATCTCCTGTATCTCTCCTGACAGAGCTTGGATAGTCTTGTCTGTCGTCTAAGATTTACGTCAGCCAGGTTGATAGGTCTTTGGCTAACCTTGGCCTTGACCAGTCTGGAGTCCCCAGTATCACCTCTTTATCATTCTAACTAAACTAGCGACTTGCCCGTCAAAAATGATGGGGCAATACAATTTTAAGCCATGGCAATGCTGTTTGACACACAATGTAAAGCTTTTTCTACTCTGAGGACCTCTGACGCTCAAAGCGATCCGCTCCTCTCGTTTACTTTTGTTCCCATGAGTGACTTGTGCTCTAAAGACAGACAGATATATATGTTAATTTTTTTAGTATACCGTATATACTTGAGTATAAGCCGAGTTTTTCAGCCCTTTTTTTAAGGCTAAAAAGGGCCCCCTCTGCTTATACTCAAGTCACTCTCCCCCCCGTGTCTCTCTAACCCCCGTGTCTCTCTACCCCCGTGTCTCTCTAACCCCCCCGTGTCTCTTTCCCTCCCCCCTCCTCATCCTTAACCCCCCCATTCTAAACCTCCGCCCCCCCCCCCCCCCATTCTACCCCTCTAAAAAAAAAAATCTCGCTTAGCCGAATTTCAAGTGGCTAAACTGCGTAAAGTCCTGTCTGTCCCCTGTGCTATGTGTGAAGTTTTTGTAAAACATTTTTTTTAATTTTCATAGTTTTTTTGTGTTTTTTGCTGTACGCGTTTCGGACGTTAGTTGTGTATTTTTGGGACCTCGTATTCTTTTTTTTTCTAAGTCCCGCGGCTAGTATTTTCTTTTGTGTAAGTCCGTATTTCCTCTTTACGTGTTAGTGTTTTTTTTCTAAGTTTTTTTTTGCAAAGTTGTGCTTTTCTGGAGTGTTTTGTCCCGGGAATGAGGCGGCGGCGAGCCTCCATCCTCCGCAAATGCGGCCCCTCGCTTCGCGAGAATCCTCATTTGTGGTCAGAACTGCGCCCCTCGCTTTGCGAGGGACGCAGTTCTGCAAGCTCGCTTCACAAGCTTGCAAAGCGTGACAACGATTCGCTGCTTGACAACTATTATATGTGATCTTACTAACTTGCTAATAGTCAAGCTTGTTAAACTCTTATCTCAAATAATCAAAAAATACTTCACCCCAAATTAGTCTACTCTCTCCCTAGTATCTAGATTTTAGTTATACTCTAAGTTCCCAATACAAATTTACATCTCCAATGGACTTATTCAATTTGTACTTTTATTAGTCTCCATATTCACCATTCCTTTATCAAATATTCTATTAAGTAATAATTATTTCCCAGACCCCTCTGCTTCATGAATGCTCCTATGAAAAGATTATTTACCCCCTCACACCCTTTCTCCTTTTTTATGATTAACCAGGAATTGGTACTACTTTAAACTTGTGTGTTTATGTCGTTCAGTCATGTATGACTCTCTCTGACCTCATGGACCGCAACACACCGTGCAATTCCACTTGGTATTCATGGCAGTGATGCTTGAGTGGTTTGCCAGCTCCTTCTCCAGTGGGCCACAGCATACAGATCTTGGTATTCCTAGGTGATCACCCATCCAAGTACAGATCAGGCCCAACCCTGGCATGACTTCTTGGTTCCCTGACTGGAATCAAACCCAGGTTACAGTGGTGAAAGCACTAAATCATAACCACTGGACCAGCAGGGATTCCTAAATATCTCAATATAACTCTATATATTAAAAATAATTATAAATTCTGTGAATTGTGTATATATTTCCACAGTAACGTTCTTGATGTCTTGACATTGATTTAGCGGTCAGCATAAAACTCACCTGATGCAGCCTGTGGTTGGCTTATCATCCAAAACAATTGTATTTGACTTTGTGTTTTTTTTTTGCAAAAGCTGCTTTACTTGAAGATTGCACATTTTCAGATTGCACATTTTTAATGCAAACTCACCCACTTCCACCACATTCCCGGATATATAAAAACCTTTTTTAAAAGCATGATGAAAAACTGGGACCTCAATCTTCCACTAAGGTAAATTCACATTTTTTCATCGCATGAACCCATGATGAGTCACATCATTAAAATCCTCACGTTGGGATATAATGTATTGATAATTTCTGCACCTACAGACATTACATTGGGAGATGGAAGAGAATCTGAAGTATATGACTAAGCATCAACATCAGAGAGCAGTACAGTAATGCTACATAGA
This sequence comes from Discoglossus pictus, assembly GCA_027410445.1. Taxonomy (NCBI): domain Eukaryota; kingdom Metazoa; phylum Chordata; class Amphibia; order Anura; family Alytidae; genus Discoglossus; species Discoglossus pictus. Next base: position 55,795,218 of record CM050168.1, read on the forward strand.
AATATATCCATATATTTCTCTCTCTCTCTCGGTATATTTTCTATCACATATAATAGTTGTGAAACTGTGAGTAGTTGTCACGCTATGTGAGCTGTCAAAGCGAGCTCGCAAGAACTGCGTCCCTTGCAAATCGAGGGACGTAGTTCTGGCTGCAAACGCGGACCTCGCAAAGCGAGAGCCGTATTTGTGGAGGTGGAGGCTCCAACGTCGACTGCAATGAGCCGAAGGCTGAATGCAGGCCGCAAATGCGGACCCTCATGAATCGAGGTGCCGCATTTGCGGAGGGGCACATAAACTGCAATGAGCGGACGAAAAAAATGAAAACGAGGCTAAAGGACACAGAGCCGCAAAAATCACCACCAGGCACGTACGAGTTAGCCAGGAACGTCGCAGATACTAAATATACCATTACAACGGACGGAAAATGCTTGCGATCCAAAAAACACATAGAAAAAAGATGCCATTTTACAACACTAACATACAACTCATAACATTAGGATTCTAAAATGCCGCTTTACCCGCCTAAACACACTGTTTGGTCCGCTCACGCAGCCTATTTACACTGCACACTTGCCACACTGCTGACACTTTCTCCTCAGATGATCTACACTACAACTGTACATTTTCAGATGCAGCAAAATACAAATAGATTGTTAGCTCTTCAGGTTATTGATTGCTGCATATTCAATATAAATAGGTAAAGTATATTCATTTATTATTTCATATTACTTTTATTACTTCACCGTAGTCAAAAATTTTTACCATTTTACACTGTACTTATATATCTGTCTTTGCGTTGAGCTCCAAAGGTGATCGTTGCAAAGCTGGAAAATTGAAGTACATGAGAGGATAGGCTCACAATGAGCGCCAAAGCTCCACACAGGAGCAAAAGCCTTACATTGTGTGGCAAACAGCATTGCCATGGCTTAAAATGTTATTGCCCCGTGATTTTTGACGGCAGGTCGCTAGTATATATATATATACACAGAGAGAGAGAGAGACAGACAGAGAAAGAAACAGACAGACAGAGAGACACAGAAAGAGAGAGAGAGAGAGAGAGAGAGAGAGAGAGATACAAATCTATAGAGAGAGAGAGAAAAACATAATCTGAAGAAATAGGGGAGAAAGGAGGGGGAGATAAGTAATCCATTGTTTGGTTCAGTCGCTCAAGAAACACTTTTGATGTCACCCTTTTCCTAAGAAAATTAAAGCTGCTAATTAACTCACAAGGCAAACATGGAGTCAGTACCTTTGTAAAGTATAAATACACAGAATGCATTGTGAAGTATAATTAATGTATTGAGGCTTGCTGTGCAGTATAAACATGGTCATATCTACATGCACTCATACATTGTTTATCATCTGTCAAATGCACATTTTACTGCAATTTGGTGTATATTACACAAGGATTGTAAATAACATCGAGTAAATGAAGGTTGTTGTGACTGTCACTGAACACAATGGAAAAGGTGAACAATTCAGCACATGTGAGCACAGAATCCACATGGTGCAGCCTGTGGTTGGTTTATCCATAATACACCATTTTGGAAGCTAAAATAATTATTGCACCATAACACTTCATTATATTTATATGTTCAACAACGTCACAACTCCCCGTATAGGTGGACATTTGTGCATTTATTTGCTATAATTGTTTAGTATGTCTATTGTTTGAAATATGGTTAATGAAATGGAAATGGTGAAATGTGGCCTATAGGCCTTCTTCAGGTACTATCAGGGCCTCCGAGCCCATACCGTCAGGTTGTCAGGGCCTAATAGGCGCTAGTAATTATAATTAAATATCTGTTGCTGATAGGTGGTCCCCCATGTCTGTTTACCTTATGTGGTCCTGGGGCTTTTTCCCCTCTCCCTATTGTTAAAGCATAGACTGGCTCCAAACTGTCTGGTTACCCGGAAGGAACTTCCTTATATTGTCCTGGGGCTTTTACCCCTCTCCCTATTACAATCTGGCTACCCAGAATGAACTTCCTTATATGTTCCTGGGACTGGTCCCTCTCCCTATGGTTTGGTTCCCCAGTTATGCTAATATTTTAATGTGCTTATTGGGTTCCACACAAATTTGTTGTACTTTTCCAAAAAAAGGAGCTCTGTTTGGGATCCACATAACCAAAGTGTGGCTTTTATTCTAGAGGAAGGGTCTTTTATTATTACTGCACCTTATGCTGGTATCTTGTAACTTGTCTTGTAACCACTATACAAGCTACAAATTGTTACCTTGTCCTGGCCTGGCATTGGTGGAACTTGCCCTAACTCTGGTTCATATCCTACCAGCTGTGATATAAACGAACCTCTACCCTGCTTGGTATAATCGGTCTACTGACCCTTCCAAGCCCAACCAAGCAGTGGGTTGTGACAATTATTATTATTAATATAGTTTATTTATAACGCGCAGACATATTCCGTAGCGCTGTACATAAATTGGGTTCAGACAATGATAAATACAGATTAACATTTAGCAAAGGAAGGACAGCCCTGTCTTTGAGCTAGGAATCCAATGTCCATGGTGAATTCCCAAAGTACTTAGGATTGAAACTTGCAGATTTACAATGAACTTTTAGAAGCCAAGTACAAAAGAGTAGAAGGTGATACATGAAATAAAAGGGCCAGAAAGAAATCCAGCTGTGTCTTTATTTCAGTGCTATACTTTTGGACCATAAGTTTTGTGCCTCTCTATATGATTTAAAACATGATAACTAAGCAAGTGCAAGTTTCAATAATAATATATGGATTATCTATCAGTTATACATTTTCCACAGCGACTTTAAAAACACTACTTCCCTTGAGGAAATGCTGGCGTGACAATCTGATCACAATACATTTTGCGTAAGTGCAGTACGCAGATTTAGGAGAATGACAATAATTTAGCTCTTTATTGTCTTGTCTTTGATTTATAACACATTATTTAAACACTATCGCTAGTGCTGAATAATAACTGCCATCTTGGATTAATCAGAGTAGTTTTATCTCATTCTGCAACAACAATGAGATCTTTGTAGATGGGAAGAGCAGAAAATTCAAGATGGCGCAGAAAGGAGTGGTGTACGTTTTCTAACAGAATATCACAGTTTGAGAGTGTTTTTCATTAAATGTGAAAGGTGCTTACAGTGGCCTTTGAAACTTGCACATTGATAGATAGTTAAAGTATCTTATTAATTTTATATTCAGCAAAAAAAAAATTTTTATATAATTAAAATCCACTTAGGAGGGACCCGGAAAACTCTCCAGCTAAAAGTACAAACTGTCATGGCTGTAATGTGCTAAATAAATACCACATTGTGTTACAAATACACAAGTACACATTTTCTGCATGGATATTCCTATATACATGGTTTTATTCACCACAGGCAGAATGGGATACCAAGAATATTGCTGTGCAGTAATACCGTTTATTACAGACCCTCTCCCACACACGAATAATGGCATTCCTATGATAGATGGTTGGTCATGTATTTTCACCTGTATTTGTTTCCTCCTATATTTTCCTTCCTTTCAGGGATATCTTGCTTATAATTTATTAAAAGCACAGAGAGGTCAAAGACCAGACCTTGAATGGACATATTAAAGTTGGGTGTGATTTTCAGTCCTTCACTTCCAAGAAGTTGTAGATCACTCTGACAGGCAACTATAATTCTTTCCAATGATATGGGGGCTTTTCAGATGGGAAAAATTGCTTATTATTAGAAATGGGACACATCTCAATCTCCTGTTAGAAGAAGGAAGCCTAGTCCATGTACATTAAAAGACTTAGAATAAAAAATGGGCAAAACATTTTATGGAATTAAAAATAAATAAACAGATTATTATTTTTTTTCAATCATAGACTGTACTTGGCCTTGGTTAGCAGATCCCCAAAAAGAGCTCTGTTCCCCAGATTTTATAAACTGTGTACTGCATCTATACGCTTTCCTAGATAAGAAGGGGACTCTAGAGGTGAGCTGCCATGGGGCTGGGGACCAACATGCTGGCCAGACTGGGAGATCAATGAGGCCATCAAGGACAGATTGGAGCTTACCCACACTGCATATGGGCAGTTGTAAACCAATTGCCCATACCAAACAGTATAAAATGTCTTTGTTAATTTTATACCTTTCCAGATGTTGTTAGCCCTATGACTAATCTTTTCATGTGTGCCAATGCATCACTCCCCCGGATTGCAAGGGTTTGCATTATTATTTACTTTTTTATCAGACTCATCGCTTATTGAAGCTGGCATTGTTTTCTGTATTCTCTGCAAGTCTTGAGAGAGGGAAGTGCCTACATACTGTATACTATAATTAGACTCACAGGCCCCATCTCAGCAGAGGGCTTACTAGGCAACAGAAACTGTGGAAGCTTTGACTTCCCTGACTATCTGATCGCTGGGCAGTTATAAAATACAGTTATAAAATGCCAGTTATAAAAGTTATAAAGACCTCTTGCACTGAATGATTGGGAAGCATATGTAGGGCTGTACTGCTTGATCTCCAAACATCATGTTCCAAGTGTTCTCCTGAATCCTGAGGATATTGGGGTTTGCTGGCAGCTCCAGTTGACTTGTATAGGGGAAACCCTGGTTGTGGATCGCTGAGTCTAACTAGTAGCTCTGTAGCTGTAGTCAGGAAGGGCCCCGGAGGCCACACCAGGCTTCCTGAGTTAAGAAGGAGGGGTCAATTGACCAGGCAGGACCGAGTATGGGTAGGAGGTGGCCAGCTGGGGGAGGTGGAGCCATTTATAGGTCTTTTGGTGCCATTTTCCACCATTATGCCCCCAGCTAGCCATGTGAGTAGATGTAGAGCTTTCTCCCTTTCTATACTTTTCTTTTTGTCTGTCTCTTCTCATCTCTGCTCCTCTCCTCCTTATCTCCTCACCTGGTAGCTGTCAGCGGATGATGATCCTGAAGCTGCGGGCGGGATGCCAGTGGCAGACGGCCTCTGGCATCACGCAGCCACGGTTGCAGGCTGACCCTGTGGCTCTTCAGGGATCTGGGGTGGATCAGCAGCTGGGGACTGCAGCAGCCCCCCCCCCCCCCCCCCAAGGTGCAGTAAGCAGAGCAGAGGTACATTTGCGGTTCCCCGGGATCGTTACGTCTTCAGATGGGGGGATGAAGGCATGCCGGACAGCGTGGAGAGTGCGCTGCTGCCTGCAGGGAGACTTCAAAACTCTGCAAAACTATCAGTGACAGTTCATCCTCTTAGCAGGTCACTGACAAGTAACCCCTTTGACCCCCCCCCTCCTCTTTCCCTTGTTTTCACCAGTCCTTGGCCTTTAGGTCCAGAAGTGAAGTTTACTGTTAGGGTAAATGTGAGCTGTGTAACAAAATGTATGTAGGTGCCCCTCTTATCAAACCTCCATATATAGTATCATATGTTTATTATATAGTAGCACTGAGTACATAGGGTGGTATTGTAATTTGCCATAGAGGGGCATTCATATGTGTTTTATAACAAGTGTAGTGGATATGGCACACACAGTATATGTTTGGGTAGGGGGTAGCCTTGTTTTAGCCCTGTATGCTGTACGTTTTCATCAGGGTAAGTTGGTACTTTTCCTTGCCATTTCCCTTACCCACGCATTGCCCAAGCATGTTAGGTAACTTTATATTTGCCCCTGGTACAGTTTTATCAGGGTCAGGGGGCTATTAAGCTTCCCATAGGGGTAATTTAGTGGGTTTCTGGAAAATTGTAGATGGTCCCTAATTATTTCTCCGGCCTTCGTTATCTAGCCTCCCCATGTCCAGGCGTTTGTAGAGTTGCCAGCGTAGGGCTATATGTTGTCACGTTAGGTCAGCAGGTGCTGCTTTGGGATGGCTTTAGGAGGTCATCCTGCAGGGTTTACAACTAACTCCCAGTTCCAACATGATAGGGCCTGGACGAGGGTTCATGGCGTAGGGTGTACTGTCTCTGGCCAGGATCCTCCCATCACGTGGTTATGTTGATTTATTTATTGTTATGGTTATTTATATTTAATAGGTGATTAGGTATAAACATTTATGTGTGGATATCAACTGGGTCTTGCTTAGGTCATGACTATGGGATTTATAGTCACAAATGCATTACCTTTTATTTGCAACAATTGACAGCTTCATCCCTATTTATAAGATTTCCTTTATCTTTTTTACGTATCTGTCTTCTGAAGTAGAACACAATCTTAATAGTAACATCTTTCTTCAGTCTTGCAATAACCAAATGACTCAATACAAAATAATGTTACTTTTTCTATCTTTCAAACCAGCATTGTGTCATTCCTGATCAATAGTCCCATCTCTCTTGTTTTACTACATAAAACACAAACTCCGTCGCACAAGGAAGACAAAAACCATACAGCTCCACTTTATCTAAACTTTAATAATATAATATTCATATTTCTAGATTACTTATATATTTTTTGCAACACAAATACAATTTTAAAAACTATTTGTTCCTTGTTTCAACGATGAAATTGCCAGCACTTTTCCAGATATTTAATATTCATGTACAAAATTAAGAATCCTGTCCTGCTTCAAGTGAACAGATGCGGAGGCATCGAGCGAATCATCTGTGTGCATCGAGGTGCTACCCTAGGCTTATCCCAGGCAGATTATTTCCACCGCTCTGTAATGCTGTGTGGCTGTTCCATCAATATCTCTGTAATGATGTATTTTGCTGTGTGGCTGCTGCTCTCCGCATGAGTCCTCCAGACCTGGAATTACAAGCAGGAGAGCGCGAGAGGCTTTGAAGCGGACGCTGTGTTACAAGGTGTAACGTATTACACACAAATCCTTCTAAATACACATGCAAATCCAGGCAAAACATCGACTCACTGTCTTTACTAGCTGGAGAAGTTTCTAAAGAACCACTGTGATCACATTATTTCAAGTTCTCTTTAATAAATAAACTTGATATCACCGCCTCTATGAGCCAGAGAGGTATTTAAAGGAGCACTGTAGTTCAATGTATTCTATATATTTTTTGATAATGGTTAACATGTATTTAGAAAGTAAAAACAAATACACACAACCTTTACATTTGTGACCTTTAATAGGCAATTAACCTTTACTGTGGGGTTTAATTTTCTTTTCTGAGCTAATTATGGCTACTTTTTTAGATGGGAGAACTTTTTTTTTTTTTTTTGCATTGTTCAGTCATTTCTGACTTTCTGTGATGTCACACACCAGGTCGTCTTTATGTCCACTTGGTTTTCATGGCAGAGATACTGAAGTGGGTCACAGCATACAGCTTCTGATATTCCTAGTTGGTCTCCCATCCAAGTACTGACCACTCCCAACCTTGCATGGCTTCAGGGTGGTGTGACCTCTTGGTTCCCTGACATGGAATCGAACCCAAGTCACAATTTTGAAAGCACCAAATCCTAACCACTGGACCATCAGGAAACCCCTGAGCTGTCCCTTAGTCCTATTGAAAGCTCTGGTAGTTTTAGCTGCCATGTCACCAGAGTGCAGATAAAGGATTTATCTGCATTAATATATATGTTTTAAATGTTTCCATTGATCAAATGTGTATTTAGGTTTTATGCTGCCCCCACTTGCAGCTCCACCTTTCCCCTTTCTATATTCAAAATCCTATGTTGTGTATATGTGTGTTTATATATACAGTGCCTTGCAAAAGTATTCACCCCCCCTTGACTTTTTACCTATTTTGTTACATTACAGCCTTAAGGTCAATGTTTTGTTAATCTGAATTTTATGTGATGGATCAGAACACAATAGTCTAAATTGGTGAATTGAAATGAGAAATATACATACATACAACTATTTTTTAGAAATAGAAAACAGAAAATTGTCATGTTCGTATGTATTCACCCCCTTTGTTATGAAGCCCATAAAAAGCTCTGGTGCAACCAATTACCTTCAGAAGTCACATAATTAGTGAAATGATGTCCACCTGTGTGCAATCTAAGTGTCACATGATCTGTCATTACATATACACACCTTTTGTGAAAGGCCCCAGAGGCTGCAACACCTAAGCAAGGGGCACCACTAACTAAATACTGCCATGAAGACCAAGGAACTCTCCAAACAAGTAACGGACAATGTTGTTGAGAAGTCAGGGTTAGGTTATAAAAAAATATCCAAATCTTTGATGATCCCCAGGAGCACCATCAAATCTATCATAACCAAATGGAAAGAAAATGGCACAATAGCAAACCTGCCAAGAGACGGCCGCCCACCAAAACTCACGGACAGGGCAAGGAGGGCATTAATCAGAGAGGCAGCACAGAGACCTAAGGTAACCCTGGAGGAGCTGCAGAGTTCCACAGCAGAGACTGGAGTATCTGTATATAGGACGACAATAAGCCATACGCTCTATAGAGTTGGGCTTTATGGCAGAGTGGCCAGAAGAAAGCCATTACTTTCAGCAAAAAATAAAATGGCACATTTTGAGTTTGTGAAAAGGCATGTGGGAGAGTCCCAAGATGTATGGAGGACGGTGGTCTGGTCTGCTGAGACTTAAATTGAACTTTGCGGCCATCAAAGAAAATGCTATGTCTGGAGCAAACCCAACACACCACATCACCCATAGAACACCATCCCCACAGTGAAACATGGTGGTGGCAGCATCATGCTGTGGGGATGTTTTTCAGCAACCAGGACTGGGAAACTGCTCAGAGGTGAGGGAAAGATGGATGGTGCTAAATACAGCGATATTCTTGAGCAAAACCTGTACCACTCTGTGCGTGATTTGAGGCTAGGACGGAGGTTCACCTTCCAACAGGACAATGACACCAAACACACTGCTAAAGCAACACTGTGGTTTAAGGGGAAACATGTAAATGTGTTGGAATGGCCTAGTCAAAGCCCAGACCTCAATCCAATAGAAAATCTGTGGTCAGACTTGAAGATTGCTGTTCACAAATGCAAACAATCCAACTTGAAGGTGGCCTTACAAAATATTGACTTTAGGGGGGTGCATAGTTATGCACACTGACTTTTTCTGTTATTTTGTCCTATTTGTTGTTTGCTTCAAAATAAATAAAAAAGCATCTTCAAAGTGGGCATGTTCTGCAAATCCTCAAACAATCCATGTTAACTCCAGGTTGTGAGGAAACAAAACACAAAAAAATGCCAAGGCGGGTGAATACTTTTGCAAGACACTGTATATGTATGTATGTATATGTCTATATATATATATATATATATATATATATATATATATATATATATATATATATATATATATATATACACAGTGGATATAAAAAGTCTACACACCCCTGTTAAAATGTCAGGTTTCTGTGCTGTAAAAAAATGAGACAAAGAAAAATCATTTCAGAGTTTTTTCCACCTTTAATGTGACCTATAAACTGTTCAACTCAATTGAGAAACAAACTGAAATCTTTTAGGTGGAGGGAAGAAAAAAAAAGAGAAAAATAATGTGGTTGCATAAGTATGCACATCCTCTTATAACTGGGGATGTAGCTGTGTTCAGAATTAAGCAATCACATTCCAAATCGTGTTAAATAGGAGTCAGCATACACCTGCCATCATTTAAAGTGCCTCTGATTAACCCCAAATACAGTTCAGCTGCTCTAGTTGGTCTTTTCTGAAATTTTCTTAGTCGCATCCCACAGCAAAAGCCATGGTCCACAGAGAGCATCCAAAGCATCAGAGGGATCTCATTGTTAAAAGGTATCAGGAGAAGGGTACTAAAGAATTTCCAAGGCATTAGATATACCATGAAACACAGTGAAGACAGTGATCATCAAGTGGAGAAAATATGGCAGAACAGTGACATTACCAAGAACTGGAGCTCCCTCCAAAATTGATGTAAAAACGAGAAGAAAACTGGTCTGGGAGGCTACCAAGAGGCCTACAGCAACATTAAAGGAGCTGCAGGAATAGCTGGCAAGTACTGGCTGTGTGGTACATGTGACAAAAATCACATGGGGTAGAGTGCCAAGACGAAAGCAAGACGAAGGCTACATTTTGCAAAAACACATCTGAAGTCTCCCAAAAGCATGTGGGAAAAGGTGTTATGGTCTGATGAAACCAAGGTTGAACATTTTGGCCATAATTCCAAAAGATATGTTTGGCGCAAAAACAACACTGCACATCACCAAAAGAACACCATACCCACAGTGAAGCATGATGGTGGCAGCATCATGCTTTGGGGCTGTTTTTCTTCAGCTGGAACTGGGGCCTTAGTTAAGATAGAGGGAATTATGAACAGTTCCAAACACCAGTTAATATTGGCACAAAACCTTCAGGCTTCTGCTAGAAAGCTGAACATGAAATGGAACTTCATCTTTCAGCATGACAACGACCCAAAGTATACATCCAAATCAACAAAGGAATGGCTTCACCAGAAGAAGAGTAAAGTTTTGGAATGGCCCAGCCAGAGCCCAGACCTGAATCCGATTGGAAATCTGTGGGGTGATCTGAAGAGAGCTGTGCACAGGAGATGCCCTCACAATCTGACAGATTTTGGAGTGTTTTTGCAAAGAAGAGTGGGCAAATCTTTCCAAGTCAAAATGTGCCATGCTGATAGACTAATGCCCCAAAAGACTGAGTGCTGTAATAAAATCAAAAGGTGCTTCAACAAAGTATTAGTTTAAGGGTGTGCATACTTATGCAACCATATTATTTTATTTTTATATTTTTTCTTCCTTCTACCAAAAAGATTTCAGTTTGTTTTTCAATTGAGTTGTACAGTTTATAGGTCACATTAAAGGTGGAAAAAGTTCTGAAATTATTTATCTTTGTCTAATTTTTTTACAGCACAGAAACCTGACATTTTAACAGGGGTGTGTAGACTTTTTATATCCACTATATATATATATATATATATATATATATATATATATATATATATTTATATGTGTGTGTGTATTGTCTTCTTTCTCACACTCCCCATTCTCTCTATCTCCCCTCTTTCTCTCTCTTCCTCCACCCCTATTCCTTTCCCTTTCTCTCCCTATTCCCCTCCCTTCCCTCTCTTTCTCTCTCCCAACCCCTTCTCATTCTATCCCTCTCTCTTTCTCTCTCTCTTTTCTCTCCCCTCTCTTTCTCTCCCTCTCTCTCAATCCCCCTGTCTCTCCCTGTCTCTCTCCCTCACCCTCTCTCTCCCCTCACTCTCTTGGCTTTCTCTTTCTTTCCCCACCCCCCACTCTCCCACTCTCTCCCTCTTTCTTTCTCTCCTCTCCTCTCTCTCTCCCTCCCCCTCTCATTCTACCCCTCTATCTTTCTTTTGCTCCTCCTCTTTCTCTCCTTCTGTCTTCATCTTGCTCTCCCCCTTGCCCTATGTATCCCCCTCTCCCCTCATGCCTCTCCCTCCATGTGTCTCCCTCTTTCCCCTTGCCTCTCTACCCCATTCCTCTCCCTCTCTACCCATGCATCCCTCTCGTCCATGTCTCCTACTCTCCCTCCATGTCTCCCCTTACCTCTCCCTCCCTTCATGTGTCTCCTTCTCTCCCCATGCCTCTCCTTCTCCCCATGGCTCCCTCTCCTCCATGTTTCCCCCTCTCCCTCCATGTCTCCTCCATGTGTCTCCCCTTTCCCCTTGCCTTTCTCCCTATCTCCCATGTTTCCCCCTCCCCCAATGTCTCCCCTCTCCCTCCATGTCTGCCCTTACCTCTCACTCCCTCCATGTGTCTCTCTCTTTCCCCTTGCCTTTCTCCCCCATGCCTCTCCATGCTTCCCTCTCCCCCCATGCTTTCCCCTTCCCTTTCTCCCTCCATGTTTCTCCCTCTTTCCCCTTGCCTCTCTCCCCAGGGCCCTTCCCTTCCTCCATGTCTTCTTACGCCCCATGCCTCTCTTTCCCATGCCTCTCCCTCCCTCCATGTCTCCTTCTCTCCCCCTCTATGTCTCTCCCTCTGCCTCCCTCTCAGCCTCTATGTCTCCCCCTCTCCCCCCATGCCTCCCTCTCCCCCTCTCCCTCGGGTCTTACCTCCTGCTCCTGCTCGGTGCTGCCGGTCTGCTGGCTCTTCACTCTGCCGGATCCTCTCCCTGCCAGCAGACACAAGCAGAGAGCAGGGAGCAGGAGCAGGGGACCCGGGGAAGGGGAAAAAAGCCACGTGCGGTGGAAGGCAGGTGGGTGCATTTTTGCCACCCCCAAAGAGGTAACACCGGAGCGTGCCACCCCCCTTCCTATGCTACTGTATATATATATATATATATATATATATATATATTATTTTCTTTTTGTATATATATGTGTGTGTGTGGGCTTGGTGTGGCTTGGTGTGTGTGTGCTTGTCCCTTTTCCCCATCCGCCCCCCCCCCCCTCTCTTTTCCAGCTGGTTTGTGCCTCGTCCCAAGGCCTGCAGCAGAAAAAAGCTCCAACAAACTCCCACTGCACGGCCCCTGCGGTCCCCACTGCCACACCCACTGCCAGTAGCGCAGGTGTTTCACAGGGACGGCGCAACAATGTTGCTGAGACCAGTAGGAGCAAGGAGACCACTAGGGGGAAACAAAACCTAGTGACGAATGAGATGGCGGCCAAAGACAGTCTGGTGGTAATCGATGAGGTTCGAGTGATGGCCGCCGTGGCACGACAGACGCACCCCACCAGGGTCCGGAAGTCGACTAACAGGTACAGTCCTTTAACCTTTACCTCGACGCCAGCAAAGAGACAAAAATCCCCTGACAAAAGAGTTAGGCCACAGCTCAGCTCTACCAGCCCTGACATCATTCAGGATACAGGGACTGTCAAAGGGACTCAGGGACATAACCAGGTTTGTGACATCATTGACCCACCTAGGCCTCCAGACCAGAGAGAGACTGTACGGTATGGAGCCACTTCAGTGGCCGAATCTGAATACTGCTCTGGGGGGGGAACTGACTGCGAGGTCACCGGGATACAGACACAGGAGATCTACTGATTGTTCCTCATGCTTCCCCAGACCCAGAAGCAGATCCAGATCGCGGAGTGGAAGATTGTTCGGCTGCACCTGCTCGAGAGGTGGGGAAGGGGGCTCTCGGCGTTTGGGGCGGGCACAGGCCCCCATTCGTTCTGATCAGCATGGCCTTCCCGGGCTGGCAGCTACCCCCAGACGGGGAGAGGCAGGTGAGAGAGCCAGGATTTCCGGGGTGGGGGGGTAAAGACATGGGGAGGGGGAACATCTCCTAGGGGTTCTCTGTTGTTGACCTCCCTTAAATCCCTCATGCAGACTCACAACATAGCAGTGTCCGATGAGGAAGTCGGAGTGTTGGTAGGCGGTTTGGCCAGAAAATCGTGGTCGGAGAGTGCCGGATTCTACCATGAGACAGTTGATCGTGTGTGGGCAGGATAACTTAGGGGCACACTTATCTCTGGAGATCAAAGAAAAAATCTGGCACAGGGAATTCATAGAATTGTTTTCTTTGTTGCCCTTATCCCATTTGTGGGATTCACATGAAAGGTTTCCCAGGGAGGGGGAGGACAGGAGAGCTCCCCATTGGCGTTTCCCAAGGACGCTTGACAACTGGCTGCAGACATTTGCAATAATGGCCTGCGTAATCGTGGAGAGACACCCGGAGCAGTTTGCGGGCTTGTTTGTATACCTAGAAGAAATTAGAAATGCATATCAGACATATGGGGGGACGGTGTGGTGGCGGTACGATGAAGAATTTCGCCAGTACATGTCGTCTAGGTCATCGATGGCGTGGAGCAATAAGGCAGTGGCCTACTGGCTAAACATAATGACTCCTATGCGGGTCATGCTGCCTTTTCGTGGGAATCCAGGCGGGGGTTAGAGGCCACTTCAACGAAGACAGTTGCAAGTGGGCACCGAACTGCCGATTTAAACACACCTGCTCGAACTGCGGTGGCGAGAATGCCCTCGCAAGGGTTAAAAGAGCGAAGGAAGGGATCCGAGCAGGAGAGCCCGTTCAAAAAGGGCCGGACGCCCATACGGTTGGACGCAATGCTGCCGTGGCTAGAACGCTATGGTAGGTTGCCGGGAAAAGGAGGGGCTGTCACCCTGTTTCAGGAGGGTTTCCGAGAAGGGTTCACAATCCTGTGCACACTCCCGCCCGCGAATTCAAGACTCAAGAACCTAAAGTCCGTCAGGGATTTCCCTGGGTTAGCAGCTGAAAAAATTCAGGCAGAAGTGGAATTGGAAAGGATGGTTGGCCCCTTTTCCTCTTCCCCGTTTCAAGGTTTAGTCATTTCCCCCTTGGGCGTAGTAAGAAAGAAGGCGCTTGGGATATTCTGGCTGATTCAGTACCTGTCTTATCCTAGGGGTGGTTCAGTTAACGACAGAATCGGCAAGGAATATTCATCCGTATCCTACGCGCCTTTCGATCGGGCCACAAACCTGGTCAGGCGGGCGGGCGTTGGGGCTATGATGGCAAAAGTGGATATAGAATCAGCTTTCCGGTTGCTTCCCGTTCATCCCCAGAGCCATTGCTTCCTGGGCTGTTTCGTAGACGGTGAATATTTCATGGACCTTTGTCTGCCCATGGGTTGCTCCATCTCGTGCTCCTATTTCGAAGTCTTTAGTACCTTTCTGCAATGGGTGGCTCGGACCGAATCGGGTTAGCACGGGATCACACATTATCTCGGCTAGACAGCTGCGGCTTTATCCTGGAGACGTTCGTGAAGATATGTCAGAGTTTCAGGGTCCCCCTGGCGGACAAGAAGACAGAAGAGCCTATTGCTGAATTGACGTTCTTGGGGATCCGGATCAACTCGGAGGCAATGGAGTGCAGCTTACCACTGGACAAGGTGATGGATCTATCAGTTGAGCTCACAGCTTTGGTTGGCACAAACAGAGTGTCTCTGCGGCGGCTTCAATCAATTCTGGGGAAGTTGAACTTCGCATGCAGGATCATCCCCATGGGCCGTATCTTTAACAGGAGAATGTCGTTAGCAACGGCGGGCGTTCGGCCGCCTCATCATTTCATAAAGGTGTCAGGAGCGATGAGGAAGGATGCCCGTGTATGGATAGCATTTCTTTGGGAATTCAATGGCAGCACCTTGATCCATCCGGACAGTGTGTCAAACAAACAGCTCGGTCTGTATGCAGGCTCGTCCGGGTCGATGGGCTTCAGCGCCGACTTTAAGGGGTCATGGTGCTCTGCAGCATGACCTCAGTCGTAAGAATCTGCGGGTCTAACAAATGAGTCCGCAGTTGTGGAGTTGTTTCCCATCGTCACGGCAATACACCTGTGGGGTCGAAATTTTAGAGATCAGCAAGTGATCTTTCACTCAGGTAATGCGTTAGTGGTACGGGCGATCAATAGGCTGTCGGCGTCCTCTGGCCCAGTGATTCGGCTGATATGGCATATGGTTCTGCACTGCCTTTGCTCGAAAATATGGGTAAGAGCAGAACATGTTCCAGATTTAAGCATCGGGGTAGTTGATGCCCTTTCTCGGTTCCAGGAAGCCCGGTTCCGAACATTGGCCCTGGCGGCAAAGGAGGAAGGCGAGATCATCCCCATGGTACTTTGGGAACTTGGAGCAGCCGAGTAGCCGGGTACGTCAGGCAGTCGTTGGCGCCAAGGACATGGTCAGCCTACCGGAGAGTTTGGAATGAATGGAGTGATTTGATGGATGCCGCAGGGGGCATGTAATCTGAAGAGAAGTCGGTTGGGGTCCTGCTATGGTTTCTGATGCAGTGAGAAGAAAGAGGCGATTCCAGGGCCGCAGTGGGTCGGCAACTAACGGCATTGGCCTTCAAACTGGCAGGCCAGAAGGACCTAACAAAGGAATTCGTGGTTCGTGAGTGGTGAAAGGAATATTTCTGGGTGAACGGAGGATGGACAGGATGCGTCCAATCACATTTGCACTGCTGTTGCTCCTGGTGGAGACATTGGGTATGCTATGCAGGGAATCCTTGCTTTTCTGCACGACTTTTTCCCTTGCGTTCTTCGGAGCGTCCTGGATAGGGGAACTAGTCTCGGCAAACAGGCACAGATCGGGAGGGCTGCTAGCAACAGACACTTGTCTGAAAGGTGACAGGTTGTCGGTGTGGTTAAGGAGGTCAAAAACTGACCAAGGTGGGAAAGGAAAGGAGGTGGTCCTGTACAAAGTTGGTACTTAGTGTTGCCCCCTTGAGAGTGTGAGGTTGTACTTGGAAAAACGGCCAACAGGGCCAGGCCCTCTGCTTTTGAATGCCAACGGCCAGGCGATGTCTCGATTCCAATTTGAAAGGATGTTGAAGAAGTCATTGCTGTGAGTGGGCATGGACCCAGCGGACTTCAGAACTCACTCGTTTCGTATTGGGGCCGCTACGCAGGCGGGAAGAATAGGCTTACCGGGAAGCATAGTCAAAAGGATTGGGAGATGGGAGTCACAACATTTTCGATCTTATGTGCGACCTGGACAGGTCATTTAAAATGGATTTTTGTGTGTTACAGAAAAGAGACAGCTGTGGATCGTCGGCCATTCTTACATGTATTGGTCCCACCGGTTGGCCTCAGTCACTGGAAACAACGTCCAACTGAGCATACCGGAGATGGACCTGCAGGTACAATGGCTTGGATTCCGAGGCTTGAGATGGACACAGGTGAATGGCCTGTTGGAGAGCACCGCCCATCAACACGGTAGACCTCATATATTGATTGTGCATGCTGAGGGCAACGATATGGGGGTCGTGCCTATGAGGAAGATGTTAAAAGTTATGAAGAGGGATGTTGAGTTTTGGTTAGAGCAATACCCAGGCTTGTTTATAGTGTCGTCTGAAATTATCAAGAGACGATCATGGCGGAAAGTTCGGGACCCAGTCTCAGTTGATAGGGCTAGACAGAAGATCAACAAACATATGGCTAGTTTCATTCGAAACTAGGGTTTTATCAGGAATTCGAAGGCGCAGATGCCGATGAATTATTTCGGCCCGACAAGGTTCACCTAACGGAGATAGGGCTAGAACTTCTAACTTTGGAGCTTAAGGAGGGCGCTAGACGGGCCTTAGCTTTATTGAGTGGCAAGGGGGGGTCGCAGCTTCAGGAGGGGTCCTTTGTCTGCTCAGTGGCGGGAGGTGAGTTGCACGGCCCACTGGCTTAAGTGGGCGTTGCCCTGCCTCATGGGCGTGCTTTGGAAAAGCATTGGGGGGCTCTGTGCGCGGGCCCAGAGTGTGAGGTTACTGACCTGGCCGGGCTCCTCCTCTGGAACGTTAATTAAAGAAATTGTTTAAGAATGTTAATTATGTTAATTTATGGTTATATAAATTGGTTGGTTTAATAAAGCTATGGCCCGTATTTTCGAAAAGTCGGTAGTCTGTCTGTTTATTGACAAAGCCAAATGGATCATGCCGGGGTCATGGCCGGCATGAAGGCAGCCCAGGCACGCCGGATCTGACGCAGCACAGCGTGATTTGCGGAGCCTGGGCGCTCCTGTTTGGCTAGAGGTCAGGGGGAGGGATAACACCCGATTTGCAAGCTTTTCCCTCATTCTGCGCCGGCCATTGTCCAGATTCCCTCCCTCCCACCCTTATTATGAGGTAGTTAAAAAAAAAAGATTTGTGTGTGTATATAGATATATTTATATGTGTATATATATATATATATATATATATATAAATATGTATATAGATGTATAAGTTGGGTAAGAAAGGGGATATGATTGTTCGGGAGAAAGTAAAAGGTTAATAGCGTAGAAGGGAAATTGTCATATGGATATGCGTTTGGTATGGCGGGAGGCGAGTTTCCCAGCCGACTGGCTTAAGTGGGCGTTGCCCTGCCTCATGGGCGTGGTTTGGAAAAGCATTGGGGGGCTCTGGACGCGGCCCAGAGCGTGAGGTTACTGACCTGGCCGGGCTCCTTCTCCGGGGCGTTAATTAAAGAAATTGTTTAAGAATGTTAATTATGTTCATTTATGGTTATATAAATTGGTTGGTTTAATAAAGTTGTGGCCCGTATTTTCCCAAAGTCGGTAGTCTGTCTGTTTATTGACAAAGCAAAATGGATCATGCCGGGGTCAGGGAAAAAAACATAATATAAGGAATATAGAAGGATATAAGATAATGTAAATATGGAATTTTTATCTCATTAAGTCCAGTATTTATTGGATTAAAGTCTATGGGCCTCATTCAATTGCAATTTGGCCAATTGAATAGGGCCCTAAATAAGCACATAGCATTTTTTTTTTAAATACATTTTTAGTTTGTGAACTTCTATCCAAAAGCAAGGTCTTTACTAACTAAAAAACTTCTTTAAGAAAATATGCTATGTGCTTATTTAGAGTCCTATTCAATTGGTCAAATCTCAATTGAATGAGGCCCCATGTTTTTGTTATGTTCCCAGCTCATATTCATTAATATAAAGACAGACCTTTCCCTTCTATTATATATTTATAGCAACTGATGCTTTAGACCATCCAAAGCCATTTATTTATTGTTACTTGCCTATTCAGGTCTTGTTGCTATAAGTGATTTCCATTTATAAGTAAAATTACATGGTTACACAATTTTATTACTTCTTTTTAATGCAGCAGAACCCACACAGTTAAAAAAAAAAAAAAAATTGAATCAAATATTGTAAAATACCTGAAATCATGTATCTCTGAACTAGCTGGAAAAGAACAGGTTGTTTTTGGTGACATTTACTAGATTTACCTGTATTTACGGGCATAAATAGAACAATTGTCCCAATATTGTCCACGGCTTATATTCAAAAAGTACACTAAAAGTTTTTGATAGACTTATACCCTATAAACCTGAGTCTTATATTCCAGTTTAGTTATATGCCAGAAAATACTGTAAACATAAATACTATTGAAAATAAATACAAAAAAAATCCCAAGATTTCATAGCGAACATACCATCTACATTTAGAATATATATTTTTTGAATAACAACACTTATAATAGGGACAATGTAGAAAAATAGAATAGAAACCACACAGTAAAGAATAATTGCATATTAAAAATAACTATTTAAAGGCTTTGTTTCCTCTTTGCTTTCAAAAAATATCTAGAAAAAATAGGACTCTAGTGATCCTTTAATTGATTGTACAAATTCATCAACTTTTTTTCCAGCTTCTACATACATTAATTATTGGAACAGAATTGTAATGTTTGATAGGGTTTCATGATGAGAGCATTTTTCGTGTATGTCCATAAACACACAGCAAATTCTGTAGCCAAGGATTCTGGGTAACATGATATGCAAATGAAAGTTTAAAGCATCACATATGGCTGTAAAAAAGCACAAGGCACCAAATAATTATGGATTATGGGTGATTTATTGAATTTCATTACACAGAATGTGTGAATCAAGGAATTGTATGTTAACACACTACTGGCTATTTGTAATGAAATTGTTGTTGATCAGTTGTGCCCGACTCTATGTGACCCTATGAACCACAGCATGCCAAGCACTATTGTTATGTCTCTGGCTTTGCTTATCCATAGGGTTTTCTTGGCAGAGATACTGGAGTGAGTTGCCAGTTTTTTCACCAGTTTTTTCACCATATTTGTCTAACCTCTCTGCTATGACCTGCCCATCTTGGGTGACCCTACATAGTATAGCTCACAGCTTAATTGAAGTACACAAGCCCCTTCACCTCGACAAGGTAGCGATCCAGAAGGGGGTAATAAACCTAGAACAATGATAAATCACCAAATTTACCCTGTCGTGCCCTCTCTCCTCTCAGGACAGCCAACCTAAAAAAAAAAATACTGAACCAACACAGCCGCTACAGAAAATATAAAAAAATATATAATATATTTTTACAAGTAGGTTACTTAAAGGCACATGGAATACATTCTTTTCTATCTTGCATTTAGAAGACAATATTTTTAAACATCACAAAAATTCTTATTTTTATGCAAAATTCTAAGCAAAACTTGTTTAAAACTTTATTGAAACTAACAGGCAATGTACAAAACATGCTGTAAGTTGTATGTGTGTCTTTGGTAGATTAGTGTGACTCATACAGCTTTGTGCACTGCACATTGGCTGACAAGGACAAGCTCCAAAGGTAATTACGGTATATATCATAATTAATTTATTCTGCTGTTGGACTTTTATGTTTTCAAAATTAAACTTCATCAAATACCCTCCATCAGAGACAGCAGCCTTTTAAAGGGACTCAGCAAAAAACATAATAGAATAATGCATTCTATTTAAGTAAATCTGCACTGAGGTTTGTATTTAGCAGATTTCAATCCGTTTTTCTAATGTACCCACCTTGCCTTTGCTTTTATCTATGTGCTAGAATGCAGTAATTGCTAATAATTAGTTATTACTTTCAGTGTTTGCAAACATTGAATTCAGGTTAAAGGACAAATATACTGCATTGAAAAGTAAAGCTCAAATGTTTGTTTGCTGGGCATAGACTATTTAAACAGTATGCAGTTTAAAATAAATACAAGTTGTAATTTTTTTTCTTAGTTTTTAAACTGTCGTTTTTCCCCTCAAGCCGAGCTGTGTCTATCACAGGCATGGTCGGCTCTGTCTGTGGGCTGGATTATCATGGAGCTTGGAAGCAGAATGGGTTTATGCGACTGGCCCTGCCCTATGGCATTATTAGCTACGCCCCAATGCCTACATAGAGGTAACATGCTTGCAGCTAACAAGCTCTGCTGGAGGGGAAGACAGACAGTTTAAATGCTAAGAAAAAATACTTTTGTTTATTTTAAACTGCATACTGTTTTTAATAGTCTATGCACAGCAAACAGAGGTGAATACTTGTAAATGTAGTACAGATGTCTTTTAAAAGGATTGCTAGAATACAATCTGACCACGTGCACTCTCAAGTGAGTAATTAGCTGTGATTAGCAAATGTATAAAACATAGATGTAATGAAATACATTTCTGTATATTTTTTTTGTTTTATTGGTTGGAAATTAAAAGTTTTAACTGGACTGCACTATTAGGATCGTTTTGCACTTATTTTTCGCCCTATCAATCTCTTAACTGAGACTAGATTATACCCCTAACTATGGGTTGGGTTTGTAGGCAATGGGGATTTTGGGCCAACATCAGAAGCCTTACCTGACACACAACATAGGTAAGCATTCCCTTCCCTCCCCTGTGTCTCCCCTCCTCTCCCTCCCCTGTCTCTTGCTTCATCTCCCTCTCCCCTCCCCTGTGTTTCTCCCCCCTCCCCTCCCCTGTGTATCTCCCCCCTCTCCCCTCCCTGTGTCTCTCCCCTCCTCTCCCCTCCCTGTGTATCTCCCCTCCCTGTGTATCTCCCCTCCCTTGTGTCTCTTCCCCCCTCCCCTGTGTCTCTTCCGCCCCTTTGTCTCCCCCCCCCTCTCCCCTGTGTCTTCGCCCCACATCTCCCCTCCCCTCCCCTGCCCTGTGTCTTCCTCCCCCTCTCCCCTGTAGAGCATTACACACTTACCAGATTTATTATAGTTGATATCTCTTGCATGGTCCATGATCAGTAGAAATCAAAATGGTAGATTCAACAGTAGAATAATTGCATGTAAACGGTAACAAATGATAACAAAATATAGGCTGAATGTGTTATTTTTTTTTACATTCTAAAACAATTTTCCCAAATTCCAAGTGTAGTTCTTCAATAGAGTATACTTAAAGGACTACAGTGGTCCATTAATTAGCAAAAACAAAACATCAGATCACAAAATGATTTCCCTGAACACAAAATACTTTTTGGCAGGCGGCACACAGGAGATCAGCGTATTCTTCTTTTTCACAGTGGGGAGGACGGAGGCGCACATTAGCACATCGTTACAATGGCTATTTACATTACAACATTATGTCTTGCAGTCAGATGGCGCACCCAGCGAGAGGCTGGCAGTAAATCTATCTCACCCGACTTTAAGGTTATAGAATAGATAATCTTGGCCAGGCCTTGTCCATTGTAAGAGAGGAGCCACATTTACTAAGACTCTCCCCCGTGGAGTCCCTAACATCCTTAATAATTATGGTTTGATGGCGGCTCAGACTGTTACTTGGATAAATTTGCTATATTTGCGGTCCCCTGCTATCATAATAGTTACAGTGTAGCCATTTTATTCTATTTACTTCTTGTTACTGAAGACACCTGCAGACAAGAACTCACAGAATACGCGCAATACGCCAATTCCACTCAGATAGAAAATGGACTGTCATTGTCGTGAACCCCATCCTCTTGCTTTTAGCGTAATGCTTCAAAATTAACTTAACTCCAATGCCATCTAGTGGTAGCTTGTAGTATCACCACTGATGAGTTGTCCTGCAGTCCCAGCTATAGAAATATATACAGATAAATAAATATAATTGTAATTGGCTGTTAAAAAATATGAGTGAAAGTGTTAATTAACTGAGTTTGGTAATTTAAGCATCACTTAATAATATCCTATTATTAATTACACCACACTCTCCTGAGTACAGACCAAGGGGAGGAGTTCTGTGTCATGTTATGTACATCTAATATCCAGTTTGATGGCACAATATCAGCTGAGGAATTAAATATTTTATATAAACCTGCACATTTTTGTACAAGAATGTCTGCATTGTATTAAAGGCATATTTAAAAATGATCGATTATGAGTGCATATGATAGAGGAGAATCAGTAGTGTGTGAAAACATTTTTTTGCATGGAAAAATTCAAAAATAAACATTAATAAACTTATCCGAAAGTTTGCTAAATCTCTTGAGTTTACTAGCAGTTGATTTTGAGAGTTAACATCCCTGGATATCTCTGCTAAAATTAGAATAAAATTCATAATTGTTTTTGGCCAATCACAGGAAGCTAATACATTGTTTCAATCTGTGATGGCAATTTGTGCAGCAAAGCATCATGGAATGTGTAGTCTTGCACACGGAAGCAAGGAGGAACATAGCGAGTAATTAGCAATCATGACACTATCGGAAAAGCAGATTGACAGGTAAAATGACAGATTTCAATGTGTTTACTGTAAGAAAATGCATTTGAAAAAAGTACTTATTTATGGATTAAAAGGAGAAGCATATATTGTGTATAATACAACCCTAGCTTTGCTCAAAACTGTTTGATACAGCGGGCATATGCTTAAGGGAAGCCATGTTTGATATGGTTATGGATGGCAAGCACGTAGCCTTTGTGGGCGCATTTGCATGTCCCTGCCCAGGTTCCCAGAATCCTGTGTAATAACTGTATTGGTCGGAATTCTGGGCATTAAACAATTTCTTGTAAACTTGTTTTAGAAATTCAAATGTGAACACAAATATCCTATTTATTTATTTATTTACTATATATATATATATATATATATATATATATAAAGAGAGAGAGATTAATTTAAGTAGATAAATATTCTTTTTTTTTTATTTACAGTGTAAAAACCATTGAGAGTCTCTGCAACAGAAATATTTTTCCACAATAATGTCTTTCAAGAAATCACCTGGAATCACTCATAATTCCTAATTAGTGCGTCTCGGTGCATCTTGCAGTTGTTGTCACGCTGTAAGAATGTGCAGCCCATAAAAGCAGAGACTTATTAAATAATGAAGTGGTTGTGCACCCTCAGCACCAACATGCCTTGCTTCCCTTAGACACCAAACCTTCTATCTTTCCATGCTTCACGCATCTGCTAATGAGGTATGACTGCGTTTAATGACTTAGAAAACTATGAGCATCCAATGGTTGCTAGACACAGGTATGTGTTCTCAATGCCACATTCGCAGTGGGTGTCCTGACAAGAATAATTGTGTAGAATAGACCGTAAATTACAGTCTATAGATTTATGTTTTTATTTTTATACTTTGTAACCCATTATTTAGTCTGATTCCTAAAAATAAAGTACTGTAAATATCAAAGTGCAGTGGTGCTTTAAAGGGATGCTTTATATTTGTTTTATATAAATATTATATCTAGGTGACTTAATTCATTTTATCCTCCTCATTGTTATCGTCATGTAAAATTTGTACTTGGTTTACTTTTAAGAAGTCCCCAGAGTTACAGATTCTCAGGCCTTTCCCTCGTCTTCCTGTTCTCTCTCATGTAGGTGCCATGTTTAACAGCTGTGACCTAAGATCATGCCCACGGGTAGAAGGGTTTCATACCACAAGTTTAAAACGGTTAACAAGCAGGCAGTGACATGCTGCAACAAGCAGGCAGTGACATGCTGTGTGTGCAGCAGCAGTACACAGGCAATGTAAAACCCCTACCTGTGGGGATGACCAGCTATGAAACATGGCACTTTGCATGAGAGAGAACAGGAAGAAAAAGGGAAGCTCCAGAAGGTAAAAGTCTGTTTCTCTATGGACTCCTGAGAAATAAGTGAAGTGTAAGTAGTATATGACAATTGTATTGGAGAGGAACAAATTAATTAAGGCACATATTTCAAACAGTTAAATCAAAAAACTTTTTAAACAGTCTGTACAAGTACTTTATCAGTAAAGTGTTATTAAAAATATATTTGGCTACAGTAAACTTACATTGAAGACGTCAAATTGTTTTTATGACCTCAAGGACAGTGTGATGTATCTTCTTAATGGGAGATAATTGCCATTAATTGCTAAATACTCCCTGGGGGGTAAGAATCTATTGTCTTTGGCTGTCATTTAAATGCGATTTGGCCAATTGAATAGGGCTCTATATAAGCACATAGCATATTTTTTTACAGAAGTTTTTAGTTAGTGAACTTTTATCCAAAAACAAGGTCTTCACCAACTAAAAACTTCTGTTAAAATAAAAAAGGTGTTTGCTTATATAGAGCCTTATTCAATTGTCCAAATTGCATTTGAATGAGGCCCTTAGTGTGCAAAAGAAAAGACTGGGCATGCTGAGGCTCTGCTGAGTCATGTATCTAATCAGACTATTTACTCCCTAGGGACTGAGCATGCCCAGACTTTTGCTTTGCTTATGACTCATACTAAACACAATAGATTCAGGTAATGCATTAGTTATGTTACATTGGGCCTCATTCAAATGCGATTTGGCCAATTGAATAGGGCTCTATATAAGCACAGAGCATATTTTTTTACAGAAGTTTTTAGTTAGTGAAGACCTTGCTTTTGGATAGAAGTTCATGGTATTGCATGGCATTCAAAAAGTTTCCTCTGCTGGCTCTAGTCAGGAAAGTCAGGACCTCCTCCAAACTAAATCTAATTAGGGTGTGTCTGGTCACTGCACCACCTGAGTTATAGAGCTCTATAGAAAAAACATTTACTTTTAGCCCTATTAAATTCCCCCAACGAGGAAACCCGTAGCCCGTAACGGAGCCCGCAAGACTTACGGTTATTAAATTGGCCTCTTACAGCTACCCGCAAACGATCTGCAGGTTACAGGCGGAAAAACCCTACGGGACGTCAAAATCTGAACGCTGTTGCCGCAAATCCTTTGATCTGTCAAGCCTGTAAATGTTACGTTCGCAAATCGCTATTAAATTGCTATGAGTCCCCAAGGATGCACTTCATACCCGTAACCCGCAAATGGAGCCAAAAAGTCAATGGGTACTAGAGAGGACCCACAAGGGGTTAAAGTCCTATCCGTAGCAATGTAAATGCAAATATACACACACTACTGTACTTAATTTTAAAGGCAAAGTGATGTTAGGTATCGCATAGACTACTCGCATGGACTAGAATATCATATTTACTGATTTATTAATATTGCATTATTTCTGGAATGCAGGTCCGATCATAACTCGTAATTCAAATGATAACGATATATTTTACTGTTGGCTCCATCTAAACCGTAACTATGGGTTTGACTAATTGATCATGTTCATGGCCGCACATGCAACGTGTGCAAGAATGGTTTACGGGTTTGCGTCTCCGGCCCGTTGGTCGCGGCATGGTTGAATGTAATAGCACTGTAACTCTGTTGAATTTCAAGCCTGCAGGCTTTGCGGGTGTACCGGTGCCGCTACGGGCTTTGAATTGAATGTGGCTGTTTCTCTAGTAGCTAAACCTGATACAGCAACACGTGTCAGGAAGAGGACTTGGATTTATTAAAAAAACAGGTTTCAGCCGAGATTAACCATCATTTTCCTAACCTTTGCCTCATTCATGTCTCAAGCAAATAAACATTTGGTAATGTGTTGAAGCTTCTCATTTAAATGCATGAAACTGATGAAAATGTCTGTGAGCAGCGGGGGCGCTAATAAATGGAGGGCTCAGTGCAAAATAATTTGGGGCCCTCTCATACTTCTCTATGCAATGTAGATGTCCATATGTTGTTATGTCGTTCAGTTGTGTCTAACTATCCGTGACAGCTATGGATCGCAGCATACCAGGGAGATCTTGTGTCTGGTTCTGCTCATCCATAAGGTTTTCATAGCAAAGATACTGGAGTGGGTTGCCAGTTCCTTCTCCAGTTGACTGCGATTTATCCAACTTCTCTGTTAGGGCCTGCCCCTCTTGAAGTACACAAGCCCCTTCACCACGACAAGGTAGCAATCCAGAATGGAAGATATCCAAAGGGGATCAATAAAAAAAAGGCAAAAATATATGTAGGCGGCCTGATCACCCCTAGGTTGGGCATGTCACATTTCTATAAAATAATTATCTACTATTCCCTTAGTAAATTAAAATTCCCTATTAAGCCCAGCCTTCTGCATGTAGTAGCTGGTCCAGGGCTTTGCACTTGCTGCTCCGTAGTAGCTTTGTGACAGATCCCAGGATCAAACAGATGGTAAATGTTATATTTGTGACTTTTTAATAAAAAACACCTTAAATTTGTGGTAACACATAAACCTCGGAGGTGGCATAATGATTTAGTTTTGTTGGCCATCCTCTCGTATCCTCCAACCCTTGGCCCAGACCTTGTTGGTGTTTTGGGAAATGTATCCCTGCCTGTACCGCATGGCTATACAGTGGGGGCGGGGGGGGGGGGGGGTATAGGATCCTCTGCTGATTTTGAAAGTTTGTCCACTGACAAAGAAATGATCAGTCTATAATTTTAATGGTAGGTGTATTGTAACAGTGAGAGACAGAATAACAAAAAATCAACAAGAAAAATGCATGTTAAAAATAAATTGATTTGCAGGTCAATGAGGGAAATAAGTATTTGACCCCTTCGTCAGACGTTTCTTGTAGTTGGCCACCAGGTTTGCACACATCTCAGGAGGGATTTTGTCCCACTCCTCTTTGCGGATCCTCTCCCAGTTATTAAGGTTTTGAAGCTGATGTTTAACAACTCGAACCTTCAGCTCCCTCCCCAGATTTTCTATGGGATTAAGGTCTGGAGACTGGCTAGGCCACTCCAGGAACTTAATGGGCTTCTTCTTGAGCCACTCCTTTGTTGCCTTGGCTGTGTGTTTTGGGTCATTGTCATGCTGGAATACCCATCCATGACCCATTTTCAATGCCCTGGCTGAGGGAAGGAGGTTCTCACCGTCCATCGTCCCTTTGATGCGGTCCAGTTGTCCTGTGCCCTTAGCAGAAAAACACCCTCAAAGCATAATGTTTCCACCTCCATTTTGGATGGTGGGGATGGTGTTCTTGGGGTCATAGGCAGCATTCCTCCCCCTCCAAACATGGCGAGTTGAGTTGATGCCAAAGAGCTAGATTTTGGTCTCATCTGACCACAACACTTCTCCAGTTCTCCTCTGAATCATTCAGATGTTCATTGGCAAACTTCAGACGGGCCTGTACATGTGCTTTCTTGAGCCGGGGGACCTTGCGGGCACTGCAGGATTTCAGTCCTTCACGACGTAGTGTGTTTGCCAATTGTTTTCTTGATGACTATGGTCCCAGCTGCCTTGAGATCATTAACAAGATCCTCCTGTGTAGTTCTGGGCGGATTCCTCACTATTCTCATGATCACTGAAACTCCACAAGGTGAGATCTTGCATGGAGCATCAGACCGAGAGAGACTGGCAGTTATTTTGTGTTTCTTCCATTTGTGAATAATCGCACCAACTGTTGTCACCTTCTCACCAAGCTGCTTGGTGATGGTCTTGTAGCCCATTCCAGCCTTGTGTAGGTCTACAATCTTGTCCCTGGTTTACTTAGGCAGCTCTTTGGTCTTGGCCATGGTGGAGAGTTTGGAATCTGATTGATTGATTGCTTCTGTGGACAGGTGTCCTTTATACAGGTAACGAGCTGAGAATAGGAGCACTGCTCCTAATCTCAGTTTGTTACCTGTATAAAAGACATCTGGGAGCCAGAAATCTTGCTGATTGATAGGGGATCAAATACTTATTTCCCTCATTGACCTGCAAATCAATTTATAACTTTTTTTTACATGCATTTTTTTGTTGTTTGCTTTTTTTTTATTCTGTCTCTCTCTCTGTTAAAATACACCTACCATTAAAATTATAGACTGATCATTTCTTTGTCAGTGAACAAACGTTCAAAATCAGCAAAGGATCAAATACTTTTTTCCCTCACTGCATCTATAGTCACAGTAAGGAGTATTAACCTAAATATAATCATCATCAGTCTGCACAATCATTAATACTGTGTCTCTCCTCATGGCTCAATTCATTGTCACAATCATCCACTAGGGGGTGATATAAGACTGGTATAGGTTAAACCTTCACATAATAATAGGATATAATACTCATTAAATAAGGTATTAAAATGTAATATTATGGTATGAGAGAATATGTAATATTTGCCTGATTTTATATAACAATCCACTACTGTATGTGTGTGTATCAGACATACTTCAGGTATCATAACCATAAGACTATGCTTCAGATTTATTACGACAAATATTTTAGGTAGGGCATATTGATTTATATCTGCTGTCAAGTCATTGTTTGTATGATACACATATATATATATATATATATATATATATATATATATATATATATATATATATATATATTAGTGTTTTTATCTGCATATTTTTCTTTATTTTTCTTCAATTATTTTTTTATCCATGTAATTTTTTATCTATTTTTTTTATTGTGTCTTTTTCATCTGTGCATTTATTCGTATATTTTTGGAATGTTTTTCTTCTATATTTATGTTTTTGTATATTTTATGTCTTTTTTTACTTTGTCTTTTTAATATTTATTTTTTATATGTACATTGTTTATACAAATGTTGCATATTTATTTATCCATGTTATCCATATCCATTTTTCTGTATATTTTTATGCATTTATTCCTTTAAATGTATTTTTAGCTGCATGCTTTTTATAAGATATATGTAGTCCATACATTACATTTTTAACTGCATATTTGTCCCCAATCCAATATCTGAAAAAAATGTATTCATGTATTTTTTATCTGTATATTTTAAACTATGTACAGTTTATTATATCCATGTATTCCTGTCTGTATATGTTTTTTCTTGTATTTTTGCTCTGTATAGTTATAGCTATATATCCATATACAGTATATTATATCTATATATTCATATCAGTATATTTGTATCAGTGTACAGTTTATTTTTTCTCTATACATTTTTTATCTGTATATTTTTTATCTACATATTTTTTTGCAATGGATTTTTTCTGTAAAATTGTATCCATGTATACTTATTGGGATCTATCCTATTATGGTGTCAGGACAGGTCCGCCGCTACAGTGCGGCCTCCAACCGCTAGGTGGCGTTGCCGATATTTTGCAATATGTGAGAGAAGTTCTAAGCTTATAATGTTAGCCCAACCCTTGAACTATTCCTCACCCTAACCCTAAGCGTCACCCTAACCCCAACCCTCACCCAAGCCATGATATAGCACCGGAATATCGACAGCGCCATCTAGTGGATGCTCACCGCCACTGCTGCGGATGCGCTACCATAAGAGGATAGGACCCTTAATTGATTTATTTTACCTGTCTATATCTATTTATTTCTTTGTGACTGTATTTTTATATACAGTATACATATTTTAGCCACGTAATTTGATTGTACAAACTCACTTGCATTTTCTAATACAATTTTTCCTTCTATATCCTTATTTAATAAAATCAATAAAATATAGTTACAATATACGAGTCTCATCAGGGTGACCTTTCTCTTTCTGAGCGGCTAACGAATGTTTATTACAAATTCAATCTCCCTTTTTATGTGTTGTTTTAGTGCAGCCCTAATCCAATCTATACATATAGGACATAACACTATAAAACAGGTTTGGATGGAGCTCACATAAAAATGGTTAGTAGGATTTAAAGGGCCACAATAGCCATTTTTTTTAAATACATTATCTTAAAGGCATAAGGTAAAAACAAAAAATATTACATCCTCTAATGTTTTACCGTTTATATGAAATGATACTGCTGTGGGATCTACTATTTTGGTTCCCCTAATCAACGTGAAGTTTCTGTCTGCACAGGGAGACTGTGGCATCTACAACTGTCAATACACTCATTAGAAAATAAGGAAAATCTTGTTATATTATACGGACACACCCTCTTAGGAAAGTAGCAAACAGCTAAGAAAAGAAAACGGAACCCTCTGTAAGGAATCTGCATATAAATGTTAAAAATTTAAAGGCTTCATTGCTTTTAATTTTTGCTTCCTAAAATATATTGCTTTTATCAAGTTTAGTAGTTCATATGACAGTATAGAAAACTGGGCCCTTTAAGAGCTTTTGACTAAATATGTGGTTCTAAAGTAAATTAGGATCTATCCTGTTATGGTGTCGGGACGGGTCCACCGTTGCAGTGTGGCCTCCAACCGCTAGATGGCGCTGCTGATATTTTGCAGCGCTGACGATATGTGAGAGACGTTCTAAACTTATAATGTTAGCCTAACCCTTAAACTATCCCTCACCCTAACCCTAACCCTAACAGCTTAACTAAGCCTTGACTCTATGATATGGCACCGGAATATCTGCAGTGCCATCTAGCTGATGCTCACCGCCACTGCTGCTGCCTTGTACTGCGCCAGCATGCGTCAGCATAACAGGATAGGGCTGTAAATTAAAACAGTAAAATGCATATACTTAATTAATTAATTAATATAACAGCAATGCTTTAATACAAGTGTGATTAATACATGGCACAACCTATGGCAGAAGTGGTACTGGCTAATTAGCCGATGCTATATAGTATGACTAGCGAATTGCCCGTCAAAAAATGAAGGCAATCAAATCGTAAGGTAGCTAATGCTGTTTGGTGTGTAATACTAAAATATATA
Organism: Discoglossus pictus; assembly: GCA_027410445.1. Classification (NCBI taxonomy): domain Eukaryota; kingdom Metazoa; phylum Chordata; class Amphibia; order Anura; family Alytidae; genus Discoglossus; species Discoglossus pictus. Next base: position 55,826,052 of record CM050168.1, read on the forward strand.
ATATATTAATAAATGAATATACTTTACCTATTTTGAAGCATTGTGTTGAAGAGCTGACAATCTGTTTTCATGTTGCTGCAGCATTAGTGGTGTGGAGCTGCTGTGGTGTGGTGAATGTGTGCAGTGTAACAGTGTGCGTGCGCAAGACGAAACCGTTAGCGTAGTGGTGTACTTCCGCATTGGCGTAAAATGGCGGGTTATCTGTGTTATGCGTCTTTGCGGATTATCCGTCGGTGTTTCGTGGTGTTTTTCGAGTTTCGTGTGGTGTTTTGCGAGTGTGTTGTGGTGTTTTACGTGTTGAGAGTGCTGTAGCCTCGTTTTCGTTTTTTTCCTCCGCCATTTTTTCTCTCGCTTAGCGATTTCATTAGTGTGTAAAGTGTTTTATTTTTATTGAAATGAAGGTGTAACTTGTTTTTTTGAGGTGCTGGATGGTTCCTCTTGCTGTAGGTAAGTTTTTTATGTGTGTGTTGTGTGTATTTATTGTGTTTGAAATGTTTGTATTTTGGTGTGTTGCGTCCGATGTTTGCGAGTTCATCATGTGTGGTAACGTGTGTCGTATGGTGTTTGCGTGTGTAGCCTCGTTTTCGTTTTGTTCGGCGGCCATTTTTTCTCTCGCTTATCAAAGTTTTTATTGTGCAAACGCTTTTATTTTGAGTGAAATAAAGGTGTTAGTTGCATTTTTGAGGTCCTGGATGCTCCCTGTTGCTGTAGGTAAGGTTTTTATGTATGTGCTGTGTGTATGTATTGTGTTTTTTATTTTGTAATGTTCGCGAGTTGCGTCCGAGTGTTGCGAGGCCGTAATGTGTGTGAACGTGTGTCGTATGTTGTTTGCGAGTGTCGTAATGTGTGTGTCGTGTTATTTGCGTTGCGACATGAAGTTTGCGAGGGTCGCAGTAGCTGTCATGGAGCGCCGGCCAGCAACTGAGGCCCTCACCCAGTGCCCTCGCTTCGCGAGGGCCGCGGGCTCGCTGTGCGAGCCAGCAAGCGTTAGCAACAACTCGCATGCTCACAACTATATATGTGATGTAGTCTACACAGGGGCAGAGCTACTGCTGGTGCAGTAGGTGCAAAGCAGTAGGGCCCACAACATAGTAGGGGTCCTTTGCAACTGTTAGTGCCCTGGTGTGAAGGGGGATTGTTCATTTATTTGACCATGGGTTTATTTGACCATGTTTTTTTTGCATTTTCTATTATTGAAATCCTACAGCAATGCTGTGTTAAAGTGGCACAGCAGAGGTTTAAAATATGGTATAATTTAAAACGATATGTAATAAAATTCTCTTTTTATACAGTGAACTAGTATTGAATTGTGACATTTCAGCCTTTCTGATCAAGCTAGATTCTAATCTTTTGTTAATCATAGATCATTGCCATAAATTACGGATAATCCTTGGAGGCATCGTGTCTATCGTCTTGAAGTTGCATTCTCCTCCCCGGGTCTAAACTGCACTCAATGAACACAATACCTATGGGGCTTATTTACTAATTAATGGCAATCATCTGTCATTAAGAAAGCAGAATTGTGGTTTTAGTGGATCAAAACAGATGACTGACAGCTCAAAATGTACTTCAATATTAGTTTACTGTAGGAAAGTGCAATTTTTATTAATACTCTAATGATAATGTATTTATTATCATATATAGCTTTAAATGATAGCATATTTGGAATTTCCTTTTGAAGTGTTGGTGAATTGCTATTGTCCTTTAAATATAAGACGGGACAAAGCAGTAAATGAATTTCTATTGTGAAAAAAGGTCCAAAGTGAAGAAAGCACATTCCTGAGAAAAAGGGAAAAAATGAGAAATCCCCAGGGAGGGGTCAGGCAGCCAGGATTTGCTGAAAAATGATCAGGATCCCCCCTCGCCCCCCATCCTTTGGCAGCAGAGCGCACAGTCTATGCATTGAGGAATTCCTTTCAAGTCCAAGCAGCAAAGCGTCCAGTGTCAGGGCGGCTAATGGCACAAAAATGCCTTAGACTTGGGCCACTGTTGCCATCGGGGTACAAGGAACCATAACAAGTGCTCACGCCCCTTGCCTGGAATTTGTCTTTTATCTGGAATTATTTACTCTCATAATAAGAAGACATTAGTAAGACGTTTTACTAAGGAGCTTCTTTGAAGCACTTGCAGAACTTTAATATGTATTAATGAATATCCTGGAAATATATAAACTGGACAATAAGGAAAAGCAGAATGCACAGCTGAGAGTGGGCAATGCTCTAATGACCACTGGGTAAAATAAATACAAAATTTCAAATAGCCTAATTTAAAGCATATCTAAATTTCCTGGATTATGAATGCATCTGATAGAGAGGAATCAGTAGTGAATGAAAACATGTTTTTGCATAAAAAAAAACAAAATAAACATTAACAAACTCACCCTGATGTTTGCAAAATCTCTTGATTTGGCCAATCATCGGCTGCTATACATTTTAATACAATGTAACAATCAATGATGGCAGTTTGTGCAAGAAGGAATCATGGGATGTGTAGTCCCCTTTGCAGAAAGAAACAGGAAGAGTCAGATACTGATATGCAGATCTCTGCATTGAGCTGCTGTTGGCTTGAAGGTTAGTAAAGGGTTAAAATATGTACCCAAATGCAGTGTTTCTATTGGTAGGTTCACCGTACCTATGTAAGCAGCTCTGGGGGTGTGGAAAACAAGTTTTATTTTTAAATAAACTACATCTCTATGTATATAGAATGACTCCATGTAATGTGTGTGTCTGATATAAGCAGCGTGTGTTAGATTAGAGAACGGGAAAAACAGGGAAACTTAGATATACCTTTAAAGAACTACACTTTGAAATAAGCAACATGTTTTTAGAATGTATTATTTATTGATAACTAATTGTCTATCCCTCTTCTGGATCGCCTCCTTGTCATGGCGAAGGGGCTTGTGTACTTCAATGAAGCTGTGAGCTGTAACATGTAAGGTCACCCAAAAAGGACAAGTCATTTCAGAGAGGTCAGACAAGGAAGAAGGAACTGGCAACTCACTCCAGTATATTTGCCAAGAAAACCTTATGGATGAGCACAAGCAGACATAAGATGTGCTGGCTTGCTGAGGTCCACAGGGTCACGGAGAGCCGGACACAACTGAACGACTAAACAACAATTGTCTATTATTTCTGAGCAATAGGATGCAATAAGGTGCTGGCAAGGTGAAGGTGAGGTTCTCACAGCCCCTTGCCTGCTATTATTCTGATGTAAGATCTAAGTAAATCCAGTAAAGCCCCTTATATAAAGGCACTATATACAAAAGTAAATAAATAAAATGAAATAATGTTTAATTAATTAGTTCTAAATGGAGTACTTTATGTTTAGCTCTCTATACAAAGAAATGGTATGTAGTTTCTGATCTATTCTTTGTAGACCCTCTCCATTCCTGTTTAATTCTATGGAGCACATGTACCATGTATCGCCTAGTGTGTTCCGGCACTTCAGCCTTTAGTTTATCTGGTTCTTGTGACTGAAAATTTAGCACTGTCTACTATAAGGTGGAAGGGGATTTTCTCTAGCAGACAGTGACCAGCATCAGCCGAGTCTGACCTTTTGGAAGTAAGTTTAAAATTAATTTAACTTAAACTTCTTTTAAGTAATTACATTTTATTAATGATCCATGGCTAATTAAAGGTATGCTGCTTATATCAGACACACACATTACATTGAGTCATTCTATACACATACAAATGTATTTGTTTAAAAATAAAACTTGTTTTCCACCCCCCCAAAGGTGCTTACATAGGCATTTCATACTAACCAATAGAAAAAATGCATTCAAGTTAGTTTTTTAACCCTATGCTAGCCTTCAAGCCAACAGCAACACCGTGCAGAGATGCAGAGCAGCACTCCCTGAGCTGCTTCCTTGTGGTGGGAACAAAAGACATTGACATTGCAACAATGTTGTATCTGCCTCTGATTGGCCACAATGAATTATGAATTTTATGCTAATTTAGCTTGGATTTTCAGGGACGTTCCTTCTCAAAATCAACTGCCAGAAAACTGAAGAAATTTGCAAACATAGGGTAAGTTTATTAATGGGATTTTTTTCATGCAAAAAAACTTTCTCTTCTATCATCAGATGCCTTTAAGATTCTCTTCTTGGTATACATACATAAAGTGGCATTATTATTAAAAAAAAAAACTAGAATTATAAATTTGTTCAACTTCCTGTCCTGTGCTAAAAAAAACTATAAAATCCTGCAATAAGAGCTGAGCTCACCATCCCGCTCATTCTGGATCCGTGTTTAGGAAGGGTGGTGGCCGCTCTCTAATAATTTAAACTCTCCACCCTTGTGCTCCCAAGAGATCTGCTAATGCAACAGATATTTAAGCTTTTGAGCCAAAATATCTTTCTCTGCTAAAAAAATAAAAGAAATAAGAGAAATTCAGTTCTCAGGAAATAGTAAAAAAAAATAATTGAGTTAGGACTCACATTATTAAGTTTGGAGGGGTTACCGCGTCGGTTGTACATTCGCCAAATTATGTAACTAAACCCTCAATTTAAATGAAATGTTTGAAAACATGAAAGATGCCGTTATGTGCAGTATGACGTAATTAATTATAACAACGTGTTTGAAAAGAAATCCATTAGAGCTGAGGTTCCGACGCGCTTTTCCTAAGTGGTCCCACCAACAGTCCTGGGTTTTTATACTTAGTCTGACTGATCCACCTATGCTCATGCAGAGAGACAGTGACATCCTGGACTATTGGCGTCGCTCATAGGATCAATATGCCAACCACTGCTCTAGCCCCTTTCTCATTTCTAAAAATACCCTCTCCCTGAGTGAGCTAAGCTAATGGAGAAATGAAATAATAGGGCTTTAACCTATGAAGTGGGAGCACAGGGCCCAATACCATAGTACTGTCTCTATTCTCACTAAACAAGAGGGCACCTACATCTTTAAAAACAATAGATAGCATGACATAGTAGAAAAAAACAAGGATTGACCCAGATGTCACCTAGGTGCACCATCAAACAAAGGGTGAAAAAGCATATGGGAAAAGTGCTTTCCTGTTTAATTGTGCTGCTAATATAACTGATTGTTATAGGATGCTTCTAACCGTACCCTGTATGAGTAAAATACATGAGCTACACTTGACAGAGTTACTTATTAGAACCATCCGTGCATTATAAGGAGGTTAAATTGTTAATATTAACTTTATGTTAGATGTATTTTTCTTTTTCACCCATTACAAACCATGTAGAGACATGGTCAAATAGTAAATGCAATGGTGTTAGCTCTGTCCCTGATTCTAATCAATTCTTGATCAGTTTAACGCTGTAGATTTGTAAAAGCTTCAAATATTTTTAAAGCTTGTGACAAATTAACAAAATTATCAGCTGTGTAAGCAGTGGACATTAAAGTATTTTTAAGTAAAATCTTATTTTTTTTATTATTATTATTATTATTATTAATAATAATAATACCTTTTATTTGTAATGCGCCAACAAATTCTGTAACGATGTACAGGGGATAAGGACAAGGGAAAAAAGAATACTAACGCTTCCTTGCTCTGTAACCTCAGCTTCTGTATTGAAAAAGGAAATAATATTGTCATGGCAGCTTCCATGCACTAGCAGAGCCCAATATAATAAATTTAGCAAAATGCTTTTACGCCTATGATTTACAGAGCTGTAGAGGTCATTTAAACAATTTAAAATAACATGTTCACTTAATTTTCCACTTTATCTGCTAGTGCAGAACACATACATACAGGGAGGGGGGGAAAGTATTTGATCCCCTGCTGATTTTTAACGTTTGTCCACTGACAAAAATAATCAGTCTATAATTTTAATGGTAGGTGTATTTTAACAGTGAGAGACAGAATAACAAAAAACAAAACAAAAAAGCATGTAAAAAAAGTTATAAATTGATTTGCAGGTCAATGAGGGAAATAAGTATTATCAATAAGCAAGATTTCTGACTCCCAGGTGTCTTTTATACAGGTAACAAGCTATGATTAAGAGCACTCTCTTAAAGGGAGTCCTCCTAATCTCAGCTCTTTACCAGTATAAAAGACACCTGTCCGCAGAAGCAATCAATCAGATTCCAAACTCTCCACCATGGCCAAGACCAAAGAGCTGTCCAAGGATGTCAGGGACAAGATTGTCGACCTACACAAAGCTGTAATGGGCTACAAGACCATCGCCAAGCAGCTTGGTGAGAAGGTGACAACAGCTGATGCAATTATTTGCGAATGGAAGATTCAGCATTTTCTATATGACTATTAAGTCATGTTTAATCAATATAAAATGTAGAAAATTCATATTAAAGTAAGACAGTGATCTGACTGTTTCCCCATCTCCTGTACTAACATGTCCAGGGAGTCTTGTAAATCTCTGGATTACAACAGCAATATGTGTTTATCTCTAATCTTTTTACAACTTTATTAGAATTTAGAAAACAAGCTCTCTATGAGTCCTTGGTTACACTTCCTCTCAAGTTTCTCAGAATTTACTGGTAAGATAAAAGTTGATTATCACAACTGGCTTCTTGAATGGGGCTTGATAGGAACCTGGTTCAAAAATGCCTCAGCAGGACCGTGTAGTTCTTGTTACCTCTGGCTCAAAAGATGCCTTCAAGATAGAGACAACGCCCAAGAATAGGTATACGAGGATGATGTAGGCAGGATACTAGTGGTTTCAGGATTACTCCCCACGGATCGAATCCGCTGTCACCTCCTCCTTTGGTAGAGAATTCCACAGATTAACCACCCTTACTGTGAAGAACCCTTTTCTTTCTTTGAGGTGATTTTTTTTTACTTCTAATCTCAAAGGATGTCCTCTTGTCAGGTAAAAACCTCTTGACACAAAAAGTTCCCTTGACAAAGCCTTGTATTGACCCTGGATGTATTTATATAAGGTAATCATATCCCCTCTTAGATGCCTTTTTTCTAGAGTAAATAAGTTTAATTTGGTTAGTCTTTCTTCATAACTTAGCCCCTCCATTCCCCTTATTAGTTTTGTAGCTCTTCTCTGTACTTTTTCCATCTCTAAAATGTCCTTTTTATGAAGTGGTGTCCAAAATTGTACTCCATATTCCAAATGAGGGCGTACTAGAGATTTGTATATCGTTTATATATTGTGTCAGAATTATATTTGCTTCCCTGGCTTCTATACCCTTCTTAACCCATGCTAATATGTTACTTGCCTTTGCAGCTGCTGCTTGGCTTTGAGCACTGTTACCTAGGCGGTTGTCCACAAGCACTCCCAAATCCCTTTCAATATCTGATACCCCTAAATTTTCTCTATTAAGATTATAAATTGCATGGATATTTTTCCTTCCCAGATGCATAACTTTACATTTAGTCGTATTAAATCTCTTCTGCAACTTAGATGCCCATTACTCAAATTTATGCAATTCCCTTTGGAGGGAAAGTACATTATTTTCTGATTTAGTTACCTTGCACAACTTTGTGTCATCAGCAAAAATGGAGACACCACACTCGAATCACACTTCCAAATCATTAATAAATATGTTAAAAAGGAGTGAACCTAATACTGAACCCTGAGGAACCCCATTTACCACATTAGCCCAATCCGAGTATGTTCCATTTACCACAACCCTTTGCTTCCTGTCTTTTAGCAGCTCTCAATCCATAAGCAAATATTTATGGCAATTCCTGTAAACCTTAGTTTGCTCAAGTCTCCCATGTGGCACTGTATCAAAAACCTTTGCAAGATCCAAATAGACTATATCCACTGATTTGTCTTTATCCAAGTTCCTACTAATTAGGTTTGTTTGACATGACATATCCTTCATAAATCCATGTTGGCTCCTACTTATAATCGTGTTTGAATATACATATTCTTGTATATTATGCCTTATTAACCCTTCTCAAAGCATTCCCACTACCGAAGTGAGACTCACTGGTCTATAATTCCCGGGTTTGCTCTTGCTCCCTTCTTAAATATAGGTATCACCTCTGCCTTTCTCCAGTCATCTGGTAGAGACCCTGTGTTGAGTGAATCTTGAAAAATTAGATATAATGGTTTGGCTATTACAGAACCCAGTTCCCTTAGTACCCTTGGATGTATTCTATCAGGACCTGGGGCTTTATTAACATTTACTTTTTCCAACCTCTTTTGGATTTCTTCCTGCGTTAACCAATGATTTGGTGAAGGTTGTGTAGCCCCATTATGTTGCGGTGTCCCAACCACTGGTACCTCCCTTGTGTATACCGAAGAAAATAACCTATTTAGCTCATCTGCCTTTTCCTGGTCACTAATTATCAGACGGCCTGTTTCACATTGTAATGTTCCTATAGCTTCCTTCCTCGCCTTCTTCCCATTAATATACTTAAAAAAATATTTTAGGGTTAGTCTTACTCTCCTTTGCAACTAACTTTTCATTTTCAATTTTAGCCAGTGAAATAGCCCCTTTGCAAGCCTTTTTGATTTCCTTGTACTTGCATAAAGCAGTCTCTGTCCCCTCTTGTTTCTATAATTTAAATGCCTGTTTTTTACTCATTATCTTTAAGTCATTGTTAGGCCACATGGGATGTGATTTACTCCTTTTGCCTTTATTTCCACATGGTATATGGTGATAAATAGGTATATTTAGTGAGGATTTGAACGTTGTCCATTTATGTTCAGTATTTTACCTGCCAGTTCTCTGTCCCAGTCTATACTTTGTATTGCTGCCCTTAGACCGTTAAAATCTGCCATTTTAAAATAAGGAGTTTTTGTTGGCCCCTTACAGTTTTGTTTTTTTAATTCAATCTCAAATGAGACTGTGTTGTGATCGTTGTTTCCCAAAGGTTGCCCTATTCCAACATTTGATACCATATCAATTTTATTTGTGATGATTAAATCTAAGATAGCCTCATTTCTAGTAGGCTCCTGTATAACCTGGGCCAGATAATGATCCCTGAGTGTACTCAAGAACCTGCTCCCCTTCGCTGAACTGCTGGTCTCATTTATGCAGTTTATTTCAGGGTAATTAAAATAATGGATTATAATTTAGTAACCACCAATCAGGCCAAGGTGCATTCTCAGTTGCCTTGGGAAAACATGGGCACAAGTCCAACTGAACATCCCAGGTGCTCAGCACCACCTGCTCTGCAACAGTCATTTTTACAGGTCATTTCCCCCTTTCCAGAATAACCACATACATAATACAGAGTAACAGTATAAACAGTATAAACAGTACATATATATCTTTACAATAACAGTGCTCCCTGACTTCAACACCAAGATGTCTGGCCCAATCCAACACCAACGTATTCAGTCCTGGCCTAGATACATTGATCTTCTCAGTCTCTAGGGCTTTGGCCATTACATGGATCAAACACACTCATTTTGAATAATTAATTAAATAAATAATTAATAATTAATGTGGGATCTTTTCACAAACTACAGAGATCTTTTCAGAAAATACTGTAGCAAAGCTCTTTCTTGTTAACAGAGTGAGCCAGGATGCAATAGAGAAATTAAGTACTACCCCTTCTGGATCGCTGGAGGCTTGTGTACTTCAATGAGGCTGTGAGCTATACCATGTAGGGTCACCCAAGATGGGCAGGTTATAACAAGGAGGTCACCCAAGATGGGCAGGTTATAGCAAAGAGGTCAGACAAATTATGGTCCTCTGGAGAAGGAACTTACTCCAGTATCTTTGAAATGAAAACCACATGGATAGGCACAACCAGATGTGCCTGGTGTGCTGCGTCCATATGGTCACAGAGAGTCAGACATGAGTGAAAGACAGAACAATACCAACAACCCTACTCAAGCCATTTTTTTGAATGAGTCCTTGCCATTGTTGCAAAAGTAGGATGTACAGCAGCATTCAATTTCCATGCTAAGAGAAGTTTTTATTTGTACAAATTAAATATATTTTTTTCAAATGGAAATCTTAACACAATATATAAAGAGACTAAAAGTATATTTTAAACCTTTGCCAGACTCATTTTACATAGGTTAGGTTAACAATATGCTCTGTAATGTAAAATGCATGATAGAAAACGTGACTTTTAAGTACATTGTATCACCTCAATATCAGATATTTCCATAAAGTAATTGCATTTAATCCCATAGTGTTTTGTCTTGTTTTTTTTTTTTTTATAAACTTAAAAATGCCAACTGCAAGATTGCTTTCCAGGACAAAACATCTAACACTTTTAGAAGAAAAATTGCACCTGTCAAATTGCAATCTGTATGAAAGTCTGGGCTATTTCACTTTTCACCTAGTAAATATCAAATAATTATTTTCCAGAATCACCCTTTCCAGAATTCTAATCTGTTTCCATTATTATCAAAGTTTCAGAGGGCTGGGGAAACAGGAAGGGACTGATTAAAAGCAGATGCCGTTCGTTATTTGTGCTAATCACATACTCAAATGCAGATTCAGTGAAAGGTCACGACAAGACGGCGAATTTAGCATCGTGGAGCCATGTTTTTAATTTTTGCTTTTCACAGCAAAAGCAGACTCCCACTTCCAAGATATCAGTTCCTTGGAGATACAGTTGCAGTAATTTGTGAAAGTTTGTGAAAAATGTAGCAAATTAATATTGGTGTTTTTAGATAAAATATTACTTTTAGCAGACTCTCGTTTTATCTAGGGGCTTTGTTGATTTGATGGCTAATAGGGTATTCTGTTGGATTTTCTTTTCAATTCAGCAGTGAATAAGAATGGGGTTTGGGATTTTATGTCGAGTTCAGCTTTTAATATTTTACACCTTAACACTCACCCCAGACATATTTAGAAGCAGGCAGTCATATTATAAGAAACACATTCTCCTTCCCTTAATCTTTGCCTAGGAAGGATACCGAGCATGACATTTATATTGTTTTTAATAGAGATACCCTTAAGCTTGTTGTTGTTGTTATAGGGATCTTTGTATTTCCATATAGCCATGAAATGTTGTGATTTCTATCTTTTTAGAGTCAAGTTGACTCCTCTTTGTATCCATAGGGAACACTAGCTAGTTTTGGGTCATCAATCAGACTGAGCCTTCCAGTTAGGAGGATCCCTCAAGGATCACAGGACTTTCTCTTGCTCTATCGCCTTTTTTGGTGACTAGTTAATTTCTCTGCTATAATTTTATAGTGTACAATTTAAGCAGAGTTGGTATACACCAGCTATATTCTGGAATTGTTTGAGGAGCTACATCCCTAAGGAAATTGACCTATAAGCAATCACCTATCACTCCACAGGAGCATGTGAGCTCTCAGTATTTTAAATATGGCGTCATTATTATTGTGCAAATAAAGTTTTTCCCTATCCATTATCTTAATTTAACTAGCATGACAGCCTGATAAAATTAAGATTTTGTTTAAAATAGCTTGTATGCTCATTGTTTACACAGCTACTAATCTTGGGCGCAAAATGATAGCCGCAAAATGGGTGAAACAATGTGAGCCCTTATGGGGTGCTGTGGTCCCTTAGCTAATTTGCTATATGCTTTGGCGGGCATGGAAGATCGGATTGCTGCCTTGGAGGTCATCCAAGCCCGGGACTATGGGCTTGAATGACCCCCAAGTCAGTAACCCGTTCTCCAAGCCCAGCAGACTTGTGGCCACAAATGACAGTATTGGCTAGCGGCGATGTGTAAGCTAGCCAATGTACTACCTGTCATCCCCATGTCTCCCAATGTGTCCCCTATCAATTACAGTGCTGTACAGTGCTGCATTGAATATCTATTAACCCCTAAAGGTATCCAAGCCCGTCCGAGTACGGGCTTGGATTAAAATCTCCAGCCACGGCTCCTTAAAGGGACCGCGGCACACTAATGATTACCCCAAGCCGCGGGGGTACTGTAAGTACCCCCGCAGCAACTAACAATTACTCCCCCATGCTGCGGGGTTGCCATTGGGACCCCCGGAGGGTCCCCACATTAACAGTTGTCTAAATGAGCCAAAACCAGGCTTATGATACAGCAGAAAACAACCTCTAATTTCTATAGGTTCATCAATTAAAAACTAATAGAAACAACAAAAACATGACCAACAATACAGGACAGCTATAAGTCTGTGAGTATTATTGCATTCTGTAACTACTAATACAAATCATGTACAAAGTAGCCTTATTAGGGAACCTCACAATGATCTACATAAATGGGTAAGCTGCCTGACGGCCGTTTCTACACATTCAAGTGGCTTTGTCAAAGGCAAATTCTATAATGTAGTAGTGTGTAGTGAGTTTAAATGCTTGCAGGTTGATGTACATATGACGTTAGCATCTAAGTAGATTGGCTGAGATGGTATTGACTTTGTATAGATACAAGATCTGTAATAGGGCATCAAGATGATAAATAACAACAGAGCACCTAATTACTGGGAGGAGAGAAGCAGACCTGTCCAACAGAGGCAGAGCTGCCACCGGTGCAACCGGTGTAAGGCACTGAGGCCCCCGAGGGGCCCCTATGGACAACCAGCGTCCCCTGTGCACGATGGCCCAGGGGGTCTTCTGTGGCCCCCCAGGCCCTTTATGGATACCGCGGATCCCCTGTGGCACCCGCTAATTTTCTTTTCGCAGCGGGCCCCCCATGCACTAGCTGGGCCAATGGTGTCCAAGGTTGCAATTTTTTAATAGGGTTTTTTTTTTTTTTTTGCTATACAGTTAAATAAACAAATGGCCATTATTGTGATTATTGTGGTCCTTGAAAAGAAACTTTGGGAGTTGTGTTTTCCTTTAACTCCTGCATTGCTGGCTGCTCTGTCAGTGTAATGGTTAAAGTGACATGTTATGGAAGTGATAGAAAATGAACTCAGGAAAAGCAATTAATCTGGCCAATTAAAAAGTTTATATTTTAATAGAGCGACCGGATTGGATGTATTCTGCTGAAAGTAGTTCTGTTGAAGTCATAAGGTTGTGTTAAATGTAATCCCAGATTTTGAATATTCAGAGTCACAAGTCACATAGTCTAAAATGTTTTTCTCACTAATTTCGTTAGGTTTCTTTATTTTGATTTGTCTTGTTAAAAGTGCAGAGTCCCTTCTGAGAGAAAAGCACTATATAAATGAATATAAAAAAACAAAGTTTAGAGGGTTTGACAGGAATTTATGGGATGGTGACGTGATTTTTAAATGGTGACTGTTGTTTTTGCTTGCGCTATGGGCAGGGGCATAGGAGTGATGGGGGGGGGGGGGTAATAAATCGGTGTTAGTGGATGCAGCAATGGTTCTGATGGGAGCTGGTTTGTACAATCAGCATTAGAGCCGTCCAGTAACAACTGCTATAAGTGAACGATAAGAGACTAACCAAGAAGGGAGGATATCAGGTTCACACATATATATATATATATATATATATATATATATATATATATATATATATATATATATATATATATATACTGCAGAACTATTGCTCTTGTTCATTCGGTCAGTGCTTGGATCTTCGTCTATCTCCCCCAGGTTTTTTCTCCGATTCCTACGCCCTTGGATCTGGGTGTGACTCGGAAAGCTGCTTCATCTTTGATATTCAGCTGTTTGGGATATTAAAACGTGTAGTACTATTAAAAAATATATATTAAAAGTTTGAGCCTGGCTAAGAGAATAATTTGATAGGAAAAAGTCATATAGCTAATTTTGATACCTCTGCTGGACCCTGAAGGCATCTATGATACTTTGATCACATTGTGGGTGTGAGAGGTTTTTTTTACCTGGAGAGCAGGACTTGCTTCTATTGGTGCAAGCTTGCCTGCTTGTAAGTATGTGCTGGAAAATGAGGATTGTGTCATTGAGATCCAATTATGTAACAAATCCTTCCCTCTACCTTTCTTCCCTCTCTACTATTCCGACATCCATTGATGGGTAAAAAAAACACACCCTCATTATCCAGCTTTCAGGAAACGATGCAACAAATACTAGATAGAATCTTCAGAAATTTAGATTTTCTCTAAAAATGTTCATGGCTTACATATCTGCTTTTGTTGCTTGTGGGGGGGGGGGGGAGAGGTTGAACAACAGGTCTAAAGGGTTTTAAGAACAATCAGATATGATAACAGAATAAACAATCAGTGATAGGCTGCCTCTACAGCAAATGTGAATTATTGATTTTTAAATCATGTCTAGTCAAAATATCTAGCTCCTGTATGTCCTTTAATGCTGATGAAGGACAGGGCCCAAGTCTAACTTTTAATAAGCAAATGTATACTTGATTGTTATTAGCAAAAAGTGTCATATCTCTTTGGTTAGTCTCTTATCAGTCACTTTCACTTAATAGGATCATTGTGGGGGTTAGGGGATGCAGCAATTGTTGCTGAATGTCGCTGATGAGAGCTGGACTGTATAATCAGAGCAGTCCAGTAACAATTGCTATATGTGAATGACAAGAGACTAAGCAAGAAGGGAGTATCTCAGGATCTCACACACACAACTTCCAGCAAAGTATCATGGATGGATCCAGGGTCCAGCAGAAGTATTCTTTTTTTATTAAAACCTAGCATTATGACTAGCTTAATTATATTCTTAAACGGAAAATGTTCAAACATTTTCTTTTTATTGTTGTGGACTTTAACCATACATTTAATTTGCATGAGCTACACTCACTTTACTGAAAACAATCAGGACAAATTAGTTTGTATGGATATAAAATGCCAGTGTCTTGTGCCGAACAGATAGCATGTGAACGATACCATTTAAAACAAACAAAAACAAAAAACATGCAATATTTGACTTGTTTCTTCATCATCAGAAGACAATGACTGTACAATTAGTCACCATTAATTACATAGTTGCACAATGTTGTTATCCTGGTGTTGAAAGGGGAAGTCCCACTTAAGAAGCTTTTAAATAAAAGAAAATACATTTATGGAACATTTATTTTTTTATGTGTTGGTTTGCCACCAACACATTAAAATTATGAGCCTTTTACTAGAGGCCTAATACAAAATGCTGGGGTTCCTTCCAAAATGCTTAAGGAGCATTGTATTCACATGATTTGCTTTGTTTTTTCACATTAAAATGTTTTGGAGGCTTGGTGTTATATAGGACAACATACTCCATCTGTTTCCTCTGCCCCATCACTTCCAACTAATTTCTTAATCTACTCATAGCCACCCTTTACCTTAGTCAATTACTGTTGCTCTCTTACTCTGCAAACCCACACAATGCCACCTTCTTCATACTCAAACATCACCACCCTACCTCTCCATACTCCATATCCATCTCAGCTACACCCACCTTATATGTGGAACAGTGTTGTCCTAATGATGGTCCTCTGATTCCAGCCCCCTCCCCTTAACAACATTCAGTTTGCTTGAGTAGCAGTTGTAGCAGCATGCTAATGTGATGTTAATTTGAGTAGCACTTGTCTCAGCATTCTAATGTGAGTGTTCATTAGCAGTTCCATTCAAATACTAATTTGAGTTTTAACTTGAGTAGCAGTTCCATTAACAAGTAATTGTATTCACACATTGTGAAGCAGTTCAGTTCATATGCTAATATCCATTCTCATCACTATTGCTGTACTTTGATTGGCTGTCTGATACAACATGTGCAATGACAAACACAGCAAACACTGTACTATAAAACATTGGGAGCAAGACCACAGTGCCTGATAAAGAAAAGTCCAAGATCTGGTCAGTACATAGACCTCTGATTTTCTTTAGTTTATTTGGACATGCACGTGGAACAGCAACAGAATATCATTCAAAATGTCTGACCACAAATATATACAATACATATCTTTTTATAGTATTTTACAGACAGAAAATAGTACAGTTCATTATTACCCCTCTAGAAAAATGTTACAGTTTACCAACACCCATCTCTAAGCCAGTAAGATATTATTTGTATTAGTAGACCAATAGATGAAGAGGCATGCACATATCACACACTGAAAGCGTGCATTGCGTACATCTCTCCATCAAGGCATATCTTGTGCGCATAGGTCAAGTTGTTGTTCGACCTTGACTAGTCTCCAGAATTTTTTTATTATGGTTATAAGAAGCTGGCTTTGTTCACAGAGCAGTTTATTATGAGAAAATATAAAAAAACAATGAATTAAGTAAAGGCATAATAAACTGTTTCATACCTCACGGCCTGCAATGGAAAAATACTGCTTCGGTAAAAAAAATATGTGTTTATATATATATATATATATATATATATATATATATATATTTATGTATATATATATATATATTTATATGTATATATATGCTAAATAATGTATGGATATTTGTATTTCTCCACAACAAGTGTTTTGTTCAGCGGCAGAGCTATCAGTGGTACAGGTGGTGCAATGTACTAGGGCCCTCTTCTGAGAAGGAGCCAGTTATGGAAAGGGATCTTGGCGGGAGCAGCTATGGGAAGGGGTCTTTGTGAGGGCTGCAGCTATGGGAAGGGGTCATGTGGAAGGGCACTGACACTAAGTGAATTGGTTCCAGGGGGGGGCAGCGCAAAAACAATTATACAATCCTCTTGGGTTTTTGACCAGGGTCCTCCATTTTTTTTTTATCTCTGCCACTGGTTTTGTTTATGACTAACATAAGTCTTATTTGATACTGTCTACACAAAATACATTTGGAAAATTGTTGGTAGATTTAGCTTCTTATAATCTAGCTTTGTGTGCTCATTGTGTCTGACTGCATGGTATTTGCACTGAGATATCGAGCAAGGCTGGATCTGTGGAACTATATGGCAGTGAAAGTGGATTTATGCTCTTAGTGTTTATTATTTAATATGGAAGCAGATACTTTAAAGCCTGTTGTTATTTGTTTGCATCGTTTAGTCATGTCCGACTCTCCTTGACCTCATGGACTGTAACACACCATGCTTATCCACTTGGTATTCATGGCAGAGACACTGGAGTGGGTTGCCAGTTCCTTCTCCACTGGGCCACAGCATAAAGCTTCTGGTATTCCTATGTGGTGTGGTATCCCATCCAAGTACTGACCAGGCCCAACCCTGCATGGCTTCAGGGTGGTGTGACCTCTTGGTTCCCTGACTGGAATCAAATCCATCCTAACCACTGGATCACCAGGGAACCCATAATAGCCTGTTACTGGTTGTATTAAATGCTAAAATGGGGATGGAAATCTGTTACATGGGAAAAGTCATCCTAATACATAAAGGTATCAAGAATTTGTAGCTACATGCTTCAAATTAATATGTGTATATTTATTTTAGGAAATACAGAGAAATCAAATAATATTTAATTAGCAATTAATGATATGTATTATTGGAGAAAAAGCAATGCAGTTTGCCTCCAGTTTTTCCTGGACCGTGCTGATATTTTAATTGGTATTGTTGAAAAGCTATTGAAACAATTAAAAGTTTATCAGCATCCAAGGTCACTTCCACTGTGCCAAAGCGGATAAGCAAACACTTCAGTGGCCAGTCAGGTACAACACTTCAAAATAAGCAACAATGTTTTCATAGTGTAAAAAAGAACACAAGGCTCTAATTTATTACCTTTTATATGCAATAATGTTGCAGTGGAATCTACCATTTTTGTTTCTGCTGATCAAGTTCCTGAGGTAGTAGGTGATATTGAATGCATAGGAAGCTTCATTCTGCACAATGGGAATGTGGCAGTTAAAACTGCCAGTAATTTCAATGGGTCTAATGGAAATATGTTTATTTTAATCTGATTCTGTTGAGTTAGGTATCTGCCTGTCCTGATGAATTTCATTATTAGAATTCCTTCATGGCGCATACAGAACTTTTTTATTAGACCTGCATTATCAAGCTATTTAGAGTTCCCTGGTGGTCCAGTGGTTAGGATTTAGTGCTTTCACCGCTATGACCTGGGTTCGATTCCAGTTAGGGAACCAAGAGGTTGGGCCATGCAGGGTTGGGCAAGGACAGTACTTGGATGGGAGCCCACCTAGCAATACCAGGAGCTGCATGCTGTGGCCCACTGGAGAAGGAACTGACAACCCACTCCAGTATCTCTGCCATGAATACCAAGTGTATCAGCATGGTGTGTTACAGTCCATTAGGTCATGGAGAGTTGGACACGACTGAACAATGCAAACACACATCAAGCTATACAATTCACAGTTTACCCTGCTGGATACAGATAGTGTTTATATGCTTCCATCATTTTCTATACATTTCTCCTCTAAAGTTTCTGTGTCACCCAACGCATTTTGTTATTTGTCCTCAGAGGCTGAGATGCAAGAAGAAAGAGGTTATTAGCCCCCAGTTATCAAGCTGAATTCTAAACATACAATTTATAGTTGAACCTGTGTCTGTGCCATGACAATAGTATCTGGGCTGCAAGAGCCCAAAATATCCCAAGGAAATTTGCATTGCAGCAATAATAGAAAGCGAGCGCACTATATTTGGAGTGCAAGAAAATGCACATCGCCATCTGGATCTGATCCAGTCTGCCAGTGCGTAGCTGGGGTGGGGGGCTCTCAGGTCTCAGCCAGTAGGAAAATGCAATGTATAGTAAAGGAAATTTATGATGGGAACTTGTGCATTAATTGAAGTCAATTACTAAGCAAAGGGTTCCCAGGATCATGCTACTAATGTGCATTCTGTATACACTGGGATAAAATGAAAACCATATAGTGTGTATGTATTATTATTTTTTGTTATGTTAACATAATCTTTCATTAAATCGCTCTGAAATTCCAAACAGTCTATCATGCATTTACAATATGTTTTTGTGGTTTCCCAGAATTCCTTCTCACACAGTGTAGTGCAGGGGTGGAGGCAGCAGGCACAGCAGTTTTTCTTTTTTGGTATACATTTCCAGTTCCATGTAACTTTAAAGGACCCCTTTACAATGAGAAAATGTATGCAAGGAAAAACTTAAAGTGACAATTTGTGGTTGTTTAGTCGTTCGGTCGTGTCCGACTCTCCATGGACTGCAGCACGCCAGGCACATCTTTCAACCACTGCCCCTCTGAGCTCTATCAAACTCATGTTCATTGCTTTAGTGACCTAAACTATCCACCTCTGCCTCCCCCTTCTTCATATGCCTTTAATCTTTCCCAGCATCAAAGTCTTCTCTAGGGAAATCAGTCTTGTCATGATGACCAAAATATTTGAGCTTCAGCCTCATGATCATTCCTTCCAGTGAACAGTTTGTCTTGATTTCCTGTAGTACTGATTTATTGGATCTTCTTGCAGTCCAAGGGACTCTAAGCAGTTTTCGTTTAGTGACAACACCAGGGTTTAATAAAAAAAAAATGGGATGCATACAGTATGTACAAGAATTTTTTTTTCAACCTTCTTTTTCTGAGCGTTTTTCATTATATAAGAAATGCACCACCCATTGCCCCACTGATAGAGTAGATATGTAAAAATCAGAGTCTGTGTGAAACAAACACTGAAATTCAAATGTATTGCTATTTATATTAGGCACCCATCCGGTGCCCCTAGGC
The DNA here is from genome assembly GCA_027410445.1 of Discoglossus pictus. Classification (NCBI taxonomy): domain Eukaryota; kingdom Metazoa; phylum Chordata; class Amphibia; order Anura; family Alytidae; genus Discoglossus; species Discoglossus pictus. Next base: position 55,845,345 of record CM050168.1, read on the forward strand.
GGCTGCAAGAAATCATTTTTGCAACCTTCTTTTTCTGAGCGTTTTTCATTATATAAGAAATTCCCCACCCATTGCCCCACTGATAGAGTAGATATGTAACTATCATATCTTATACTCACACCCTCAGGCTACAAGCTATGAATAAGTGCTGAAACCAAACAAGATGGAATCCATAAACAGAACTTCACAAATTCTATTTTTTTTAATGAAAATGTTTTTTTTTTAAATGCTGTTCGAAAGGAAAAGAACTACTAGAAATCAATGCAAAGCAACCTCCCATTTTCTTACACCTTCTCCCCTATGTCTTTGGGAGTGACCACACCCAGTCTCTAGAGAACAGACACTCACTATGTCCTTGAGAACAGGCACTATACAGGTACTGGAGAATAGACAATCCGAGTCTATGTAGAACATACACTGACAGTCTCTGGAGAACAGACACTCCCTAGGTCCTGGAGAACAGACATGCCTAAATGTATTGTTATTCAAATTAGGCATCCCTACGGTGCCCCTAGGCGGCTGCCTTATTTGCCTAGTAATAAATCCAGCCATAATGAGTGCTGTTTAAGGGCAGTCTGTGAGTGGGCTACTGGCACTGCATCCTAATTCAAGGCTATGTTCTAAAGGCTATCTGACAGCAGTATACAATGCCTACATGATCCACATTAGTTGGACAGGACCCCTTTGATCAAGGTATAAAGCTGCCTTGATCACAGTGAGTGGGTGAAGCAGAGTCCGGGGCAGGGAGCGTACACCTCTCATCCCACTGGGGAGCGGAGTAGCCTAAACCTTCGCCCAGGCCTGCCTGCTGCTAGTTGATTCAGGAATCCGGCACCGCTCCTTCTGCACAAATACATAATTCAGCAAGAGGTTGGGAGCAAAAAAAAAATGTTTTTGATGGAGTTGGAAGTGTTTATAAGACAAAAGTTAAATTGGGGCCACGCAGCTGCAGAGTGACCTTCCAACATCGCCCTGCCCTGGATTCCTGTACAAAGTAAAAGTACGTGTCCTGGGTGGGATAAGCTGACTTCAGAGATGGTATCAGCAACAGAGGAGCATATCTGCTTAGACTAACATGGTCCAGGCCTAGGGCAGCACATGTACAGGGTGCTGCATGATACCTTAGGAACCTGTGCAGTGCCACAGAGTAGTAAACTCATATTCACACTTTCTGGTCTGTGAGCACCCAACACTGTACTTATATACTGCAGATAAATACACGTAAATAAATCACATATAATAGTTGTCAAACTACGAAACGTCACGATTTCCGCGCTCGCTTTGCGAGGGACGTAGATCGGGACGCAAATGCGGACCCTCGCAAAGCGAGGGGCCGCATTTGCGGCGGTGGAAGCTCTACGGCGCCTCACAAGCGGTTACAAACAGCCACAGAAGCGGGACTTTAAAAAAAAACAGCAAACACGCAATGACAAATACGAATTTACACAAAAAAATACGAGCTGCGGATTTTAGAGAAAAAACATTACAAACTCACAAAAATATGACTTTAACTTTAGCGCACAGCGGAAAACAAAAAAGACTAAATACACACAAAAATAAAATAAAAAGTTTACCCACAGCAAGGGGGAGACCCAGGATGTCTGGAAGTCAGGTAGACCTCAGTTTAAGTCCAATTTACCGAGTTTAAACACTCGAAAATTCCCCTAAGCAAAAGAAAAAATGGCCACCGAAAAAAAACTAAAATGAGGCTACACGACCCCTAAAGATGCAAAACACCACCAAGCACATACGACTTTTACAAAAAGCTGTCTGAGGTACAAGATACACTATTAACAAGGACGCTACCTTTTACAACACTAACTTACAGAATGCAGTACACAGCTACACAAACGGCTTACCCTCGTGCACGCAGCCTATTTACACTACACACTGCACACATTGCTGACACTTACACCTCAGATCCACAATAGTGCAAACCTACATTAGATGCTGCAGGAACATCAAAACAGATTGTTAGCTCTTCAGCACAATGCTTCCTGCATACATTAATTACAAATAGGTAAAGTATATTAATTTATGATTTCATTAATTAATTAATTATCATGAAAACCTACATATACACACAAAAAACAACACTATTGCAATAAACGCCAAAGACCTTCACCGCGTGCCTCTCAAGGAGAGCCAACGGTGCTCATAGGACACAAACCCCATCAGTCCCATAAGGGTATATTATGACACTTATGGGGCTGTTAAAACCCTAACATTAACCACATAAGTGCCATGACGGTCCACAAGGACCATCATGGCACTAACTACAAACACTACACTATAACCCCTAATAAACCATTAAATCTAAACTAACCCCCCTCTACACTAATCTATTAACACTTACACTACCTACCTACACTACCTACCCCCTAATAAACCTCCCCAACACTCTAATTACAAAAAATAAAAACAACTACCTAACAAAAATAAAAAAAACTACAGTACAGAAAATAAAAAACCTACATTACAGAAAATAAAAAAATACATTACAACCCCCCCCCACCACAGAAAGAAAAAATACACACCTGAAAAGGAAAGAAGACAGACATACACAATACAATATATACATACAATACATTACATACAATACATTACATGTAATACAAATCAAATACCCCCTATCTATCTAACATACAATTATTTAGTATAAAATAAATCTTAACTATATCAAATACATCCCCCTATCTATCTAATATACAATAAATCCTAACTACATACACAGACCCTAATTCTAAGCTAAAATAAAATAATTAAAATCAGGGACCCCCGCTGCAAGGGGTTAATGTGTGGGGGCTGCGGGGGTCCCTATGGACCCCTGCAGCAAGGTGTTAATGTGAGGACACTTCGGGGGTCCCAATGGGGACCCTCGCATAGAGGGGGGTTAATTTTAGGTGCCTGGGGGTAGTTGGAGTACCCCCCACGGCAGGGCTTATGTGTGGGACTGCCGCGGAGGTCCCGTTTAGGACCCCTGCACTACTTGTTGAGGTGCGGGAGCCTGCGAGATCATCTCGCAGGCTGTCACTCCTCATGTACATTTTCGCAGTGTTGATACGTACGGCCCTGCTGCGTAGCTCATACGTTGCTCACAGCAGGGCGATTGTAATAGCATTGTAACTTTGAGAAATTTTTCAGTACGTAGGGTTTAAGTAGAAGCCTCTTATTTACGAGGCTGGAATTTAATAGGGCCCTAAGTTTGAAGGTTTGCAAGTTTTCAATCTTGTGAGGTGCTTAAGGGAAAACACTATGTAAGATTGATTTTAAGCTCAATGATATGGCCCTCCATTCTTTTGCAATGTGTTAAAATTGTTTTTGTACTTCACCCCTTTATAGCTCTAGGGAATATGTTGGCGCATTACGAATAAAGGATAATAATAATAAATAGTAAATCTGTCAATATATACTTATATCTATGTGATGTCAGAGGGGACATATTTAATTAACACTTTTCTCCCAAATCTATCCTGCATTTAATAGATCATGTCATAACATTACAAAAGTAATGACTGGTCTATAGAGTAGAAAACTTGAGATTATGATGGTTGCAGGATTGTTTTCTCATCAGATTTTTTTTTTGGCAATTTATAGCCTGTCTTGTATTACTATCCATTTGATTGTAAAAACTAGCTAAGCAAGCATAGAAAATATATACAATTCACGGACAAAGGTCAGACGACTTATAGTATAGTACATATAAAATACTGCATGAATAAGTGAGTGATCTGAAGGCTGGGGAACTTAAGTTTATTCTCTGAACAGTTGCATAAATAATAAAAGTGATTCCATTGCTGAACCAGCCTTGAAATGATAAAACCGTTATATGTCAATATCATTTAATGGGTGCTTACTTTGCGTTGCAAACTAAGATTTCCATTAGTCTGCCTGAGATTTCCATTAGTCTGAAGTAGATTAGAAGCAGATTAGCAAAAATAAAAAAAGTTAATTTTCTCATAAAAGCCGGTTATCAACTGTAGTTCTTCAGAAGAGATTATTTTAAATGAAGGTCTACCGTGAGCCATTAAAGTGAAACTTTTTAGATATCACAAGCACACAGTTTTTGGATTTATCTAGGTATATAATATCCCTGTGTATCTATTTATTTTTATGTACTTTATTTTATTAATAAGTGCTTAGAAGCTCTGTTTTTACTGCCGAAAATCAAACAAATAGTCCATGTATGGGTCTGCCCACTGCAGCGTATCCAGACACAGAATCTGTAGGGCTGGGTGCGTAATGTAGGATCCCAGCCGATCAGGGATTACATCTCAGCAGCATATTGCAGATTGTGGTGAGAAATAGTAACTGATTGGTTAAAATGAGACACTGCACAGCAGAGTCTGTTTTCATGAGCTGCAGAGGGCCCATGCAGATAATATTAGTTTGATTTTAGGCAGTAAAAAAAGAGCATCAGTGTGTTATTTACCTAGTAAAATCCATAAACCTTCCATATCCCTTTAATGATTAATTGGCTTTATGGAATAATATTAAATGTTGAATCTAAGATGGGGGACCCCGTCCATAATCTTATATCATGCATTTAAAGGATCATTAAACAAGTTTTGTATGCAAAATGAGTTGTCCATAGTGCAGAAAAAAATACATTCAAGGGAGGGATTATTGTCTCCTCTTCTTGTCCTGAATTTGCAGGAAACAGAGAAGTAAGACGGCCATGTAAGTCTCTGGCGTTATAAGAAGACACAGACAGCGGCTCATTGAGAGACCTCGTTTATACTTCAAATTTCTTACATCCGACTAGTGAGCTAAAATAAACATGCTGCAGTTTTATCGATTTATCGATTGTTTTAGAGTTAATTTTATTACAGTTATATCATTTATTTCCCCCCCCCAAAAGTCTCTTGGGTAAAATACGCTCTTTTAAAAGCACAATAAAACAACTGGAACTACACCAGCCCTTTAAGGGGACACATTTTCAGACTACCGCATAAAATGATATTAAAATGTTTACTTTAAAGTTATAGTTTTCTTTAAAGAATAAAAATTAGATATGTTATTCATAAAAGAAGCTGAGGAGAGGTCTTGGAGAGCTGCCATTTGGAGGGAAGCCATTTTGAATTCTCAAGACAGGCCAGAAATATCCAGGACCCATGCGTCGTGGGAATGTGCTTCCCGCACATAGTAATTCAGTAAAATTTGACAAAAAACAAAACAAAAGAACACTAATTTTATCTATGACCTCATGACAATTTATTGGACTGTTTGTCCTGGGTGTTTTCATAAGATTCCAGTTTATACAACTTTATTTTTTCCCTCACTTCCTGATTTCCAGATGGTTTCAGTTCTAAGAATAGACACCCACAAACTTAGATAATTATAGCTGTTAATACCCTTTTGTCATGGCACTGGTAGACTACAGAGCACATTATCGGGCAAGATGAAGATAAGTCGTGGTTATGATAAGCGCTCTGTCTGCACGAGACGTCTGGTGAAGTGGAAAAGCCTGAACAGAAGAGGTTGTCAGGCAAACACTGCAGACTTGGCATTTAGAAAAAAAAATGGATGGATAAGGAAGTCTTCTCTTTGGGAGAAAACACTTCTAAGGAAAAACTCCCACTATAAGTTTATTTTGCTTTACGTGACAAAAGCTTGGGTTTGTCTACTCTGTGGAATTTTTGTAGTAAGTGTATAGAGAGTGGCCAGGAGTGTCTGTGTGTCCTGCAGTATATGTGTGTATAGAGAGTGGAAAGTAGAGTGTCTGTGTGTCCTGCAGTATATGTGTGTATAGAGAGTGGCCAGGAGTGTCTGTGTGTCCTGCAGTATATGTGTGTATAGAGGGTGGAAAGTAGAGTGTCTGTGTGTCCCTCAGTATATGTGTGTATAGAGAGTGGCCAGGAGTGTCTGTGTGTCCTGCAGTATATGTGTGTATAGAGAGTGGAAAGTAGAGTGTCTGTGTGTCCTGCAGTATATGTGTGTATAGAGAGTGGAAAGTAGAGTGTCTGTGTGTCCTGCAGTATATGTGTGTATAGAGAGTGGAAAGTAGAGTGTCTGTGTGTCCTGCAGTATATGTGTGTATAGAGAGTGGAAAGTAGAGTGTCTGTGTGTCCTGCAGTATATGTGTGTATAGAGAGTGTCCAGGAGTGTCTGTGTGTCCTGCAGTATATGTGTGTATAGAGAGTGGGCAGGAGTGTCTGTGTGTCCTGCAGTATATGTGTGTATAGAGAGTGGCCAGGAGTGTCTCTGTGTCCTGCAGTATATGTGTATAGGGTGAGGCCAGGAGTGTCTGTGTGTCCTGCAGTATATGTGTGTATAGAGAGTGGAAAGTAGAGTGTCTGTGTGTCCTGCAGTATATGTGTGTATAGAGAGTGGCCAGGAGTGTCTGTGTGTCCTGCAGTATATGTGTGTATAGAGGGTGGAAAGTAGAGTGTCTGTGTGTCCCTCAGTATATGTGTGTATAGAGAGTGGCCAGGAGTGTCTGTGTGTCCTGCAGTATATGTGTGTATAGAGAGTGGAAAGTAGAGTGTCTGTGTGTCCTGCAGTATATGTGTGTATAGAGAGTGGAAAGTAGAGTGTCTGTGTGTCCTGCAGTATATGTGTGTATAGAGAGTGGAAAGTAGAGTGTCTGTGTGTCCTGCAGTATATGTGTGTATAGAGAGTGGAAAGTAGAGTGTCTGTGTGTCCTGCAGTATATGTGTGTATAGAGAGTGTCCAGGAGTGTCTGTGTGTCCTGCAGTATATGTGTGTATAGAGAGTGTCCAGGAGTGTCTGTGTGTCCTGCAGTATATGTGTGTATAGAGCGTGTCCAGGAGTGTCTGTGTGTCCTGCAGTATATGTGTGTATAGAGAGTGGCCAGGAGTGTCTCTGTGTCCTGCAGTATATGTGTATAGGGTGAGGCCAGGAGTGTCTGTGTGTCCTGCAGTATATGTGTGTATAGAGAGTGTCCAGGAGTGTCTGTGTGTCCTGCAGTATATGTGTGTATAGAGAGTGGCCAGGAGTGTCTGTGTGTCCTGCAGTATATGTGTGTATAGAGGGTGGAAAGTAGAGTGTCTGTGTGTCCCTCAGTATATGTGTGTATAGAGAGTGGCCAGGAGTGTCTGTGTGTCCTGCAGTATATGTGTGTATAGAGAGTGGAAAGTAGAGTGTCTGTGTGTCCTGCAGTATATGTGTGTATAGAGAGTGGAAAGTAGAGTGTCTGTGTGTCCTGCAGTATATGTGTGTATAGAGAGTGGAAAGTAGAGTGTCTGTGTGTCCTGCAGTATATGTGTGTATAGAGAGTGGAAAGTAGAGTGTCTGTGTGTCCTGCAGTATATGTGTGTATAGAGAGTGTCCAGGAGTGTCTGTGTGTCCTGCAGTATATGTGTGTATAGAGAGTGGGCAGGAGTGTCTGTGTGTCCTGCAGTATATGTGTGTATAGAGAGTGGCCAGGAGTGTCTGTGTGTCCTGCAGTATATGTGTGTATAGAGAGTGGAAAGTAGAGTGTCTGTGTGTCCTGCAGTATATGTGTGTATAGAGAGTGGCCAGGAGTGTCTGTGTGTCCTGCAGTATATGTGTGTATAGAGGGTGGAAAGTAGAGTGTCTGTGTGTCCCTCAGTATATGTGTGTATAGAGAGTGGCCAGGAGTGTCTGTGTGTCCTGCAGTATATGTGTGTATAGAGAGTGGAAAGTAGAGTGTCTGTGTGTCCTGCAGTATATGTGTGTATAGAGAGTGGAAAGTAGAGTGTCTGTGTGTCCTGCAGTATATGTGTGTATAGAGAGTGGAAAGTAGAGTGTCTGTGTGTCCTGCAGTATATGTGTGTATAGAGAGTGGAAAGTAGAGTGTCTGTGTGTCCTGCAGTATATGTGTGTATAGAGAGTGTCCAGGAGTGTCTGTGTGTCCTGCAGTATATGTGTGTATAGAGAGTGGCCAGGAGTGTCTCTGTGTCCTGCAGTATATGTGTATAGGGTGAGGCCAGGAGTGTCTGTGTGTCCTGCAGTATATGTGTGTATAGAGGGTGGAAAGTAGAGTGTCTGTGTGTCCCTCAGTATATGTGTGTATAGAGAGTGGCCAGGAGTGTCTGTGTGTCCTGCAGTATATGTGTGTATAGAGAGTGGAAAGTAGAGTGTCTGTGTGTCCTGCAGTATATGTGTGTATAGAGAGTGGCCAGGAGTGTCTCTGTGTCCTGCAGTATATGTGTATAGGGTGAGGCCAGGAGTGTCTGTGTGTCCTGCAGTATATGTGTGTATAGAGAGTGGCCAGGAGTGTCTCTGTGTCCTGCAGTATATGTGTATAGGGTGAGGCCAGGAGTGTCTGTGTGTCCTGCAGTATATGTGTGTATAGAGAGTGGAAAGTAGAGTGTCTGTGTGTCCTGCAGTATATGTGTGTATAGAGAGTGGCCAGGAGTGTCTCTGTGTCCTGCAGTATATGTGTATAGGGTGAGGCCAGGAGTGTCTGTGTGTCCTGCAGTATATGTGTGTATTAAATAATGCAGAATTATTAGGCAAATGAGTATTTTGACCACATCATCCTCTTTATGCATGTTGTCTTACTCCAAGCTGTATAGGCTCGAAAGCCTACTACCAATTAAGCATATTAGGTGATGTGCATCTCTGTAATGAGAAGGGGTGTGGTCTAATGACATCAACACCCTATATCAGGTGTGCATAATTATTAGGCAACTTCCTTTCCTTTGGCAAAATGGGTAAAAAGAAGGACTTGACAGGCTCAGAAAAGTCAAAAATAGTGAGATATCTTGCAGAGGGATGCAGCACTCTTAAAATTGCAAAGCTTCTGAAGTGTGATCATCGAACAATCAAGCGTTTCATTCAAAATAGTCAACAGGGTCGCAAGAAGCGTGTGGAAAAACCAAGGCGCAAAATAACTGCCCATGAACTGAGAAAAGTCAAGCGTGCAGCTGCCACGATGCCACTTGCCACCAGTTTGGCCATATTTCAGAGCTGCAACATCACTGGAGTGCCCAAAAGCACAAGGTGTGCAATACTCAGAGACATGGCCAAGGTAAGAAAGGCTGAAAGACGACCACCACTGAACAAGACACACAAGCTGAAACGTCAAGACTGGGCCAAGAAATATCTCAAGACTGATTTTTCTAAGGTTTTATGGACTGATGAAATAAGAGTCTTGATGGGCCAGATGGATGGGCCCGTGGCTGGATTGGTAAAGGGCAGAGAGCTCCAGTCCGACTCAGACGCCAGCAAGGTGGAGGTGGAGTACTGGTTTGGGCTGGTATCATCAAAGATGAGCTTGTGGGGCCTTTTCGGGTTGAGAATGGAGTCAAGCTCAACTCCCAGTCCTACTGCCAGTTCCTGGAAGACACCTTCTTCAAGCAGTGGTACAGGAAGAAGTCTGCATCCTTCAAGAAAAACATGATTTTCATGCAGGACAATGCTCCATCACACCCGTCCAATTACTCCACAGCGTGGCTGGCAAGAAAGGGTATAAAAGAAGAAAATCTAATGACATGGCCTCCTTGTTCACCTGATCTGAACCCCATTGAGAACCTGTGGTCCATCATCAAATGTGAGATTTAAAAGGAGGGAAAACAGTACACCTCTCTGAACAGTGTCTGGGAGGCTGTGGTTGCTGCTGCAACCAATGTTGATGGTGAACAGATCAAAACACTGACAGAATCCATGGATGGCAGGCTTTTAAGTGTCCTTGCAAATAAAGGTGGCTATATTGGTCACTGATTTGTTTTTGTTTTGTTTTTGAATGTCAGAAATGTATATTTGTGAATGTTGAGATGTTATATTGGTTTCACTGGTAAAAAATAAATAATTGAAATGGGTATATATTTGTTTTTTGTTAAGTTGCCTAATAATTATGCACAGTAATAGTCACCTGCACACACAGATATCCCCCTAAAATAGCTAAAACTAAAAACAAACTAAAAACTACTTCCAAAAATATTCAGCTTTGACATTAATGAGTTTTTTGGGTTCATTGAGAACATGGTTGTTGTTTAATAATAAAATGAATCCTCAAAAATACAACTTGCCTAATAATTCTGCACTCCCTGTAGATAGTGGCCAGGAGTGTCTGTGTGTCCTGCAGTATATGTGTGTATAGAGAGTGGCCAGGAGTGTCTGTGTGTCCTGCAGTATATGTGTGTATAGAGAGTGTCCAGGAGTGTCTGTGTGTCCTGCAGTATATGTGTGTATAGAGAGTGGCCAGGAGTGTCTGTGTGTCCTGCAGTATATGTGTGTATAGAGAGTGTCCAGGAGTGTCTGTGTGTCCTGCAGTATATGTGTGTATAGGGTGATGCAAGTAGAGTGTCTGTGTGTCCTGCAGTATATGTGTGTATAGGGTGAGGCAAGTAGAGTGTCTGTGTGTCCTGCAGTATATGTGTGTATAGGGTGATGCAAGTAGAGTGTCTGTGTGTCCTGCAGTATATGTGTGTATAGGGTGAGGCAAGTAGAGTGTATGTGTGTCCTGCAGTATATGTGTGTATAGGGTGATGCAAGTAGAGTGTCTGTGTGTCCTGCAGTATATGTGTGTATAGGGTGATGCAAGTAGAGTGTCTGTGTGTCCTGCAGTATATGTGTGTATAGGGTGAGGCAAGTAGAGTGTATGTGTGTCCTGCAGTATATGTGTGTATAGGGTGATGCAAGTAGAGTGTCTGTGTGTCCTGCAGTATATGTGTGTATAGGGTGATGCAAGTAGAGTGTCTGTGTGTCCTGCAGTATATGTGTGTATAGGGTGAGGCAAGTAGAGTGTCTGTGTGTCCTGCAGTATATGGGTGTATAGAGAGCGAGAGTGTAGATAACGATCAAGAAGTTTCATGTAGTGTGTGTGTATGCGTGTAGAGAACAATCAAGAAGTCTGCTGTAGTTTCCTGTAGAGTGTGTGTGTGTGTGTGTAGAGAACAATCAAGAAGTTTTCTGTAGTGTGTGTGTGTGTGTGTAGAGAAAAATCAAGAAGTCTGCTGTAGTGTGTGTGTGTGTGAAGAGAACGGTTAGGAAGTTTCCTGTAGTGTGTGTGTGTGTGTGTGTTCAGGAAACCTCTTGATCGTTCTCTATAGTGTGTGTGTGTGTAGAGAATGATCAATACGTTTCCTGTAGTGTGTGTGTGTAGAGAACGATCAATACGTTTCCTGTAGTGTGTGTGTGTGTGTAGAGAACGATCAATATGTTTCCTGTAGTGTGTGTGTGTGTAGAGAACGATCAATATGTTTCCTGTAGTGTGTGTGTGTGTGTGTGTGTGTGTGTGTAGAGAACAATCAAGAAGTTTCCTTTAGAGTGTGTGTGTAGAGAATGATCAAGAAGTGTGCTGTAGTGTGAAGAGAACGGTTAAGAAGTTTCATGTAGTGTGTGTGTGAGTGTGTAGAGAACGATGAAGAAGTTTCCTGTAGTGTGTGTGTGTGTGTGTGTGTGTGTGTGTAGAGAACGATGAAGAAGTTTCCTGTAGTGTGTGTGTGTGTGTGAAGAGAACGATGAAGAAGTTTCCTGTAGTGTGTGTGTGTGTAGAGAACAATCAAGAAGTTTCCTGTAGAGTGTGTGTGTAGATAACAATCAAGAAGTTTCCTGTAGAGTGTGTGTGTGTGTGGAGAACGATCAAGATGTTTCTTGTAGTGTGTGAGTAGAACAATCAAGAAGTTTCCTGTAGATTGTGTAGAGAACAATCAAGACATTTCCTGTAGTGTGTGTGTGTGTGTGTGTGTGTGTAGAGAGAACAATCAAGAAGTTTCCTATAGAGTGTGTGTGTGTGTGTAGAGAACGATAAAGAAGTTTCCTGTAGTGTGTGTGTGTGTGTAGTGAACGATCAAGATGTTTCTTGTAGTGTGTGTGTGTGTGTGTGTTTGTGTGTGTAGTGAACGATCAAGATGTTTCTTGTAGTGTGTGAGTAGAACAATCAAGAAGTTTCCTGTAGATTGTATAGAGAACAATCAAGACATTTCCTGTAGTGTGTGTGTGTGTGTGTGTGTGTGTGTAGAGAGAACAATCAAGAAGTTTCCTATAGAGTGTGTGTGTGTGTAGAGAACGATAAAGAAGTTTCCTGTAGTGTGTGTGTGTGTGTGTAGTGAACGATCAAGATGTTTCTTGTAGTGTGTGTGTGTGTGTGTGTGTGTGTAGTGAACGATCAAGATGTTTCTTGTAGTGTGTGTGTGTGTGTGTGTGTGTGTGTAGTGAACGATCAAGATGTTTCTTGTAGTGTGTGTGTAGAACAATCAAGAAGTTTCCTGTAGATTGTGTGTATAGAACGATAAAGACATTTCCTGTAGTGTGTGTGTGTGTGTATATATATATATATATATATATATATATATATATATATATATATATATATATATATATAGAGGATGATCAATACGTTTCCTGTACTGTATGTGTGTGTAGACAACAATTAAGAAGTTTCCTGTAGTGTGTGTAGAGAACCATCAAGAAGTTTCCTGTAGAGTGTGTGTGTGTGTGTGTGTAGGGAACCATCAAGAAGTATCCTGTAGTGCGTGTAGACAACGATCAAGATGTTTCTTGTAGTGTGTGTGTAGAACAATCAAGAAGTTTCCTGTAGATTGTGTATAGAACGATCAAGACATTTCCTGTAGTGTGTGTCTGTATGTATATATATATATATATATATATATATATATATATATATATATATATATATATATATATAGAGAGAGAGAGAGAGAGAGAGAGAGAGAGAGAGAGAGAGAGAGAGAGAGAGAGAGAGAGAATGATCAATACGTTTCCTGTAGTATGTGTGTAGACAACAATTAAGAAGTTTCCTGTAGTGTGTGTAGAGAACAATCAAGAAGTCTGCTGTAGGGTGTGTGTGCGTGAAGAGAACGGTTAAGAAGTTTCATGTAGTGTGTGTGTGTGTGTGTAGAGAAAAATCAAGACGTTTCCTGTAGTGTGTGTGTGAGTGTGTAGAGAACGATCAAGAAGTTTCCTGTAGTGTGTGTGTGAAGAGAACGGTTAAGAAGTTTCATGTAGTGTGTGTGTGAGTGTGTAGAGAACGATCAAGAAGTTTCCTGTAGTGTGTGTGTAGAGAACGATCAAGAAGTTTCCTGTAGTGTGTGTGTAGAGAACGATCAAGAAGTTTCCTGTAGTGTGTGTGTATGTGCGTAGAGAACAATCAAGAAGTTTCCTTTAGTGTGTGTGTGTATGTGTGTAGAGAACAATCAAGAAGTGTCCTGTAGAGTATGTGTGTGTAGAGAACAATCAAGAAGTTTCCTTTAGTGTGTGTGTGTATGTGTGTAGAGAACAATCAAGAAGTGTCCTGTAGAGTATGTGTGTGTAGAGAACAATCAAGAAGTTTCCTGTAGTGTGTGTGTGTAGAGAACAATCAAGAAGTTTCTTGTAGTGTGTGTGTATGTGTGTAGAGAACAATCAAGAAGTTTCCTGTAGAGTATGTGTGTAGAGAACAATCAAGAAGTTTCCTGTAGTGTGTGTGAGTGTGTAGAGAACGATCAAGAAGTTTCCTGTAGTGCGTGTGTGTGTGTGTTCAGGAAACCTCTTGATCGTTCTCTATAGTGTGTGTGTGTGTGTGTGTGTGTAGAGAACAATCAATACGTTTCCTGTAGTGTGTGTGTGTGTGTGTAGGGAACGATCAAGAAGTTTCCTGTATTGTGTGTGTGTGTTTAGAGAACGATCAAGAAGTTTCCTGTAGTGTGTGTGTGTGTGTGTGTGTAGAGTTTCCTGTAGTGTGTGTATAGAGAACGATCAAGAAGTTTCCTGTAGTGTGTGTGTAGAGAACGATCAAGAAGTTTCCTGTAGAGTTTGTGTAGAGAACGATCAAGATGTTTCTTGTAGTGTGTGTGTATGTGTGTAGAGAACAATCAAGAAGGTTCCTGTAATGTGTGTGTAGATAACAATCAAGAAGTTTCATGTAGTGTGTGTGTGTGTGAGTGTGTAGAGAACAATCAAGAAGTTTCCTGTAGTGCGTGTGTGTGTGTGTGTGTTCAGGAAACCTCTTGATCGTTCTCTACACACACACACACACACTACAGGAAACGTATTGATCGTTCTCTATAGTGTGTGTGTGTGTAGAGAACGATCAATACGTTTCCTGTAGTGTGTGTGTATGTGTAGAGGATGATCAATACGTTCCCTGTAGTGTGTGTGTGTGTGTGAAGAGAACGGTTAAGAAGTTTCATGTAGTGTGTGTGTGTGTGTATGTGTGTAGAGAACGATCAAGAAGTTTTCTGTAGAGTATGTGTGTGTAGAGAACAATCAAGAAGTTTCCTGTAGAGTGTGTGTGTGTGTGTGTGTGTAGAGAACCATCAAGAAGTATCCTGTAGTGTGTGTGTGTGTAGAGAACGATCAAGATGTTTCTTGTAGTGTTCTTGTAGTGTGTGTGTGTGTGTGTGTAGAGAACAATCAAGATGTTTCCTGTAGATTGTGTAGAGAACGATCAAGACATTTCCTGTAGTATGTGTGTATGTGTGTAGAGAACAATCAAGAAGTTTCCTGTAGTGTGTGTGTGTGTGTAGAGAACGATCAATACGTTTCCTGTAGTGTGTGTGTATGTATATGTGTGTAGAGAACAATCAAGACGTTTCCTGTAGTGTGTGTGTGTGTTCAGGAAACCTCTTGATCGTTCTCAATAGTGTGTGTGTGTGTGTGTAGAGAACGATCAAGGCGTTTCCTGTTGTGTGTGTGTGTGTAGACAGAGCAATCAAGAATTTTCCTGTAGAGAGACAGAGAGAGTGAGTGTGTGCGTGTTTGAAGAGAAAGGCAACTCTACTAGCACCTGAAACATTCATATGTAAATTTTACAAAATACATTGACTATATTTTCTTCAATACGAATTTAGCTGCTAAGCAGTTACTAAAAAATATAAAGTGGTTTATTGATATGGTTATTTTATTTAAATTGTTTTAGATGTCACCTGAGCCACATTTTCTAAACGGCCAAAAACAGCAAGACATAGTGAGGAAGCAAATCAAGAGATAGAAGACGAAGCTTCCATACTTTTCTCTGTCTCTCTTATTAACTCTTTACAATTCTTATTACCTCCTTTCTTCTTGGGTATTCCCTTGCTTTCTTAATCCCCCCAATCCCGCTTTCCCCAGTCATCTCAAGCTCTCCTTGCTCATTAGTATTTTACTGTGATCTTTCTTCTCACCCACAATTACCCTTTCCATTTTCTCTATTACCCTTAGGCCTCACTCTCTCCCCTTATACAGTAACATCCCTTTGTACACTCATTCTAGGGCACTCCTTCCCAAATATTTTCTTTCAAGATCCATTTAAATATTGCTTATGATTTAGCACTGCCATATTTGAAGGTCTTGGTGGACCACTTATAACAACTGCACAGTTCTATGTTATAATGTAGTATATAATACTTGTGAATTCCTCAACCTTAAATCTAGTATGCAGGTACTTTGTGATGTTAATTTTCTTAATTTGGTTTCATACAGTTTATAATCCCAACTGTTCAGTAGACCACGTGAATGAAGTTCAACTGTTTAAAGGACCATTTTAAGTATTGAAAACGGCCTTTTGTCATATATTTAATGGGAAAGTGTTGCATCCAATTCACCACTTGTTTAATTCAAGAAATACGTGCTTAGAAAACCAAAAATAAAGCAATACCTGCCTGTTGTGCTGGGTCTGCCTCCTCTTCCATACCGTTGCATGATGCACATTGCTGGCCTGGAAGTCATTGAACTAACATGGCAGCTTTTTATATATACATATTATATATAACATCCATAGCTACCGTACTTCATATTCATTAAATAACATTTTGTATTCATAATAAAGAAGTGAGTGGAGTTGAATATGCAAGTGACAGCAGCTTACTTAGCTTTGCTTGCACTTATTTATCTGTGAGCTGAAACACAGATAAGTAGCTACATAGGACATATACACTGAAATATTAATAAATATTAATTATCAAGGAATGGTGCAAGGCTCAGTAGCGATTCAGGGCAGAGGCAACACAAACATTGGACTTCTACTGATCACAACTCCGTGAATGTGGCGTCATGCACATATGGTGACTTCAGTGGCCTTTTAACTTCTGCTCTAGTACAGTAGAGCTGTTAAATCTCTCTATAAATGTCAAAAACAGTCAATTTCTAGAAAGCCAGTCCAAAAACCATATAAAACTATAGAAAAAATACTCAATTTATGCACAAATCACAAGAGGATAAAGAGTTTAAAATTTTCTTTTATTTTTGTTTGTGGAGCATAATGTCCGGGTGTTTAATGCCAAAAATATAGACAAAAAAAACAAAACAAAACAATAGATTGTACAATATGCACATTACAACTGGTTAACAGAGACTAAAATTTTAAAAAAATGAAATGTCCAAATATTGGGATATGCAGAAAACCGGTTCAAACAAAACAGGAAAAATGAAGCATTCAATGTACAATTTAAGTGTTTCCAAATTTTGTCTACTGAAATTGTAGGAGTGGGCAAATATTGGGTTTTGGAAATATTTCTCAGCTTGACTTTTTAAGGATTTGCCAAACTCCTGTCTAGTGAACATTATGTTCAATTAAAAGCATTGAGTATAAAACTTGTGTTTATTTCAAATTTAGCATTCCTTCCTCTCCCCATGTACCTCCACGTCTAGGTAAATACATTTATTCGGTCTCTTCGGACATCGGCCTACGCTGGAAGACAAACTGCATTTAACGGCCAGCAACGGCATAACTGCCCCATTCAACCTCATTTTGCAGAAAACAACTATAAATTCACAAAAAAAAATATATATATATATATATCTACAAAAAAACAAACAAACAAATAAACAAACGAAAACCAGATGGATATTTAACTAAAACTTTGTGATTACAAAATAGGACATATTTCTGCAAATCAGATACTATTATATATTTATATAATTTAGCACTTACCACTGACATACCACTTTTAGTCATCCTCGTTTACAACATTGTTGAAAAATCTAAATTAGAAAATTTCTCTGAAGGTAGATAGTCCTTCTGTACTAAGTTATTTATAGTTACTATGTAACTGTCAGGATTTGGTTTGTGCAAATATTTTCGGCAAAAGTTGACAAGGCGCCGTATAAAACAAGACGCAAAAAAATGCAACTTTTTTTAGTGCATATTAAAATTTAGAATGGAGAGAGGGGATAAAGTTTAAGGTTTCCACACAATTCACATTTGTGGTCTATATTATCTGATTGAGGTGTACTTTTGAATGTCCACATTGTAGGTGACCAAAAATTTACAAATACACATTTTTGGAAACAAAATTAGACGTTAATATTGAAAATAAAAGGCAAACCAGTTTTTAATATGGCTTTTATCTAACCACAAATATTTCTGCCCCTCAAAACTCTGTACATGTATTATAGATACAAAATATGGCTGATCTTTATAAAGGTTTTATTTAGCGCAACAGCCACACATGGAAAAAAAAAGCATTTTTCTACATAAAAAGGCACATTTATTTAAAAAAAAAATAAGGAAGAAGAACCAGTTTTTATGATAAAAATACATAAAAAGCAATGAAGGATTAAGCATCAGAAAATGAATACATTGTTACAATGAATTATTTTGTATTAACAGATATACACACAAATGTAGATAGATTTATGTCCATCATGGCAGTAATAGGACATTTATATATAAAATATTTGTATAAATCTGTCCATCTGTTGGAACTTTTGACCTAAACCATTTGCAAGTTGTGCATGAATGTTCATTGACTAACTGAGTTTCGAAACACAGTATTTCTGCCAATTTTTATTTTATTTTGAAGGTCTTTTGGGAGCTATATATATCCATGAACAGAACTAGAAGTATGAAGTCAATAAAATGTATTGAGCTGTTTTTTCTCAAACTATGATCTGCCTTAGGAAATAATGCAGGTTTAAATTCTTTCTGCATATTGTAAGTACTTAACATTTGTGTGCATATATGCATTATACGTGTATACAAATATATATTCACACCTAATTCAATCATAGATTAATATACAACTAACTGCAGTTTCCTTCATAGCTTAAATAAATATTAACATATCTAAACAGAGATATAGACTGGTCCGTTTCACCCTTATATTTCTAAGGTTGATGAGAAATCACCTTCAACTTTATTAACTGTATATAACCTTTCTAAGCATGTCTAAAAAAAAAAACACATAGCAAAATGCTAGTAATATTCCTGTATTTTAAAATTTGTATGTTGTAAATCACTGCCTAGGCAGAACAGAAATGCACAATTGTATTAAAAAGTCTTGGCATAGGTTAAAATCAGTGTTTTTTTTTTTGCTTTAAAAAAATACATTTTTTTGTTCAGACGTACACCAACTGTCTATATACAAACATACACCTCTTTTACAAGGGTATAAGTTGCAGAACCAAAATGGAGTCCTACAACAAACCCCCGAAACAATGTCACCCCAACTGCTGATGTAAAAATAGATCTCTAGCCCATTATTATAAAAGCACAATCTTTCTTGGTTGAAAAGTAGATTTTACTAAATGTAAGCTCTAGAAATTACCTTAAAAAAGATACAACATGGAAGTTTGGGGTATAAGAACAAACAGCAATGAAAATCTACAGCATGAATATAATTTGAGATGTTTTTGGAAAAGCCAGAAAGATGATGTAAGCAATGTGTCCTATATACCGTACTAGCAAACCTAATATAAAATACCATTTTTTTTGGCCTGAATGTAGAATATTATACAGACTAATGCCAAAAACAAGGTAATCTCAATTAAGTTTTGGGGTATTAAAACAAATTCTACTAACCGTCCAAAATCAAAGAGTTAAATATGAGTTCTGTGGGGCTGTAGCGTCTTCTCAATGGACAGTCCAAAACAATCTGTAGTATTAAGAGCCCCTTACTAAGGAAAAACAGATGGGCATAAAAGAAATGCATGTAACAAGGTCTGTTGGGATAAGTCGCTGAGCAACATTATGGAGGCCAGATTCATTCGCACTAAAAATGAAACAGCCCTCAAAGCTCGAAAGGAAATTCCTCAGAATTGAGGTAGTTACTAAACTATCGGCACATTTTCCAATTTATCACATCTCATCTAAAGCTATTTACAACCTCTCTTCCCACGCAAATTTATTACACTTTTTTTTTTTTTTACATTTTTATTTCCTGGAGCAAAAAAAAAAAATTACTATAAATGTATTTGCTACGAGCATATTTTAATAAATAACAGGCTGAGTTATGACTATTTGAATGATCCGAATAAGGCTGTGGGGAAATTTTTAAATAATTTTTGGCTAATACATTGGTAGAAATTAGTGTGGAAAAAAAAGCTACAAAAATCCATTCATTCTTACTCTTGATATAAAATAAATTTTAGACAAACTTAGCCAACACTTAGCATTTCCCCTCCAAGAATGGATGGCAGGAAAAGTGAAAACTGCTCTAAAAATTAAAATAACCCTCGGTATCCAAAGGTGACAATTAAAACAGCCAAGTGACGTTTTCATACGTACAAAAAAAATTCATGAAGACCTAAAATACTGGGTTTTTGTGGCCATTTGAAAAATTTAAATAAATGAACTACAAAAGCAGATATGTGACCTTAAGCTGGTAAAGTGAACGTACCTTTATACAAATACACTATTGCCCCTGAGCTGATTCGTTAAAATACAGAGTTGATCACAGATTATTTATAAGGCAAAAGGATATTTGCTGAAATTGGCTGTTTTCTGCACACTAATACTTTAGGAAATATACTAAGGATATCCCTTAGTCACTTGATTGGCGATACCTCTGGAATTAAGCTAGGCCTTGTGCAAAGTCCAGATATTTCGGAATATTGCTACAGGCTCTCTAGAGCTGAGGAGGTTGAACGCCACTGATACTAAACGTCCATTTGTAAAATGTATAACCCTGTAGCAGAATACAAATGGATCCAATGGCAAAAAAAGGAAGTCCCCTGAAAACTGAGGGAATTAATGCTACACAGAATGAATCACATTTCATTCCACTGTACCGAATTGAATATAACTTCATAACATACACACACTTTGACAAAAATAGTTGTAATGCAGCAACAGTTAAAAAACCCCAACTACTATAATTTGACTACAAAAGTGTCTTAACTGCTCTCTAATATCAACAGGACAGAGACATCCTGTATGTGTCAAATATGCAGTGTATATAAAGCCAATAAAATAATTGTGATAAAATTAGAATTTTGTTCCAAATAAGAATATAAGACCCTTGGTCAATGTACCATATAACATAGCT